>OY728148.1:651734881-652379927 GCA_963277665.1 Viscum album | reverse complement strand
TAATGTATTAATTTGAATACTAATATGTATTTTAATAAAAATTTATTTATTTATTTGTGTGTATATATATAATGTATTTATATTTTTAATTATACGATATATATAATATAATATATATAATATAATTATATGATATATATGATATAATTATATAATATATATGTAATATAATATAATATATATATATATATAATTATTTTTATATACTTAAATTTATCTTTATATATATATATATATATATTTCTGTATATATTTAATGTATTTATATAATGTCTTTATATAATATGTTTATAATGTATTTAAATACATTTATATAATTTGTTTATAAGACACATGCGCATAATAATTTGGTATATATTAAAAGAATAAAAAATATTTGAGGGGGTTTAAACCCCCCTCTAATTATATACTTGTGTGTGTACTTATCTTTATAATCTATTATTATTATTATTATTATTATTATTACTATTATATAAATTATAAAAAAGTATAATATTTTTTATATGATACATTTTTAAAATTAATTATATATTATGTATATATTCATATAATATATTTATACATTTATATTATAATTATTATTATATGAAATACAATTTCATATAAAAAATATATATATTATATACACATTATACAATTATATTTATTTATACATATAAATACGATAAAATACAATCATATATATATATATATATATATATATATAACGTCTTTAAAATCCAACTGAATATAATATACATATATATAGCATCTCTAAAATCCAACCGAATATATAGCGTCACTAATTATTAAATTAGCGGTGGTTTTGGCATAACAACCTCACAAATACAACCGTATATTAAAAAATAATGATAAAAAAATTAAAGGTGGTTATGAACCATCTCTAAATTCGATTATTTGTGGGGGTTGTGCATAAACCCCTCTAATTTATACATAAAATGAATTTAGAAGGGGTTGTGCATAACATCTTCTATATAACCACTGCTAATCTGTTGTTTTTTTGTAGTGTGAGAAGCACAATAGAGACTGAGTTGCAAGCAGTTTGAAAGATCAAAAAGGAATTCGAAGACTCTATATTGAGAAGATGGAGATATGAATATATTGATGTTGTGACATCTTTTTCTAAAAGAAAATCTACATAAAGAGGTTTGAAGCCTGTTATACCAGTTGGGAGACTGAAATCCAGTGAGTAGTTGGAAAAGGAAAAGAACAATGGGATGTTGCGTGACCAAAGATATTGTATGATACTAGAACCACATTAAAGTGTAGAGTAAACACTTGTGTTTAGGATAATCTCTACCCAACCCATTTGTAATATATACCAAGATTATTAGTGTAGAATCTAAGACTTGTACATCTCGAGAATTACATGGAGTAGGTTTCTCGGGATAGGTCGAACCCTGTAATAACATCATGTGATGCTCTTACATTCCATAATGCATTGCATGTGAGTTTTGTTTATTGGTTAAATAAAACATATTCATATTTCCTAATCACCAACATAGACTCAAATACCAAAGGGGCTAAATAGATTATAAAAGAAATTTTTGGAATTTGGTAAATGATTTAACCACTCCTATTCCCCCAAGGTGCCAGTATCGGTTCACTCGAATGTACAAAATTCATGAATATCTAATAAATAGGCCACATATGATGCCCGCTATGAACTTGTAATACACTGCATTCAAAATTTAAAAAACAATCTTCAAAATAATTTTTGTATATTTTGTATTAACAAGTATTTTGTTATAATTGGGTGAAGTTTATTTATCATCAAAACCAGTGTATGTGGAGGGTCATTGCGTATAATTAACTTATGTATTTCTATGAGTGGATAATTATTAGGATATATATAATAATATTTCACTATCAAAACATTTATCAAGATTACTTACATATTTTTCTTAGTGTTTCTATAGTGTCCAAAAAAAAGTAATCACTTTAATTTTCGTTATTACATTTGTAAATATATGAAAGATATCTTATTCCAACCACAAACTAGCATCCTTGAAACGTATTTCGAAATGTAATTACAATTTCAATTAAAATATTTATTAACATTATGTTTATCTATGTTTTTCTTGTACTCTCTGGACTGTAAAAAAATAAACATATTCAAAAGTGGAAATATTTTTTTTGAATGAGTGGTAGACATAAATGGTGTCAGAATGTTTGCTGACATTATGATGAGGTGATTTCCGATCACATTTGTAATTTTTTCTTATTTTTCAAAGATTACGGAGAGGTGGGTTATCTACTACGTATTTAGGTAGTTTTAATATCATTGATTTTCATTACTGGTGACATTAATTTTAGAATATATGTGATTGGAATCATGTCATGTGATATAGAATATTGAATGCATTGAATGATAAAAAGAATAGTGTTGACTAAAAAAGAATAAACAAATTGCCTGTTTTCAAAAGAAAAGCTATAGTTTAGGTAAAAATCACGTCACATAGTCAGAACTGAAAAAATGCACTCAAATTTTCATAATTCTTTAGGGAAAAAATTGTATATTCATTCATGACATGTCTCCTCAAGGGAAATAGATACTAATATTGTTTTTTCAAAAAAAATATGGTAGTTTAAACCATTTATAGCTTATCGTTTTAACTATCCAAGATGCATTTATATTTTTCCCTAAATGTAGATTAGTGGGGTCGGTCTTAAATGAGATTTTGAAAATGTTTTTTTTTTTGTTATTATCTATTTCAAACGAAGTAAAAGAAAACGTGAAATAATGATGACAAGAAGAAGAGAAAAAGAAAAAAGCAGAAACAAAGAAGGGAAAAGGAAACAAAAGAGAAGAAGGAAAATTGACAAGAACAAACCAGTTCTAGGTTGATCTGCTCTACTTTCAATCATAGATCTTGTTGGGGGCTGTGTCGTGCAAGGCAATCCTCATTCGACTAGTCAGGATCCATTGGGTATAAATTTGATTCGCAAATTCAAAATTATAAAATCTAACAACTAATGTTTATTTTCCGATCTTATAAAACACAATCTAATAAACATAAACTAATTCATAATCAATTCCAATAACCAGAATTATAAAATGATTTAACGGTGAACATATCACAAACCAATAGTGGCTATAACAGCAATTCAAAACTTTCAATTTATTCTCATAAACCAGAAATATAATTTCAGATTAAGCAAAAGCAGCATGCACAAAATTCAACAGCATCATTGACAAAGCAGCTTCCAATTAAATCAAGAAGTGTTCATCATATTATAGGTCGAAGAAATAAAATGCGGAAAGCAGTAAAAGGACACATCGATGTAACATGCTTCGACCAATAACCTACAGGGCAGAATAGTCAGGGGTTTTCCACTAAGAAAATAAAAGGGGTACAACACAGTAATAAAAAAAACCAAGAATATGGCTCGAGAACCGACAAAGCAACAAAAACAGACCGAGACCCCCTTACCAGGTCTGACATCATCTTTGTCGAAGCCTCTATGCCTGTTGCGGCCAATAGATGTCGTTGTCGAGTCCTCATCCTCCAGGGTCTGTCCTTCGCGAGACCGTCACCACTACCCAAGATTGACGCCGCTTTTCAAGACCAACACCATTGTCTGGGTCCGCTATCTTCCTAATCTCTGCATCTAGGGTTCCTGTCGCCAAGAACCCATCTATCCATTAATCCCACGCGGTGGGTTCCCGATTCAGAATTGAAGGACGCAGACAAAGGGACTGCATAAACTAAATCGGATTATAAAGAGCCATAGCTCCGTCGACGTTCTCCAAGATTTCGCTCGTGATCTTGGCCTGCCGTTCCCAATTGTAGGCGTTGGCTAAGGTCTGGTTCAGCTCCATCACGTTCTTCATGGCGTTGCTCATGACGTTCATGCTCGCTCGCCACCAACTCCTACAACACCCTCGGGATCTAGGTGTACAGATACAGCGACATCAGGGCGTCTAGGATCTGCACCGGGGTCCTGCTCGAACTGCATCAGCGCCTGCCATCCTCGGGGCTCCCTTCTCGCGGTCATGGCGATGCTGCACACCTATGGTCTCTCTCACCGAGCCCTAATTCATGTCTCAATCCACAAAATGGAGGCTACCAGGGTAAAGAGGGAAGGAGACACAAAACGGCCAGGGGGACGTGGACGGTGAAGATGGAATGGGCGACGCGCCCTATGCGAGCTGCATAACAGTTATTTCTGATTCTGTGTTTTGTCTGGTATATGCCTTGTCTCCTGTATTTGTTTTATTTTGAGCATAATAAAACGCGTGAATCGGGTGATGTTTTTGCCGTGTACATAGGACCAAAAGCGGTCTGAAACACATTAAATCTGTTTGTTCCTTTTACTACATTCCTTTCCTTTTCCTCATTTGTTTTCAACCTATAAATTCGTGAATATTAAATTGGATTCTAATTTTGAATTTAATGTGTTGATTATAGAAGTTGTTTGAGCCTTATTTTAAGCTCGGTTTGTCATTGTTGTTGTTGCCTTGTAATTTTGGAATTGTATTCTCATTGTTGTTTCCGGTTATTTGAATCGGCGTGTGCAGAATTATATTTCTATTTTATGAGAATAAATTGCAGCTTGAATTGATATGTAATAGCCATTGCCATGTGTGATTTGTTCACCACTTAAAATCATTCATTTGTTCTCTTGTTATTGGAATTGTATACGAATATATTCATGTTTATTATAAACATTAGTCTTAGATTCCGTATTTTTGAGTTTGCGATTTTTTTTATACCTGATGGATCCTGACTATTCGTAGGGGGACTGTCATGCGTAGTGCACCCCCCCCCAATAGATCTAAACAATAAAACTGCTGATGCTCAACTTCACATAGCGCATACTCAATCTCTCAAAACAGACACCTCATACTCTCTAAACAATGAACAAACACTTACATGATTTTCTCGCACACGAGCGCTCTCGTAACTATGAAAAGAATTTCTAGGTCAAATCAACTTCACATAGAATATCTTCCATTAAAAAGTGATCATCACTAAGTCAATAAATCAGATGAACTATCCTGAGAAACTCTACCTGAGTAGGCAAGAGAAGAAGTGGAAAAGAAAAAGGAGTTGGGGAGTATAAAATCCTTCCATCCAAAGAGTGTGTGTTGACATCTTCTCACTTCACGATCACAAATTACTAAGTGCACACAAGAAGTCAATAGATGAATTAAATATTCGATCTCTAAGCAGCATTGAGCTTCACCTCCTGGAGCTAGGGCTTCAAATTATTCCTCCAGAGATAACACATTGAGCAGATGAATGAACAACAAAACCATTTTATTTACAAAACGGAGAACATTACAATTGAGAGAGGAGGAGAAGGAAAACAGAGAGAAGTGGGAGAAAAGGAAAAATTTAGAATGACCCAGCATCTCTATTGTATGGTTCAAGGTATGTAATTAGCGATGAAAATAAGAAAACATTAACACAACTAAGAGGTAGACAGAATGAAACTATGTGGCAATTTCACTGTGCACACCTCCTTCTCCATGTGACTTGCAAGAAAAACTCTTAGGATTATCTGTCTAAAATGCACTTGAATCTGGAATTAATTTTCAGCTTTATCTAACCTTCAAGTGGTTTCGGCTGGAATCCAATTCTCGACCCTCGTCTCCTTCAACCGAAACCTCATTGAGAAATTTCTTCAAGCAAGTATCAGGCGCTAGCATCCAACTTCATAGCCGCAACACAGGAGAAGACCAAGACCCCTTCAATCTCGCAAGATTAAAAAAGAAAACAGAAATCAAATAGCAGAATTCATCGCCGGATTCGGCCAGCCTTTTCCCCATCCTTGGTGTTGAGTCAAAGTCTGGTGGTATTATCCAGAATCGGACTTTATCATATGATCATCATCTTCAAAATCTGCTCAATTTCGATCTTAGACTGTTCCGAGCTTCTCTCGGAACCTACAGTAGTTGTCCATTCGGTATGACATCAGTCAATCTTCTTCGTTGGTCATGCGCGAGTGATGAGACGATATCGATTCATCGCACCCATCCACAATGAAAGTTTGGAACGCAATGGCTGAAAAAAAATCGAGCAGAGAGGACTCAGAACCCCAGATTTTTGTTCAACTGGCTCCGGTGAAAAGACTATCATCATCTCAATTTCGTCTGTGTAAGGTCATTCGGCGGCCTTCAATGTTAAGCTTCAATCAGAAACTAATCGGCTTCAGATTCGATGCACCTTAGGAATCAGAGCTCCGTTTAACGGTAAGAGTCTCAGATCGAGCTCCTTGGTCTCTGACGACTTTGACATTGAGTTGTTCTTCTTCCGCAGTGTGGAAATCAGATGGCGTTCAACAACAGCATTCCAATCTTTGACTAGAGGTCTCGCCATCTTCTTCCCGCTCGTTCTCAATCGAGCATCAAATTCTCCATTCGAGATGGGCTTCATCCCCAGGTTCCTTGCTCAAATTGAGAGATCGTTCGAGATTCTTCTAGCTTCTCTTAGAAGTTGGGATTCCTCTATTTGGGTATGTGGCTGCATTCACATAACTCATAAAAACACTGAATAAAAATTAATCCATCAAAAATAAATATAAATATAAATGTACGTATATATAAAAATAAATTCGAATTCTCAAAATAACTAATTTTAAAATACAAAATAAACTTGAATAAAACATAGTTACTTTAAATAACTAATTAATTAATTAAAAAAACGACGATTAAAATTAATAATGAATTAAAATACAAATTAAAGTTACAAAAAAACTAATTCATAAAAGTTATTAAATTATAAATTAAATTTCAATTGACTGATTAATCTATTTAAAAAGACCAATAATGAAATTAAACAAACAGAACACAAAATTAAATAATGAAAATAAAAATTATAATCTTAAAAGATACATCACTATTAAATAATATTTGCATAACTCAACAGATGTTAAAAATCAAACATATAATCATAAAATAAAAATCAATTTCATTAATTTAACAATTTACTTGAAAACTAACCTAAACACATAAATTAATTGAATTAAGGCATATTTGAACTTTAAAAACATAATTTAAACACAAATGTGATGTGGAAAAAAAATAAAACAAAGGCCACATCACCATCACTGATTAATTTATGGCGTTTTAAAAAACCGTCATGTTTTGCAAAGTCAACTATTAATTGGAAAAAACATTAGAAGAGGACTTGTAAAACTACTGTGAATCTGTAATTAGTGGCGGTTTTGGAACAATTGATATACTGAATGTGCCGATTTAACACTTGATAATATTCTCAAATATAGCGGCAATTATAACCACTCCTAAATATTTATCCATGGTTATTTCAATTTTATATTTTTGTCTAAACTAGTGACACCTATAACCACTGTGAATTAATTAGTAATAATCTATTAATAGATAATATTAGTTTGATAGTGTATAAAAGTGACTTAAACTTCCACCAAATACCATAAAAATCAATAGGAAAACGTAGGCATTTGAATGGACCAATGGTAGCTACATGATCTCAGGCCTGCCTCCCCATACGCTGTAGTCTTTCAGCTAGCAATGAGGGTCTAGGGTATTGCCATGGGGATATTAAACCCTCTGATCAGAGTAACCAATAGTGGAAATAACAAAACAACATCCATAAGTGAAAATCAAATTATGTGTGATCAATAAAACAATAATGTTATAACAAGATGTAACACAATGCATAGACACAAGGTTATACCATATACATCAGATGCTATGCTAAGCGGTAGTTAACCAACAATAGTAAAGAATCCTTAGTTTTGTTATTAAATTTGTGAGTGATGCACAACCAATTTTCTTCCAACTGTAAGAACCCGGATCTTCGTTTCAGGTATGAGTTTTTCTTTTCTGGTTGTTTTTGAGAAAAAAAAGGAGTTTCTGGAAATTTAAGGAGTACACGCCGTGTACTATTGAGTACACACTGTGTACCCGGTTGCCGCAGGTGATCGTGTACTGGCCGTGTAACGACTGAGTACATGGCCGTGTGGGGTGACCTGGAGACCACCTAAAGCGAAGGCCAATGAAGGCAAGTACATGTCATGTACCCTTGAAGAACACGCTGTGTACTTTCTTTTTATTTCATTAAACGGACCGGGGTCGCGTCTCGTTTACAGAAATACCTTCTTCGTTCGTCTCGTCCAGGAGAGACCGTACAACGCGATTCTTCTCCAAGCCCCCGACTCGCCATCCATTCTCTGAATCGACCGTCGTCGATTGCGTTGGAATCGCCACAATAAGCTCTTCCTTCTTCTAGAGCCTCGTTTCCTGATTCCTCCTCTTTCACGAGATATCCTCAGTTGAACATTTTTAGCGTTTTTGTAGATCTACGACGTTCTAAGGCGATTCAAGGCCTGAGGTTCACGTATATCGATCGTACAATGCCGAGGTAGGTGGTTTGTGTCTTTCCGTAGTTAGTCTTTGAATTTTATATGCAAAAGTGCTCAATACCCCAGATTGAAGTATTGCGTGTTTAGGGATTTTAACCCTATTGATGCATGCTATGCTTGTTTTCTTGAGTTAGGACTCTTGTTTGTAAATATGGTTATTTTGCCATGCTATGGAGGTGTTTGTCCATTTTTGATTTGATATTGACCGTGTGGTCTAGTTTTGCCTGTTAGGCTACTTGTTTTCCATGCCTAGTGTTGTTAGGATGAAGTGTTTTATCTGATGCTGTGATACGCTTTGTAGCTATTTAGCCAAGTAGTACTTTTAGGTTTACTCTGGCTGCTGAATGTCGTTTGTGCACGATTACTTTAAACAGGGTTGTGGGAACCTGGTGTAGTGAGACCATAGGGGAAATTGACGTTGAGGGCTTCCCCAGAGTGTCTGTTATATTTATCACACTGCGAGACCGTGGGGGGGATTAGCGTTGAGTGCTTCCTTAGAGTGTCTATAGTTACCGTTACGAGACCACATGAGGAATTGACATTGAGTGCTTCCTCAGAGTGTCTATAGTTTATCGTTAAAAGACTATATGGGGAATTGATGGCGAGTTCTTCCTCAGAGAGTCTTAGTTTGCAAGAGACCAAAGGGGTTAGACCACGTGAGTTACCCAGGAGGTCGTTATATCTTTGTATAGTTGAACCAGAGGGGTTAGGCTGTGAGAACTTACCCAGAGGGTTACTTGAGATTTTTTGGTCGAACCAGAGGGGATAGGCTGTGGGTACTTCCCAGAGGGTTACTTGTTTTGATTAGCTGCTTATGTGATATGAGAAAATGAATGCATTTGAAACTGTAAGATTGCTTACTTTTGAGTACTTGTTACTGCTTCATTTTGCTTTTTTCTTTCCATATATATTCACTGACTGTTAGGCACAGATCTTTGGGTGGTTGCCTACTGGGATTCATCTCACACCTTGTTTGGGTCATGCTTTTGGGCCCAAACAGATTATATTGCTACAGGTATAGATAAGGGCAAACACCCTTCTACTTCAGGTACTTGATTGCTATAGAGCTGGAGAGCATGAAACCAAGCTGAGGCTTGCGATGTTGTTGGAGTTTATTTGTTTCCTTGTACTTTGGTTTAGCACTGTATTCCAGCATTGTGACTTGTTTGGATGCTTTCCTAGATATATGTATCATGCATCATCTATATATGTGTGCTCCAGTTGTTTATTACTTCCAGTCTTCTGTTGTTTACTTATTGCATGTTATTACTGCTTCCGCTATTGTTATTTATTTATTTCTGCTGCATTACTATGCCAATGGGGGCATAGTTTCCCCACTATCACACCCAAGACCCTCGCTGCTAGTCAGCAACCTCTGGCGTTTAGGGAAATGCGCTTGAGGCCATGCGGCCAATCGGGTACGGGGAACCTCTAGGCGGCTCCCAGAACTGGGACGTTACAAAGTGGTATTAGAGGAATTATTTTCTTTTGACTTACTATTTGGATCCTATAGTTAGGGATAGGACGGAATATGTACTTGGTAATAAGCTGTGCTCGGGAGTAGCTAACCCATGTACAGGGAAAAACTAATTTACCTCGATTATTGTAATTTTTTTGGTTTTTCAATTTTGTAGTTGATTTGATTTCACTGTTGGGTGATTCACATGTTTTGTGTTGTTATCGTTGATATTATTGAGGTTTTATTTCTGTTGCAACCTAATGAGATGAGGGTATTCCATCTTATGCATCATATAGGCACTTGCTATAGATCACATGTCATGCATTCTTGTCATGCCATTTAGGGTGCATTACTAATTGTTTGTTGTTGTGATAGATGTTGTGCTAAATATGCATGTTGTTGTGATAGATGCCTTGATAGAATACCTTCTATTTGATAGGGTATTTCTAATGTTTAAAGTTCATTTGAATGAACACCAAACTTTGGTCCTTGAGGTGTTATGGGCCTTTATGGATCGAAATTTGGTGGATCATTGCATTGTTATTCCTTGTAGATGACATGAATATGATGCCAATCTTTGATTCGCGGGGAGTATGGGCCCCCACGGATCATAATTTGGCACTTTGATGTTGGTTTTAGTGTTTTATGGGCTTCTAGAGTAGTTTCTGAGGCTTACTGTCCTGAAAAACCTAGAATACATGGTTTGTATTGGAAAATACACACAATGTGTCCTTCTATTCGGGAAGAAACTGTTTTTCTTAAGTACACATTGTGTACTGTATGTACACACTGTGTAGTCTCTAACTGTGTCACTAACTATGTGGGCAGAGACATGGGGTTGGGAAATCCTTGGTTGAACACGCTGTGTACCAGACGTACACACCATGTGTTTAGACCATGTGTCCAGCCGTGTGACCAATGACACAGGTGGATTGTGGGTAGTTAGTACACGTCATGTCTGGCACAAACACGCTGTGTAGAGTCAGGCGTGTAATCGACCACATGACTAACAACACGGGTCAGTGAAATCCTTGTGTACACGCCATGTCGGGAATGAACACGTTGTGTAGTCTTACTCTAGGAGAACCGTGTGGGTTAGTCATGTATAAGAACTCAGGCAAGGGAAGAGTATTCAAGTACACACCATGTGTCAGGACAACACACCGTATGTATAGGGTGTTACACGACCTGGGCTGGAAAAAGTACACGTCCATGTGAAAGCTTAAGGAAACACATCGTGTAGGAGTTGTACACATTGTGTATCCACCTTTTAGATATCTTGAATACTTTATTTCTCCATCCCTTATTTCACTTCTATGTTTTAGTCCTTTTTAATCTTGATCTAAGGTGTATGTTTGATCTTGTAGATTCATGCCACCAAGACATCCTCCAGTTGTATGCCAGTTACAGGGTAGTGACCAGACACCGGACATGGCAGATTAAGAATTACCAGCAGATCCTCCCATCGTGCCGGTCTTGGCACCAGTTGTCATTCCGGACACAGGTGATGATGAACAATTTCGAGAGGGCTTTATGAGGTTCATGCAGACCTTCTGAGGAGTATCGCCTCTTGCCCCGTCTATGGAAGAATTGACGTGGGTCTTTTAGTAGCAACATCCTCTTACTTTCTCAGGAGATGGAGGGCCTCAGGCTGTAGAGTCATGGTTAGAATCCATGCTTTTGATCTTTGAGCATCCAGAGACACCTCTAGAGAGGAGGGTGAAGCTCGCTACCTACATGCTTCAGGATTCTGTCAAGAGATGGTGGGATGTGATCTCATAGGTGGGATACCAGCAGGTTATGGTGTGGGACGAATTCCAACGTGAATTCTATGATTACTTCTACCTGGATACCTTGAGGGCCGATCGATCCCGAGAGTTCATGAGTCTGGAGCAGGATACTCTCCCAGTCATGGAGTATTCTTCTTGATTCACGGAGCTACAACACTTCACACCTATTCTAGGGGGTGATGAGATCTTCCTAGCAAGGAAGTTTGAGGATGGTCTTAGGCATGACATTTAATCCCAGGTGAACATCTTCAGGTTGATGACCATATCTTCTATAGTCAACTAGGCATTGATCACAGAGCGCAACCTGGGGGATTTTGGAGCTGTAGGGCAGGGCGGTTTGACATCCAGAGTTGGTGCTTTTCTAGCTAATAGTAGGAATCACCGTAGGGTGTCTACATATAGAGATTCAAATAGGTGAGATACACCTTCAGGTAGCCAGGTGGTATGCTACCAGTGTGGGAAGGGCGGGAATATGAGGCCACATTACCCGAGACACCTAGTCGAGTGCTGATCTTGCGACAAGATGGGCCATCTTCAGTGGTTCTGTCAGTTCTTCTCACTAGTAGCCGGTGACAGGGGTTCTTCTATGACCCTGTATTTAGGAGCAGCACCGCCATTTTCTCATCAGTCTGGGAACTTGAGTTCTTCCATCCATTTAGGCCTAGGTGGAGGTTGCGTCCATGGTTGCCAATCGGCAGGCTTTTAGCGACAACAGGGTGGATCAACTCAGGGTGGTCAGGAAGGGTCATGGGGCTGCGGTACAAGACAAACTTTTGTAGTGGAGCATACCCAACAGGAGAAAGATCTCGAACCCTCTATAGTTTGAGGTACGATTCTAGTTGCCTTGGTTTTAGCTTCTGTACTCTTCGATACAGGGGATTCCCATAGTTTCATATCTGTTGTTGTTGTGGAGAGACTTGGGCTCTATATCTTTACTTCTGTTGATTTCTTGACGCTGGACACTCCGTTGGGGACTAGAACAGAAAGTGTATGTTAGTGAAGGGAGTTCCCTCTTGAGGTTTGTGAGTGTCACTTCTCATGGGACCTTTATGTCTTAGAGATGACGGGATATGATGTCATTCTTGGGATGGATTGGTTAGTTCCCTTCAAGATTGTTGTTGATTTTTATCATCGTAGAGTGAGTTTCACATCACCATAGGGTGGATTGTTTCTACATAAGGGCGAATGGGATGTCTAGGCAAGCAGAGTAGGACCTAGGCATCATGGGTTGGGAGGAGTTATAGCCCAAATTTTTAGTTTATATCTAGATGACCAGGGAACTTCACAGTTGGACTTTCCTCCAGTGGTTAATTGTTTCAGGGATTTCTTTATAGGGGAATTTTCAGGTTTTCCTCTATATCGAGAGGTAGACTTTTCTATTTAGCTTGTTCTAGGAGTGGCAATGGTGTCCATTCCTCCTTACAGGATGGCTACACCAGAGTTACAGGAGCTCAAGAAGCAGTTAGAGGAGTAACAAGCTAAGGGTTTCATCTGACCCAGTACTTCTCCTTGGGGTTCACCTGTCTTGTTTGTGAAGAAGGTGTACAGTACCCTTCTACATTGTGTGTATTATCGGAATTTGAACCAGTTGACGGTCAAGAACCG
Source organism: Viscum album (assembly GCA_963277665.1). NCBI lineage: Eukaryota > Viridiplantae > Streptophyta > Magnoliopsida > Santalales > Viscaceae > Viscum > Viscum album. The sequence goes on along the minus strand of OY728148.1, from coordinate 652,366,721 downwards.
ATATCCCTTTCCGAGGATTAATGATCTCTTTGATTATCTTCAAGGATCCTAAGTGTTCTTGAAGATTTACTTGAGATCCGGTTATCATCAGTTGCACATTAGACCATCTAATATACCTCTTACAACCTTTTGGAGTAGGTATGGTCTATACGAGTACGTGGTTATGTCGTTCGGTCTCATGAACGCGCTTGCAATTTTCATAGAATTGATGAACCGAGTGTTCCATCCATACTTGGATTATTTTGTGGTGGTTTTTGTAGATGATATCTTGGTGTACTCTCACACTTGACACAACCATGCTAAATATCTTGATATTATTTTGAGTACATTGAGAGAGCATCAATTATATGTTAATCTATAAAAATTCCACTTTTGGATGGACTAGATTCACTTCTTGGGTCATGTTATCTCAGGGACATGAGTGTCAGTAGACCTAGAGAAAGTAAGAGTAGTAGTTTCTTGGGAGAAGTGGAAGAACGTCTTTGAGGAATGAAGTTTTCTAGGTCTGGATAGATACTACAATCATTTTATACAGAACTTTTCACGCTTAGCAGCGCCACTGACGGGCCTGACTAAGAAGGGTGCGAAGTTTTTGTGGATAGATTCTTGTGAGTCAGCCTTTCAGAAGCTGAAAGGGAGGTTGATTTCAGCGCTGATACTAGTTTTTCTAGAGCCGGGCAAGAGCTATACTATTTACTATGATGCATCAGGTATCGGGTTGGGAGCAATGCTTATGTAAGGGGAAGAAGTCATTGCATATGGGTCTCAGTAGTTGAGGCCACATGAGAGAAATTACTCGATGCACGATCTTGAGTTGGCTGTAGTTGTTCATGCTCTGTGCTGTTGGAGACATTATCTTATAGGATATCATTTTGTGGTTTTCACCAATCACAAAAATCTCAAGTATATCTTCACTCAGCGTGATATGAATTTGAGACAGTGAAGGTGGGTTGAGTACCATCATCCCTTTGACTTTGAGCTTGCCTACACGCCTAGGAAAGGTAACGCTGTAGCTGATGCATTGAGAAAGAGGACTCAGATATAAGAAGTTCAGGAGGCCAATAGTGAGTGGTAGCTTATGGCTCTATTCTCTGCAATGAATTTGGAGGTGCATAATAGGAAGAGGTAGATGTTTCTTTCTTCTGTAGCTATTACCTATACTCTTCTTGATTGAGTGTGAATGAGGTAGCTATCAAACTCCGAAGGATTAGTCCTGCAGGAGAGTGTGTCAGGAGAGGACCAAATTCCTGGATGGACCGTAGGCATGGATGAGATCTTTTGTTTCCATGAGCGTGTATGGGTGTCAGCAAACATATGTGAGGAGCTGATGCAGGACTTTTATTCCTCAGTTTGGAAAGTTCATCTTGGTGTCACCAAGATGTATCGAGAACTGCACTGTCAGTATTGGTGGCTAGGTATGAAGAGAGATGTTACTGGTTTTGTCATGAGGTGTTCCACCTGTCAGTAGGTGAAGGCGGATCACCAGTGACCAACATGGCTTTTGCAACAGTTACCTATTCCCAAGTGGAAGTGGAATGATGTCGTGATGGACTTAGTAACAGGTTTACTGAGGTCTTCTCGAGGGAATGATGCAGTTTGGGTTGTCATTGACATACTCACAAAGGTTGCTCACTTCTTGCCGATCAAAGAGACCTTCAGTATTGATGAGCTAGGAAAGTTGTACATATGAGAGATTGTAAGTCTACATGGGGTTCCACACTCCATTGTTTCGTAAAGGGATGCATGTTTTACTTCCCGAGTCTAGCAGGGACTATAAAGGGCATTGGGTACACAAGTAATTATGAGTACAGCTTACCATCCCCAGACAGATGGCTAGTCCGAGCATACGATACAGGTGCTAGAAGACATGATTTGTCACGAACCAACCCGGGTCGACCCTGAACCGGTCACCTGAGCCGATCCGCATCAAGGCCCGAGAGGTGTTCCATATCCTCCCAGGCTGGAAATAAGTACTAGGGCATCAACAGAGACCATGGGAACGGTTTCACCCTATATAATGAATAAAAGTAGAGGAAATAATAAAGAGAAACATAGAAAAAAAATAAACCAAACAAACAACTAAACAAGAAACTGAAAGAAGATAAAAACTAACCGAACTCAATGACTGAACTAACTCTGTGTGACCCCGTGGGTCACTCTCCGACTCAATGAACAAATGTCTCCCAAGGCGAGCGCACCCAAGCTGGAGCCTGCACAAACACTAAAAACAGAAAAGAACTATAGGAGTGAGTATTAAAACTCAGTAGGCTAGCCCAATATATATTCCCAATGCACTACCTTTAAAATAAAAGAAACATCAATTCTATGTTTGAACTATAATATATTAAAGTATGCATTTCTAAAATTTTTACTTGAAAACAAAGTACAAACCATTTCCCTTAGTCATTTGAAAAAAACCAGAACAAAAGAGTTTGAAACACATTTTCTTTTGAAAACATTATCATAGAAGTTAGGAAAACCAAAATGTCACTTTTTATGAAAAATGCCACACAAGGGTACCAAGGAAGATATAGCAAGGGAAATGTAAATAGGTATGCAAATATCTCAGCAACAGTTCATTAGCTAAAAATCACTAGATATAGGCGAACCTGAGAGATCGAGAATAATCCAGATGACACTAATACCTATGACCCCATCTACAGTAGCATGCCACATACAATGAAATATAATGCTCCAAAACGCTCGACCATCCTTTCTCAGGCAGGACGAGGGAAAATCCCATAGAAATAAACCTAAACATATCTGCCTACTGTGGGTCACTGGTCAGTACCATAACCTACCAGTGTAGTACTCGTCTCAGAAAATTCTCTCAACGTGTCAGGTTCGTATGTCGCATGTATAAAAGAAGGTGAGCCAACATATGCTACTGAGTATCAAATCACAACCCATATATATAATAATAACATTTCACAGCAGGTCTCACCCCGAGTCTCCCCAAGGATGACTCTCATGCCTTTAAGTAAATAGATTACACTGGTTACTGACTGAGGAACCTGCATAATGGAACTAAGGGATCCCATACCGAGGACATCCCTACCATTCCATGTTGGCAAGGCATAAGGAAAAACCAATGGAGGTTTTCATAATAAGCACTTCCACTTATTTTCACAAAGTGTCCAAACGAGGCCTTAAAAATTCCATAAAAACATTCCTACCAAATATGCAAACCAATATCTGAAGAGGTGCAAGACACACCATTTACCAAATAAAATCATTTTTAAAACCCCTTCGAAACATTTCTGACACACTTTCAAACAAAACCAACTTTTATGAAAAACCCCAAACGATCTATAATTCCTTGTCACAAAACAAACCAAATTTTTAAGAAAGCTAACTTCACACTTTACTTAGCTTAAAACATTTGAAACTTTTCCAATTACCCCAAAATCCATTATTTCACAAGCAACACATTTTTTTAATCAAATCCAAAACACTTTGGAAATCCATAAAAAGACCTCAAAACAAAATTTCACACACTTACAAAACTTTTAAAAAAACAAAAAAAAAACATTTTATGTCACTTTTAACATATAAAGGCCAACCATGCACCATTATGAAGACCAGACATGTAATGCTTAACAAACAATTTCAGTTGACACTCACAAAGTTATAAAACACAAATTTTCATGTCAGGGTCTTATTTAAAATGCTAAAATATGTTCTAAAACTCACAAACCAAGTGCGGACTAAAAGAAACATTTAATTAAAGAAAACAGTGTGCACAACTATAACCGAACGATACCGTTTTTATAAAACAAGGTCAGAACTACCCATTTTCAAACAAAGTGAATTAACCAAATGTAGCACAATGAAAATTAACACCTAGAAAAAGGGAGAGCAAGAATAAATATGTGGAACTAAAACTATGAGGTCAAGCGCAATAAGACCCTAAATTTAGTGTGTGCTATTTCACAAAACAAAGTCATAAATCAACAATTAAAACAACACTTGCGCACTAAGTAAATTTGAACCAGAGCTTTACATTAGCACCTAATAATCATCTAAGGTATGGAAAGCATAAAATTAATGATTCTTAAATTAAAAAGGATAGGTGCATGGGAATCCTACCTTGATATCAAATCACGATGACAGCGCAACCTCAAAACTGTTGTGAGATCTCATTCACACCTCAACCACGCGCTCTAGAAGCTGAAACCAACCCAATGATACCAAAACAAACCCAAAAAAAATTATTAACCCCTATAAATTAAAAACCCCAAACTTTATGAAATTAAAAAAAAGGATGAGGAAGATTATACCAGAGAGTCTGCCACCAGAGAAGGAGGAGAACCCAAGGGACAAGCTAGAAGGTATGCTCTGACAAGGGTGGTCGCTAGAAAAATGCCGCAATTGAAGGGGCTAAGTGCGCTGAAGGATGGCAGGCCAGAGGTGGTTTGCTGATATTGTGTGCGCCGGCCGGAGGAGGTATGTCCGACTAGAGGAGGGTCGGTCGGGGATTCGGCTAACTAGGAGAGTTTTCGAAGGTGCACGCCACACCAGGAGGAGGTTGCATCATTGGGTGCGTCAGACAGGAGGGGGGAGTCATCAAAGGTTCTTAGGGGACAGCCGGGAGGAGGTGGCGGCCGAGGCTGGTCGGCACCGATGAACCGGGGCATCAAAAGATGGGGTCAAGGGGCCTGTGATAGGGAAGAGGTAGAAGAAGTTTTGTCTATGGAGAGGAGGACTAAGCGGCTAGGGTTAGTGTGCAGGATAGGAGAGGCACGCAGGGATGTGTGGGGGGTCGGGTCGCGCTGTGTGTGGAGGGGGGGGGGTAGAACTAGGTTTTTGTTTTATTTTTTTTCTTTAAAAAAAACACCCCAAACAAAAACCAATAAAAAAATAGACAATAATAACAATAATAATACAACATTAAAATAATTTCTAACAATTGATTTAATTAATATAATAACATTAATAATAATACATATTAATAAAATTAACAATTCAAGTTTTCACCTAAATAAAAATATTAACATTATTAAAAACCAATATATATATATATATATTTAAATGACAATATTAATGTTTATTTTAATTACAATATTCATTTATTTTCATTTTTCGAGAGTGGACGGTCACGTAGTTACTTTGGCGAAGTCGCGCAGCTTCCAAATTCGTGCTCCGCCCGTGCGGCCGACGATGTCAACACCAAAAAAATACACTTTTAAATATAACTCAAAGGAAAATTTTGTCCGGGACTCAACCTGAACCCCACCAAAATATTTAAGGTAGAAACTAATTAAATAAATTAAACACCCGGGTTGGGGTGTGATAATTCTCCCCACCATAACGCTTTCTGCCACTGGAAAGCCACGACACCATCCAACTGATCGATCAAAACCTAAGGATTCTACATAAACATGATCCAACCTCTTAACCCTAGGACATTCCACCGACCAAATGCGGGACTCAACCCTATTGCCCGAAACAGATCACCAACAAAGGGGAGGCCTGAACGTGCTCCCCACTATAAGAACTCAACTAGCACCCCGATAACGACTTAAGAGAAAACCCAAAGAGACGGTGGGTCTCCCCACCATAAAGAACCAACCTACTAGAGAACAAATATAAATCCAACTTAGACATGTATCGGGCCTTAACCAAGCTAAAAGAAGCACAACAAGAACATTCAAACCACTCACTCTCATCCAAAAGGGACAGGAGTTGAACCGAAAAGTCTACGCAAACCAAAAACCCTTACCCCATGGGTGGGGAGGGAGGGCCCAAGGATTGGATCAATGAAACCATGACGAACAACTACTCACGACCCATCACTTCGGGATAGACACAAACCAAAGTCGCAACTGATTCACATGGGTGGTCCTTCAAGTGTTGAGGTTCAGCTTGTATCTTGGTGTTTCCAAATTTGAGATAAGATATGACAACCCTGCTTTTTATTACAACTTAAACATGCTTTATTACATAAAACTCCACTTGATACAACAAAGAAGATCGAGAGTTTTAGTGTCTTTGGGGCTTAGGATCATTACATAAAAACTTAAAACTTGAAATACAACATCTTTATTGAAAATTTCCTTTACATGACCACTACATTCCTTCGTACTTAGCATTGCATGAGATAACCTGAGGACATGCATAAGAAAAGGGTGAGCTATAAAGCCCAGTAAGGGAGTACAAAATGAATAACATGAGGAGTAAAATACATGTTAGGAAATAGGAACATCAATAAAGCATAAGAGTAACATGAACATAAAGGCATGATAAAGCATGATAATTATAACATGGAAATGTGGCAACAACACTTAACATTGAATTAGCATGAGCCAAGGCTCATTGCACATGGAGCATGAGTAAACCCTCATTGCACTTGAAGCACGAGTAAACCCTCGTTGCACTTGAATTAGCATGAGTCAACACTCATTGCACATGACGTATCATGATACTATACTTTACCCAATGCATTGGAGCGCTATAAGGGCGCACCCTTCTTAAACATTTCTTTTCATGCATAAGTGTGCCACATGGATCATAAAACATGGAATCATAAAACATAATCATTTATTACACGATAAAGGAATGTGGAATTCATACATGAAACTTTACAATCAATAAGTAAATATGCATAAAGGTGAATACCCTTAATGGAGAAATGGGCATGATATTCACTACACATTGAAATTGGCTTAGAAAATCGGTGCGATTTCGGCAGCGTAACGACGTGACATAAGAATTCATAAAAAAGGTTGATGAGAGAGAAAGGGGTTACTCATCATATTTACATGTAATGGACAGTAAGGAGGTAAAATAGATACATGTCCCAACAATTGAAAAGGAATTTAGATTCATGATACAAAAGTATTGCTTGAATGTAAAAGAAGAGAGATAAGTTCCTTTCGGAATTTTGGCATAGTAACAGGTGTACATGGGAGGCATTTAATGAGAGAGAAAGGGGTCTCCCATCATTCAAACAATAAGAGGGCAGTATGGGGGAGGTGATAAACCATACCCCAATATTCATAATTGAAATTAAAAGGGCAATACAACTTAAAGAAAATTTCCAAAAAAAGAGAAAGGAAGAAAAAACCCTTACTTGGAAGTGTGATTCCAAAGGATAGAGAGAGGCTTGTGAGAGGCTTCTTGGGAGCTTGGGGCACCTTGAGAGGATTCTAGAGAGAGTAGGGCAGAGGTTGGACGAACTACAAGGTCTTTGAGTGAGGAGGAAGTGGGAGCATGGGTGGGTTTATATAGGAAAGGTGAGAGAATTCTTTATTATTTAGGTTTGGGACCCCTTATATTAAAATAATCCAAACCACAAACCATCCCATGGTATTTGCCCATGGTTTCTGGAAAAGGAAAGAGGAAAAAAAATATTTTACAAGGCCAAAGTCCGAACTTATTAAAAAATTAGGGTTGCTTATGTGGAGGTGAGTCACACTCCCATGTAAATTAATTTAAAAAGGCAAAGTGTTGAATAAGTCTTGAGGGCTCCATTAATGCTTTGAAAAGTAAGTCAAACAAACCCAAAACCTCATTATTTTAATGATAAAACATATATTGGACGAAAATAAGTATTATGGTATTTTATTACATCACCATTGGGTCATTATGATGTCATAAAACACATTATATATTTAAATGGTATTTAATTTTTACCCAAAAATTTGACTGTCTCAGAAAATTATGAAAAATTCACCGTTGGATAATTTCAACGTCCTGATTCCAAAAATAATATTTATTTTATCTAAATAATTTTCTAAATATGTGAATTTTCACTTTTAAAATAAAAACCGACATTTATAAAAAAAATTCACAGGTTTTGACAGAAATGGCTTTCAAACCTTAATAAAAATTTTAATTACATTCATAAAATTATAAGATCATTTATATATAATAAAAATTAATTTAATATTAATAATAATATTTTATTAAAATATTATTTAATTAAAAAATCCTTTAATTTAATAAAATATAATTCTTAATTAAATATTAACTAAAAACACCATTTGTACTTTAAAATCTATTTACAAAGTATCAAAAATAACTAGAAATTATATTCATTATTATATAAAAAAAATAATGTACATGAACATAGTACTACTTATTTGTTACATAGCCCCTTAAAATAGCTACATAAGACCTAAGGGTAAGGTGTGTGATGGTGACAGACTCTTGGGGCGGCTTGGATAACATCACTCGAGTGGTAATCTCTATCAACTTCCACTTTCCCCGTAGACAGTCCCGTTCAAGCTTGACATAATGAAGCTCAGCTTGGGCTTGGTCAAGGGCAAAGCCCAAAGACACCACCTCTTTTCCGAGCTCTGAAAAAGGGCTTCATATGGGGCAATTCTACTGGATGAGGCCATTGCTTCCTTTGTCTGAGTAAAATTGGGTTCGTTAAAGCCATATATTTATACTAATCATGTGATCACTATTCAACGATTATAAAAGTAACGGTCACAAATCTTATCATAAAACCAAATAAGTTTCCATCTTATAAAAACATTTTTCATGAGGATACATTTAACTGGATCAAGAGGGATTTTCATTAATGAAACTTTGGGTCGTTACAATATTCCCCCATTAAGAAATTTTGCCCTCAAAATTTTCCTTTTCCCACACTAAAACAAATGTGGGTAACTCAACTTCATCATATCCTCTGACTCCCAAGTTGCTTCTTCAAACTTGTGGTTTCTCCACAACACCTTGACGAGGGGCATTGTCTTATTTCGTAGAACTTTTTCTCTATGATCTAAGATCTTCACTGGTTGCTCCTCATAGGAAAGATCATCTTCCAATTGTACCACCTCGAAAGAGAGTACATGTGAAGGGTCTGGTATGTACTTCCTTAAGAGGGATACATGAAAGATATCATGCACCTTGGCCATAGTAGGTGGAAGTGCTAGTCGATAGGCCACAACCCCAACCTCATGACCTTCTTCCACAGAGATATACGTAAAAACACCATGTCTCCGACTTTAAACTCAAGGTCTCATCGATGATTATCTGCATAATTCTTCTGTCGACTTTGGGCTACCTTGATATGCTGCTGAATGGTTTTCACCTTCTCCACCATTTCTTCGACCATTTCTGGTCCAATCAGCTTACGTTCACCGACCTCATCCCAACATGCCGGTGTTCTGCACCTTTTCCCATACAGGGCTTCGTATGGTGCCATTTGGATGCTTGAGTAGAAACTATTATTATAAGAGAACTCAACCAGAGGAAGATGTTGATCCCATACTCCTTTAAAGTCCATTGAGCATGCTCTCAACATGTCCTCGAGTGTTTGGATAGTCCGCTTGGATTGGCCATCAGTTTGAGGATGATAGGCCGTACTGAAGTTCAGTTCAGTATTCAGAGCATGTTGAAGACTCTTCCAAAACTTAGAGGTGAATCTTGGATCTCGGTCAGAAACAATATATAGTGGTACTCCGTGCAACCATACCACATCCCTGATATATATCTGTGCCAGTTGATCCAAAGAGAAATCCTCTCGAATAGAAATGAAGTGTGCAGTCTTTGTAAGATGATCCACAATAACCCAGATTGCATTGTTGCCTTTGGATGTCCTTGGAAGTCCAGTGACAAAGTCCATGGTGATGTTCTCCCTTTTCCATTCTGGTATGGGCAATGGTTGCATCATCCCATTAGACTTATGACTCTCTGCCTTCACTTGCTGACACACCAGGCACTTTGATGTATATTCAGTGATCTCCTTCTTCATATTATCCCACCAAAATTTTTCTCGGAGATCTCGATACATCTTTGTGCTCCCTGGGTGAATAGAGAAATTTGAACTATGTGCATCATCCAAAAGTTCCTTCTTCAGCTCCGGACTTGATGGAACACATAGTCTTTTCCCAAACCGCACAATTCCTTCCTCATTAACATTAAAAACCGAGGATTTTCCCTTTTTGATAGCTTCCACTTTTTCTTGAATTCCCGCATCATCCTTTTGAGCATCCTTTAACCTTTCCAAAAGAGATGGTTTAGCAATAATTTGTGAAAGTATTGATGATGTTCCATTCTTTATGATTCCCACATCCATCTTCATCAAGTCTAAGAAGATTGAATCCTTCTCAATTCTCATCATTGATAGAATAAATGGATCCTTTCTACTTAGGGCATCCGCCACCTTGTTCGCTTTCCCAGGGTGGTAATGTATTGAACAGTCATAATCCTTGATGATCTCTATCCATCTTCTCTGGCACATATTAAGCTCTTTCTGTGTGAATATATATTTAAGACTCTTGTGGTCAGTATATATCTCACATTTCTATCCATAGAGATAATGCCACCAGATTTTCAAGGCAAAGATCACCGCCGCCAACTCCATATCATGCATTGGATAGTTTCGCTCATGGATTTTCAACTGCCTTGAGGCATAAGATATCACTTTATCATTCTGCATTAGCACACATCCTAATCCCTTCTTAGAAGCATCACTGAATACCACAAAGAGCTCCCCACTTGTGGGTAAAGTGAGCATGGGTGCAGTGATAAGCCTCCTTTTCAACTCCTTGAAGCTTTATTCTCATTCATCAATCCAAGAAAACTTTAATCCCTTTTGAGTTAGCTTGGTAAGAGGGTTGGACAATCGTGAGAAATTTCTCACAAATCGTCGATAATATCCAGCTAACCCCAAGAAGCTACGGATATCAGTTACCGATGTTGGCCTCGACCATCCCTCAATTTCATCTGTTTTAGAGGGGTCCACAGCTATCCCATTGCTTGTGATGATATGGCCCAAGAATGATACTTCCTTCAACCAGAACTCACACTTGCTGTACTTTTCATAGATCTTCTCCTTACGCAAAGTCTTAAATGCTCCTCATGGTCCTCCTTGGTTTTGGAGTATATTAGAATATCATCTATAAAGACTACCACAAATTTGTCTAGGTAATCTCTAAAGAGTCTATTCATCAAGTCCATGAATATTGCTAGAGCATTGGTGAGTCCGAAAGGCATTACTATGAATTCATAGTGCCCGTACCTTGTACGAAAAGCAGTCTTGGGGATATCTTCCTTCTTTAACCTTACTTGATAATATCCCGACTGCAAGTCCACCTTGGAGAAGTATTGTGCTCCACACAGCTGATCAAACAAGTCATCGATTCTTGGGAGAGGGTACTTGTTCTTTATCGTGATTTTGTTAAGTTCACGATAATCGATGCAAATCCGCATTGACCCATCCTTCTTCTTGACGAAGAGGACTGGTGCACCCCATGGTGAAGCACTTGGGCGTATAAACCCTTTATCTAGATTCTCCTGTAGTTGTTTCTTGAGCTCTTCAAGCTCAACAACAGCCATTCTATATGGAGTCTTGGATATTGGTAGCGCCCCAGGTATAAGTTCAATTGAGAACTCAACATCTCTTTTTGGAGGAAGACCAGGAAGTTCCTCGGGAAACACTTCCGCGAATTCCCTCACAATAGGCATTTCTTCAAGGGTGGTTTCTTCCTTGGACTCAATCATCTGAGCCAGATATGCGTGCTCATAAGGAAGTAATATCCATGCTTGAGATGATGAAGCTAAAGGAGATTCATCTTCCTCCTAACACTTGTAAAGAATCGGGGTTCGATTCTCCATATGGAGTGTGATTTCCCTCTCCCGACAATTTATGTTGGCTCTATATAAGGAAAGCCAATCCATGCCAAGAATTGCATCAAATTCCACCATAGGGAGTATGACGAGGTTCACTGGGAAATTCAATCCACAGATTATAACATTGGAGGACTTATACTCATGGGATGCAATGATTGCCCCATTTTCCATACTCACCGACATCTTTACTTCCATGATTTGTGGTGGTGCTGGGATTGTTCTACTAAACTTTCGAGATATAAAAGAATGCGTAGAACCTGAATCAAAAAGTACGTTCTCTATTCTTGAATGAATAACTAGCGTACCTATCACCACTTCATTGTCGGGGTTCACTTCGGCAGAAGTGATGGCAAAAGATCTTCCTTGCTGTCTTGGAGGTTGTTGGTTGTCTCTGAAAACCCTTGGATTAGGGAATTGATTTGAAAAATGACCCGGCTCTTTGAATTTATAGCATTGAACAACACGTTGTGGTTCGAATGGAGCGTTCCTCTCCTCTGTCGCAGCCACGGGTCCTTCTTGCCGACAGTTAATAGTTAGGTGCCCTTCTCTTCCACACCTGAAGCATTTTCTCGTCCCCCTAAGGCAATTTCCAGGGTGCTTCTTTCCACACTTTTGGCAAGTGGGGTGCTGGAACTTCTTAGCGCCATTGGATTTATCCATCGGACCACCAGCATTGAAGTCCACCTTACACTTCTTGTTCCCATGATACCCCTGTGATTCTCCGATCTCCATTTCAACCTTGAGGGCACATCGGACAATTTCCTCATAACTGTCGAAGTCACGGATCACTAATGCTTTCCGCAAACTAGGCTTCAGCCCACCAAAGAAGTGGTCAACCTTGCATTCAGGGGTAATGACAAAGCCAGAAGCGTATCGTGCAAGCCTTGTGAAGTTTTCCTTGTACGCTCCCACAGATTATTTATCCTTCTACTTGAGGGAAAGGAAGTCCATTTCCATCTTAAGACGGAGGGTGCGCAGAAAATATTTATCGAAAAACATCTTCCGGAATTCCTTCCATTCCAAAGCCTCGATCTCCTCCTCAGGATTCGTATTTTTGATCAATGTCCACCATTGATCAGCTTCACCCTCCATACAATAAGCCTCAAGGAGAACCTTCTCTTGTTCAGAGCATTGGAGGACGGAGAATAACTTTTCAATGGAGTTGATCCATTGTTCAGCGATCGTGGGATCAGATGATCCACTAAAAGTAGGAGGCCTTTGTCTCATGAAGCTTTCAATAGAGACTTGTTCTTTCTTAGGGGGGGTTGAACGTTCCTCTTGACCCGTGTTTCTATTCAAAACTTGAGTTAGCTGAGAGAGAAGCGTGACAAGGTTCGCGATTCCCGCTCCCATTGGATTGGGCATCTCATTAGTACAATCATCACACTAATCTTCACAACGGTTGTTAGCCCGAGTCCTCCTATTACCAGCCATTGGCTGGAATAAAAGGAAAGTTAGGGGTAACACATAAAGGGTAATCCAAAGAGAAAATTTGATGACTTATAAATACACTTTAATCTCTTTAACTCATGAGTCTATAGGATTCAATCTAGGCTTTTCATGATCTACTTTCTAACATATATTCTTAGGGGAATTTTTACCTTAATAAGGGTTCATACTAAGCTTGTAAATTTATCAAAGCATATCCCCCGGGAGTGTAGTAACCAAGAGTGCAGCAAGTCCCGTTATCGTGCACTAGTTCCCATTAGAGTCTAGCTCAAAGCAGTGTTTTAAGGTTTTACCCCTAGGATACATCTGTGCCAGAGCTGCCTCTACCTGCTCGTATCCAGACAGGGATGTATTTTCTTGATAAACCACTTACTCAATACTTACCAAAACATAGGGATGTTTTTGTTATACTTAGTCTTGTATCTAAGGATTTACAAGGGTTTTCCTAATCCCAAAAATAACTAAACCTATCCTCTGATACCAACTATGACAACCCTACTTTTTATTACAACTTAAACATGATTTATTACATAAAACTCCACTTGATACAACAAAGAAGATCGAGAGGTTTAGTGTATTTGGGGATTAGGATCATTACATAAAAACTTAAAACTTGAAATACAACATCTTTATTGAAAACTTCCTTTACATGACCACTATATTCCTTCGTACTTAGCATTGCATGAGATAACCTGAGGACATGCATAAGAAAAGGGTGAGCTATAAAGCCCAGTAAGGGAGTACACAATGAATAACATGATGAGTACAATACATGTTAGGCAATAGGAACATAAATAGAACATAAGAGTAACATGAACATAAAGGCATGATAAATCATGATAATCATAACATGGAAATGTGGCAACAACACTTAACATTGAATTAGCATGAGCCACGGCTCATTGCACATGGAGCATGAGTAAAACCTCATTGCACTTGAAGCACGAGTAAACCCTCATTGCACTTGAATTAGCATGAGTCAACACTCATTACACATGACGTATCATGATACTATACTTTACCCAATGCATTGGAGCGCTATAAGGGCGCACCCTTCTTAAACATTTCTTTTCATGCATAAGTGTACCACATGGATCATAAAACATGGATTCATAAAACATAATAATTTATTCCACGATAAAGGAATGTGGAATTCATACATGAAACTTTACAATCAATAAGTAAATGTGCATAAAGGTGAATACCCTTGATGGAGAAATGGGCATGATATTCACTACACAATGAAATTGGCTTAGAAAATCGGTGCGATTTCGGCAGCGTAACGGCGTGACATAAGAATTCATAAAAAAGGTTGATGAGAGAGAAAGGGGTTCCTAATCATATTTACATGTAATGGATAGTAAGGAGGTAAAATAGATACATGTCCCAACAATTGAAAAGGAATTTAGATTCATGATACAAAAGTATTGCTTGAATGTAAAAGAAGAGAGATAAGTTCCTTTCGGAATTTCGGCATAGTAACGGGTGTACATGGGAGGCATTTAATGAGAGAGAAAGGGGTATCCCATCATTCAAACAATAAGAGGGCAGTATGGGGGTGGTGCGAAACCATACCCCAACATTCATAATTGAAATTAAAAGGGCAATACAACTTAAAGAAAATTGACAAAAAAAGAGAAAGGAAGAAAAAACCCTTACTTGGAAGTGTGCTTCCAAAGGCTAGAGAGAGGATTGTGAGAGGCTTATTGGGAGCTTGGGGCACCTTTAGAGGATTCTAGAGAGATTAGGGCAGAGTTTGGAAGAACTCCAAGGGCTTTGAGTGAGGAGGAAGTGGGAGCATGGGTGGGTTTATATAGGAAAGGTGAGAGAATTCTTTATTATTTAGGTTTGGGACCCCTTATATTAAAATAATCCAAACCACAAACCACCCCATGGTATTTTCCCATGGTTTCTGGAAAAGGAAAGAGAAAAAAAATATTTTACAAGGCCAAGGTCCGAACTTATTAAAAAATTAGGGTTGCTTATGTGGAGGTGAGTCACACTCCCATGGAAATTAATTTAAAAAGGCAGAGTGTTGAATAAGTCTTGAGGGCTCCATTAATGATTTGAAAAGTAAGTCAAACAAACCCAAAACCTCATTATTTTAATGATAAAACATATATTGGCCGAACATAAGAATTATGGTATTTTATTACATCACCATTGGGTCATTATGATGTCATAAAACACATTATATATTTAAATGGTATTTAATTTTTACCCAAAAATTTGACTGTCTCAGAAAATTATGAAAAATTCACCATTGGATAATTTCGACATCCTGATTCCAAAAATAATATTTATTTTATCTAAATAATTTTCTAAATATGTGAATTTTCACTTTTAAAATAAAAACCGACATTTATAACAAAAATTCACGGGTTTTGACAGAAATGACTTTCAAACCTTAATAAAAATTTTAATTGCATTCATAAAATTATAAGATCATTTATATATAATAAAAATTAATTTAATATTAATAATAATATTTTATTAAAATATTATTTAATTCAAAAATCCTTTAATTTAATAAAATATAATTCTTAATTAAATACTAACTAAAAACACCATTTGTACTTTAAAATCTATTTACAAAGTATAAAAAATGACTAGAAATTATATTCATTATTATATAAAAAAAATAATGTACATGAACATAGTAATACTTATTTGTTACATAACCCCTTAAAATAGCTGCATAAGACCTAAGAGTAAGGTGTGCAATGGTGACAGACTCTTGGGGCGGCTCAGATAACATCGCTCGAGTGGTAATCTCTATCAACTTCCACTTTTCCCGTAGACAGTCCCGTTCAAGCTTGACATAATGAAGCTCAGCTTGGGCTTAGTCAAGGGAGAATCCCAAAGACACCACCTCTTTTACGAGCTCCAACAAAAGGTCTTCGTATGGGTCAATTCTACTGGATGAGGGCATCGCTTCCTTTGTCTGAGTAAAATTGGGTTCGTTAAAGCCATATATTTATACTACTCATGTGATCACTGTTCAACGACTATAAAAGTAATGGTCACAAATCTTATCATAAAACCAAATAAGTTTCCATCTTATAAAAACATTTTTCATAAAGAGACATTTAACTGGATCAAGAGGGATTTTCATTAATGAAACTTTGGGTCGTTACATAAGATATGTTTTTTGGAATTTGAGATATCTTTTATCATATCACACAGATAAGTCTATATGGGTATCTCATGGGGAGATATATCTTATCTATTTATATGAGATAATTGTTTAAATATTAACATGAAAGATACATGGTGATTTGAAGATTTAAGATATTATATTTCATATCTTATCTGTATTTGAAAAAGGATATAGTGAATGCTTTAAAAGGGGAAGCTTCTGGTGGCAAACAGACAGAGCTGCTTAAGATGTAGTCCACTGAGAGTAAGAAGGGGGCTACCACGTCGACAGTAGCATGTGCGACGTCTAGGTGTTATAAAAGTGTGAAGCAACAAAAATGTGATTAATGATCGAGCCACGTATCTAAAGTCTTCCCGATAGAGGTGATCAGGTGGCGTGTCCTGATTACAGATCATTGGTACATCATGATGGCGAGATCATTCGGGTGTCGCAAGCTGGTGCGAGGTTGACACGTGTTCGGGTGAAGATCTCCGAGGTAGTGACATTTCATCAATAAAAGGGTGAAGTTTTGTCATAGATTGATATTCTGATACATGGAGTCCGCGGGATGTTTATCAGAGAGAAGGTAGAGGTGTATCGGGGTGTGGATTTCACACAGGTTTTCTACGCTCTCTCATTTGTAATTCAAGTTCGGGCATTACTTGGATTCTTTGTACTCTCTAATTAATTGTGGATATTTGGGAATTGCCCCGTGGTTTTTTAATCCCCCACATGGGAGGGTTTTTCCATGTTAAAAATCCCGCATACTGATTTATTTATTCTACTCATATCGCTTCCATATTTTTTTGGGTTTCTCACGATACTTTTGGAAAGAAATTTTTCGTCCCAGAATCGGGATTCTCCACAACAAGTGGTATCAAAAGTTATGGTTTGGTCTTGTCATTTGTGGTGAGATTTTTATGGAAGCTTCGAAGAGGATTGATTGTGCATGCGTGAGGAAAAATAAGTTTTAGAAAGTAGGTTGAAGGAGGTGTTCCAGATCTTACACCTAATTATTTTCTTTAGAATGTGTGGCTGGTGAAGAAAGAATTAAAATTTGATGATCGAGGTGATGCGCTAGGTGCTCGGGATTTTGATCAGGGGGAGCAAGTTTTTCCTGTAGGTGCTCTAGATTTTGTGGCAATCACAATTTTGTGGGAACCAGATATTATTGATTTTGGTATTGGCGATGCAGACACGGGTATGACAAAGAATTCGACGTTTAAGTTTCTTTTGCAAGGGGAGCAGTCGGGTTTCTGCCAGAGTTGCAAAAGGGAGTCGTCATTTTTTTGCAGAGGATGGTGGTTGGTGTAATACCAACAAGTTTTTTGGTCCAATTGAGTTTTTTGGATGGTATATCCATTGAAGGGATGAAGGGGGAGATTGTTGAGGTTCATCCCACATCTTGGTGTTTCCAAATTTGAGATAAGATATGTTTTTTGGAAATTTAGATATCTTTTATCATATCACACAGAGAAGACTGCATGGGTATCTCATGTGGAGATATATCTTATATATTTAGATGAGATAAGTATTTAAATCTTAAAATGGCAGATACATGGTGATTTGAAGATTTGAGATATTATATTTTATATCTTATCTGTATTTGAAAAAGGATACAGTGAATGCTTTAAAAGGGGAAGCTACTGGTGGAAAACAGGCAGAGCTGCTTAAGATGTAGTCCACTGAGAGCAATAAGGGGGCTACCGCGTCGGTGGTAGCATGTGTGGCATCTCAGTGTTTTACAAGTGTGAAGCAGCAACAACGTGCTTAATGATCGAGCCATGTATCAGAAGTCTTCCTAATAGAGGTGATCAAGTGGTGTGTCCCGATTGCAGATCAGTGGTACATCATAATGGCGAGATCATTCGAGTGTCGCAAGCTGGTGCGAGGTTGACGTGTTTTCAGGTGAAGATCTCTGAGGTAGTGACATTTCATCGATATAAGGGTGACATTTTGTCACATATTTATCTTCCGATACATGGAATCCGCGGGATGTTTATCAGATAGAAGGCAGAGGCGTATCAGGGTGTGGATTTCACACAGGTTTTCTACGCTCTCTCATTTGTAATTCAAGTTCGGGCATTACTTGGATTCTTTGTACTCTCTAATTCATTGTGGATATTTGGGAATTGCCCTGTGGTTTTTTAATCCTCCACATGGGAGGGTTTTTCCATGTTAAAAATCCTACGTGCTGATTTATTTATTCTGCTCATATCGCTTCCATATTTCGTTAGGTTTCTCACGATACTTTTGGCAAGAAATTTTTCGGCCTGGAATTAGGATTCTCCCCAACAGAAAGGCTACTAATTGACACCTCGCATCCAAAGAAGGCACAATTACCGACATTACATGAGGGATAAGTCTATCACACCATTTTGTGATGAGAGAGAATTTACAATGACAGAAAAACCAAAACAGAAACGCTAAAACTATCTCACCATGACTATAGAGGCACAACCTTAACCAGACTCCTTAAAATCCCCCCAGGGTTCTTGAATACACGTCAACTTCACTCTGAGTCCTTTTGGCTGGAGATCTGATGGATGAAGCATCTCCTTCCTCGCAGTTAGGTTCTTATAATCCCAATAAGAAATATACACATTTTGATTTGACAAAAGGAAGGACAAGATTTTAAAATAAAAAACATACTAGCATTGAAAATCGGAGTTCATTAATGACCCGAGACAATACCATACATTTCAAAATCCAAAACACCATCAGTACACTACAATGATAAGATATCCCTTACACTGGAAGGAAACATACATAAGAAACTTTAAACAAAAACCCAAAAACACATCAATTATGATAACTTCCTCCGTGATGCTTTCTAGAAATGCCCTGACAAAATTATTGTAAGTGACCCAAAATTCTGCAAGCATGACAGGTCTTAGGAGTACATGGGCATGGCGACTTCTTGTGACCCAGCTTAACACACTGACAACACATGAGGATCAATCACTTTGAGGAGGTTGATGAAATATCCTGAAGTCTTTTTATTCCACGACCGGCTCCATCCACTTTTAATCGCTTCCTCATATCCTTTACAGAATCTTCATCACTGATCATAGGGATCGAAGGAGGGAGGACTACTTTGAGCACTCCTTCCATCGCATCTTCAAAATGAAAAGCCTATCTAACCACATCGACAAATGAAGTTAGGTTGGACTCTGGCACCTTCGACTATAAATAGGGGAGGAGACCTGCCTCGAAACGTCGAACCTTCATGGGGTCATCTATGGCATTCCCTAAATCATAAGGGACCAGCTCCACAAAGTGTTGTAAATATTCCAACATGGATCTGTCATCCTGCTGTAGACAACACATCTCCATCCCCCTTCTCACCCTTTCTTCCTCAGAGAAATACTGACGAATGAACAAATCCTTGAAAAAATCCCAAGTAAGATCTTGACGGGACTTGTTCCGAGACACTGACTTCCACCATATCCATGGTGAACCTTCGAGCATGAAGGTCGCAAAATTGACCTTCAACGACTTGGGAAACTCAATGAGGTTAAAGTACCTTTCAATTTCCTGCATCCACTCCTCTACTATATAAGGGTCTACTTGACCATAAAAGATAGGTGGATCTAGCTTCCGAATCTTAATCATAAAATCCTTTGGTTGATCAACTGTACTACGATCACCCATTGAAGCTTCAAGGGAATAGCCATTGGAAAAGAAGAGTCAAGAACCCAATCAAGGCCAACTCAATAAATAAAAATCCTCAAAAACAAACACTACATATATGAAAAGCTCTAGACATAAGAAAACGAGCCATCATAAAATCAAAACATTTCTTTTGAAACATCTTTAATTTAAAACAAGATTGGTGGGTTAAACCCTCGCCACTAGTATTCTTTAGAGTCTCACTCACATGCATGTATCCGCACCACCCCAAGCATTCATCCACCATACCAGAAATCCGTTCATATTCCAACATACCATTATGCATGTGATCACCCATTGGAACACCAAGGCCAAAACAAAGCAACATTATTTTCCAAAAACAAATCATTCATACCACTTATTTTAAAACAATCCTCAAATTAAATATTTCAATTCAAACAACAATTTTTTAAAAACCAATTTTTTTGATACAAACAACTTTAAGAAGTTAGAAGAGGACCAAAACAACTCAAACAAGGAACTAGTATTGGTGGGTGACCTAACCATATGGTTGGCGGCCATATGTCAAACACATCACCAAAAAAGAGAGCCTTTTTGGACCATGACCCTAGCTCCACAAGGCTTTACAGGACGTGAAGCTTAGGAGGAATATTATCCCAACTCCATTTGTCATATCCCAATCACAAAACATTTCCATAAAAACCCAAAGAAACTAATTAAACTGGACTTCCCATAGAAACCTGAGGATCAGAACGAGCAAGAGTTCACTACGCTCTTCCCACTCCTGCCCCTCAAGTCCCAAAAATCCTACTCTATCCACCTTGACATCCCAAATAACAAAAGGCGCTCTGAAAAGAGAGGTCCGCTAAGAGATGAACTACTCTAATAGCATTTTGTCACGAACCAAATCGGGTCAACCCTAAATCGGTCAACCGATTCGATCCGTGGCAAGGCCCGAGAGGTGTTCCTGATCCTCCCAGGCTAGCAAAAAGCACCAGGTAATCAACAGAGATGGTGGGAATAGTTTCACCCAATATAATAAATAAAAGTAGAGGAAATAATAAAGAGCATCATAGAAAAAAATAAACCAAACAAACAACTAAACAAGAAAATGAAAGAAGATAAAAACTAACCAAACTCAACGATTGAACTAACTCCATGTGACCCCGTGGGTAACTCTCCGACTCAATGATCAAATCTCTCCCAAGGCGATCGCACCCAAGCTGGATCCTGCACAAACACTAAAAACAGTAAAGAACTATAGGTGTGAGTATTAAAACTCAGTAAGCTAGCCTGATATCTATTCTCAATGCACTACCTTTAAAATAAAAGAAACATCAATTCTAAGTTTGAACTACTATATATTAAAGTATGCATTTTTACAATTTTTAATTGAAAAAAGTATAAACCATTTCCCTTAGTCATTTGAAAAAAAAACAAGAACAAAAGAGTTTGAAATGAATTTTCTTTTGAAAACATTATCATAAAAGTCAGGAAAACCAAAATGTCACTTTTTATGAAAAAACAATACACAAGGGTTCCAAGGTAGATATAGAAAGGGAAATGTAAATAGTTATGAAAATATCTTAGAAACGGTTCATTAGCTAAAAATCACTAGACTTAGGCGAACCCAAGAGATCGAGAATAATCTAGACGACACTAATACCTGTGACCCCATCTACAGTAGAATGCCACATACGATGAAATCTAACACTCCAAAATGCTCGACCATACTTTCTCAGGTAGGCCAAGGGAAAATCCCATAGCAATAAACCCAAACATATCTGCCTACTATGGGACACTGGTCAGTACCATAACCTACCAGTGCAGTACTCATCTCAGAAAATTCTCTCAATGTGTCTGGTTTGTATGTCACAAGTATAAAAGGAGGTGAGCCAATAGATGCTGCCAAGCATCAAATCACAACCCATATCTATAATAATAATATTTCACAGCAGGTCTCACCCTGAGTCTCCCCAAGGATGACTCTCATTCCTTTAAGTAAATAGATTACAACGGTTCCCAACTGAGGAACCTGCATAATGGAACCTGGGGATCCCATACCAAGGACATCCCTACCATTCCATGTAGGTAATGCATGAGGATTAACCAATGGAGGTTTTCATAATAATAACTTCCTCTTATTTTCAAAAAGTGTCCAAATGGGCCCTTAAAAATTCCATAAAAACATTCCTACCAAAGATGCAAACCAATATCTTAAGAGAAGCAAGACACACCATTTACCAAATAAAATCATTTGTAAAACCCCTTCAAAACATTTCCGACGCACTTTCAAACAAAACCAACTTTTATGAAAAACCACAACTGAGCTAAAATTCCTTGTCACAAAACAAATTTTTTTTAAAGAAAGCTAACTTTACACTTCACTTAGCTTATAACATTTGAAACTTTTCCAATTACCCCAAAATCCATTATTTCACAAGAAAGAAATTTTTTTAATCAAAGCAAAAACACTTTGGGAATCCATAAAAAGACCTCAAATTTTTTTTTCACGCTGCCAACACTTTGACAAAAACAAAAAAAAAGACATTTTATGTCACTTTTAACACATAAAGGCCAACCAAGCACCATTATGAAGACCAGACATGCAATGATTAGAAAAGGATTTCAGTTGACACTCACAAAGTTATAAAACACCAATTTGCACGTTAGGTTGTTATTTAAAATTCTAAACCATGTTCTAAAACTATCAAATAAAGTGCGGACCAAAAGAAACATTTAATTAAAGAAAATAGCGTGCGCAACTATAACTGGATGATACTGTTTTTATAAAACAAGGTCGGAACTACCCATTTTCAAAAAAAATGAATTAACCAAATGTAGCACAATGAAAATTAATACCTAGGAAAAGGGAAAGAAAGAATAAATATATGAAACTCAAACTATGAGGTCAAGCACAATAAGACCCTACATTTAGTGTGAATTATTTCATAAAACAAATTCAGAAACCAAAAATTAAAACAACACCTACACACTAAGTAAATTTGAACCAGAGATTGGCATTAGCACCTAATAATAATTTAAGGTATGAAAAAAATAAAATTAATGATTATTAAATTAAAAAGGATAGGTGCGTGGGAATCCTACCTTGAGATCAAAGTGCAATGACAACGCAACCTCAGAACTATTGTGAGATCTCGTTCGCACCTCAACCCTACACTCTAGAATTTGAAACCAACCCGACACTACCAAAACAAACCCCAAAAAAAATTATTAACCCCTTCAAATAAAAACCCAAAATTGACTGAAATTAAAACGAAGGATGAGGAAGATTATACCGGAGAGGCTGCCACCAAAGAAGGAGGAGAACACAAGGGATGATGTCACGACCCGCCCTCGGGGTCCGTGCCGTGACTACCCCAAGCCCGCCTTCCATAGGCCAGGGGCTGGCGACTAGCACCAAGGCGTAAATCCCGGTAAAAAGGGAAGGCATTACCTTTGTAAAGTAAACAAACACCACAGAGTAAGCAAGCAGAAAGTAAACACTAAACAAAAACAGAGTACAACTGAAAGTGCGGAAAAGTAAATGGGCCAGAATACAAACCCAAACTGAAAGTAAAGTACAACTCGAAAGGGAAAACAGCAACTGAAAAGTAAAAGCCGCTACTCCGAGCTGTCCACTGGAAATCTCACCTGAAGGATGGGTACAGATAGCTCCTCTGCTCCATGGGTCCCGCCGTCCGCTCCGAGCACGTCCCGCCCAGTGGTCCACCTCCGGGTACCGTCCCGCTCTGCAAGCCTCAGCTAAGATCAACGCTGTCCGTCGTCTGCAACCAACACAACGTAGTGCGGGCAAAGCCCGTGCAGGGGTGAGTATAAGCTACTCAGTAGGGACCCCGAGACCCCTGAAGGTCTCTCAAATCCACAAAGGATAAACCACGAAGAAAGGTACAATCACGAAGTAACAACCAACACTGCTTAGGTATATGCCCATACATATACCTAAGTCATCAATTTCAAATACGCTCCAACCTCCAAGCCCAAGTACAACTCAGTCCACACAGGAAAGTAAACGTATTCCACACAGGAAAGCAAAACGTAATCCACACAGGATAGCACAACACAATCCACACAGGAAAGCAACAGGATTCAGCTCACACAGGTATACTTCTTCGATAGACGATAAAGATGATCCCTGATCCATCTAAGTCGTCGGACCCACGAAGGATCGATAGGTAACTAACCAAAGGACAATAAAGATGATCTCTGATCCATCTAAGTCGTCGGACCCACGAAGGATCGATAGGTAACTAACCAAAGGACGATAAAGATGATCTCTGATCCATCTAAGTCGTCGGACCCACGAAGGATCGATAGGTAACTAACCAAAGGACGATAAAGATGATCTCTGATCCATCTAAGTCGTCGGACCCACGAAGGATCGATAGGTAACTAACCCCCGCAAAGACCCACACAGGATCGGGCCCACACAGGACCTGTAGGCGCTGGCTCACACAGAACCGCTGAGCGCGGACCCACACAGGATCGGACCCACACAGGATCGGGCCCACACAGGACCTGTAGCACTGATCCACGTAGGATCGCTGAGTGCTGAAGTCGTCGTCGTCGAATCCACACAGGATTGGGCCCACACAGGACCTATAGCACTGATCCACGTAGGATCGCTGAGTGCTGTAGTCGTCGTCGTCGAATCCACACAGGATCTCTGTACTGTCGTCGTCGCAGTCACAGTAGCAGTAGCAGCAGTAGTAGTCACAGTAACAGTCGCAGCCAGCACTAGGGTTTCCGCACACAGCAAGCTCGTTCGGAGGGTTCGCTCCACGAGCCGAGAGGCTGATACATCAACTGTCACGAAGTCCAGAGTTGATGTATCCAAAAGTTCCGTACCGTCAACAGACACTCAACGCAACAGACGGCGCGTCGATCGGACGCCCGGTCTGAGAGTTATTGGCATTTTCGTTCCCGGGGCCCGGTTGGTTTTTAAGGCAAAACCAACCCGACCGTACTCCACCTGCGTCCAAACCTCGGGCGGAGTATGCCAAAAGATTCGTCTCACTAAGAGGAACACAACACAGCTGGCGGCACGTCAATCGGACGTCCGTAGCTCAAGATATGAGCGTTTCCGCTCCGAAGGCCCGGTTGGTTTCGTGAACGAACCAACCCGGCCGAACTCAAAGTAATCCGAAACCTTGAGTGCGATATACCGAAACGACCGTCTCGATCCAAGGATCGCGTTGCCGCAGACGGTTCGTCGATCGGAGGTCCGTGGCTCAATATATGGCCAAAAGACCGAAAATGATTCGAAACGGGGGGTCCGGGTCCGGGGCGACCCGGCCCGACCGGCTGGCGGCGCAGCGGCCCGGCGGTGGCGTGGCGGCCCGGCGGTGGCGCGGCGGCCCGGCGGCCCGACGGTGGCGCGGCAACCCGGCGGTGGCGCGGCGGCCTGGCGGCGCGCACGGAGGCGGCATGTGGGGGGGCAAAGCCCCCGCTTTCTTGGAGGCGGCGGCGCGGCTAATTGCCGCGCCCTTTGCAGAAAAAACGGCCCCCACGTGGGGGCCGGCTTGGAGAAAAACCGGGGGGCTGCTGCCCCCCCCCCTTCATGGAAACCGCCCCCCTCATAAAGAGGGGGGTTTTTGTGTGCTGGCCGGGGGATTAATTCCCCCGGTTTAATGCCATCCGGCCGGCCAGCTGGCCGACCGGTTTTCTCCAATGGGACCGGAAAATCCGGTCCCCTCTTCGGCTTCCGACGCCGGCGGCCCGGCCGCCGGTCTTCTCTTCCACCGCAGCCCGGAACCGGCCGCGGTGTTCGTCGTCCGGCGCGGTGCGACGGCACCGCGCCCCTCTGCCGTGCCTTGATTTCTTTCAACGCGGCGCGACGGCGTCGCGTTCAAGATGTTTCTTCCATGGTGCGCGCGCGACGGCGTTGCGTAAAATAAACGCACGATTAACCACGTGGTGCGACGGCACCACGCCACCTTGTTTCCATCCGCAAAGCAATTCAACAAGAACGATGGAGGGGGTTCGGCCGTGTTCATGCGGTCCGGCCCCCTCACGTTAAATAATAACACAAATTAAAATATTTCAAAGCCTCACGTTAGACATGCGAGATCCACGATCAAGAACAAAAAAAATTAAACAATAAATCAACAACCCCTACCTCGGGTATAAGATCAAAGATTTGTCAACGTCCCGCGGAAGACAACGTCGCGGAGGTCGGGCGTCGCGGTCGTCGTTCGTCAAATCCGATGACGAAGAGGTGCGTCCGAAGAGGCACGTCGTTGGCGAAACCTTGTACGCCGACGAAGGTTGTCCGAGGAAGAAGCGGTGTTCTCTCTCGTTGACACGGAAGACGAAGAAGAGTGGAGCGGCGTTCTTCGTCGGAACTTGAGCGTTCTTCGTCAAGTCTTGAGGAATGTCAAATAAAAAGAAAACAACGAACTCAAGAACCCCTACCTCGATAGTCGCACGTTGACGTAGTCGTGGAATATCGGTGTCGATTCCTTTGACGTCAGAGGAAGAGTCGTTGTCGATGGCGTTCGTCGCGGGAAACCGTCGCGGAAGAGATGATGCGGAAGAAGAACGTCACGTCGCGGATATGGCGTCGTAGAAGAACCGTGTTCTTCGGCGAAGAAGTTCTTCGTTGAAGAATGACGTTCTTCGTGTTCTTCGTCGAGGTTGAAGAAGATGAAGAAACAAGAAGAACCTTCCCAACTCTCTCAAGGAGACAAAACTAAACCCAAAATAAAATAAGACTCTATCTTATTTTATTAACACAATAACACACTAGAATTTCAAAAGTTTGAAATTCAAATAAGAGATAACTCCACATTAATTAACAAATTGTCATGTTAATTAAAGAGGGGTTAAGGGAGTTTGAGGGAAGATGTAAAGTTAGGTTTCGTGTGGGCCCCACCACACTTAATCCTCTCAAGGGAGGTTAAGTGGGTGTGGGTCCCACACCTAACTTCCTTTGAGAGAAGTTAACTATTAAGTTTAAACAAAAATTGTGTTTACATATTTTTATTTAACTTATTCTAATCTCCCAAAAACTAACTCTCAACCCAAAACAAACGCAACTCCTGAAAAGGTCTCTTTAAGCGAATATCGGCGCTGCGAGTTCATCGGTGCCCTCGGATTTCAATTCCGAGCACCGGATCAAAAGTTAGAAATTCTCGCTCGTTCGTTCACTGAACGTACCCGAGCCAAACTTCAGAAATTAATTCCGGGCACTCCGGGCCTCGGAATCAGGTGCCGTCTGAAACCGCGCTCTTGTAAAATTCTAAAGAAAATTAATAAAAAATTTCCCTTGAATTTTACGGGTCTTTACATTACTCCCACCTCAGGGCTTTACGTCCCCGTAAAGATACATCAAAAACTAGGGAAACAAATGAGGGTACTGAGAACGCATCTGAGCCTCCCGCTCCCATGTGCTCTCCTGGAGATTCCCGTGCTGCCATCTGATGCGCACAAGAGGAATCGATCGCCCACGCAGGACCCGCTCCTGTCGATCCTCTATCTCCACCGGGACCTCCGTAAAAGTCGCCCCATCGTCAACGTCAAGCTCCCCATGGTCAATGATGTGTGTCGGGTCGTGCACATATCTCCTCAGCTGAGACACGTGGAAGACGTCGTGCACCCGGTGCAACTGAGGTGGTAGAGCCAGGCGATAAGCCACCACGCTAAACCTGCTGAGGACCTGGAAGGGTCCGATGAAGCGCGGAGATAACTTGCCGCCTTGGCCAAATCTCCGAATACCACGTCGAGGTGAGACCCGCAAGAAGACGTGGTCACCACCCACGAACTCCAGTGGCCTCCGCCTCCTATCAGCATAAGGTTTCTGCCGGCTCTGAGCTGCACTCATCCGCCCCTGGATGACCTGGACCATCTCAGGTCCCACAAGAGCTGCAAGATTTCTTCTTTGCCGAAAAGTGAAATCCGGTCTCATCCACTGGATGAACCACGTTCCTTGCCTAAAACAGTCAAATCCGTCATGATTAGTTAATTCATGGCATGGATGACGTCGTAAGGCCTCGACGCTGCTACCAAGAGATCCAACTGTCACTCTCGCCTCCAAGGGTCGAGTCACACTGTCGGCATCAGTGTGAGGTTGAAATCTCGAAAGTGAGGGTCAAGTCAACAGTTTAACCGGGATCACTCAGTATCAACCAAACAAAGGATAGTAAAGCAAACAAGGATAAGTGTCTTTTTATTATTGCAGCTCATAGTACAAGACACGAATACAAAAGAAAAATGGAACTAGAAGTACAAGGGACG
The DNA here is from genome assembly GCA_963277665.1 of Viscum album. Taxonomy (NCBI): domain Eukaryota; kingdom Viridiplantae; phylum Streptophyta; class Magnoliopsida; order Santalales; family Viscaceae; genus Viscum; species Viscum album. Next base: position 652,338,658 of record OY728148.1, on the reverse strand, counting down.
TATCCACTAGTTCCTCTCCTGTCCACCTGCTCTCGGAGCTCTACTGCCTTGTCCACTACTCGGCTGTTGCTCAAGCACTCGCCGCTGCTTCTGTCTCAGTGGCTCCTCTAATACCCACTGATCAATCGTACGAGGAGTCGGACAGTCACGTGCCAGGTGACCCTTCCCGCCGCAGGAGTAACATTGTCCGTTTCTGGCACGCCTGGCTCTGACCCCACCTCGAGTGCCCCGCACCACCGGTCCTAAAACCCGAGATCTTCCAACTGCTAGTCTGGTCCTCCTGGACCTCTGCATCATCTGTCTACTGCCCACAGATGACTCGGCTACTGATCGAGAAACACGCGGCAAAGGCAGAAGCTCCTGTACACGCTTGGGGTGTAGAGCTACTGGCACAAACTCCACCCTGAAGAAGGTCTCTAAGTCTTCCCATGCGAAGGTCATCCCGTCGCAAAACTGAAACAAGTGGCTCCACCACCTGCCTGCTGCTGCCTGAAGGAGGCTGGCAGCAAAGATCACCATGAAGTCTGCCGGCATCCCCACTAGCCTGAAGACTCCCACCACAGCCTCCAGCCAATCCTCAGCCGCCTGCGGGTCCGTCTCTCCCCGGAACCTGGGTGGCCTCTGGCGCTGGAACTCGTGCAGTGCACTCAAGTGGCGTGCATTGCCTACTGCTGGGGCTGGTGGCATCGATGGCCCAACGTATGGTAGTATCGCTGGTGCCTCAACTGCAAGAGGGCCCTGTACCGAAGCCTCATCGCTCGGTGGGCTGTCGTCACACTCGACTCTCGGAACCCTAGCTGGCTGCCGTCGTGGGGCCATCCTGAAAGGAAACAGGTGCGCCACGGTCAAACAGTATACCTGGTGAGCTGATATAAGTAATCACAAAGAAAACTTTGAAACACACACGCAATCAATGTTTTCGTGCATTAAGTCAGAAATCAGAAGTCAGGGTCCTGGTGTACGGATACGTCGGCCGCCGCACCAACACTGGACTCCCTGGACTGATAACCACACTCAATACGCTAAACATTATTTCTTCACATAGAAAAGATCAGAGTTCGCGGTAGAACCGAACTCCTCTGATACCAATTTGTCACGACCCGCCCTCGGGGTTCGTGCCGTGACTACCCCAAGCCCGCCTTCCATAGGCCAGGGGCTGGCGACTAGCACCAAGGCGTAAATCCCGGTAAAAAAGGGAAGGCATTGCCTTTGTAAAGTAAACAAACACCACAGAGTAAGCAAGCGGAAAGTAAACACTAAACAAAAACAGAGTACAACTGAAAGTGCGGAAAAGTAAATGGGCCAGAATACAAACCCAAACTGAAAGTAAAGTACAACTCGAAAGGGAAAACAACAACTGAAAAGTAAAAGCCGCTACTCCGAGCTGTCCACTGGAAATCTCACCTGAAGGATGGGTACAAATAGCTCCTCTGCTCCACGGGTCCCGCCGTCCGCTCCGAGCACGTCCCGCCCAGTGGTCCACCTCCGGGTACCGTCCCGCTCTGCAAGCCTCAGCTAAGATCAACGCTGTCCGTCGTCTGCAACCAACACAACGTAGTGTGGGCAAAGCCCGTGCAGGGGTGAGTATAAGCTACTCAGTAGGGACCCCGAGACCCCTGAAGGTCTCTCAAATCCACAAAGGATAAACCACGAAGAAAGGTACAATCACGAAGTAACAACCAACACTGCTTAGGTATATGCCCATACATATACCTAAGTCATCAATTTCAAATACGCTCCAACCTCCGAGCCCAAGTACAACTCAGTCCACACAGGAAAGTAAACGTATTCCACACAGGAAAGCAAAACGTAATCCACACAGGATAGCACAACACAATCCACACAGGAAAGCAACAGGATTCAGCTCACACAGGTATACTTCTTCGATAGACGATAAAGATGATCCCTGATCCATCTAAGTCGTCGGACCCACGAAGGATCGATAGGTAACTAACCAAAGGATGATAAAGATGATCTCTGATCCATCTAAGTCGTCGGACCCACGAAGGATCGATAGGTAACTAACCAAAGGACGATAAAGATGATCTCTGATCCATCTAAGTCGTCGGACCCACGAAGGATCGATAGGTAACTAACCAAAGGACGATAAAGATGATCTCTGATCCATCTAAGTCGTCGGACCCACGAAGGATCGATAGGTAACTAACCCCCGCAAAGACCCACACAGGATCGGGCCCACACAGGACCTGTAGGCGCTGGCTCACATAGAACCGCTGAGCGCGGACCCACACAGGATCGGACCCACACAGGATCGGGCCCACACAGGACCTGTAGCACTGATCCACGTAGGATCGCTGAGTGCTGAAGTCGTCGTCGTCGAATCCACACAGGATCGGGCCCACACAGGACCTATAGCACTGATCCACGTAGGATCGCTGAGTGCTGTAGTCGTCGTCGTCGAATCCACACAGGATCTCTGTACTGTCGTCGTCGCAGTCACAGTAGCAGTAGCAGCAGTAGTCACAGTAACAGTCGCAGCCAGCACTAGGGTTTCCGCACACAGCAAGCTCGTTCGGAGGGTCCGCTCCACGAGCCGAGAGGCTGATACATCATCTGTCATGAAGTCCAGAGTTGATGTATCCAAAAGTTCCGTACCATCAACAGGAACTCAACGCAACAGACGGCGCGTCGATCGGACGCCCGGTCTGAGAGTTATTGGCATTTTCGTTCCCGGGGCCCGGTTGGTTTTTAAGGCAAAACCAACCCGACCATACTCCACCTGCGTCCAAACCTCGGGCGGAGTATGCCAAAAGATTCGTCTCACTAAGTGGAACACAACACAGCTGGCGGCACGTCAATCGGACGTCCGTAGCTCAAGATATGAGCGTTTCCGCTCCGAAGGCCCGGTTGGTTTCGTGAACGAACCAACCCGGCCGAACTGAAAGTAATCCGAAACCTTAAGTGCGATATACCGAAACGACCGCCTCGATCCAAGGATCGCGTTGCCGCAGACGGTTCGTCGATCGGAGGTCCGTGGCTCAAGATATGGCCAAAAGACCGAAAATGATTCGAAACGGGGGGTCCGGCGGTGGCGCGGCGGCCCGGCGGTGGCGCGGCGGCCTGGCGGCGCGCACGGAGGCGGCATGCGGGGGGGAAAAGCCCCCGCTTTCTTGGAGGCGGCGGCGCGGCTAATTGCCGCGCCCTTTGCAGAAAAAACGGCCCCCACGTGGGGGCCGGCTTGGAGAAAAACCGGGGGGCTGCTGCCCCCCCCCCCTTCATGGAAACCGCCCCCCTCATAAAGAGGGGGGTTTTTGTGTGCTGGCCGGGGGATTAATTCCCCCGGTTTAATGCCATCCGGCCGGCCAGCTGGCCGGCCGGTTTTCTCCAACGGGACCGGAAAATCCGGTCCCCTCTTCGGCTTCCGACGCCGGCGGCCCGGCCGCCGGTCTTCTCTTCCGCCGCGGCCCGGAACCGGCCGCGATGTTCGTCGTCTGGCACGGTGCGACGGCACCACGCCCCTCTGCCGTGCCTTGATTTCTTTCAACGCGGCGCGACAGCGTCGCGTTCAAGATGTTTCTTCCATGGTGCGCGCGCGACGGCGTTGCGTAAAATAAACGCACGATTAACCACGTGGTGCGACGGCACCACGCCACCTTGTTTCCATCCGCAAAGCAATTCAACAAGAACGATGGAGGGGGTTCGGCCGTGTTCATGCGGTCCGGCCCCCTCACGTTAAATAATAACACAACTTAAAATATTTCAAAGCCTCACGTTAGACATGCGAGATCCACGATCAAGAACAAAAAAAAATTAAACAATAAATCAACAACCCCTACCTCGGGTATAAGATCGAAGATTTGTCAACGTCCCGCGGAAGACAACGTCGCGGAGGTCGGGCGTCGCCGTCGTCGTTCGTCAAATCCGTTGACGAAGAGGTGCGTCCGAAGAGGCATGTCGTTGGTGAAACCTTGTACGCCGACGAAGGTTGTCCGAGGAAGAAGCGGTGTTCTCTCTCGTTGACACGGAAGACGAAGAAGAGCGGAGCAGCATTCTTCGTCGGAACTTGAGCGTTCTTCGTCAAGTCTTGAGGAATGTCAAATAAAAAGAAAACAACGAACTCATGAACCCCTACCTCGATAGTCGCACGTTGACGTAGTCGTGGAATATCGGTGTCGATTCCTTTGACGTCAGAGGAAGAGTCGTTGTCGATGGAGTTCGTCGCGGGAAACCGTCGCGGAAGAGATGATGCGGAAGAAGAACGTCACGTCGCGGATATGGCGTCGCGGAAGAACCGTGTTCTTCGGCGAAGAAGTTCTTCGTTGAAGAACGGCGTTCTTCGTGTTCTTCATCGAGGTTGAAGAAGATGAAGAAACAAGAAGAACCTTCCCAACTCTCTCAAGGAGACAAAACTAAACCCAAAATAAAATAAGACTCTATCTTATTTTATTAACACAATAACACACTAGAATTTCAAAAGTTTGAAATTCAAATAAGAGATAACTCCACATTAATTAACAAATTGTCATGTTAATTAAAGAGGGGTTAAGGGAGTTTGAGGGAAGATGTAAAGTTAGGTTTCGTGTGGGCCCCACCACACTTAATCCTCTCAAGGGAGGTTAAGTGGGTGTGGGTCCCACACCTAACTTCCTTTGAGAGAAGTTAACTATTAAGTTTAAACAAAAATTGTGTTTACATATTTTTATTTAACTTATTCTAATCTCCCAAAAACTAACTCTCAACCCGAAACAAACGCAACTCCCGAAAAGGTCTCTTTAAGCGAATATCGGCGCTGCGAGTTCATCGGTGCCCTCGGATTTCAATTCCGAGCACCGGATCAAAAGTTAGAAATTCCCGCTCGTTCGTTCACTGAACGTACCCGAGCCAAACTTCAGAAATTAATTCCGGGCACTCCAGGCCTCGGAATCAGGTGCCGTCTGAAACCGCACTCTTGTAAAATTCTAAAGAAAATTAAGAAAAAATTTCCCTTGAATTTTACGGGTCTTTACAGATGAGCTAGAAGTTATGCTCTGACAAGGGTGGTCACTGAAAAAACACAGCAATTGAAGGGACTGAGTGTGCTAAAGAATGGAAGGCCGGAGGTATCTTGTTGATGTTGTGCGCGCCGGTCGGAGGAGGTCTGTCTGACTAGAAGAGGGTCAGTCAGGGATTTAGATAACTGGGAGAGTTGTCAAAGGTGAATGCCACACCAGGAGGAGGTCATGTTGTTGGGTGCATCGGATAGGAGGGGGGAGTCGTCAGAGGTGCTCAGGGGATGGCTGGGAGGAGGTGGCGGCCAAGGCTGGTCAGAACCGGTGAACCGGGGCAACAGAAGATGGGGTCTGGGGTCCTGAGATAGGGAAGAGGCGGGAGAAGTTTTGTCGATGGAGAGGAGGACTAAGCAGTTAGGGTTAGCATGCAGGACTGGAGAGGCATGCAGGGATGGGTGGGGGGTCGGGTCACGCTATGCGTGGAGGGAGGGGGGGTAGAACTAGGTTTTTGTTTTATTTATTTTTCTATAAAAAACACCCCAAACAAAAACCAATAAAAAATAGACAATAATAATAATAATAATACAACATTAAAATAATTTCTAACAATTACTTTAATTAATATAATAACATTAATAATAATACATATTATTAAAATTAGAAATTCAAGTTTCCACCTAAATAAAAATATTAACATTATTAATAACCAATATATATATATTTAAATGACACAATTAATGTTTATTTTAATTACAATATTTATTTACTTTCATTTTTTGAGAGTGGATGCTCGCACAGTTACTTTGGTGATGCCGTGCGACTTCTAAATTTGTGCTCCGCCCGTGCGCCCGATGACGACAACACCAAAAAAACACACTTAAATATAAATCAAAGGAAAATTTTGTCCAGGACTCTACCCAAACCCCACAAAAATATTTAAGGCAGAAACTAATTAAATAAATTAAACACCCGGGTCAGGGTGTGACATGCTTCGAGCATGCATCCTAGATTTTGGTGGTTTTTGGGAGAAACACATACCTCTTGTGGAGTTTTCTTACAATAATAGTTTTCAAGATACTATTCAGATGAAACCTTATGAGGCTTTGTATGGTAGGCCATGCCGATCACTCCTATGTTGGCTGGAAGTAGGAGAGACAACTATACTGGGACCTCGTCTTGTTCAGGAGACCACAGAGCTGGTGGAGTTGATTCAGAATAGGATGGATACTGACCAGTCACGACATAAGTATTATGATGATCAATGAAGATGACCTCTGGAGTTCGAGGTCAGAGATTAGGTTTTTCTACGTGTCTCACTGAGGTTGGGACACAGGAGGATTAGGAGTTAGGGCAAGCTTTCGCCGAGATATGTTGGACCGTTTGAGGTTTTGGAGAGAGTCGGGCTGGTTTCCTATTGGTTGTAGTTACCTCAGAGGTACCAAACTATGCATCAAGACTTCCACATTTTTCAGCTATGACATTACTTCTTAGACCCATCTCATGTATTCCGACCTGAGGAGGTTGAGTTTGAGGTGGATGCCTCATTCAAGGAGCATCCTATTCGAATTGTTGATTGCAGTGCAAAGGTTCTCTGTGGCTGGTCTATTCCCCTGGTATGAGTGCTATAACAGCATGGGAAAGTACATGATGAGACTTGGGAGAGGGAGGTCGATGTAAGATCGCAGTGGCCGGAGCTGTTTGAGGATTCTTCATCTACGCCGCCTTTCTAGGGAAATTCAGGGATGAATTTCTTTAAGGGGGGAAGTTTGTAAGAACCCAGATCTTTGTTTCAGGTATGAGTGTTTCTTTTCTAGTTGTTTTTTAGAAAAATAGGAGTTTTTGGAAATTTAAGGAGTACATGTCGTGTACCCGGTTTCCACGAGTGACCATGTACTGGCCATGTAACGGCCGAGTACATGGCCGTGTGGGGTGACCTGGAGACCACCTAAAGTGGGGTCCGGTGAAGGAAAGTACACGCCATGTACCCTTGAATAACACACAATGTACTTTCTTTTTATTTCATTAAATGGACCAGGGTTGTGTCTCATTCATAGAAATACCTTCTTCTCCATTCGTCTCATCCATGAGCGACCATACAACATGATTCTTCTCTGAGCCCCCGACCCACTATCCATTCTCTGAATCGACTTCCATCGATTGTGTTGGAATCATCATGGTAATATCTTCCTTATTCTAGAGCCTCATTTCTTGATTCCTCATATTTCATGAGATATCCTCAGTTGAACGTTTTTAGGGTTTTTGTAGTTCTATGACATTCTAGGGTGATTCAAGGCCAGAGGTTCACATATATAGATCGTACGATGCTGAGCTATGTGGTTTGTGCCTTTACATAGTCAGTCTTTGAATTTTATGTGCAAAAGTTCTCAATACCCTAGATTGGGGTATTGAGTATTTAGGGATTTTAACCCTATTGATGCCTACTATGCTTGTTTTCTTGATTTAGGACTCTTGTTTATAAATAGGGTTATTTTTTCATTCTATGGAGTTGTTTTCCCATGTTTGATTTGATATTGACCATGTGGTCTAGTTTTTCCTGTTAGGCTACTTGTTTTCCATGCTTAGTGTTGTTAGGATGGAGTGTTTTATCTGATGTTGTGATATGCTTTGTAGCTGTTTAGCCAAGTAGTACTTTTAGGTTTACTTTGGCTACTGAACATTGTTTGTATATGATTTATTTACACAGGGCTGTGGGAACCTGGTGTATTGAGACCATAGATGGAATTAACATTGAGGGCTTCCCCAGATTGTCTGTTATGTTTATCATGCTGCGAGACCATAGGGGGGTGGTTGACGTTGAGTGCTCCCTCAGAGTTTCTCTAGTTACCATTACGATACCACATGATGAATTGACGGTGAGTGCTTCTTCAGAGTATCTATAGTTTATCATTAAAATATTATAGGGGGAATTGACGGTGAATGCTTCCTCATAGAGTATTTGTTTGCATGAGAATAAAGGGGTTAGACCGTGTGAGCTACCCAGTAGATCGTTATATCTTTTTATAGTTGAACCAAAGGGGTTAGGATGTGAGAACTTACCCAGAGGGTTACTTAATATTGTTCGGTCAAACTAGAGGGGATAAACTATGGGTACTTCCCAGAGGGTTACTTGTTTTGATTATCTGCTTACTTGATATGAGAAAATGAATGCATTTGAAACTATAAGATTTATTACTTTTGAGTACTTCCTTGTTACTGCTTCATTTTTTTCCCTACCATATATATTCACTGACTGTTAGGCACAGATCTTTGGGTGGTTTCCTAATGAGATTCATCTCACACCCTATTTAAGTCATGCTTTTGGGTCCAAACAGATTATATTACTATAGGTATAGATAAGGGTAGACACCCTTCTACTTTAGGTACTTTATTTCTATGGAACTGGAGAGCATGTGACCAAGCTGAGGCTTGCGATACTACTGGAGTTTATTTGTTTCCTTGTACTTTGTTTTAGTACTGTATTCCAGCATTATGAATTGTTTGGATGATTTTATAGACATATGTCTCATGCATACTTTATATATGTGTGCTCCAGTTGTTTATTACTTCCAATCTTCCGCTCTCTACTTATTGCATGTTATTACTGCTTCTAATATTGTTATATGTTTATTTCCACTGCATTACTATGCAAATGAGGACATATTTTCCCCAATATCATAGCCCAGTATCTTGCTACTAGTCGACAATCTCTTGAGTTTGTGGAAATGCACTTGAGGCCATATTACCAACCGGGTACGGGGCACCTCTGGGCGGCTCCCGGAACCAGGACATCACACAGCACACTACATCAGTAGAAACAACAACATAAATGACCAAAATACAGAATATAAATGAACCATTCCATAATAGTTTAGGTCCAGTGATTTTGGAAACATGGAAACATAAAGAACTAGTTTATAAGAGTCTCTCATTAAGTTATTATTTACTATAAAGAAAAATCATTTCTAAAACCATTCTTCATAACCTAATTATATGAAACATAAGAAAGGGTGATCATAGATGCCCAATAAGTGTAAATAAGAGAGATATCAATGATCATATAAGGATAAAAAAAGTAGTAGGAATTCAACTTCATCCTATTTGTGTATAATCTTCCATCAGGTATGCTTCCAATTCATTTCTAAATACATATATATCATCTTGTGAATATGCGTTTTTTGAAAAAGTCATGGTAGTACTGAAAAAATATAAATACACAAAGAATTAATAAATATTTTAAATGAACAAGTAATTATTTTCAAAAATACCTCTTCAAGGATGCTAGTTTGTTGATGAAATACGATATCTTTCATAAATTTACAAACATAATAACCACAATACTTTCCATTTGTTTCTTTTAGACTCTGCAGAAACATCAAGAAAAATAAGTAATTTGTTTTGATATGTGTTTGGATAGTAAAATATTATTATATATACCAGGATAGTTGTCCAGTTTTAGATCTCGAGGGCGTTCTTTTCCTTAGGCCCTGGATTCATTCCATGAAGTAGATGACATTGATGCACTGCCCTATCATAATAGGATCCCAATTAAAAGATAATATAAATTATATAACTAGACGTTTAGTTCTAAAATGTTGGATCTAGTGTATTAAAAATTGAAAATCTCCATCATGCATGGTCAGTTTGTTGGATATACGTGCATTGAATCTAGAAAATAAATCTTTAGAGTATCCAAATTGACTGCAATGAGCATCCAATGCTACCTAAAAACACAAAAAGAATAAGTAATGAAATAAATTAAAATATAGTTTATATGATTAAATTATAGAGTTTTACCCCTGCATCATTGGTATTAAAAAGGGTATGTCATCTGTAATTTTTTTTTCAAATGATTTGAGCAGGGATGACATTATTTCACCCTCTTTATCATCATTTATTTCTTCTTTTGAAGAGGTGATGTGAGGACTAACGAGTCCAAAAAAAATTTCATGGGGAAATCCCTTAAATTGTTTTTCATATATATTCTTGTGAAAAATATGAAATGTATTTAGTCATAATTATCATAGTATATTAGCTTTTGTAAAATCAAATCATGAAAACATAGCTCATGTATACATTTACAACTAAGGCACCTAGCCATTCATACTTGAGAATTTCATATACATTGTCAGCACTAATAAAATTTGATTCTTCCCCTCCATACATATTTTTTTAAAAATAAATTATGTGAGTATTTCCATCAATCAACTTTGTATCCACATGAGCCTGCAATGATATCAAATGTGGATATAGAACTGGTGGGGTGAAGGTGCTCTCAGTAGATCATTTCAATCGGTTGGTTGATCCTCGAGATAGTTTTGAGATTATCTTTTATTTCATCCCCTTCCCTTTTTCATTATGTAATAATATTCATTGGTTCAGACATTTTTTCATTAAATGTGAAAGGTTCATCTTGAAAAATAAATTGGAAATGAATACCTCCTTGTCGACATGTTTCTTTACAAGAATTTATGGTCATGCAATGAATGTTCCAAAATCTTGTTTGACTGTATGAATGTCATCATCGTCATTTGGAACATGTAGCTCGGCGCTCGACTCATTAGCTACATTAATTGACACTATGACATGACCTCTTAGAAGTGGTCTGTTGTGTAGCATATCGTTCTGCATATTGAACACTATAGCCCTCACTGCAAGGTGATAAGTGGGAGTTAATAGATATAAGTCACACTCATTTTCACCCTGTAGAATATCAGTACAAGAAAGGTATTAGTGTCTATGTGATTTAAATTTCACAAAAACAATTATTAGAACATTTATTACCTCATCTAAGTTAGGTTTTTGAGGGGAATGGCTCACCTCAAAGCTAGTGGGGGGTGGGGCGGGATCTTCACGCACGGATTGTTGTTGAGTTGTTTCTTCTCTTCCCCCCCATAAAAATTACTATCATATCTCTCTAGTATTGTAATTATTCTTAAAAAATATCTATTGTTTCTCTCATCTTTTTCATTTCCTCAATTTGATCCTCTGCTTGTTTTTCTTTCTGAAAATATGTTTGGGGTGTCACCCCAAAACCCACACCTCTAACACGGCTATACTATTCTGGCTACTTCAAGGCTGTTAAAAGTATGTCCGCATCTAGTGCAGGTGTTGTTGATTCCTGTGACTATGTCAGATAGAAACTATAGAAAATTAAGTAGTCATTTTTATGTAATAGTGATTTAAATCAACTCAAATTTATATTATGTCATACTTACACATGTTTCCCACACTTTTTGTGTGTTCTCATCTATCAGTATCCCATCTTTATTTACAAAAGCCTCCTTCCATATCACATGGAGTGAGATGGAAGTGGATTTAGATTTTGATTCATCAATCTGTATATAAATAGAGGAACATGGTTATGGTGTTGTTTTATGTCACATAAAATTATTACGATAGATTTAAAATACATACCATTTTTTCCTCAAGTGAAGTGTACCCTATCCTTGATTTACAGTAGGGGTACACTAGTTTTGCTGCCCATTCTTTATTTTCAGCACACAGTTTCTGTTTCATAAATAAAAAACTGTCAATCAAAGTGATAATTACAAGAAATGTCAAAACATATTACCAGACAAAATGTACCTAAAAAGTATGCTCTGCATGACGGCTGCTAAATGCATCCCATGATCCTTAGGATATCAAGTGTGCATAAAGAGGAGGTGGGTGCAGCTTGATTTTCTCTTCAACATCTTTAAGATGATATTTCATTAAAATTGTGTTGAAGCCTCTATAAATCCTTCTTGAAACTCTTAATACATATTCCTTTTGCGAGGCATCTACTATAAATTCACTCTGTAAGGGATGATGAAGAGTAAGTCAATGTTTTATTATTTTATTTTATTTTAATAAATTAAAGAAATGATATCATAATGTTACCATAATCTCTTCCCACATTAGTGTTTTAAGCCCGGTGACAACATGGTTCCATGAATGTACATCAATCGGCATGCGTTGCTGAGTGACGATTCCAATGTATCTACTAAACATGGTTTTGTTGGAGTTAATATACTGGCTTTGCTTATTCCACCCCACATCAAATTTGATGCCTTTTTCTTTTTCCTTAAGGATTTTGGATAACACTGTCAAACTACGGTGCTCTTGTTTTTTTACGCCGTCAGGGTTTCATTGCCTACCATTTCCTCAGTTTCAACATCATCATTATGTTCCTTCGGAGTGCTAGCATTGGCACTGGGAATAGCAGAAATAGGTTGAGAAACCTGTTGTTGCTCTGCACTAGGACCAGTAGCATCAGGTTGATAGACCTGTTGTGCCTCAGGATTAGGTGCATCAATAGGTGTAGAAGTAATTATCTAGAAAATTAGTTTAACATTTAATTTATATTACATAAAATAAGCAACGAACTGATAATAAGATAACTTAACACAATGTATATTACAATAAAAAAATAACATGATTATTGAACTCTCTTTTTTTAAAGGCTGAAGAGATTTGACCCCTCTATCGACTATGTAAATCTCTTCATTGTGGTCTCCTCTGACATAAAAAAATCCATCTACATTGGGACCGCTGCAAAATTATTGTGAAGTCCCAATGAAAGGTTTATCCTCTGTTGAAATTTCATCTAACCCTTGAATTTTTTGGTCGATAATAGAACAATTGACTAGTTTTGGTTTGCAGGATCTGGAACATAAAATACTTTTACTGCCTGTGATTCCATTATAAACAATTCGTCTTTCTCCCCTTCCTTACTGAAATCAAATTTCACGAATCCTAATTCATATATTTTAATAGCACTCCTATTATCAACCCACTTGCATTGAAAAATCAGCACTTGGAATTTTGTATAATCCAACTCCCATATTTGTTTGATGATGACAAAGTATGACATATTCAAATAAATTGGATTTATGTCCTTAGCACTGGAAACATGCATCACTTCAGCCACAAGTGTAACCCCACTATTCTGCAGGGTACTATTTTCATCATGTTCATTAGTATAAAATGTTTAACCATTAACTACATAAGAATTGTAAGATAATACATACACACTTGGTCCTCTGGCTAGCCATAAAAGTCGTTCTAAAATTGAGTATGGATTTTCATCTAACTTCTTAAAAATATGGTTATGAAACCATCCTATAAACTGTCGATTATATGTATATGATATCCATTTTTCATCCCTATATGGATTAAAATGCCTAATAATTTCTTTGTGGGTTTGAACATATGGTTCAATGTAGAAACTGTTATAAAAAAATGTAAAGGTGGGCCTACTAATGATCTATAATATTTATTGTGACAACCTCTCTTCCAAAAATCCCTTCACCCTCAAGTCTCCCAGTGTGACAAGATTTCGGTAGGCCAATTGTTTCCACACCAGATAGGTATTCAGTACAAAATTCAATGGCTTCCTCAACAATATATTTCTCCGCAATACAACCCTCTGGCCAAATTTAATTTTTGACATACCCTTTCAAAATATTTATATACCATTCAATGGGGTACATCCATCTATAATGTACATGACCACATAGTTGAATATCTATCACTAAATGAACCATCAAATAAACCACCATATTAAATAATTTTGATGGAAAGAACATTTCCAATTCATATAATGTGATGGAAATTTCTCTTTCTATAGTTGTCAATTTCGCTGGGTCTATAACTTTGCTTCATATATATTTGAATAAGAAATAGAGCTTCATTAATGTATGGTGGTCATTCTTGGGTAAAATGAAACATAAAGCTATAGTAATTAGATCTTGCATCAAAACATGGCAGTCATGTGATTTCAAACCCTTTAAATTTAAATAAATCATTAAAAGGATGTTCTTGATATTTTATGAATACCCCTATAGAACCTTTACGTCATTTATGAAGTTGAAAAACTGATATCTCTCCTGCCTGGAAAGAGTGTAAGGAGCAGGAGGAAGAAATGTTTGTTTTTCACCCTTCACTGGTTCCAACTCTTCTTGTGTTCCCATCTCAACCATGTCCAACCTAGGCTTAATTCTATCCTTTGTTTTTCTGAGTGCCTTTAGCAATGTTTCGATGACACTATCACATAAATTTTTTTCAACATGCATAACATCAAGAAATTTTTTGACATACAGACAATTCTAGTATGGTAATTCAAAAAAAATTGATCTCTTTTTCCAAGCAGTTTTCATAAGGTTTTTCAAAAATGGTTTACCAAAAGTAGTGTCCACATCTTTTAAAATAGATGGTGGTTTTCCCAAACAAACTATCAATCCTGTATGTGACCTATATTTTAAAATAAATCAATGAGGCATTTTTTGAATCCCTTAAAAATCCGCCAGAGTTAGAGTAAGAATTCGTTGTAGCCGAGGTTTATCGAGTGGTGACTATTCCATCAGAATGCCATGTTGCTATCTCATTGATAGAGTAGGATTAGGAAGAGGTCATCTAGGTTCAAATTAGACCCCCTATATTTTTTAGGTAGGCTCAATAATGTTTATATCCAAAGGATCTTAATTTACAATGGTTCTGAGATCAACCTCATCCCGATTTAGTACCTTCGACATTTGGGATACAGAAAGGGAGATTTATATCCCACAAAGATAACCATTAAAGGGTATGATGAGAGTGAGAAAATACCTCCCAGGAAGATAAATCTCAAAACTTAATTTGGGGATCTCATATCTATCACTGAGTTCATGGTTATACAGAAATACAATGCATATAAGGTCCTTCTCGGAAGGCCTTAAATTCACAGCCACATGGAGGTACCTTCAACATTACATTAATGTTTGAAATACCCCATTTATCGAAAGGTCATAATAATAAATGGTGACAGTTCCACTTTAAGTCTTGTGAAGCCATATATGATGAGGAATATTTCTATAAAAGGGAATACAAATAACCTATGATGGATGAAAGTATGCGGGTTACAACCCTCAATGGCTTGGGGACCTCCACTACAAATCCACAGAGTATAATCAACAGAGATTATGTACTACCCATAAATCTAGTTGAGGCAATAGACTTAATCCAAGATGCCAAACTCCTCCTACCCTAGTGATAGTGTAAAAGAAAATCATCTCCAAACTCTATCTATAATGACTCTGGTAGTAGGGGATGACAATGTCTCTTTGCATGGAATCTATCATCCCAATAGTGATAAAGACACCCTCATATTTCCTACCTCATCTAAAGATGTATCAATGAAATTAGTGATGGAAGAGGAAGAGAATGACCTCAGGAACACCCCTCCCTCTTTTGATGAAGGAGTATCCACCACCATTGATGAGCTCAAGAAAATAAACCTAGGAATGGAAGAATACCCATGACCCACATTGATTAGTGCCTCCATGCCTCTTAAGGATAAAGATATGTATATCATATTTCTAAATCAACACAGATTTGTGTTTCATTATAATTATATATAAATTCACAAACCAAACCCATATGTGACTATGTACCATTTGGGATTACCCGATGACCATCAAGGATTAAAGCTTGCAGCCGAGAGGATGCACCCTTCTAATGATACAAATGTATAGACATATGTTGATAAATTTATCAAAGATAATTATTTTTGGGAAGTAAAATACCCAAGATAGATAACCAACATCATCCTTATCAAGAAAAAGAATTTATAGTTTAGTGTCTGTATTGATTTCAGAGAACATAATTGACATTTTCTAATGGATGACTTCCCATTGTTGATCATGAAACTATTGATCAATAAAAATGATGTATTATAAGAACTATCATTCATGGATCAGTACTCAGGGTACAATAAAATAAATATAGACCCTGAATATGAGGAAGACACTACCTTTAGAGCACCCTAGGGGTTATTTGGCTATCAGGTCATGGCCTTCATCTTAATGAACACTGTCACTAGTTATCAATATTCCTTATATCAGATATTTAATTCCTTCTTAGGATGAATAGATGAATATTATATTTATAACCTGGTTATCAAATCTGATAAGCGATGTGATCATATGAAAAACATTCAAAAATTCTTCAATAAGTTGTGATAGCATAGTCTAAAGATAAATCTACTTAAATGTGTATTGAGGTAATGTATGGTGAATTCCTTGGCTTTGTGGTAATCCACTATTTCATCAAGTTTGACCCCAAATATTCTAGTTAAATTCAAGAAATTTTACCCCCTTAAAATCTCAATGAATCAAGGGGGTAATAAAGAAACCTCAGCTACATTCAAGGTTTCATATCCAAAATGTCTAATAAATCTATCCTCTTCATCAATACAATGAATAATGGAATCACCTATCAACGATATGAGGACTTCCAAGAAGCCTTCGAGAGTCTAAAATAGTACCCGCTACACCTACTGGTGTTGATGCAGCTGGTTGAAGAAAATACACTCATATTATATGTGGTGTCTATTAAATGATCACTTGGTTCTATCCTCGCACAAAAAAATGATATGGGGAATGATAAAAGTCTATGCTACCTCATCCGAATGATGCTATGAACCAAGACCTAGTATTCTGATTTTGAGAAGAACTACCTCACACTCATCTTTATAGTGAAAAAGATGAGGCATTACTTGCAGCACCATGAATTCTACACAGTCTCTCGTAATGATCCACTTAAGTACGTCCTTGGTCATCTTATACTGACTAGACATGTGAACTGATGGGTAGTCATTCTAAAATATCATGATATCTAGTTCATGTCACATATGTCAGTGAAAGGGAAATCCCTAGTTGAATTCCTTATGGATCACCTTACTCCATACAACACACTATTGGACACCAAAATTCTAAATGTGGAGGTTTTATATGACCATGACACTCTCAAAACATGGGAGATGTATTTTAATAGAGCCTCATGAAGGCCCATATATAAGAGATTTGAATACCCAAAACTAAATGAGGTTGGTGTAGGGATTTCATTTTTTTCTCTAGATAAACCAATTTTCCTTACTCTTTCTCACTATCTGAAGGATACATAAATAAGGAGGAATAATAAAAAGCCCTCATCACTAGCTTAGAACTAGTCCTAAAACTCCAAATAGACTACCTAAACATCAAATGGGATTTAGAGCTATTGATAAAGCATATCAATGGAAAATATGCCATAAAAAAGGAAGAACTGCCCCCTCTCATTGGATAAGTCATAGGTATAATGGAAGAATTCCCTTTTGATCTCACACTACATCATTTCTCCTGATCATAGAATGTTCATGCTGACACATTGGCTAATGCATCCACATTCTTGGCCAACCCTGATCAGAAGCATAAAATCTTCCGCATCACGCACTGAAGGATGGTCTAATCAATCATCATCCATGACATAGGAGAAATCAATCAGGTCAACACCACCTCAGATCATGATGAACCGATATCCACCCCTAGATGGATGGAGGCCATAATGGGTTATCTTAAAAATGGGACTCTACTAGAAAACCGAGATAGAAGGGAACCGATTTGGTACCGAGCAATGAAATTTACACTTCATGATGGTCCAAATGAGAAAAAATCCCTCTACAAGAGAGGCTTTGATGGAATCATCCTTAGATGCATATTAGAAAGAGATATTCCTTCCATCATGGAAGAAGTGCATATAGGATCCCATGGTTCTCATCAGTCTGGGACCAGGCTCTCCAACCAAATCATGAGGTTGGATTACTAATAAAAAAACCATGATATTGACTACTTGGAATTCACCAGGAAATGGAATGCATGACAAATCCATGAAAACTTCTTCCACTAACCCCCATAATTTCTACATACAGCTAAATATTCCTAGCCATTTATTATATGGGTAATGTATGTTGTGGGGCCATATCCACCATCCATATCCAAGAAGTTTTAATACAACCGTACTACTACCGATTTTTTTTCCAAATGGGTATGGAAATACCTCTAAAGGAATCCAAGGAATAGAATATCATCAGCTTCATGAAGTCTACTATCATCAATAGGTTTGGAGTCCCTAATATGATATTGATAGACAACAACACCAACTTTTCTTTTACAGAGCTTAAGAAACTATACCAGGAGTAAAACATAGAGTCCAATCACTCATCCCAGTATCATGTAATAGAAAATGGACAAATAGAGGCCTCCAATAATACTCTCTCAAATATATTCCAAAAGATGGAGAATAAGGAAAATAATTACAGAAAGGAAATGAGCCTCCATGATTTATGGGCCTACCATACCACCACACATACTACTAACTAGAAAACTCCATGTTCATTTGTGTACATAACTGTGGAAGTATTTCTATAGAAGTCCAGTTTCCCTTTCTTTGAATATATTTTTTTGGACAACTCACATATAATGAGAAATTGAAAAAGAATTTGGATGAATTAGAGAATATCAATGAGAATAGGTTGCATACATTGCACAAACTTTAAGTCCATAAAAATAATATCACACGAGACTTTAATAAAAAGGTTCAAATCTATTTATTTATTTAGGGAGAACCGGTATTGGAAATCAGGACCCTAATGATATCGGGGAAGAAACCTCAGAATCTTGAACCCAAATGGGAAGGGACTTATATCATATATAAATTTTGTTACAACATAACATACTCACTAGCCACGATGGGTGTCACACTCCCCACCAATGTGAGGTTTCTTATGATATTCTTTGCATATCTTCCTTTAAGCATCTATTATCTTGGCCACATGATTTTAAAATAGAAAAATACGTCATGAAAACATGACATTAAACTTTATAGAACACATCTTGGACACATGATAAAAAACTATATGGAATACTCCCTGGTCTCATAACATTAAATTATACAAATACATCCTGACCACATGATGTTAAACTGAATAGAAGCAGTCCTAACAGCAAAAATTTAAACTATACAACATCCTTTTTTTCTTATCTCATGATGTTAAACTGCACAAAAAATGAAATCACCACATGACATAAAAATTCATAGATCCCCAAAATTTCTCATCTTCCACATTGATTAACTTTAATCTTTACAAAATTACATTAAAATGAATGTTTGATGTCATCTCTATATGTCAATAAACTCTAAAGTTTTACAAAACTATGTACAACTTGATTTTAATTCTAATAAGTTACATAGGGATTCCTCGATCTTATATATTGGCCCAACCACCACATGATTCAAAATTTCCCTATCCTCTCTTTAATTACCTATGCATGGTGATAGGAACCTTTAACATTCCCTGTTTCACACATCGATAATAGATCACATGATCTTAGGAATTTCGGTAAGGGCTTCCCCATAGGACCAAAACTTATGATTTCATGATAGGGTTATCATGGTTCTGGATAAAGGAAATTAAAAGGAACAACATGAGTCCTCACCATATGATGTTAAACTACACAGTTGATGTCTCTTACTTGATATAAAACTATTCATTACTATAGGCCTCACCTGACAGGACCACTATCCTTGATTTCAATCTCCCACCACATCTCCATTCAAGAACTACGTGTGACTTGATTCCTTCCATCATAGGATATGTAGTGATACCCAAAAATCCATTTCTACACCCAACCACAATATTCCCTTTTCACTTTGAGGAGCCCATTCCCTTGTCGCATGAAGTTAAACTTCATGGTTTCTCATTAACTTCATGTGGCTTGATTCCTATCATTATAGGATATGTAGTAATGACCAAATCCCCAATCTTGGGACCATATACAATAATCAAGAAGAATAATTCCCCATCTGCATACGATACCAACCTACGTAGAGAGTTTCCTATTCAATAACTATGTTTGGATTGATTCTTATCATCACAGGACACATAGTGACTCAAAATCTCTAATCCTGGGCCCATCTATAATAATTGATGGGAATAATTCCCCTTTTCTTACAGGTCAGAACTATGTAGTGAGTTTTCCTTTTAAGAACTACATGTGGATTGATTCCTATCATCATAGGATATGCAGTGACAACTATATATCTAATAATGGGCCCACCTACAAAAATCAATGAGAATAATGTCTTCCTCTGCGCATGGGTCTGAAATGTGTAGAGAGTTTCCTATACAAGAACTACATCTGGCTTGACTCCTGACATCATAGTGTATGTAGTAACACATTGATATCCAATCATGGGTTCAACCATAACATATGAAATGATAGAAATGCACCCTAACTACATATGATCTGGACCCATACAGATAATGTCTTAGCGACATGACATTAAATTTCATGAAAAAATAGTATATACCTATTTTCAAGAAATGGAAAAATCATAAAAGCTCATTTTTCCTGCGTGATAGTCAGATATATGTATGGATTGATTGCACACATGATATAACTTTATAAGAAAGGCTATGGTATATAGCTACCCACCAATAAGACTATGTATAGATAAGATAATACCCCTGTATATAAATTACTAGGACCAGTGCAAAGTTTCCCTGAGGATATCTCACACAATATTCACATCGGTTCCCACACACTTCATGATGTTAAACTACAAGGAATGTAAAAATTCCTTTAAAATGACGTTAAACTATAAGGAAAATATCTTGGTCACATGACATTAAAACTGAACTACAAATACATCCCCACTATATGATGTTAAAATATGAAGACCATCACCCACCATCCTCTCTTATCAAAGAAACACAAGATCCTAACCCCGACGAACTAGAGAATTGGGTGATTCCATCAGCTTTTAATCCCCTTATACCATAAATCACACTTCATGTATTGAGTGCCTATGGTTACCAAAAACCTTTCATGGACCTTAGAAAGGAAAATATATCTTTATGTTTAACCTTACTATAGATCCAGAAGGGATTATCCATAAAAACTAGAGATATATATACTTGAACAATATAAAGGGATTTATGATCCTTGTGAGCCTGAGTTCACTTTGGAAGGACACAACACCTAAGGGTGTTCTAGGACATTCACATCATGATTATCCCATATCATTACTCATGACCTGAGAACCTTGGGAAATTAATTACTAAATTTTAAGTCCACTCTTATAAGGATATTGGAGTGCTCTTGACTATGATCATCCTAATTAGGTTCTTGTGTAACATTATCCTTATACTAGGTCCGCATGTATCATGACCTTAAACTTCCTGCACTTTAGTTGAAGTTGTACAACCTTAAATTCTAGCCTTTTATGGTCTAAATCTCTAGAACCTAATCTATTAGTGAAAGAGAAACAATACTTTTCAGGTTGAAAACCCACAAAGGGGGGTATAAGAGAAAGTCAATTCTCTACTTGTTAAAATCTTCCACTATAGAGTTCAGGAAAAAATTAGAGCATAAATAAATAAGGCATAAATCCCAAAGGGACTAATTTATAGTGCTTGAAAAAATCAAGCTATGCCCACTGGACCCCCTAGTCCAGGAAAAAGTTAGAGTAATGATTTACTACATCTACTCACCATATAAAAATATTCACTTGGCAGCGAAACTACTTCTTGGGTACTTGAACCCTTCTTGGATATTTCATTTTCCCTAAACCAAACTTCATAATTTGAGCACCTTGGGTCACCTCATACCTTTCATGGACCTTGGAAAGAAAAATAGATCTCTCTTTTTGAACATGCTATTGATTCATAATGGCTTATACCTATGAACCAGAGACATATTGGCTATATATTAAGTGATTTTTGATTATTTTGAGTCTGACATCACCATGGTTGGACTCATAAACTAAGATTTTTCTGGTCCATCCATGACATTATTGTCCCATACATTCCTCATAACCCGATAACTTTGTACCATGATTTATAATCCCTATAACCAACCTATCAAGAGGATTAAAAATCCAAGATGTTATGTCACTGTGTATGGTACCCTTTCTCAAAGTAGGAATGAGACACTCTATTCCTGAACCTTTTTGATGGATAGCACTATAGGACTTAAAACCAAATGGTGTAGGGACCTAGCCTAAAAAAAGATAAATTACACTAGGGTTCCAGTAGACTTCCCAGATAGTCCTTTTATCCTTACCCCACTTCATTTACTAGGCATTTGAGTCTTCAAAAATTATTCATGGTTAAACTCTACTTGACCATGAATGTAGGCCCTATGGACTCATGCATAAGGTCTTTGACCTACCAATTAGTGGTATATCCTTCTTATATGAAAGGAACTCCAATCCTCTTGATCCTTAGTGATACTATGGAAGAACTTAGAAATGTAAGGTGTTTTTGGTCTCCCTAGATATGTATGCTCTATTACATGATTCATTAATTCAAGCCCAAGGGCACATGATTTACACAACCCATATTCCAAATATCCCGGTGGATTTAGCTTCTAAAATATTTTTACAAACCATTTATACCATCTATGAAAACCTTCAAGGCCCTTGGAAAAGAGTAGGGACTCCTCTATTTGACCATGATGGTGATGCATAATGGATTTGACCTACCAAATAGAGGTATCTCCTCCTTGCAGGAAAGGAACTACAATCATTGTGATCCTTGGAAATGCCATGATAGAACTCATAACCTTAGCGTGTTTTGGGTCATACCTAGTATGTCTACCCCATATTCCATATTAATCAATCAAGTCCGATAAGAAAGACATAAAACTATGTAGAATCTAAAGATCTGATCCAAAAGACCCTAAACTAAAGAAATAGAAGGTTTGAGTTAGAAGACTTAAACTACAACAATAGAAGGTCCGAGCTAGAAAACCATAAACTACAAAAATAGATAGTCTGAGCCAAAAGACCCTAAAATACAACAATATAAGGTATGATACAGAAGACACTAAACTAAAAAAATATAAGGTCTAATAAAAAATACCCTAAACTAATGTAATAGATAGTCAGAGACAAAAGACCCTAAACTATAGTTTTAGAAGGCCTGAGCTAGAAGAACCTAAACTAAAGCAACAAAAATTCTGAGCTAGAAGTCTCTAAACTACCAATAGTTGAAAGTCTGATCTAGAAGAATCTAAAATTATAGAAATATAAGATCTGATCTAAAATTACATACACTACATCAATAAAAGTTCCCAAATAAAATACCATAAACTACATCACACTAATGGTATAATTTTCAAGATTGAAAGAGACATAATAATCGACTGGTTGAAAAACCCGATAAGGGAATACTGGGAAACCCTACTCACTGGACATGCAATGTGTGTGATCTAGAAAATATTGAGCACTCATAAATAACAAATACATAAAACTTTTTAAGTCAAAAACCTTAAGAGGGCTGCCTAAGAAAAATCCAAGTCCACACCCACTAGGTCTTCCTCTATATAAAGCTTAGAAAAAGGTTAGGGGAATATAAAAGAAAGTGATATATAGCTTGTGAGGCCCATCATATGTAATTAGTAAAAAATCAATCCATTCTCACTAAGTTCACTAGATTCATCCAATAATAGATCATTCTCTCTTAGAGACTTTAAGTGAGCTATAATCTCCACATATCTTGCTATTTGAGTATTCATGACATCTATTTGGGAATGCAGCTTAGAAATAATATGATGGATATGTTCCTAAACCTATGAAGCTTCCCTAATTAGTTCAGCAAGGGGAGTCCCATCATAAAGATCATGCAAGACCTTCTCACTATTATCCAACTCCTTCCATGTAAGTATGATTTGTCACATGATTTCATATAATGGTTGGTATTCAAAGATACCTACCCTATATCATGAAAGATTCAGTGAAGATGTTCTTCTTGGTTATGAAATGTTTCCAAGGAAGTTTTATTGATCATGGTGTAAATAAACTTCTAGATTATCCTATTCCATGTCTGGTCCTCTACAACTATTGGATTAGGTATGTCATAAGGAGGAACATTCTGTTGAGCTAAAGAATAATCAATATATGAAGCTCCATATACTCTTCTCTAAATAGTTTCATTGACTTAATTACTAGTTTCCTTGAAAAATTATTCCCCTCCAATGTGATGGACATCTTCTATGATGAGTATGCTTCCTCAAAGACTCACCCAAATATTTAATAAGCTCCATTAATGCTATGAAAAAAGGGGACAGTGAAGAGCATGGTCTATCCACTTGATGGACTAGTCTATTAAGAACACAACCCTCAAGTAGTCTTCCACCCAGTCCTAGGAATAATCATAATCTTGGAAGATAGGGGAGCCAAAAATTTTAAGGATGATCTCGACATTGGTATCTTTGGACTTTAGTATTATCTAATACCAACAGATGACCCTAGTATGTCTTTCTCCCTGTATTACAACTGAGGGGAGGGTAGAAACCCTTTGGATATAGCTGAGATGGAAAGTGAACCGATAGGTAGTATATGGTTCACAAATAACCAGATCATCCATACGAGCCATGGGAAACCCTTCCCAAAGGGATATCTTATATGAACACTCACCGAGGGAGAAACAACCATTTTAAATAATTATCCTAGATGGCACAAGATAAGGTATAAATTTGAAATGATCGGGCTAGCTCAACATGATGTAAACTTCATTAGGGACCAACATGAATTCCTCAACCCCAAAAATGTTTTTCATCATGGGGTGGAAAAATGATCCAGGGATTTTGGTTGTGTAGTGGTACATATAATAGTGAAAATGTTCCCCTATCTAGCCAAATAAAAATTGGAGAGGGTCACTGATCTTGTAGGGGATGTTTCCTTGTTGGATATGGCCTATGATCTGATAAAGGTGAGCATGGGTCAGTATAGCTAGATTAAGAGGCCTATCCTCTATTAAGTGAGCTTCCATCACCAACACGCCCAATACAAATCCTGAGCATGCACCCCCAGCTAGGAAAAGTAATCTATTCAAGAACATGGAAAAGAGACCCTCTAGCCTAAGAAACAAGGATATTTCCAGCCTCACACTATAACCCCATTCATCATATTCCTTGACTTCGAGGATTTCCCAATAGGATCCCACACTATCACAAATATACCGGTAAGGACCCCAATGAGGGCTTATTGTGGTTGGATGAACCCCATTACAACAAATAAATATGATGATATAATACATAAAGTAAATGAGAGAATGTATATCCAGCTTCTTCCTCAGCCTCTCTTTTACAACTTTGAGCATATCCCTTAACAAAACCGGAGTCTGTATAGGATCATCCCAAAGATCCACAATGGGGGATATCCCACCCAATTGGAGGATATCCCAAAGGATGATTACTACATCGCTATGGGATAAATGGAAGGAGTTTTTGTTAAGGAACTATTGGATAATAATATTTTTGAGCAGCTTCAGTTGGAGATATATGATAAACTAAGAAACCCAAATGGCCTTATAAAGATAGATATCATGTAACTAGTTTGGAAATTCTAAGAAAACCCACCTAACCTAGAATGGACACTCCCATTCATCAAAAAAATTTACACCTGGTCTTAGGTACCACTTAGATCTCCATACGCTACCTGGATTTTTCAAAAAAGAGATAAGTATGCTCAAATAGATTTGATCAATGGGATGGTCAACAAAATTGGAGCTATCTGGACCTAGAGAGGTGTTTTCTAGCATTTAGAAAAACCACTAGGAGCATGATATGACCAGTTTTCTATCTTTGGAAATTTTCATTTGGATACAATAGAGGGATATTGATGGACACCAAGATAGAATATTGTAGTCATAAGATGTAAGGAAATATCATCCATCAGCCCAAATCCATATAGGAAAAGATAGTGTGATAAAGGATAACTATGAAGTTTAAGTGATACAAGCTTCTTAATAACTTTTTCAAATCACACGAGATATTGGGGATCAAAATTTCATTTTATAGCAGTCATGTCCCTATATTTAGCCATGTTGGAAGATGCATGAGAGTTGGAATCCATATAAAAAAAATTAAGTGGCATACATAAGACAAATGAATATAGAAACCCCATTAAAAAAAATGTGTAACTCCAGAAACATAATGCACATCACATGAACCATAAGGGGATTTGTGATTTCATGAACTGATATAGGTCTTTTAAACCACACAACCCATAAAGATATCATGGGCAACATGACCCATAAGACATCTCGCAACATCATAACAAGCCATGAGACTAGCGATTATGTGACCCTGACATGGTCACATGATCTGCCCAATGATCATACGACTATGAAAATGAACTAGAAGATCCTAATAAACCTTCAAAAATAATCATATATACAAGGTTTTAGGAAAATGATGAAGAAATTACCAAGATTTGATTTGTGATTAGTTTGATCAAGTGTCGGGACAAATCATATCTCATAAAATGGTTCTTGTGAAGTAGTCTCATGAAATAGATCCCATGACAAGTCTTATAGATAGGTCTCACAACCAATGCTTTCAGAAGGTCTTGTGAAGGGATCACATGAATTAGAAAAATTTCAAGAGCTATGGATAATTGAAGTATCCAATTAATGATCTCCCTTCCAAACCCCTAATTATAGGGCACTCCTCAAAATACCAAGGGTCACTCAGAAGGCCAAACGTCACCCAACAAAACTGGTTGATGATATCCCCAGAGACTCAGGAAGACATTTTCTTTCCTTAGAAACAAGAACTTATCCCCATATATGTTTCTCCTGAGGGGGGAATTTGTTGAGGGTCACCAATTGAGCATTGAAAAGTATACAAGCAAATAAATACCTAAAGCAGGGGTATTATTTTCTCCTCAAAGAAAAAGATTAGAAAGTGTCCAAGACAAACGGATCACGTAACCTTTAAAAGGAAATGTGATCCCATGAACTTTGAAAGGTTATATCAACAGGTAATGTACAATTAATGATCTTCTTGATATCATGTGGATCCCCTTTGATAAGCCTCTATGTTCTTAATAAGGTTTCCAAGACACTCACTAATCATGTGGAGGTTTCCAGATGAGTTACTCCAAGTCACGAAACTTTTCAACTTGCAGGCACCTTAAAATCATCCAATACCCTTGTAAAATAAAAGGATTAAAATATATAAAAGGTAGAGACCTTATGTGGTCATTTATATTCATGGAACACAATCATACGATTCAAAAGACACCATATATCCCTGGCATCATGTCCAACCTGTCATGAGAAAGCAAGTGGGCATGTCAGCTTCATCATGCAAAGGGTCTCAAACATGTCCACTCATTTGTATTCTACCCCTATGACTATATAAGATATATAGATAATCTCTCTATGATGATGATCACATGTTGGTGCAAGATCTAGAATTGATCACGTGAACCACCATGAATAAGTAGAACTATTGACCAGGATAAGGTGTGTTTTCCATCTCAGGATACCATATAGATCATGTGATTCCCTCATAGGAAACCAATGGTAAAGGGTTGAAAAAAATTATAAAATAAAGTAAAAAATATATAAAAAAGCTGGATGCCTTTTTTAGTCATTGATATTCATGCAATGTTCTCATGTGGTTCCCAAGACATTGCAAAAGCCATTGACATGTCTACCTTATTGAAAAATATCCTAGTGGCATGTCCCCTTCATCACGTGAAGGGTCATGGACATGTCCATTCTATTATGCACTTCCACCCAATCTTCATAGATGAGAAAAAGTGGTTTTCTATGAAAATGATCATGCATCACTACAAGACCCATTATTGGTCACATGATCCATCATAGGCAAGAAGAGTGATTATCTTCGACAAAAATCATAAAAACTCATAAGATCTCCATCCATTGTAAAATAAAGAAGGAAATAAAAGGGGTAAAAGTCACAAGCTTCTTGTGGAAATAAGGATATGCTAGTATTCTTATGAAATGGGTCATATGACCTAGGTGATCAATATTGATCACACGAGCCCCCCTATACAATCCATAATGATCTTTCAAAGGTACCTAGATATGTTGGTCTGATCTCACAAAGACCCCTTGGAAAGACACCTTTGTCTCATGGGATACCCCAAACAATTCCTCATAAATCATGTGAAAGCCTTCTCACAGGCATCTAGATCTCATGAAGGCCCCTAGACATGTCGGCCAAACCTTGTGAAAACTACTTGACAAGTCCACATGGTCATGTGAAAATATATTTGATCAGCTTGGGTCCAATAAATTTTTTAAAATCTGAATATTTTCATGACCACCGAATATCACACGACCCCATGGATGACCCACGATAGGATCATGTAAAGTGAATGACTCTAAAGACCTCCACTGACTCCAGGCCAATTCTGCAAGATACGCGCTGTGAAAAGTGGCATATAACTGGGGTGGATAGGCATATAAATCCACCCCTTAACACAAAAAAGCATGAATAGATGATACCTTACACATGTGAGAGAAGGAGAGGAGTTCTTGGAGTGGGAAATCATGTGATCGAAATGTCATAATCTAGGTAAAAGTATAGGGAATTACCTAAGGAATCATGCAACATACATAGGTACTTCACATGACCACTAATAGATCATGAAAAAAACTTTTGGCGTGTTAGAAGAGTCATGCTAAGGAGGCCCCGCATGTTATCTAGGTAAAAAAAACCTAAAATAAGCTAACTTTGAGAAAACCTTGAGGAGCATATGAAATATTGGCTAGAATAAAAGACTATAAAAGATGAGAGGCTTATGTGAAGATTGATATGTTGATCCTTATACACTTTTCATGACCAACTAAGATCATGAAACAACATTGGGGAATGTTAGTAAAATCATTTGATTCTCCCTTGACATGCTATTTGGATCACGCGATGTCCCTTGGAAATGTCAATGCTGGTCACGCGATTCCCTCGGGCATGACACCGAAGTCTTATAGAGTCTAATGTGCTTGAAATCCAAATATTTCAATGAACTATAGGAATTTAAACCAAGTTGTGTAGAGACACTAGGAAATATCAGCTAGGTATTGTGATGAAACCAGAATAAGTCATCTAGATCACACAACATCTGATGTATAAGGCATCCTAAATCATGATATATCCTCTAAACATGCCAGTTAGGTATCACGATGCCACTAGGACAAGTCAGCTGGATCACACGACATCCTCTAGACAAGTCAACCTCGATCATGTGACACTCTCCAAAAAATTCATCCTAGATCACGCGACATCCTCTAGAAATTTTATTTAGGTCTCATGATGACACCAAAATAGGTCATCCAAATCACATGACATCCTTTAGACAAGTCAGTAGAGATCATGCGAAACTATCTAGAAAAGTAATAAAGATCATTTTACACTCTCTAGAAATGTTAGCTTTGATAATTATATGGTATCCAGATAATCCATGATGATCATGAAATTTCCCTCAGAAAATTCAGTTGGATCATTTTATTTTCTTTGGAAATGTTTTTTTAGTCAACTAGGTCATGTGAGAAAGACAGTTATAACATGAAAGTTAGAAAATCAAGACATATCGAGATGGCACCCCGAGGTATGATAACCTTATCCAATGAATATGTTAGGGAAACATCAATGTGTAAGTACTAATTAGAATTGAACTATGAGAGCTTTGATTCCTACCATGATAAGGATATATAGTATGCCTTTATAAGGCCCATGATTGAATGATAATCCACCTTAGTGTATGTCCCTCAATGTCTTTGGCATTATGAATATCAAGACTTAATATTTCCCATGATATTATATTTCCTCCCCTTCCACCAGTGAATAGAGAAAGCAATTGAACTATGAAAACTCAAATTCCTACTATAACCAGGATATGTAGGATTCCTTTCTGAGTTCTGATCTCAAATGGGTACCGACCTCAGTGTATGTCCCTTCATGTCTCCAATATTCCAACCATCAGGACCCAATATCTTCCATGGGATGATCATTATTTCTCATCCACCAGCAGACTAAGATGGAAAATAAACTATGATGACTCTAATTGCTACCATATATAGGATATATAGGATTCCTTCCTAAGTCTTGAGTTCTATAAAAGATATCTAAAGGACTATCCCAATTCATATGTCATGCATCTATATGCAGTGACACTGATTCCTTTGATACCTTGTTTCTCACACCAATCATGGATCATGTAGGCTTAGGGACTTATAATGGTCATATAATTTGCATCATGAATCTCCACCATCTAGGACAACATTAGTGTGTAATCCCTGATCAGTGGCACGATATGACTACCCCTATATAAGGGAATCCACCTCAGGGTATGTCCCAAGGGTGTGATCAAACTATAATAACTCTGATTATTACTATAACTAGTATATGAAGGACACATTACTAAGTCTTGAGCTTAATACTCAATTCCCAATCACCCCCATAAATTTCCTTTCCACATGATGTTAAACTACATGGGTTTAATGATCTATGTGTGTTTTTGATTTCTACCATAAATAGGATACAAATATTTCCTCTTAAAGGTGCAATCCAATCCTCAAAATATCATTAACCTACCAAGATGGTAGTAAAATATAGAGTGAATAGCTAAATGTCTTTAAAAAATAATCATCTACCCATTAATGGGGAATGGATGAAAAAACTTAGATACATATTGATGGACTCATTAATAAACCTCCCTTTAAAACTGGAAGGATTTAATACTTGATCATTTTGTTAGGGTAATTGGTCCCGTATCAGGATTAGGATGTGATTCTAAAATATATCTTAAATAGATAAGAGAGTACCGAAGTAGGAAACAAATTCCCCTAAAAGGATTTGATGAGCTCAACCTCCCATGCTCTGGAACAATGTGAGTTCTTAAGCGTTATTGTGTCTGAAACCCAAAAGGACCACTTTCATGTGAGAGCCATTGGGAGTTTCCCTTAGAGATAAAAATAGTGAACTCAACTTGAAAGATTGTACAAGACATTGAACCCCCACAATCAGACCATCAGACTAAGATATACATATCTTTCAAAGAAACAATATTCCTTCTATTATTCCACGTTTTATCACCTTCTCTCATGCTTGGTGCTTTGTATTTTGATCTGAGGGAAGAGGATATTGTATATTCATTCTTCCATTTATTTTTTTAAGTTATTTTAGTTTTATTATATTATTTTTTATAGTTTTTTATCCTTCTAATTTATATTTTTTAAATTTATTATTATGTTACGATTTCCTTATGAAGTAAAAGTTATCTTTAAAGAACTTATAAACCTGATGATGAACTGAATGTTCAAGTTTCATCATGTTGGAAAACTTCATTAAAATGATATGAAATTATGAGGATTACTGGATATATGTATGTTACTGATATTTTTTTATACCTTGTAAAATGTTATGTAATTTAATAATAGAATTCAAAAGGGAATGTTAAAATGATAATAAACAATATGAAAGATGAACATCTATAAATAGATTTTCCATTATCAAATTATTGAATATTTATTGAAGATGTGTTGTTTTATTATGTTGATAATACCATGCTGAATCATATGTTTAATTTGGATTTCATTTAATAATAGTGATATGATAGTATTAAATAGAAACCTTAGAATTAAAGGATAATGAACATGGGAATGATTTAAGTAGTGTAATTCAAGTATTTATAGATTAGGGAGTGTTTCTTTTATTCAAAGTGTTTATTAATTTGTTAAGGGTTATCATATTCATATATATTTATGGAATAGTATATTATTAGAGCGTTAGTTTATCCCTATCATTTTGAAAAGTTTAGTTTATCTAAGGTATTGTTATAATATTTAGGTGGGATATTGTTTGTTATTATAAGTCTGTAAAGGTTGTTGAAACCTTTCATGTATTTTTCCATTCCCTAGGATGATTTATTTAGGTTATGGATTTTCTAATGAGATATCATATTTTCTAAAAGGGTTGTCTTGTTCCACCATAGTGTGATGCCTTTAGTTTTTTAGGTTTAGGTGAGTAAATTCATTAAAAGGTAATGGATTTAGTTTTGTGTTTTTCGTTTCCCTAGGATAATGTATTTAGGTTTTGGGATGGATAGTGAGAATTCATGAAATATTATAGTTATGTTTTAGATGTAGGAATTTAGGTGTTGATTAGTTGTTGGAATTTGGTTAGTGTTATCTTAGAAAATTGGTGTGTGAGGTTTTTTGTTCAGGTCATAGTTACATCAAAGTTATTTTTAATTATGTGGATATATTAAAATAACTAAATAATTTATGGTAATGATATAATATTATGATTTGGTGATGATGGCTGTTTCCAGTTCTGGCCTCTTGTGTGATTAATTATTGTATAATGAGTTAATGTGGTTATTTTATTATCTATTGTATTGATGTTGTTTATTTATGATATATTGTGATATTACATCGATTATTATTATTCATTATTTTTGGTTGATTTTATGTTGATTTTCTATTTTTTTATTATCTTATGATTTTATAATGTAGGCTTTAATGAATTTAAATTATATTTGTATAGGCACATTCTATAATATCTTAAAACATAGTGAAATTATACATGAGCTACAATGGATTAAGGTTATCTGCAGAATAGATTTTACTAGATATAAAAACTTATGATTATTATATGTATTTATAAATATATCCAGGTTATCTTGGATTAATTTAAAGTGCATTTATATATGTATTCTTTCTATAATTTCTCTTAGTTTAACCCCCAGTAATTTTTTTAACCTTGATCACGGTAACAAAATTTTACTATTTCACTATTCATTATGAAAAAATTATGTTAAATATATTAAATTATATTAATTATAATTATTCCAAATATTAAATCCATTTTAAGATACTCAATTTATTTAATGTTCATAAACCCAATTTAAAATAAGTCCACAAAATTCAATGAAAACCATTTTTTAGAAAAATGCATTTTTAAGCATAAAACTTAATTTACATTTATTCTATGACTTGTAAAAACTATTAAATAAATATTAAAATATTTGATATAATAAAAATTATATAAATTTAATTAAAATCACAAATTAATTTTTATTTATATAATTTATTATGACAAAATCACATTGTACACATAAATGCAGTTTTTAGGAAAATGTGTTTTTAAGATGAAAAATGAACTTATATCAAAACAAGTATAATAATGATTCCTATATAATTAATTATATTATATATAATTAGAGGAGAACTATTTTTCCTTATTATAAAATTTAAAAAAATAATTTCACTTTTAATTTCTTGGACTAATGAAATGGAATCATAATTTTACAAAAATCAGTATTTTTTAACTATTAACTAAAAAATAAATCATTTCGAAAAATATAAAAAATTAATCCTAATAGAATATAAAAATGAAAATTAAAAAAAGGATATTCATTTCCTTAGATAATTTCCTTTAATGGTAAAAATTATTTATAATTTCCACACAAAAAATTCAATAAAAAACATTTTTGAAGAAAATATATTTTGAAGCATAAAATGTCTTTAATAAAAACTTAGTAAATATTTTTTTATAAATTAATAAATAAATTTACATTATATAAAACATTTATTCATATTTTTTATAATATGGTTATTCTAATTTTATCCTCTGATTTAATTTCTTTTTTATAATGACCACATTTAAATAATATTTTCATAGTATATTACAGTTTGATTAAAGCTTGGGGTTGTGTGTGGTTCATGCTATCAAACGTATACAATATTAATTTAAGAGAAACTAAAATATCGCGGTGTTAGATTATAACCTATTTATATAAATTAAATCATGTAAATTTTAATTCATTTTGAGCATAAAATTTTAATAGATTTTATCATGAATTTTAATTTCTATGTTAAGACATGAGAACTTATTACTTATTGAATAAATAATATATTTACCTTTATAATACTTCTGACTATGAACGTGTTTCCAAAATAGAACCCTAATACTTAATTGATACTTTCCATGCCAAAATTTATTGTCTCATCTTAAATTTCATGAGATTTTGGAATTATAAGAAAATATACTTACATGATTCCATCAATATTTCTAAGTGAATTATTTTTCCATTTGATTGATAATTTTAATGAGTTTCCATCTTCGATTTCAATGATAACTAAATAAGAGGTATTTTTAATTCTTGAAGCATAAAAATCAACCTATAATGGATCATAATATCCATAAAATGAGGAAAAGTTATTTAACCTATCTAAAAAATGATTATATCAAGTTAAGATAATACTCAATATGAATAAACCATATTGTGAAGAAGTGATACATTAATTTCGAAAACATTAACAACAACACCCATAAGAATGCTACAATTCTTTAATCTATAAATTATAATACGAATAGTTTAATATATATTATTTAATTATCATATAGAAATTCATAAATCCTAAAAACTAATTAAACTAAAAAAATTTGGATTATATCAAAGCCAATCATTAGTATAATAACCATGTTTGTAGATAAGGAATAATAGTCCATCTTAATAAAATCTAAGCAGCATATTCTAATTATAACCATATTCCCACTATATTTCATGATTGAAAAGTATTTCCTCAAAGAGCCAAGGGATGATTCAATATCCATGAAAAATATAAAAGAATATGTATATCTAGAACCAAATAATGCATGAATTTATGATCAAATTACCTGTTATCGCAACTTAAGGGATTTAAATTATTACTATAGTAATTACTTAAAGTATGCTTTTCTCCCTTAGCCTTTTGAGGTAAATTCCCTTGATTCTTATGAAATTCCTTTTCATAGTTCCCCATATACTTATAGTTTAAAAATTGACTATTGGATTATTCTTTATTTCCCTTGAATTTATATACCTAATGGCCTTTATTTCCACACTTGAATAAAACTCCCTTCTAATTCAACCATATACCAAGGGTTTTATTTCCAAAATTATTATATGTGGGTAGTTCTATCCTTCCCTTTTTCCTTCATATCATTTATTTTTTTTCTTAATGTTCAGTATTACTCACTTTCTTTTTGATTTCCATTGAAAATATATGAATTGAATAATTATTTCTCCATCTTGAGTAAAATTTAAACCATATCATCCAATGATAATTTTTTTGAGAGAATAGCACCCTTTAGAAGTTTTTATTTATCCCATCAATGAGATGGTCAATATTAAATTATAGATTATGTATATATTCCATACCATACCATTATAATATTTTTAAGTTTTTATCATACTAAAAAACACTTTCTACTTCCTTCTATCTTATATTGAGGAATTTACCTTTAATATTATCTCATTAGTTATGAGGAAAGTATTTTTTGAATAATACATTCTTAAAATTATTCCATTATATTCTATATATCTTATCCTATAATTTTTTTATTTTTAATCAATTACCACCATTATTCATAATCTTCTTTTAAATAGTAAAATGCCAAAATGAGCTTCTACCTTTACATATATTTCAAAGCCAAAAATATATTTTAAAAGGACTTGATCCACTATTCTACTATAGTTGGATTATTAGTTTTATTAAAGGATGGAGGTTTTTACTACATAAAGTGGTCCAACATAAATGTATCATTCTATGAAGTAATAGGTTATTCCAAATGTGAAGGGTATTAGTCATAACTTGAGTAAAATATCTTAATATTATCATAATCAGCTTAACTGCAACACTATTCATATTGAACTGATCATTAGGGAAATTACTATATTTATTATGGGTGTTGAAATGATTTTTATTCCTTCCATTAGGTGGAATATATCAAAATTAAATATGCTAGATTAGCTCATAACATCATGAATCAATGTGTATAATTCCAAATCTGGTGCAATACCAAGAATAAATTGAAAGTTTATGCATAACGAATCTGATAATAATATGGTTAATATATTTGGAAATATCTTCTAATAATAAAAATATTTTCAAATATTTCATAATGTTGTGTAAAGATCATAAGAATCAACCAAATTATATCCCCAGTTGTGTTTAGCCAAATGTGTAGTCTTAGGTGCACTCATTTTGCACCCATGATGATCAAGTTAATACCAAATCCACCCAATTCAGAGTTCTTACCACTAGGTACATCTATTCCATAATTGAATCCACTTACTAGTATATAGAAAGGGATGCATTTTCTTGGAAAACCACACAATCTCTATATTACCAAAACATTATGATATTATCATAACATATAATTATCCTCAGAGTCTATTATAGGGTCATGCAATCTAATTTATGATTACCTAAATATAGTTTAAAAGGTTTATACTAAACTTAATTTGATACCAACTTTAACACTACAACTCTAGTAACTTTGAGTCGGTGATTATTTCACTACATTGCCACAAAATACAAGGTATCACATCCCAAATTGTTGAATAATTTAGATGTATTTGGATACTAGATACATTCACAATTCTCATATTAAATACAAAAACATAAAATACAACTAAAAAATTATACCAAAATCATTATTATTTCTTCTAGTAAATCCTTGATATCATACCAAGGTCCCTTTTTGGTATTTTGGGAAAGGAAAACATAATAATGGGTGGGATCAAATTCCCAATAAAGTAAATAATTCAACAATAAATATAATAGAATAAATAAAACATGAATAATATAGGTTAGATAAATAATAATAAAACATTCTATATAACTAATATTATAAAAATGGGGATAAATAAATATATGACATGGTAAAAAAAATAATCACATGGATAATAAAAACTAGTTTCATAATCATAGAATGCATAATACAGGACACAATAATCTTATTATCAAGGATATATGCTAAGAAATCATATATAAATAGGTAAAGTGTACACCGAATACCCAAACTAGTTTGTCTTATAATACCTACTGATGAATTGAGGGGATATAAATGCCTCCTCCCATAACATTCTAATTCCAATTAAATAATTATATGAAATAAATGAATAACAATTCCCTACATAATCAACATAAACTTTCATATTGAAAAACTAGTCATACAAAAGGTTAATATTTTCTCAAGTCACTAAGTATAAAAACATAATTATAACCAATACTGAGTAATATAAAATATGGTATGAATTGATTATATTTTAAATAAATCATAATATTCATTAAAGGATGTTTACATAGATGAAAATAATTTAAAAAGTTCAATGAAATATTTCTTGAGGAAAATACTATTTTCATTTTGAAATCACTAATATTACTATTAAAAAAATTATAGAATATTAAGAATTTTTTTTTAAAAATAAAAATAGAATCATAAAAAATAATATTCAAGGAAAAAATAGTTATAATAGAGGGAAAAGTCATTTGTGATTTATATATTAATATAAAGACTTTATTAACAACTTTAGTAAAAAGTGACTTATTCAGGAAAAGAGAAGAATATTCCTTTTAATCCATTTTATTAAAAGACATATAAGGGTAAAAATGAATTTAATAAATTATTTTATAATAATAAAAAAATTATTGAAAACATTTTAAAGAAAATATGGTTATGGAAGAAAAAATATTCCAAAATAACTAAAAAATGTCTTTTTTCTTAAAAACGTTCTTTCAGACTTTTGAGTACCTAGAAAGGGGAAAATGAGGGGAAACATGTAGTTTATAGAAATAAATATTTTTGAATAAAATATATGGGGTTTTATATGTAAAAATAATATAATTCCTCCAATTGAAACTTAAATATAAAAAAATATGAATAAGGATAAGATTGTGAAAGAAACTCTTACCTCATGACTTACATGCTTCAAAAGTGTTTTTAACCTCATGTATAATAAATTTATATTTATTATAATTTAATAATTATACTATTTAAATACTAATAAAATATTATATTATAACATTATAACATTTCAACGTCTATTTATTATTCGTTATCTGTTAAAATTGCTATTTTTGAATGTTAATTGTTTCATTTTTCATGTATGGTTCAATCAAATATAAAATGATAAAAATTATATAAATATAATATATATTTTTTATATATATATATATTTATTAACATCCATAAAATGAAAACATGGATAATGAATCACATCGCTTCGTAGCGGTGGTAGTCCACACATACGCATGAGCAACAATTTTTTTTTAATGGGTGGAAGGGTATGAAGGAAATGATGAATTATATTTAAAAAATTATAATTATATAATATATATCATATATATTCATTAGTCACAAATTTATATTCATCTATGTAAATTGGTGATGAAAAATGAATTACACCTCTATATAGAGATGGTGGATCACATATATACACAAGCGATGTTTTTATTTTACATAGGATGGAAAAGAGGTCAGAAATAGTTTTAACATAATTATAATAACATATAAATATATTTATTATACATGATTAATTATTTTATTATGATTATAATAGATTTATAGGAATTATAAGAAGAAATAAACTTTTAAGGAGTCTGTAAAGATAATTACCTCTTCTTTGAGAGCCCTCTTTTGGCATACACCTTAAGTTTTACTCCCTGAGTTTTATGAAATATTGTTTTTTATAATAAATAAATTTTAATTAATATATTTTTATACATAAAACACCATTTTTTTCTTTCATTACATGCAACATAGAGCTTATCTTGCGTTACACACAACACCGTATTTTAACAAACTGTGATATATTATTAATATTATTATTTAAATGTGACTGTTATAACTTAGAAGTTAAAAATTGTTTTATGTATAGTAATAAATAATTTATTAATATTATTTATAGTGTTTTATATAAATAAAATATATTGGTAAAAATTACTTTATTTTTAGAAAAGTCTTTATATGTTTTTGAAAATTTTATTTTTACAAAAAATGTTTTTATTACATTTTGTGAAAAATAATATAAGCAATTTTTTCCACTTTTCAATTTTTTTTTTAAAAATTTAAATTTATTTTTGAAATCATCTTATAAAAATTATCTTAGGGTTAATTTTTTGTATTTTTCTAAAAAGATTAATTTTTTGATAAATAGTGAAAATAACGATTTAATTTAAAACACCATTTTCTTTTAAAGAATTTATAAGGTAAATTTTTGTTTTAAAATGGTTTTGATACTAAAATTAGTTTATATATATATATTAATATAATTTATTTCTTTGGGATCATTTTCATTTTGAAATTGGATATAAAAACTTTTTAAACTTTTGGCCATTTTCTCTTTGAAAACCTGCTTTCTCATCGTGTTGGGGGGATTATTTTAAATTAAAAATTTACCCTAATTTGAATGTAATTTTTAAAAATGAATTCCAAAATTGTAATTAAAATAATTTATATCATATTTTTTGTTCAATATAATTTTTTACCACAATGAATAGTAAAAACAATAAAAATTATTTACCACAATTAAGGTAAACATGGGTTTGTCATAGGTTAAACTAAAAATATAGTGGTTAAAATAAACCAGAACATATAAAACACCCATTTTATTGTTATATTTTTACCTTATATATTCTAGGTTTTATAATTTCACATTTGTTTGCCTTATTTCTTGTGAGAATATTGGGTATGCCTTTTTCTTTTAAAAAATAACAAGTGTGCCATTCACCTCACTTATAAGATGCCACCCCCTATCCTCTCCTATTCACACATCCAAAACCATTAGGTTCAAAAAATAAATACAAAAATAAATTACATAGTTTAATCTACTCATCCTAGAATCCTTACATTGGCCAGAAATCCAACCTAGTAAGGCTTTTGGAGCAAAACTATAGAGGTTACCCAAAGAAGAGGCAACGCTCTTCAATGAGGGTTTTTATATTATTTCTTTATCCACCTAATTAAATTATTTTTTAAAACATTATAATATAATATCCTTATAATATTACATATATTGAGTTGTTGTTATGTTAATGGAATGACCTACAACCATCTCCACTTCCATTAAATAAAATACAAAATCATCATTTTTGTGTGTGAAGAACTACCGCCTTGGGAACCAATGCTATTAATTTTACAGAAAAACCTCTCACAGATGGATATAATGATGGATTAATTGATTATATATTATATTTATAATATTTTTATTATTTTTTAATCATTATATCACATGTTACTTCTTACTTTTCATTCCACGAGAATACAATAATGTCATTCGGGTGTAAGGTGAACTACCACGTCATGAAGCGATGTGATTTGTTCACACTTTACATGGAAGGTAATAAGGGTGGTTTTAATGAAAATATGTAATATATTTGACATATAAATTATTATTTAATTATAATATATTATTTACCTTTCTTTATTTCCTTCCATCGGGTAAATGGTAACAACATTCATGCGTACGTTTGGCCTATCACCTCCATAAACAGTGTATTTCATTTTATATCTCTACCTTTTATGGATCACTCTAAATACATGTATACTGAATATTTATGATATTTATATCATGGTAAAAATTATATATATTATGGAACCATGTTCAATTTAAGATTATAAAAAATAACAAATCAAAACGTATACAAAAAACAAAGAAGTTATTACTCAAAACATAACTTTATCATGGAATTGTTAATAAAAATGTATTAAAAGTTCATAATTAAACCATATATAGTATGGTATGTTATATATATATATTTATGTTTAAATAATATACTTATAATAAAATTATAATTACTATACAGTATATTCTAATGTGTATGAAGGAATTTGAGACCTACAGTAAGGGATT
Source organism: Viscum album (assembly GCA_963277665.1). NCBI lineage: Eukaryota > Viridiplantae > Streptophyta > Magnoliopsida > Santalales > Viscaceae > Viscum > Viscum album. Next base: position 652,298,432 of record OY728148.1, on the reverse strand, counting down.
TTTGTCTCACTTTTTTACTTCTGTGAGACAAATGTCATATTCACCGCCTATTTATTTTATAGGGTGTATATACTAATGATAAATTTATTTTATCATTATCATAGATAAAATTATCAGGATTTACATATCCAGTTTTTATCTCTCATTCATAGGGTTTACGGTTTAAAAGTTACCAACAGTAAGATTTTTTTATCAAATTACCTTCTTGGAGACCTAAGTTATGTTATACACCCATCTTATTCTATGAGTTGTATATAATTAACCATTGAAATGTTATATCATCAATATACTTATTTTCATTATATTATATGTTTTTAATGTCATTATTTCATGGGGATTACAATTTAGTGTAACCAAAGTGGTAAAAGTTTTATTTTACAATTTCATTATTTATCAGGATTATTTATGATTATACTTTTGATGATGAAATATTATAATATATATTTCAATAAAATCATGAATTTTATTCTCCTATAGTTATTTTTATATAATATATGTTTTCTATTCATTTTCCTCTCTTTATATACTCTAGAGTTCAAAATGATGTTTTTATGAAAAGTCATCTTTATTTCTCTCTTCAGTTGAAACCCATTTTTATTCCAAAATGGTGTTTTCTAAAAAAATTTTCAAAATTTTTATTAACATTATAAAAAATATTTATTATAGAAATTTTTACCCATGTTTTAATTTTTTAATTTTTTTAAAGACTCGTCACATCATTTTCCAAACAATTCCCATTTGGATTTTACCAAAAATGTGAATGTAATATCTATTTTAACATGTATGACATGAAAAAAATTTCCTACCATCATAACGATTATTTTATTTGAAATATACTTTATATTTTTTCAATGGTATTTTTAAATAAATGTTTCATGTTTATTTTTTTCTCAAATCTGAAAATATATTTTCCTCAAGAATTATATTAAAACATTTTTAAATATTACTTTATATATTTTCAAGGTTATTTTCAAAGAAAAGGATTTAAAAAATATTTTATTAATTTTCAGTATTAAAAAGGTGATTTTCAAAGAAAGGATAATTTCCTTAAAAAAATTCCAAGTGTTTTTATTTCAAAATACTTTTCTATCTATGATGAGATCCTTTGATGTTACTTATGATTTACTTGGAATATAAACCAAGGATACCATTATTACTATTTATATAGATGGTTTATGTTTATTATGAAATGATTTTTATGAAACCTATTTACCTTCCATAGGTTATACCATGATAAAATGATTATGATACCTGATTATTTTTCCACAGGTTATGCTTTGAGGAAATGATGAAATGATTATGAAACCCATTTACTTTCATAGGTTCTAATATGATGAATGTTTTTTGATATTATGACACATTTATATATTATTTCCATTATGTGATGGGTGCGACCTATATATCCCACTAATTAATTGGGTAATGATTAATGTTATATGAGATCAAAGGGTACATGGTAGGTTATCCCAAGCCCGAAAGTGGGTACACTAAAGGATAACCAAATACCTAAAGAAGGGTATAAGAGAGGTTATACCAAGCCCAAAAGTGGGTACACTAGAAGATATACCAAGACCAAATGAGGGTACATGGGAGGTTATACAAATGCCTAATAAGGTATACAAGTTGTTATCCCAAGCCTAATATGTTATGGATTTCTTAGTGGCCAGCGTTCACATGAGATTTTATATGATTATATATATATATATCACAAATATATGTCTTATTCAAATGTTATGCTCTCATGGATCACATTCTTTGATTCCATTATAATTCATGTCTTATGAACTTCCATGATTTTTTCCATGACTCATGTTTATGGTCAATGATATGTAGGGTATTATTTTCATATGTTATTATCATGTTCTCACACCAATATTATCATGTTATATTGATATCTACCTTATTTACCCTTAATGAGCATCTATGTTCACACATTATTACATATTATTTCCCCAAGATATGAATAAAGGTATTATGAATGATATGTTTAATATGGGTGAAATTTATGAATAACATAGTGGGAGATGACATAGATCACTTGTGGGCCGGTTGTTAATGTTTCCATGTTTCTAAAGGCACTATACCTTTACAATTCTAATGCATTGTGTTTGTGTGATGTAATGAATATTCATATAAAAAGATGTAATATATATATATATGAAAATCCTAGGTAGTTTTATTTGGAATTATATTAAAAGTAAGTGATATAATCATTAATAAATCTTACACATGAACATTGGGGGAAGCGTGTCTCTCCACCTAAGGGCTTTATGAAGAAAGGGTTTCCACTGAGAGTGGTGGTGTGTCCCGCTCAGGAGGTGTATCCACCCATGGAGTTACCTGATAGGTATCAACTATATCCCATTGAATATAAGTTTAGACTATTATAGTTGATATCATAGGATATGTTTAGTTAACCTTTGGAAACTATAATGAGAAAACATTAGCGAGGACTCTACGAATTTGTCTGAAAATAAGTATCAGGATGATCCAATGTATAGTAAAATGTACTAGAATTTTTATAAAGGATAGAGTGAGTGTTTTCCACTAAATTACATACCTATTTGAATACTACATGTTTATTTGGCTATGGAAGAGTGGTACCTAGGGGTAATAACTCCTAAAACGACACTTTGAGCTAGACTAGATTGTCACCTGGTACATGGAAACATGCCCTGCTACAAAACAAGTTTGATAATTACATTGGATATGATTTGGAAAATAAAAAAAATATTTATGAAACATTATAAAGGATTTAAATATATGATAAATATAAATGACATATAATTAATCTAAGGTGTCATAGAATAAAAAGAAGGATCCATGATTTAGAAATCCTATAAGTTATTTTTTGGGATTATATGGTTCCCCACTATGATTAGTGTTTCTCACACTATGATTTTGGTTTTATTTTTGTTTGGAATGTGAAGAAATAATGTTAATTAAAAATGTGATGGAGAATTAAATAATTTTCCTCAAGAGAAACTAAATGTTATGGGATATGGAATGAAAAATCTCACTACTATGCTTACACATCTTTCTCAAGATATGAGTCACGATATACTTCCAAATGAGAAAAGGAGGGAACAACATTCTATTGATTCCTTCATGAGTTAATTATCAAATAATTTTATTGGGTATTATGATCCAATAGTTTCATAACAATGGATTGTCACCACTAAAAATATATTTTTCTTCCTCTAGTGTTCAGAGCATGAGAATTTCATTTTGGTTGTCTATAATTTGGAAGGTGAAGCAGATCAATGATGGACTCTTATCAAGAATACATAGAAATTGGATAAAATTGAATCCATTGATTTATATGAGTTCAAGAAAATAGTTTTCAATAAGTACCTTCCTTATATTATTTATTTGAATATGGAGGAGGAGTTACTTTAGATAAATCAAAATGATGATGAATCGATTGGTACCTATGAGAAAAATTTTAAAAGACTTTCAAGGTACGATTATGGTATTATCATCTAACCTAAAAGTAAGGTTGATAAATTCTTCAGCATATTAAAAATAATTCTTTTTAGGGTGTTATCCATAATAAACTTTAGTATCTATGAAGAAATTGTTCAATGTGCTATTAAGGTAGAAATGGAGGTTGTAGTTACATATAAATTTTAGGATTTTGATAAGAAGAGAAAAATGGAATTCAAAGGGAAATCTAAAAACCATGGATAGAAGAAGATGATCATTCCATTATGATCAATGTGTGGGAAGAAACATGGAGGAAAGTTTCTTATGGGAATTAGTAAATATTTTAAGTGTGGAAGGGAAGGTCATCAAGAAATCAAATACCAAATTGATGGGAAGAAGTTATCCAATGATGAAATTAGAGAGAAAGTGACAAAGAATGAACCACCCATGATCTAGTGTCTCAAATGAATGTAGTATAGGAATTATGTGGATCAACACCCCAATCCAAGGGATAATGAGGTTTATAAGCCACAACTACATCTATAGAAAAGAAAAAATGGAAATCTTATGTAATAATTATGGTTGAAGTGAATCGTGATTATTAGAGAACACCTATACTCCACTCCCTAGTAGGGAATTTATTTTCTAATTTTTTGTGAATGATCCGTATAAAAATCTTTTTTATAATCCTTTAGTTAAATTTCATGTGATTTTGAGCATTGATTATCTCGCTATACATGGATTATTGAATAATAAAATCACATTTTATATGATATAGACACAATGTTGTACCCAAGATTTATATGGAAATTATTTTTATAAGATAAAATATTATTTAAGGAATAAATAGTGAATTATTTTTGGAATCATATATTTCTCCATGTAAAATTAACTTAAGAGTTATGGATTCCATCATGGGGTTATAATATTTAGGTTGATCATAAGTTCAAAGTCTTAGACACACCTTTTTAGGTTTTACATGATGGGATTTTATAAATATTAAGGATATTTTGGGAGCATTTTATGGAAATAAACCCCTTGGTTTTGTACATGTTTTAGTGGAAAAGTTATTTCAGGAGTAATGCCATAATAATTTTTGGATATACGATTAAAGGTACTGGTAACCTTTAGGGTTTATCTTATTTTTTATGTTGAGGTAATTATGGGTTTTAGTTAATCATGTTATGAAGTCAACACACTTCGTTGCTATCAGAGAATATTTCTCTCTAGAAACACTCATTATAATATAAATTAAGAAAGTGGTAAGATTGCATGTAGTACCAATTTCAATTGTACCTAATTAGGATTTGATGTTTACCTTGATGTTTTGAAAAAGTCTTCAACAATATATTGATATATAACTAAGCTTTATCACAATATTTCATCCATATATAGATAGTCAATCCTAGAGAACAATTTAAACCTTAGAGGATATGCTAAGATATTATTTTATGGATTTCAAAGGTGGTTGGGATCAACATCTTACTCTAGTTGAGTTTTATTGCAATAATATCTTTCACCTAATAATTAAGATGGATCCTTATAGATCCCTTTATATAAATAAGTGTATAAATCCAATGCATTGGAATGAATTTTTAGAAAGAAAGATCTTGGGACCTGAGCTAGCTAATGAAATAGAAGGGAGGAATATAGCCATTCAACAACAAATATGGGTATAAAACAGTTGATATAAATGTTATGTTTAAAAACTTAAACATTATCTAGACTTTGAAGTTGGTGATAAGTTGTTTCTATGATTTTATCCTTAAAGAAAAAATAGAAAACTATACCCTAGGTAGATCAATCCCTTTGAAATAATTTATCATATCAGGATAGTAGCTTATCGTTTGGATATTCCATTGAACCTATCTCAGGTTCATGATGTGTTAAATGTATCTATTATAAATAATTACATACATGATCCTTCACATGGAATAAAATCATAGGTCATACTGCTGGAGCAAGATCTTTCTTATGAGGAATAACCACTCAAGTCTTACCGAGTTTTTCCTTGTCAGTAGTGTAGGAATTGTCTTGTATTTCTCCCCCTTCCCTAACCATTGTAATATATGAAACAAGACCATTAAATTGGTAGAAGTTTTATGTTGAAACAACTAATTTTAAGAATCTATGTGGGATCTTGAGGATATTATGAGGCAAAAGTATCCTCACTTGTTTGAATCAGAGTGATGAATTTCATTGGAAAGATTCATTTAAAGGGGGTAGAATGTAACACCCCAAGTTTTTATGAAATTATTTTATTTAATTAAATTATATTTCCTTGATATATTGAATTAAATTAAAAAACATGTTTAAATTGTTTTACACACAACATAAAGTCTAGCTTGTGTTACACGCAACACTAAGTTTTAACAAAGAATGATATATTATAAATATAATTATATAAATGTGACTGTTATTACCTATATATTAAATATAGAGGTATGGATAGAATTAAATACTTTTAAAATATTATTTTTTGTGGTTTTATATAAATAAAACATATTGATAAAAAGTACTTAATTTTTATAAAATTATTTATATGTTTCAAAAATACAATTTTATCAAAAAAATTTTTTTATTGCATTTTGTAAATAAATAATAAAACTAATTTTTTTCACTTTTAAAAAAATAATTTTTAAAAATGAAATTAATTTTTTAAATAATATTATAGAAATTATATTATGATGAATTTATGTTTTTATGAAAAGATTAATTTTTTGATAAATAATGAAAAATAGTGGTTTTTATTGAGAACTACCTTGTTATTTAAATAATTTATAAGGATCATTTTTTATTCAAAATGGGATTGAAATTAAAATTAGTAAAATTTTATATCTATTAAACCAATTTAGTTCATTATAATAATTTTCATTTTTAATTATGATATAAAAATTTCTTAAACTTTTGAACATTTTCTCTTTGAAACCCCACTTTCTCGTTGCATCAACATGATTGATTTTAAATTAAAACTTTACACTTATATGAGAGGAATTTAAAAAAAAATTATTCCATATTTGAAATAATCATAATTTAGATTGTATAACAAGGAAAAATTAATTTTAGACAATAATTAATAATAAAAATAGTAAGAATTATTTGTCATAGTTAAGGTAAAAATGGGTTTACTAGGAGGTTAAACTGAAACGATAAGGTTGATAATGACATAAAAATTACCCAACAACCATTTTATTGTCATATAAAAGAAATATTTTAAAGGTATTTTTCATTTAATTTACATCCTTGCTTTTTTGGGGGGTTTCCCAATCTTTTATGGAGGAATGAGAGAGTTTTCATGAATTGAGCCAAACCGTGAGCCCAATTCCAGATTTAAAAACCAATTTTGTTTCTTTTATAACTTTTTCATTTTTTATTATTTTGCACCTATTAAACTTCCTAAATGACCTCCCATTAACTATTAACACCAAAATTTCAATTTGGAGCTTTTAGAAATCTATAACCAGGGTTTATTTGGGTTTTTATCTAAGGGGTTGGGCCTGCCCGAAAGCCCAATTCCTATTTTAAAAATAAATTTTGATTATGTTATAACTTATTCAATTTTTGGGATTTTTCTGTGATTCCAAGTGGATACCAAGACCACTGAACCCAACCGCACGACCATTCCCTCTCCCCCCTCTTTTGAGCTCTGGTTAATCGCTATTTGGTGCCGAACCACATAGGATTCCTCAAATCGTCTATATTTGAAGAGGTAAGTTCATTCCTTTATAAATATCTCAATTTTTACTCTTTTTCCCCCATTAAAATTTATAAATGATCTCCTTATCCTTGTTTAAACCTCCCTTTAAGTTTTGAGTATTTTTAAAATTAGATACTGGTATTTTTGGGGGAGATTTCTACAAGATATTTTAAGTAAGTTGTTCTCCTTCTTTCTTCTTTAAATTTGTTTAGGGTTACATCCAATGTACAAAGGGTTTATTCCCTTATCATTGAGGTTAATAATGTCCAGAAACTAGTTTTTATAACCTAGGGTTTAACATTGGGATTTATTGTCATATTATTGTGGTTTTAGGTTTGATCTAGGTCTCTCTTGGTGCGGCGGGGGTGCGATTTGATTTTCGCACGGAGATTCAAGGGTTTTGTTACTTTGGTAGGTGATTCCATTTTGTGTGCAATTTTTCTGAATTATATTTCTGTGTTCATGGTACCTTAATGTTTATTTCACTTTAATGTTTCCGTAAAAATTGGTTTTAGTTGCATTTATAATGCAAATAAATTTTAAGTTCCAATTTTTGGTGAAATTGGGGGTTTTTCATTCAAATCTTTTATTGGTTCATTTTGGGCTAACCTATAATTACTTAGTTTATTTTATTAAACTTTATTATGACTTAAAATCATGTTTTTAATGTTTATTATTTTTTTTTCTGTGAAATTTTGTTTAAATGGTGGTTGGGAAGCAAATGGGCTTTAAGTGCCATGTTTGTGTGAAAATGGTGGTTTTTAAAAGATATAACTTCTTGGTTCACATTGGGCTGCCCCATAACTGAATTGTTGGTTTCATTAAAGGGTATTGAACTGATTTTTTGTTTTAATGACTTAAAAGTGTTCACATAGTGTGCAAAGTGGATATCTTAAAGAGCTTTGGGTGCAAAACAATGTGATGTTTTGAGAGGTTGTTTTATTGAAAATAAAATTAGTTTATTGTGTGCTTTAAATGGTATAAAATTTTTGTAGCTACTATACTATTTGTTTGTGAAAAGTAGTGATATTTTATATGCAAAAGGACGTGTTTTGTTCACTGAAATTGTTTGAGCACAAAAGGGGAAGCCCGGGTACCCAGGTGGGGCGGATTTGTACTAGTATGGCTAGTGGATCAGATGGGTTTTGTCCCTGTTCCACTTAGCATTTGGATAAAGACAACTCTAACTAAACTATGTGGATGATGATTGGGGACCACTAGGTTATGGGTATGTTCCCTACTAGTGACTCGTTCATGAGAATGGATTCTTCTATGGTTACTCTACACCGAGGTACGAGGTACATAGGGCCCGAGACAACCTAGTGCTTAGGGGTGTTCCCGATTTTGATTCTCATTGGATTTGTGGTATTTAAACTTGTTGTGGGGTGTTTTGGAAGTAATTTAAATTAGCTCACATGTCTATTTAATGTGTTAACATCCCAAAATTCTCATATTGAAAACTATTTTCATTTGAAAGTTGCATTTCTTTGAATTTTAACACTGTTTCACCTTGTGTATTAAAATTGATTATTTTGTTCACATTGCATTGCATGCTCTTTGGAATCATCTGGTGGTATTTTATTGGGATTAGGATCACACCCTAATTACACCCCTTGGGTGTAAGTAGACCTGTTTATTCTTGACTCTGGTAAAGGGAAGGCTAAGGGTAATGGCGGTTCAGTGTGTTAGTCCCCATCGTTGGGGCGGAGTTGCAGAGAAGGCTTGTGGGTGATGACCCCCTTGTCGTGTGGAGTCCATGGGGATGTATTTATGTTGTATTTATTTGTTTTTAGACCACTTTTAGTGTCTTTAAACATATGTATTCTGTTCTGGTTTTTGTGTAAACATCGTTTGGTTTATATTTTTCAGATTCAGTTTATTGATTTTTTTTAATGTTTTATGCCTTCATATTCGGGTAAATCGTTACCAAACAAAAATAAATGATACCCAGGAACTTGTGCCACCCCTTGGGGATAGGTAACGCCCTTTGGGTCATGTCACAGGCTGGGTTTGGTGCCGGTTTTGGTGGCGACTAGATTTGGTTCGTGACAAAATGGTATCAGGGCAGGTTCACTCCTTGGGTCATGTTATTTGGGGAAGAGTCAGCATAGTCTGGAGCTAGGATTTTTGGGACTTGAAATTTCAGTCATGGGTAATATTCCTGGCCAACACACCTCATGAAGGGATTCAAGTCACCATGGGAAGTATGGATTTATCTAAGTCCTTTGGTTTTCTTGGTTTAATGATGACTATGGGAAATGAAAAGAGAGTTGGGCGAATAATCTCAGTGAGCTCGCAGGGCCTAGCAAGCCATGTGGAGCCATGGATATTTCCCTAGAATAATCTCTGTGACGGATAAGTGATTGGAATATGGCTGCCAACCATATGTCCAAGTCACCCACTGAAACTAGTTTCCTCTCACATTGTCTTGTGTCTCTTTGTTTTGGAATCTTGGAAACTTGTTTTTTTTAAGCAAAAAAAATGACTTCACTTTAAGGAGTGTGAATTTTTGTGATGTTATTTTCTAGTAAAGTGAAAATGGTTTTTTTAAAGTCTATAAATGAAATTTGAGAATTATTTCAAAAGGGTAAATTATGTGTTTACACCTCTTTTGAAAGTATGAACTATGTTAATTGGGGTTTTAAAAATATGTTTCTAGTGGATTTTTTTTAACCATGGAAAAGTGTTTTGGATTGAATTAAGTGTTCTAGAATTTTTGTGTGGGGGTTGAAGATGGATTTTGGGTTTGGTGACTACTGAACATTTGAAAAAAAAATTATGAACTTTTAGAACCTTGTCTTGAAATGAGAAGAGTTGAGTTCTTAATTAAATGGAGATTTATGAAATGGTGTTTTTCATGAAATTAGAAGTGTTTTGAAATGGGTTGAAATGTTTTGAAACAATTGTGAAAGGCATGAATATGTGCTTTTATTGAATTATGGATTATTTTCTAAATTTGTTTGTGAGATGAAAAATTGGTTTTTGATATTATGGTTATTGTTTTTGAGAAAGGGAAAGTGTGGTTAAAAGTTTTGATTTTAAAAAGAGGAAAGGTTTGATTTTTGTTAATTGGTGCTCTCAAGGGTGACCACATGTATAGGTTTATTTGGGAATATGGATGGATATGAGGTGGGTTCCCAGTGTGTCATGTAAACATGCATGTGTGAGGCTCATGAGATACCATCGGTAAATGCGCAACTGACCAACACTGTTTTTTTTAAATAATGTTTTTGAAAGAAAGTGTTGTGTTTTGATAATGTATGTTTGGGAGGTATGGATTATGTGTTTTTGGGATTATTATTGTGAGATGTTTTGAGTTCAATAACCCCTCTTATTTGAACGATGTTTTGAGTTGGTGTTTCATTGATAAGTTGGAATGAAGTGTTGGTTAGTGGTCTCTTTTGAGGAAAAGTTTGGGAGGCCAATGTGGTGGATTCCCTCATGTGTTCGGTTCAGGTTTGTGGTTTGTTGTGACCAAATGACCAGATCAGTTGGGTCCTTGGGTTTTCTTGTAGGCTAGAGTATTCCCCCATAAAGTGTTAATGTATGATTCATGTTTGGCCTATGGTGATTCACTGTTGGATGATCCTCCAGTTGATCAACATAAGGACTTTATTCTTGAGGTTTGGAGATTGTGTTTACCCCTCTTCTTTTTCAATTATGTGGATCCCCCTATTGTGGGAGAGTGTTTGTGGGAGGTTTAAATAGACCTTAGTTTCTTATGTTTCCTAAGTTGTCTAAGGTCAATGAAGTTCAGGTTTGTCAGTGTAGAATGATGTCTTAAAGGGCCTCTGGGTCTTTCGTCAGTCTCATTGAAGCAAGAGTTCATGTTAGGCCACCAGTGTGCAAGATCTGGCCAAGAGTGGCTATTATGGACACTTGCTGGAATCATGTGCTGTTTGGGACTCAATAAAAGGTCCCTCTCCTTGTGTTTTCTTTTATCCACAATGGTCATGTTCGGTGATGCCTTGTGATGTCATGTGTTCATTTGACTATAAGGGTGAATATTGTGCAATCTTATGAGAGTCACTATTTTTTTTGTTGGATGTGTGTCTCCCTATAGGAAATTCTAAATCCTATGTTCTAGAGGAATGTGTTTCTATATGTCCTTTCATTCCGTTGTTTAGCATCAGAAGAAAAAAATGGGCGATGTGTGTGCATCCTCTAAGTTCTTGTTTTGGTAAAATGATGGGTTGGGGAAAAGTGGGTTTGCAGTGTGTCATGTCTCAATGAGACCATATGAGATTATAGTATAATTGTTTTTGGAACTGGAAGAAGATGTTCATTTTAGGGGTTTCCAAATCCTAACTGCGAGGCCGAAGATGCTTGAATCCATTGAGCTCCAACCATAGGCCCCAGAGAGAAGCTGGCGCGTAGTTAGGGGAAATCCTAGAGTCGTTCAAACTTTTGGTCAAGGTCATATCCTCAATATGAAAGATAGAAGTAGTTTAAACCTCTGGTTTCATCTTCTTGTTCCAATTTCTCACATTTTGTGGAAAGATGTGTGAGTACCTTGTTCCCATGTCATACCCTGAGTTGATTTTTTCCCCTTTGGGGGTCCCTTGTGTTTTTGGAGAAAAGTTTAAAATTTGGGTTAGGCAGGTTGAAGTGCATAGTTTGTGCACGGTTAGCAGTAACCGTGTGCCAAACCAAGGGACCGTGTGATAAGAGACAGTAGCTACCACATGGTCTCCGCACGTCCATGATCCTTGGCCAAGGAAACTGTGTGAAGTTTCCTCTTTGAACAGAATGATCCACACAATTAACTCATGGTTTCCCAAACCGTGTGAACCAACCGTGCGACCATGCCAGCTCCTTAAAATTCTGTTGTTTTTTTGTTGTTATCCCATAATATTTAGTTAATATGGTTGGGTTTTGTTTGGGTTATACCCACAATGGGACTCATATAAGTTTCATTGGAATAATTCTGATATTAATCTACCCCTAATGATGGGAAGTCTATTCGAGGCCCCCTGTTAGTGTCTCAATTTTTTCTTAAGGAAAGTTGTGTTTGTTATTATGGTGGGGAGACCCGTCATGGGTATCATGTGTGTTCTCTTGGAAAAGGAATAATGTTAGTTTATCCCTTATGATGTGGAGACCGTTTGTTCCTTCCCCAATCATTATCCTTATTCTATCTTAGAAATTGAGTTGTCCCTGGTGGTGGGATGTCTGGATTGGGTCACCCCGTACTAGTGACTCAGTTTTCTCCTTGGTGTATTATAGGTAAGAGGTAGTATCGTTAAAGTCTATCAATCCAAATTTTTTTTACTTGGGTAAATTTGGGGTTGGAGAACACCCAATGGTTTTGTTTATGTAATGTTGTGGTAGCGTTATTTGAGTTCGTTGTTCGTTTCAAGTGGATTGCTTGAGTATCGTCTTGTAGTGTTTGAGGTGTTTTGTTTTGGGATGTGTTTTGAATGTGTTTCATAATTTTAAGTAAGTGGGGTTATTTTTGGTTGGTGAGAGTATTATCTTCCATTGTTTGATCAACTGGAGATGTTCTTCCTTTTTGAAGAGGGTGAAAACATGGCAAGGAAGTCTGTCTTGGTCTATCGTTTGGGATTTGCTTTTGCATCTGGTCTTATTGTGGCATTCTAGGGGAGGAATTCTTTATGGTGGGGATAATTGTCACATAAAAGACATATTTTAAAGGTATTTTTCATTTAATTTATATCCTTTCTTTGTTTTGTGGGGGGGTTCCCAATCTTTTATGGAGGAATGAGAGAGTTTTCATGAATTGGGCCAAACCGTGAGCCCAATTCCAGATTTAAAAACCAATTTTGTTTCTTTTATAAATTTTTAATTTTTTAATATTTTTCACCCATTAAACTTCCTAAATGACCTCCCCTGACCTATTAACACAACCATTGCAATTTGGAGCATTTAGAAATCCATAACCAGGGTTTATTTGGGTTTTTATCTAAGGGGTTGGGCCTGCCCGAAAGCCCAATTCATGTTTTAAAAATAAATGTTGATTATGTTATAACTTATTCAATTTTTGGGATTTTTTGGTGATTCTAAGTGGAACCCAAACCCACTGAACCCAACCGAGCGACCATTCTCTCCCCCCTCTTTGGAGCTCTAGTTAATCGCTATTTGGTGCCGAACTTCATAGGCTTCCTCAAATAGTCCAGATTTGAAGTGGTAAGTTCATTCCTTTATAACTCTCTCAATTTTTACTCTTTTCCCCCCATTAAAATTCCTAAATTATCTCCTTATCCTTGTTAGAACCTCTCTTTAAGGTTTGAGTATATTTAAAATCAGCTACTGGTATTTTTGGGGGAGATTTCTACAAGATATTTTAAGTAAGTTGTTCTCCTTCTTTCTTCTTTCAATTTGTTTAGGGTTACATACAATGTACATAGGGTTTCTTCCCTTATCATTAAGGTTAATAATGTAAATAAACTAGGTTTTAGAACCTAGGGTTTAACATTGGGATTTATTGTCCTATTCTTGTGGTTTTAGGTCTGATCTAGGTCTCTCTTGGTGCGGCAGGGGTGCGATTTGATTTTCGCACGGAGATTCAAGGGTTTTGTTACTTTGGTAGGTGATTCCATTTTATGTGCAATTTTTGTGAATTATCTTGATGTGTTCATGTTACCTTAATGTTTATTTCACTTTAATGTTTCCATAAAAATTGTTTTTAGTTTCATTTATAATGTAAATGAATTTTAAGTTCCAATTTTTGGTGAAATTGGGGTTTTTTCATTCAAATCTTTTATTGGTTCATTTTGGGCTGACCTATAATTACTTAGTTGATTTTATTGAACTATATTATGACTGAAAATCATGTTTTTAATGTTTATTATTTTTGTTTTTTCTATTAATTTTTTTTAAATGGTGTTTGGGAAGCAAATGGGCTTTAAGTGCCATGTTTGTGTGAAAACGGTGGTTTTTAAAAGATATAACTTCTTGGTTCACATTGGGCTGACCCATAACTAAATTGTTGGTTTAATTAAAGGGTATTGAACTAAAATTTTGTTTTAATTACTTAAAAGTGTTCACATAGTGTACAAAGTGGATATCTTAAAGAGCTTTGGGTGCAAAACAATGTGATGTTTTGAGAGGTTGTTTTATTGAAAATAAAATTATTTTATTATGTGCTTTAAATGGTATAAAATTTGTGTAGCTACTGTACTATTTGTTTGTGACCAGTAGTGATATTTTATATGAAAAAGTATGTGTTTTGTTCTCTGAAATTATTTGAGCACAAAAGGGGAAGCCCGGGTACCTCGGTGGGGTGGATTTGTACTAGTATGGCTAGTGGATCAGATGAGTTTTGTCCCTGTTCCACTTAGCATTTGTGTAACACCCCAGGTAAATAAAGAATATGACATTTTCATATTTATCCATATTTGTGAATAAAGTATTAATATTACTTTAAAGGTTTGCTATGCTCGATGGCGTACCCAACACGCAACAACGAGTTTCTTGGGAATATTACGTTGCACTCTAATAATAAAATAATATTATTTTAAATAGTAGTTAACATGTAGTCGTTGTAATGGCGGGAATGGATAGAAATAACTAAAATATGATTATATATGTTTTTAAATGTTTTTACATTTATCCAATAAAGGATAGAGGCTTAAAATACGGAAAGAATTCAATTTTAGGCGTATATGCCCTAGTTTTCACTAAAGGTTCACTTATCACCTTTTGATGTTGAACCATCATTAAATATAGTTTTTTTCACTCTTAAAAATTATTTTGGACCAAATAAAACTCCTATTAAGAATAGGTACATCAAAATTTACTTTGTGTAAATTTTTGGTATCTTTCCGATAAAGTTCATTTTTTTAATGAATAGTTTAAAATGTTGTATTTTAATTCAAAACCTCTTTTTAATCTAATTTATTTATATGATTAGATTATATTTTTAATTGGTTTTAAAGTGAAATAAGAATATATTTTTACCATTAAATCCAATAGTGGTCGTTGGAATTAATTTCACTTTGAAATCAGACTTAAACCAGTGTCAATGTTTGATACTTATTGTTTCATAAAAACACACTATTTGCTATGACAACGGGAATTAATTATTAAATTAATTAATGTGACTTATATATTTTTAATTTTGTAAAATATACTTCATTTTTGAATTCTTAATATCAAATATAGCTTAGGGTGAAATTTTGGGATTTTTTTGAAAAACTTCAATTTTTGATGAATAGTGAAACCACTAAGTGGTACTTATAAAAACTGATTTTTCCGTTTAAATGAAATTTTGCCATCTTTGTGTTTTGAATTTTAAAAATCCTACATACATGGTTGTCATTAATAAGTAAAATTTGGTTCAATGGGATAAAAATAATTTTTTGGTGAATAGTAACATATTAAGTTTTTAATCGCGATTAGAGGTAATTAGTGTAGTTTAAGGTAAAAATAATGTTTTAATAATATTAAATGAACTTGACACATGTCATAACCTAATTGGATGTGTAATGGCCGACCAAGACAAGCCATGGGTCAACTTGGGGACCCCATGGAGCCACTTTGGTTGGGAAATGACATAAATAACTTTTTATTTAATGTAAAAGTAAAAATGACACAAACATCATATGTTTTACAAAAACAATTTTTACATGGGGTTATAAAGATAATATTTTTGATTATAAATAGTCATTGGAAAGATAAAATGATTTCCTACATCATAGTAATTTTTTTATAATTTTTAGACATTAAATAAATTAAATTATTTATGACATAATAATGATGCAGCGATGACATTATTATTTAACGATTAAAATAAAATGGAAAGATAATGTAAAATCTATGAACTACACATGTCCAAAACTTATTTTATGGGTGGATTTACAATCCTTATCACCTTATCCTAGAATTATATCAATGTGGGACCCTTTAAATACGAAACTCATTTTCAAATAAAGTAATATTTCTTACTTTCCAAAAGTGCCCCTCCTCTCCTCTTATAAAAGGCCCCCACCTCTACCTCATTACACACACTCCTCAAGCCTTTGGCTCGGCCAACCACTGCCCATTTACTCTATACAAATACCTATACTCATCCTAGATGATTCCCTTTTGGCATAATACTTTCAATGGAAGCCTTTAGGCTCAATTCAAAAGGAGTTACACTTTTAAAGGTAATTCATTCTCTCATGTTCATTTGTTTTATTTTGCTTCTCCAACCCCCTAAACTCTTTTTATTTACTTATTTTGTAACAAAACCAGTATCTTCAATATACTAGGATGTTGTTATAAGATTTATTCGAGCTACACTCTCACACAACTACATCAAATGGTTAAAGAACATACGGTTTCCGTGGATGGCGAAATTCTGCCTCCCGAAACGATGATTGTTCAATACTCATTTAACACCTTCAAAGGTGGCTATTATGATGTCACTATTTTTATATATGATATATAATATGTTTATGTTTTACTTATACTTCTGTATTTTTCATTTGTGTCTTACCTTTATGGCTTCCATTATGGGTATACGTGATATCTTCATTTAAGGAAGTGCGGACTACCGCCCCCTCAAAGTGATTTGATTCGTTAAATACCATATGTGGGACGTATAAAGGTTGGAAATATGATATTATATATTATATTATACTGTAATTATAATATACCTTTATATCATTATGATTCCATTCTATAAAATACGAAATAGAAATGAAAGTAGCGTTCATGCGTACGTACGGCTTACCGTCTCCATGAACGGTGCATTTCATTTCTTACCTCTAAATGATTATGTAATGTTATAAATGCATGAATGTACTGGATATATATGAAATATATGATATATAAATCATGAATACAATTCTGGATATAATAAACTTTTTGCCACATGAACAACATGTAATTGTAAGAAGTCCACTTTCGACTTAATAACCAAATATCGGAAAAACAAATATTATTAACTTAAATGATTACATAATGTTTATGACATGGTAATAAGTGATATAAAAGGAATAATGAACTTGAAAAAGGTTCTTAAGGAAGTAGAAATTAACTCAAGTTTATTATTCAGGAGATTAAAGAACGATCGAGTCAAGTCGGACCCGAGGTAAGGGATCCTACTCCTCTCTTTCTTTTTAAGTACACACTTTTATGTCATTCCTTTTAAAGCTCATATTTCTTGTTATTGGGATGATCTTTTATATTACACTTACTGTAATTTTTATGTTCATGTGATGAGAGACCCTATTCTCTCTCATCAATCCATTTTGGAAGTTTTGAGTGGCGCCGTTAGGCTGCCGAACTTTCGTAAGAGATCTAACCTCTCTCTTTCTTTTTAAGTACTCTCCTTTATGTCACTTATTTTAAGCTCCTCTTTGTAATGTTAGGGGATATTATTTTATATTGCTCTTGATGTAAATTTTATTGTAATATGATGAGATACCCTATTTGATCTCATCAATCCATATTCAGAAGTTTTATGTGGCGCTGTTAGGCTGCCGAGTTTTCGTAAGGGATTTTTCATCTCACTATTATTCCGGTGAGATTTATGATACATTTGCCACAAATTCCATTGAGTGGTGTATGTACTGTCAATTATTCTACTATTTGTGTAATATGCTTTCGTTTATGAGTATTTACATCAATGATCTATTGTCCTTATTTCATGGGGTGTATGTTTTGAAAGATGCCCAAGTCGGTAAGGGAACCTTTCACCCTCCTCCTTTTTAAAAGACTTCTTTTGTTGGGTCTTTTAATTTACATATTGTTATGTTGGGATATGTTCTCATATATCCTTATTGATGTAAATTTTATGTCCAAGTGATGAGATACACTTTTTATCTCTCATCAACTCATTTTGATGTGATGCCGTTAGGCTGTCAAGGGAACTTTTTAACCCAATTTCGATTTCTTTGGGTTCAACATGTAGTCATTGAATATGTCATCCATTGAATATGTGTGAATGACCTTTTATTGTTTTACACTTAATATACACTTATATTTGGTGTATTTATATTTGTCACACATAATTTTGAGATTTATTTGTCCTTAATTTAAGGATACCTTCTTTATAAGGGATTTCATCACATTTGACATTTCTATTGAGGGTTCATTGTTGTTATGCACCAATTCACTCTTATATGGTGTATATACTGTCCTTTGGAGTATTATATCATGAATCCATTTATTCTCATGATATTATAAAGTTCTTACTAAATGTTATTCCTCAATTATTGTATTCAAGTGTCTCTAATTTTGGTAAAACCCCTTTAACCAAAATATCATTTTAAATATTTTAATTATTTGTTCTTATTAATATCCATGTTTTCAAAATGGTTTTAAGGATTTATTTATATGGATATTAATGGTTTAAAATTTTAAGCTTCAAGGTGGTATGGGACACTTTGATTCAAAAATCTATTTATTAAATGTTTTAAATGGTTTTGGAAATGGTTTCTTTTTGAATGGATTCAATATTTCAATATACTAAAATTTTATATTGTGATTGAAATGTGGAAATGTTATGTTTCCTTTATGCATGTTTTATGTGACACATTTATGTTATGGTTCTTGGGAATTATTATGAAAACGGGTGGTTCCGTGATAAACTAAGGGCGGGTGAGCCCGATATAGCTCTCCAATGCATTGGGTAACGCGAAGGAGTGAAACGTTAAGGTTTCTCCGAAGAGATTTAGGGAATATACTGTGATGGGTATTCTAAACGTAACCAAGAGGGTTACTCCCTACGTAAGAATGTTATGAATGACTCAAGTTACCTTTATGTCTTATGATTTCTATGATTTATTCATGGTTTGATGAGGTAAGTTAAAGTGCATTTATTTTATGGGTAAAGTATGATTTCATTCTTATGTATATATGAACTCATGTTTCCTTTCCATATTTTTTTATAACCCTTACTGAGCTTTTTATGCTCATCCCAAGTTTTTGAAATGTTTTTTACAGGTCAAGGTAAAGGTACATGATGTGATGATAGTGTCAAGGATGTGTCAAGAAAGAATCCATGTTTTATTTTAAATATGTTTCCGTTGATGGGAAGAATGAATACTGTCTTTTATGTAACCACTTTGTTTAAATGTGGAATGTAATGCAAGTTTTATGTCCAAATTCTCTAAAACTCTAAACCTGAAAAGGTCCTCAACGTTCAATCTTGTGATAATTCAAGATTATGTAAGGTTTAAGGCTGGGGCCTTATAGTTGGTATCAAAGTTCGGTTTAGATAACTTTAGAGGTTAGGGTATTCTCTAAGCATAAGTGACATTACCATAATGGTTAGGATTTCAGAAAGAGTCCTAGTTTTAGATAAAGTAAATGAGTAAGTATATCTTAGTGTGTATCTTCCTCATTAGTACATGATGGTTATGTTGATATAATCACACTAACATTTTTGGTTTTAGTAAATGGCTGGATCTAGTAGGCACCAAAGTGACAATGGGTTTGAAGGAAACTGTGGTGGTTCTCTGATTAAGAGACTAGATGAGATGGGGGATTCAATGAGGAATCTCATGGTTGTTCTAAACCAACTATCAAGGAGTCATGATCAACCACTTCAACCTTGGTGATTTCTCGAATGAATCATGTACGAGATGGCCAACTCGATGTTGAAATTCAGGTAATAATTATTAAGGTAACCATTAGGGTTTATATGATCCTTACTTTTGAGGTAATTATGGGTTATTATATGTTATGATGGAAAATGAAAGGCATGAGATAAACTTGAGGTTAAAATAGGTTATGATCATCTTTGAAGATTTTATCTCATTTTGGGGAATGTTTTAAGAATTATATAGTTTTGGAAAAAGGACAACACGCAGACCATGTGACTACCCGTCGCGTCGGACAAAGCTGCGGGAATCGAACCCACAACCAAAGTGCGACTGGTATTAATCGCCTACCACTAGACTACGTGAAGTCCCTAGTTAGTTTGACTGATTATTTTTAGTTATATGATTTTATGAATTAAGAGTAAGTTGATTTTGGGTTATTTATGAAAATTATTAACCTATCATGGAGGATATGTGATTAGGTTAATTACTTTTCAATACGAGACTTTAGGAGCAACTAATTTTGTTTGGAGATAAATGTTACAATTTAACTTGGAAGACTATGTGACTAAATCCTTCAAATATTTGTGTTTCAATCTTAGATTGGTTTACTTTGAAGAATTTTATGGATAAATTGTTTATCAGATGGTCCTCGTTGAACTTTGGGTTTTGTTGGACAAATTTTGGAGATTAAGCATATATTTTCTTTTTAAAGGGTTATCCTTTTCTGGATTATCTGACCTTGTACTAACCTTTTTGGTTTTGGTTTTGGTTAAAGCCTAAAGACATGGGATGTATATAGTTCTCTTTTGTGGATTAGGTGATTCTCTAAAAGTTTATTATAGTAGTCTTAATGTGAACAAGTCTTCCTAAATACTTGCCTTTTGGAGAAAATATGAGTTTGTGTAAGGAATCTAATAAAAGTTGAAAGTCAACATGATAAGTGATTATGTTTCCTTATGAATAAATTCCTCAATAAAAAGTAACTTAAAACAAAAATGTTGTCTATTAACTTTTACTACTGGGGAATCGAATACCGTTTAACCCATCACAAGTTTGTGATTTTCTCATGGTTAACTTTCTCCTAAACATGTTTTCCTATCACTCTCCATCAGAACATGACCCTTTGCTTTTTCTTCCATGTCCATGTTTTCCTACACGGAATCCTATTATGGGTTAACTCGGGTGACCTTTGTACTTATCTTTCTTTATTTTAAAGTGATTGTTTTACCGACTCTTGTTCCGATGTGGGACTTTCAAGGATGTTTCCAAGCTCAATTTTAAAAATTGCGAGGACGCAATTCCCAACAGGGGGGAAGGATGTAACACCCCAGGTAAATAAAGAATATGACATTTTCATATTTATCCATATTTGTGAATAAAGTATTAATATTACTTTAAAGGGTTTCTATGCTCGATGGCGTACCCAACACACAACAACGAGTTTCTTGGGAATCTTACGTTGCACTCTAATAATAAAATAATATTATTTTAAATGGTAGTTAACATGTAGCCATTGTAATGGCGGGAATGGATAGAAATAACTAAAATATGATTATATATGTTTTTAAATGTTTTTACATTTATCCAATAAATGATAGAGGCTTAAAATACGGAAAGAATTCAATTTTAGGCGTATATGCCCTAGTTTTCACTAAAGGTTCACTTATCACCTTTTGATGTTGAACCATCATTAAATATAGTTTTGTTCACTATTAAACATTCTTTTGGACCAAATAAAACTCTTATTAATAATCGAGACATCAAAATTTACTTTGTGTAAATTTTTGGTATCTTTCCGATAAAGTTCATTTTTTTAATGAATAGTGTAAAATGTTGTATTTTAATTCAAAACCTCTTTTTAATCTAATTTATTTATATGATTAGATTATCTTTTGAATTGGTTTTAAAGTGAAATTAGAATATATTTTTACCATTAAATCCAATATTGGTCGTTGGAATTAATTTCACTTTGAAATCAGACTTAAACCAGTGTCAATCTTTTGATACTTATTGTTTCATAAAAACACGCTATTTGCTCTGACAGCGGGAATTAATTATTAAATTAATTAATGTGACTTATATATTTTGAATTTTGTAAAATAGACTTCATTTTTTAATTCGTAATATCAAATATAGCTTAGGGTGATTTTTTGGGATTTTTCTGAAAAACTTCAATTTTTGATGAATAGTGAAACCACTAAGTGGTACTTATAAAAACTGATTTTTCCGTTTAAATGAAATTTTGACATATTTGTGTTTTGAATTTTGAAAATCTGACATACATGGTTTTTATTAATAAGTAAAATGTGGTTCAATGGGATAAAAATAATTTTTTGGTGAATAGTAACTTATTAAGTTTTTAATCGCGATTAGAGGTAATTAGTGTAGTTTAAGGTAAAAATAATGTTTTAATAATATGAAATGAACTTGACACATGTCCTAACCTCATTGGATGTGTAATGGCCGACCAAGACAAGCAATGAGTCAACTTGGGGACCCCATGGAGCCACTTTGGTTGGGAAATGACATAAATAACTTTTTATTTAATGTAAAAGTAAAAATGACACAAACATCATATGTTTTACAAAAACAATTTTTACATGGGGTTATAAAGATCAGATTTTTGATTATAAATATTCATTGTAAAGCTAAAAATATTTCATACATCATAGTAATTTTTTTTATAATTTTTAGACATTAAATAAATTAAATTATTTATGACATCATAATGATGCAGCGATGACATCATTATTTAACGATTAAAATAAAATGGAAAGATAATGTAAAATCTATGAACTAAACATGTCAAAAACTTATCGGATGGGTGAATTTCGAATCCTTATCACCTTATACTAGAATTATATCAATGTGGGACCCTTTAAATTCGAAACTCATTTTCAAATAAAGTAATATTTCTTACTTTCCAAAAGTGCCCCTCCTCTCCTCTTATAAAAGGCCCCCACCTCTACCTCATTACACACACTCCTAAAGCCTTTTTCTCGGCCAAAACCTTCCCATTTACTCTCTCCACATACCTCTCCTCATCCTAGAGGATTCCATTTGGGAAGCATCCTTTCAAAGGAAGCCTTTAGGCTCAAATCAAAAGGAGTTACACTTTTAAAGGTAATTCATTCTCTCATGTTCATTTGTTTTATTTTGCTTCTCCAACCCCATAAACTCTTTTTATTTACTTATTTTGTAACAAAACCAGTATATTCAATATACTAAGATGTTGTTATAAGATTTATTCGAGCTACACTCTCACACAACTACATCAAATGGTTAAAGAACATACGGTTTCCGTGGATGGCGAAATTCTGCCTCCCGAAACGATGATTGTTCAATACTCATTTAACACCTTCAAATGTGGCCATTATGATGTCACTATTTTTATATATGATATATAATATGTTTATGTTTTACTTATGCTTCTGTATTTTTCATTTGTGTCTTACCTTTATGGCTTCCATTATGGGTATACGCGATATCTTCATTTAAGGAAGTGTGGACTACCGCCCCCTCAAAGTGATTTGATTCGTTAAATACCATATGTGGGACGTATAAATGATGGAACTATGATATTATATATGATATTATACTGGAATTATAATATACCTTTATATCATTATGATTACATTCTTTAAAATACGAAATAGAAATGAAAGTAGCGTTCATGCGTACGTACGACTTACCGTCTCCATGAACGGTGCATTTCATTTCTTAACTCTAAATGATTATGTAATGTTATAAATTCATGCATGTACTGGATATATATTAAATATATGATATATACATCATGAATACAATTCTGTATATAATAAAATTTTGGCCACACGAACAACATGTAATTGTAAGAAGTCCACTTTCGACTTAAGAACCAAATATCGGCAAAACAAATATTATTAACTTAAATGATTACATAATGTTTATGACATGGTAATAAGTGATATAAAAGGAATAATGATCTTGAAAAAGGTTCTTAAGGAAGTATAAATTAACTCAAGTTTATTATTCAGGAGATTAAAGAACGATCGAGTCAAGTCGGACCCGAGGTAAGGGATCCTACTCCTCTCTTTCTTTTTAAGTACACACTTTTATGTCATTCTTTTTAAAGCTCATCTTTCTTGTTATTGGGATGATCTTTTATATTACACTTACTGTAATTTTTATGTTCATGTGATGAGAGACCCTACTCTCTCTCATAAATCCATTTTGGAAGTTTTGAGTGGCGCCGTTAGGCTGCCGAACTTTCGTAAGAGATCTAACCTCTCTCTTTCTTTTTAAGTACTCTCCTTTATGTCACTTCTTTTAAGATCCTATTTGTAATGTTGGGGGATATTATTTTATATTACTCTTTCTGTAAATTTTATTTTAATGTTATGAGATACCCTATTTGATCTCATCAATCCATATTCGGAAGTTTTATGTGGCGCCGTTAGGCTGCCGAGTTTTCGTAAGGGATTTTTCATCTCACTTTTATTCCCGTGAGATTTATGCTACATTTGCTACAAATTCCATTGAGTGGTGTATGTACTGTCCATTATTCTACTCTTTGTGTAATATACTTTCGTTTATGAGTATTTACATCAATGATCTATTTTCCTTCTTTCATGGGGTGTATGTTTTGAAAGATGCCCAAGTCGGTAAGGGAACCTTTCACCCTCCTCCTTTTTAAAAGACTTCTTTGTTGGGTCTTTTAATTTACATATTGTTATTTTGGGATATGTTCTCATATATACTTATTGATGTAAATTTTATGTCCAAGTGATGAGATACACTTTTTATCTCTCATCAACTCATTTTGATGTGATGCCGTTAGGCTGTCAAGGGAACTTTTTAACCCAATTTCGATTTCTTTGGGTTCAACATGTAGTCATTGAATATGTCATCCATTGAATATGTGTGAATGACCTTTTATTATTTTACACTTAATATCCACTTATATTGGGTGTATTTATATTTGTCACACATATTTTTGAGATTGATTTGTCCTTAATTTAAGGATACCTTCTTTATAAGGGATTTCATCACATTTGACATTTCTATTGAGGGTTCATTGTTGTTATGCACCAATTCACTCTTATATGGTGTATATACTGTCCTTTGGAGTATTATATCATGAATCCATTTATTATCATGATATTATAAAGTTTTGACTAAATGTTATTCCTCAATTATTGTATTTAAGTGTCTCTAATTTTGGTAAAACCCCTTTAACCAAAATATCGTTTTAAATGTTTTAATTATTTGTTCTTATTAATATCCATGTTTTCAAAATGGTTTTAAGGATTTATTTATATGGAGATTAATGGTTTAAAATTTTAAGCTTCAAGGTGGTATGGGACACTTTAATTCAAAAATATCTTTATTAAATGTTTTAAATGGTTTTGGAAATGGTTTCTTTTTGAATGGATTCAATATTTCAATATACTAAAATGTTATATTGTGATTGAAATGTGGAAATGTTATGTTTCCTTTATGCATGTTTTATGTGACACATTTATGTTATGGTTCTTGGGCATTGTTATGAAAACGGGTGGTTCCGTGATAAACTAAGGGCGGGTGAGCCCGATATAGCTCTCCAATGCATTGGGTAACGTGAAGGAGTGAAACGTTAAGGTTTCTCCGAAGAGATTTAGGGAATATACTGTGATGGGTATTCCAAACGTAACCAAGAGGGTTACTACCTACGTAAGAATGTTATGAATGCCTCAAGTTACCTTTATGTCTTATGATTTCTATGATTTATTCATGGTTTGATGAGGTAAGTTAAAGTTCCTTTGTTTTATGGGTAAAGTATGATTTCATTCTTATGTATATATGATCTCATGTTTCCTTTCCATATTTTTTTATAACCCTTACTGAGCTTTTTATGATCATCCCAAGTTTTTGAAATGTTTTTTACAGGTCAAGGGAAAGGTACATGATGTGATGATAGTGTCAAGGATGTGTCAAGAAAGAATCCATGTTTTATTTTAAATATGTTTCCGTTGATGGGAAGAATGAATACTGTCTTTTATGTAACCACTTTGTTTAAATGTGGAATGTAATGCAAGTTTTATGTCCTAATTCTCTAAAACTCTAAACCTGAAAAGGTCCTCAACGTTTAATCTTGTGATAATTCAAGATTATGTAAGGTTTAAGGCTGGGGCCTTATAATTTGGATAACGAAATATCTAACTAAACTATGTGGATGATGATTGGGGACCACTAGGTTATGGGTATGTTCCCAACTAGTGGCTCTTGCATGAGAACAGATTCTTCTATGGTTACTCTACACTGAGGTACGAGGTACATAGGGCCCGAGACAACCTAGTGCTTAGGGGTGTTCCCGATTTTGATGCTCATTGGATTTGTGGTATTTAACCTTGTTGTGGGGTGTTTTAGAAGTACTTTACAGTATCTCACATTTCTATTTAATGTGTTAACATCCTAAAATTCTCGGATTGAAAACTATTTTCATTTGAAAGTTTCATTTCTTTGAATTTTAACACTGTTTCACCTTGTGTATTAAAAGTGCTTGTTTTGTTCACATTGCATTGCATGATCTTTGGAATCATCTGGTGGTATCCTATTGGTATTAGTCTCACACCCTACTTACAAACCTTGGGTGTAAGTAGACCTGCTTATGCTTGACTCAGGTAAAGAGAAGGATAAGGGTGATGGCGGTTCAGTGTGTTAGTCCCCATTGTTGGGGCGGAGTTGTGGAGAAGGCTTGTGGGTGATGACCCCCTTGTCATATGGAGTCCATGGGGATGTCTTTATGTTGTCATTATTTGTTTTTAGACCACTTGTAGTGTCTTTAAACATATGTATTAATTTCTGGTTTTTGTGTAAACATCGTTTGGTTTACATTTTTCAGATTCAGTTTATTGATTGTTTTTAATGTTTTATGCATTCATATTCAGGTAAATCGTTCCCAAACAAAAGTAAATGATACCTGGGAACTTGTGCCATCCCGTTGGGATAGGGGACGCCCTTCGGGTCATGTCACGGGCTGGGTTTGGTGCTAGTTTTGGCGGCGACCATATTCGGTTCGTGACATTTATGGACTCATTTATACCATATATCTTCTAGGATCGTGATTTTACCATTTTTTATCATTTTAGAATGTGAAAATGGGTGTTCACCTTTTCTTTTAAAACATTACAATTGTTCCACTCACCACACTTATAAACGACCACCATCTCTCCTCTCCTATTCAAAATTCAAAATTATTTACTTCAGAAAATACGTACCAAAATAAATTCCTTATTCCCTCCCATCATCTTATAATTCATCATTTTTTCATAATTATAACCCAGGAAGGATTTTGGTGGAAACCTAACAAGGTTACCTAAAGAAGAGTTAACGTTATTCAATGAGCATTTTTATTTTATTTATTCCTCTACCTTCATGATTATTTTTAAACCATGATAATATAAAAATATAATTATATTCCATATAATTATATATTTTTTATTTTAAGGTCATGACATACAACCATATCCACTTACATCAAATGGGATACACAATCATTATTCGTGTGTACGTTGGATTACCGCCTCACGAACCGATGCCAATTATTTTCCATCACCACCTATCACAGATAGATATAATGTTGAATTTATTATTTATATATGATATTTAAGATATTATTTTTATTCTTTATTCATTATATCACATGTTACTTCTTACTTTCCATTCTACTGGAATAGGATAACATTGTTCATGTGTACGATGGACTACCACCTCATGAAGCGATGTGATTCATTCACGATTTACATGGAATATAATAAGGATGGGTTTAATGGTCACATGTGATATATATGAAATAATAATAATAATTATATAGTTTTAATATATTATTTACATTTATTTATATCTTTTTTTTTCTGGAAAATAGAAACAATGTTAATACGTACGTATGACCTACCATCACCATAAATTTTGTATTTCATTTTCTATCTCTAATATTTATGGATCACTATAAATATATGTATACTGAATATATATGATATTTATATCATGTTTAAAATTATTTATATTATGAAACCATTATAAAAGTAATAAGACCAAAAATAAAAAATCAAAACATACATGAAAAACAAAGCAGTTATTACCCGAAACACAAATTTAACATGGAATTGTTAATAAATGTGAAATAAAAGGTCATAAGTAAATAATATATGTTAATATATATATATATATGGTTCTTTAATAGATTTTTAATAAACATAAATTTATTATATAGGAGGTTAGAACATGTATGAAGGAAGTCAAGACTTACGGTAAGGGATTTTCGTCTCACTTTTTACTTGTTTGAGACACATGGCATATTACCCACCTATTTATTTTATGTAGTTTATATGATACCCACAAATTTATTATAGCATTATTATCCTAAAAATTATCAGGATTTATATATCCATTTTAGGATCTCTCCTTTATGGGGTTTAAAGTTCAAATGTTACCAAACCAGTATGGGATTTTGTCTCAGATTGCATTCTTGGAGACATAAGTTATGTTATGAACCTAAATTATTCTATGAGGTTTATATACTGACCCTTTTAAATGTAATATCATGAATATAATTATTTTAAAAATATTCTATGTTTCATTAAATTTTATTCTTTCACGTGGATTATGATTCAAAGTTACCAAATTGGTAAGAGTTTTATGTTACAATCTCATCGTTTATCATGATTGTTTTTTATTATACTCCCAATGATAAAATATTATGATATATATATGAATAAACTCATAAATTTTATTCTCATATATTTATTTTGAGATAATAAATGTTTCCACTTCATTTTCCTCTCTTTATGTAATTAGTAGATTAAATTTATGCTTTTATGAAAAATTGTTTTTATTTCTCTCTTCGGTCGAAAACCCTATTTCTTCCAAATATAAATATTTTCTAAAAAAGATTAAAAAAATGTTTTTACCATTCTATAAAATATTTAATAAATTTTGTTTTACCCATGTTTTACCTTGAAAAAAATTAGAATCTTCCTGCTTTTTTCCAAATAATTCCCATTTGGTATTCACCAAAATTTTGAAAGGATCTATTTTTTTAACATATATAACATGAGTGTAATTTCTTATAATCATAAAAATTATTTTATTTGAATATTTATTTATATTTTTTCAAGGATATTTTAAAATAAATGAGTTTTAAAAATGATTTATGTTAATTCTTTTTTCAAATTAGAAAGGATATTTCCCTTAAGGATTGTTTTAAATGATTTTAAATAGTCCTTTATAAGTTTTAAATGTTATCTTCAATGAAAATTATTCCCAAAATATTTTATAAATTTTTAATTTTAAAATATTTATTTTAAAATAATAGATATTTTTCTTATGAAACATTCCAAGTGATTTTTATTTCAAAATAATTTTCCATCTCATAAGACATCCATTGATATTTGTTATGATTTACTAGGGATATAAACCAAGGACACCATTCTGACTCTTTATTTTGATGGTTTATTTTTGTTATGAAAATATGTTTATGAAATAACATTTAAAATTGCACAACTGGTTACTCTGAATTTAGGCATGGCCATTTTAACATTTAAGGAAACCATGTTTAAATATGGTATCAAGATAACTTGATTCTACAATTCCTAATTATCAAACCATGGGAAAGGGGGAATCACCATGTTGAGGATGAGATATGATGACTATTGGATCAAAATCATCTTTACTTTAATGAAAAACATGGATTAATATTTTTTTTCTAAAATCCAATTACACTTGAACCCTGAAACTACAAAACCACGACACATATTCAAATTTAATTTTGAAATAACCAATCTTCTATGATTTTATTATTTCTTTAAATTTCATAAAACCATTCCCAAAACCAAAGTTTGTTTCTTCACATTTCATCAATATAAATAAATAATTTTTTCTAAATTTTTTTTTAACTAATTTCATTATCTTTGTGGGTTCGACCTCAAAATTTTGTGGTACTATATTTTAATTAATTAAGTAGCATAGTTTGAGTTTTTATAATTTTTGTATTTTAATTAGACTTATAGGGAATTAAAGACCCATTAGGGAATATCAAAACTAGAACTTTTTACAAGTATAGTTTCAAATTCATTGTTAGGATAATTTTAATTTATTTTTTCTATTAAATTTACTCTTACTTATGTTGGGTATATTATGCTACAATTTTCTAATTAAAAATAATTAATTAAAAATTAAAACACTCAATAAAAACAAAAATAGATCATTTAGTTCAATCCCAACACTGAAAACACCCTATAAAGAGATGTAACTATGACCATGTAGGGTGTAATAAAACATCTAGATAATATAAGAGTTCTTTAAAAAGATCAAGGGATGAAAACTCTCACGAATTACAAGAATCCATCAAATAAAGGATTGAAACTGAGCATCCTGCCGCCTCCTATTGCTGCAAATCATTTTTATAACCAACCTTACACCATCTAGATGATCTCAAACAATGTGAAATTAATCATACTACCACATGAAGATCTAAAAACACATATGGGTAGCTTTCTATACCTTTGTGATGACATTCAATTATAGAATGTATCAAGTGATGTGGTATGACTTAATCACTTTCGTTTTTCCTTACAAGATAGAGATTGATACTAGATCTAAAGCCTACAAATATAATCCAAAATTACATGGGATTAGCTATCAAGGAAATTTATCACTCACTTCTTCCCACCATTAAAGTCGATTGACATCTTTGAAAAAATTATAAACCTTTTTTAATTCTAAGATGAATCTCTCCACTCTTATTTTCAAATCAAAAAAGGCATGACTCATTGTTTCAGCTCAAAAAGTATTAAACTGTGTATTTTAATCCAATATTTTTAGAAAGGACATGTATAGGTAAATAGGTCGATTATAGATGTTGTAGCTGGAGGATCACTGATGAAAAATTCACCATAGGATAGTTATAACCTATTATATTAAATGGAGAGAAACATATTTCAATGTTAAGGTGGTGGGATGAAATGTATATTTTTCCACATGATTAATAACAATAATGACTGGATAGAGTCACAAATGGAATTTCTATCCAAAAAGATGGACATAATGATGGTCCAATAATAAAAACCCCAAGGTACGTATATAAAAGAAGTCAACTATGAAGAATATAATCGTGGGAATAATTTTTAGGGTTTGTGATTGAAAAAAAAACCAAGGAAAAGGATATTTGTAGAGAAAATTGGTATTTCAAGCACCCCAAGGACCTTCAATCTCAAGACAAGTTCACACGATAGGGGATACCTTTGATACTTTCATAACTCCCACCATGAATGCTATCAAATAAATTATGTCTTATTCAAAATATCATAGTGCATCCATAAAGTAGTTAAAGGAAAAATCAAGTGATCAAAGTGTGGAACTCCAAATCCTTGAATTCAATATAAGAAACTCCAATGAGAATCTTATATATAGGCCAAGAGTAGTACTACTAGGATACCCTGAAGTATTTTCATGTAAATATCTAAAAGTCATTTCCTTATGAAGTGGAAAAATCACCACAAAAAATCCTAGATCAAGAAAGAGACAAAAAGATAAAATAGAAGTTGAAGAGATTGAAAATAGCGAGGAATAAGAAGCTAAAAAACAAGTTGAAAAAGATCCAATATAGTGCAATAGAAGACTACCATTTCGAAAAAAATGGAGAACTAGAATATTAACATGAAAAAAGAAAGTTTCTTGAATACATTAAAAAATTGAATATTAATATTACATTTATATATTCTATCATGAACATGATAAACTATAAATAATTCATGAAAGAAATAGTGACCAATAAGAAGAATATAGAGGATGTTAGAACCATCCCACAAACATGGGAGTGTTAAATAGTGGTATCAAAGGACCTACCTATGAAGTAACAAGATCCAAGTATATTTTATATTCTTATCTTTATCTAAGTGAGTAAATTTTAAAAATATTTATGCAACTAAGGTGAGAGTTTCAACATCATGTCATATACAACTTATAAGATCCCGAGACTAGAGAAATTGGAACCCATAATAGTTTCACTTCTATTAGAAAACTCAATAGTGAAGTACCTTTGAGGGGTCATCAAAGATATTCTGATCAAAGTTAAAAAAATCATACATTCTAGTCAACTTATTAGTATTGAATATGTAAAAGGAGAAGACTCCCCTCATTTATGGGAGACCTTTTTTTATCCATTGGTAACACACTTATAGATTTAAAAATTAGATAAAT
Source organism: Viscum album (assembly GCA_963277665.1). Taxonomy (NCBI): domain Eukaryota; kingdom Viridiplantae; phylum Streptophyta; class Magnoliopsida; order Santalales; family Viscaceae; genus Viscum; species Viscum album. Next base: position 652,266,593 of record OY728148.1, on the reverse strand, counting down.
CTATTCGAGAGTTTTCCATGAAAAAGAAAGTTTCAATATTCAATGGGAAGTGAAGAACTTTGATATGAGAGAATACAATGAGTTTAGAGAAAGAAAAATACCCAAATATGAGGGTATCACTAAAACTAAATATGTATATGAGATAGATACAATTTTATAAGAGGATGATCAACCTAAAAACACTGAAAAGAAGAAAGAGAATCTAAAGAGTTAGAATGCTAATACTGGAGGGGAAACCGATTCCACCAATTTTGAAAAATGATAAAGGGTAGGATGGTACATGAACTTACATTTAGTTTTTTAGGATTAAGGATGAAATGGTGGACTGGACCAATGAAAACCAATAAAGTACTACTATTAGGAAGAATTAAGCTATTTAGAGAAGGAGGACAGGGGTTTACCTACATGGACATGATACAACTGAGACCATTTTTGGTCCTTGATGAGGTAAAAAAATTTCGACCATCTTTCACTAGAGCTGAATATGAAGGAATTAAGGTCAAGACTATGATGTTAAAAAAATATCTCTATGAGGAATCTAGAGTATTTTGAATTTTTCTTTATTCATTTTCTATTTTTAGAGGAACACATGCACATGCCCAAAAGTATTTAAAAATTTATGATTATGGAATGGTCCTTAACTTTTTTATTTTAAATTTTTAGTACCATAAATACCCTAGAATATATAAATAAGAATGAATCACAAGAAAAATATGTAGGACTAATAAACAATATGAACCCCATTCATGTCATGAATAAATGGAAATACACATCATGAAACCCATTCACAATGTGAATTAGGAGGGGGAAAACCTACACATACAACTTTAAAGTGTCACTGAAAGAGGAGTAATCATTTCAATTATGAAATTTTCTAACACATTAAACACATTTAGTTTATTTTGAGATGTAAATTTATAATTTGTTTCCCACACTTGATGCATGATTTAATCAACTAAACTAGGAGACATAAACTTATAAGGATGATTACCATGCCATGAATTAAAATTTATTTGATAGTAAAATTTTATGATAAAAATGGGGAAAGAATTATTATATATTAGAATTTGGTTTAAGATTTGAAAAATTATGATTTAGGTTAGTATGTTAATTTTTTTAAATGATTTTGTTTCAAATTTTTGTCCTTCCTTGAATTTTTTAAATTTTCATTAATTGATTTAATTATTCATATGAATTTCCATGAGTCATTTTCCCAAACCTTCATTCTCAAACCTGAGAAATTTTTAGAATTAATATTTACCATCATCTTCTATAGTAAATTTCTTGTGATACTCATGTATGTTCTTTTCTAGAACTTTATTTGAATCTTATAGAAGCAATGATTGCACAAAATTCACATTTAAAATGATTGATGAATTTTTTTTGTCTATCCCTTATCCTAATACCCACCTTACATTAATACTTTTTAAGACCATAGAAACCATCAAAAAACTTGTTATAAAATATCATTTTACAAGAACATTTTAACATTTCCAACCAACCACTAAATATTTTTCATGACTATCAAAAATAAGAGTTGGGTAGATGGAGACTGATTTAAGGGGTACACATTTTGCAATGAATACGTGTGGGGGAATTTTTATGGCATTTTTGGAGGGAACATTAATTGTATTTATTAAAACCCTCTTGTAAAAAAATTGAATAAAATTGGCTATGTATGGGGAAATTTTAAAATCATTATTTCTTGACCAGTGATCTTGGTATAATTTTTAAAAACAACACCATGAGGAGATCATTTTTAGTTGGGTGGTATCTATGAGGTTTTTCCCATGCACAACTTTTGAAAAAATAAAAAATAAGTAAATAAATTAAAATAAAAAGGGTGGTTCATTTATTTCATTTCATTTATTTATAATCCTACTTTGAGATGCTGGGAGAGAGGAGACTTTCATTGTGCAATTTTTGAATTTCATGACAAATAACTTAGAGATTACCTTCTTTTTGATATTTACATATTTTACATCATTTATCAACCTTACCTTGGTATTAGAGTTATTTGATCAAAAATAGTTATTCACTCATGATTATTTGTGATTTTTTCTCTATATGGTGGAGAAAGTATATGGATTTCAATGCTATGGTAAGAAGCATGATTTGAGGTATGTTCTGAACTATACATAAATTTTTTACATTCATGATGAGAAAAAAATTCATATAGAGGTAAATTAAAAAAGGAATGCATATTAATAATAAATTCAAAAATAAAAAAGGATGAATGAAATAGTTAGGATATTTTAAAGGAGAAAAAGTAAAATAATTGATTTACTTGTTTCTTTAAAAACTGAGGGATTGATGAATTTTCATGTGTGATCCTCGTATATTTTTTATTCCCATTTGATTAATTTATTTTTGTTTACATTGAATTTAAATCATGTTGAGGTGAGAATCCTTTGTAGTATGTTTATATTTCTTCATAATGGAAAAATATAAATTCAAGTGTAGGAGATTTGATATGTGCATTTATTATAAACTTTGTTGATATTAAAATAAATTTAATTTTTATGATCAAATTTTTATTCCATTTCCATACAACTATTTTTTTTCATACATGGAAGGATACATAAAATTCTGGGAAATGAGAAAAAGGAGTTAAAACTATCAAGATATATAATAAAATAAGGATTCCCATAATTAAGGATGCATATAGAATACTCCCTAGGACTGAAACTGAAGAACTGAGTTGAAATAGTGGGTTTGGAGCTAGAAACACAAGATTCACATCATATAAACATTACACAATATGAAAAAATTATATGAAATGAATAAAATAGAAGATATTAAGTAATGGATAATATGTTTGAGTGATGAAAATATGTGTCACAACATGAAACATATTTTCATTCCCTGACACTTCAAAAAAAAAATCAGAGATGATTTTAGGGATTATAAACATTACATGAGGTGAAAACATCACATGTGGGGAAACACTTAGATGACATGAAAGTGTTAGGATGACCCAAAAAATGGCTAGATTCAACTCAATTGGTTATAGAGACATATATTATGACCTTAAGACTACTATGGATGAATTTATAACCCACATTATTTCCATTTAATACTATACGAGTTATAGGGGAGTCTATAAATAGGTATAAAATATTCCACTATAAAGAAATATTCTATAGACCAAAATAGAATATGATGATCTGTATTGTTGTAGGGTTCTCTCCATTCTTACTCGAGAGGTATTCTTTTAATTTTTCATTTATTTACTTCCTTCCTCCTTACACTCTTATCACTAGGATAAGAGGGTAAATTCTTCCTTATGCTATGGTTATGTATCTAAAAGGGGGAAAGATTCATTGGATTATTTTTAATTCTTTTTTATGTATTTATATTTCTATAGTTTGATTATCAACTTCTAGTCCCTTTATTTTCATTTTATCCTGACCATTGATAATTGAATCTGAATGAAAATTAAAATTTCACAAGTGGTTACCCTAAATTGAGGAATGACCATTGTCTCATTCATGGAATCCATGTTATAATATGTTATAATGAAAAAATTGGATTTTTTAATGCCCTAATTACCTAACCATGTAAAAAGGGGAATATCTGTGTTGAGGAGAGGATACCATGACCATTTTATCCACCTCATCTTAATTCCAATTCTAAACATGGATTAATAAATTTAATTTCTAAAATCCAATTGCACTTGAACACTGAAACTACAAAACACTAGAATGACTTAATATCTAATTTATGAACAACCAATTTTGTATGATTTTCTACTTGATTTTATATTCCTAAAAATATTCCCAAAACCAAAATATGTTTATTCTTTTTTCATCAATTTAAATAATTCAATTATTTTTGATAACTTAAATTAACTAATTTCACATTCTTTATGGGATCGACGTTAAACTTTCATAATACTATATTTTAGTTAATTAGGTAGGATAATATGAGTTTTTACAAATTTTTTATTTTTATTAGACCTGTATGGAAATAATGAAACCCTTAGGGACAATCAAAAATCTTTTAGTTGAGAGATATGAAAAAGTTTAGAGTTAGGAACATGTAAGTATTGTATGAGTTCAGTAGGGAAATAATGAAATTTAACATAACATGTGATAAAGGTTAGGGAATATATAGTAAATAGATATTTATACCCCCTTGAAAATGATTCTAGAGCCTTAATGTCAAAGATACCATCTTGTACATAGGTATAATCCCCCCCTATGATCTGACGAAAGGGCCATAATATCCAAATAAGCATCTTTATGTAAAAATATATTGATTATATTGAAGAAAATTTAGGAAGGGTGCATGAATCATAATCATAATATGCATTTAAATTAAAACATTGATTTGGTATTATTTTTAGTGTTCTTATTTATGATAACATATATTGATATAATGTAATATGTATACTGAAGGTGAAATCATGTTTGAACTAATCCTTGCTATATTATATATTCTTTATTATAAATTCATGAAATGATATAATTATCTTTTCATATAATTCCATTTATATTTTTATAATTTTAAGCAAGATAATTAGTAAGCCTATAGAAACATGTTAGGAATTAAAATTATTGTTCTCATTCATAATGAAGCATGTATAAAGGATCATTATTTCCTTGAATAAATTTTTAAGAAGTATTAATAGTTAAGCATGACCTCAATATTAATTATTAATTATGTTAAGACATTTTTAAATTTTTTACTATCATGTTTGTGATTCTAAAATTTATTAATATAAAATATTTTTCCATGTACTAAGTCAACTAATAATTTATGACGTTTTTGGGAATTAAATTGAATTTGAGTTCATTTAATAAAAAATAATTATTGAGTTATGAATTATTATTAATTAAAACATAATAATTAATGAAGTGTTTTAATGCTCAATTATTTCATTTTTTACTTAGAATGAATTAATAATGCATGATTTTAAATTTATAAGTAATGTAATGTACATGAACTGATTTTTGTAGACAACATAACAATTATTTTTAAAATATATAAGAAATTTTTGATGAAATCATACTAAAATATAAGGAATTTTAATGTTTTGTTTATTGTATCTTTTTATGATGAGTTCAAGTTCTTACAACGTGATTTCAAGTTTTTACACGATTTATTATTCTATGTTATGATTAAGTATAAAGCATAAAATAGAAACATGTGGTAATTTTTTTATGAATTAAAATCATGATAAGACCTCGATAAATGAATTAATATGGGGAATGTATTATTATTAATGTATTATAATAATGTATTAATTATGAAAAATTAGATATTAATATTCCATATTAACCTCCCTTGATTTTTTTTCTTAATGATGGTTTAATATTTTTTATGAGTTATTGCTGTTTTTCTTGATTGGTTAAATATTGAAATTCATGATTTGATTATATGTTTTCATTAAGCATAATTTTTTGTTAATGTGGTTGTTGATTTATCATTTTACATTAATGTTTTGTGATATTAAGTATTATAATATCATTTTTGATATCTTTGGTATGATTTGATTTGATATTATTTATTTGATATGGACAATGGTGAAGAGGTATAATTAATTTGGAGATGTTTTGAAGATGAAGTTGTGATAGTTGTATTGATATATAGGTAGTTGTTATCTGTTTGTGGATTACATACTATCCATTATTTACTTATTTTCTATCCATTTTTTTGTAAATTTCTTGATGTTTCTAGAAATCATAATGGCATTTAACAGTGTTATATCCTTTTATTCATTAATCATTCATGCTCTGGTCGAAGCCATGTTGTTTTTTATTAAATTTTTTTCTTATGTTATTATGATTTATTTTGTATAAATTTTAGAATATTGATCCATTTATAGGAATTAAAACTAAAATGTAGTTTTATATTTATTTAATGGTGATGGTTGAGATATTAATTATGTTGTTGTTGTGGTGGATTTTGGGTTGATGGTGAAATATATGTTTTATTAAATAATTTATTACCTTGAAAGATGTTATTCTTCTATGTGTAATTTATATGATTTATGAGAAGTGTTATAACCTTATTTTTTTCCCTAGAAGTGGATTATTCATGATATACATTGCAACATGTCCACCTGTAGAAGGTTCCTTGGTCAATGTTTCTTGAAATTTTCAAGGAGTATTTTATTTTTATTATATAGATAAATGAATATGTAAAGAATATTAAGAAGATAATGAAATATCAAAATTAATTTACTAGGTTTTGAATCTCATTTCCTATGGAGGTGAAGTTTTTAGTGATCATACAAAGTTAATGTGTGTCTCCAAGATTTGTACTTAAACTGATCATGGTGTCCTGAGGTAGGTTAGTTGTCATATTATCATTATTTTATAATAGGGAATCATTATTATGAATGTTTTGAGGTTTTTTTGTGTTTTTCAATCCTTATTGGGTAGCTAGTTATTATTTTGTAAGTGATTCATGTTCAAGGTTAGTAATTCTAATACCTTCTATGAGTAACCCCAAAGTGAGTTTGAAGCTGATTATAAAATGTTTTTAAAAAAAATGAGGATGGTGGGAATTGAATTATGTTAAAAGAAACGAATTATATACTTATTTAAATTAATAATAATTAATATAACAAATTTTAAAGGTTTTTTAGGAAACATAAACGATTGTTATTATTTTTTGACTTAATTCAAATGTATGAAAAATTTAAAAGAATCCTATTAAAGAGGAATGATTATTTAGTGAGAGGTTAGTTGTGAGTTATGTTGTTTTGATCTATCTTCCATCACTTTTTTTGGTTTTCTATAGTGTTTTGGTTATTTTTTGAGATGTATCTCTTGTATTTATAAGATTCATAGAAGTTCCCTTATTATATCTGAGTTTCATTTGTTTCCCAACCCCTTAGTTAGAGAGTGTTGATAGCATGTATATCTAATTTGAAAAGTATCTTCCCTATTACTATAATTCTTAGGAATTTACTTTAATTTATATTCTCTTGGATTCATTATGATGATAATAATTTTATAGTTATAATTTAAAGGCTTGATTTTCCCCATCCATTAATTGGGTTAGTTTCTCATTGTTTTGTGTTTTATTTTGATTCTTGAGGATTTGAATCATTTAAGAGGTACCTAATGTAAGAGATGAGAATTTCTTTGACCATTAATTTTTCATTTGTTGGGATTTATAGGTTTTTTATGATGTAGGTGGTAGTTTAGAAGGATAATGGAAGAGATTTTATAGATATTATAGTCAATAGTTTTAATTATTCTATGAATAATTAATTATGGCATGATGGTTGTCTTACATTTTGGGGTCAAGGCACTGAGAGTTAGGATTTTCTATACTTTTTTTGTAATTTTTTTGGTATTAGTGTGATGTGTTATATTGTGGCATAATCAATGGTCATGTGCATGCATTGAACCATGTTGATTTAGGTCATGATGTGTCCATAGGGGTTTCACCATGATGAGTTGGCTGAATGTGAGGGTAGTTATACAATCTTCTTTTCAATTCCATCACACTTGATTTTTGGAAAAGTTTGGATTTATGATTACTTATCAAGTTTAACTCATGTATCACCCCATGTTGTGGAGTGACCCTTATATATATCACTATATATCTTAGAATTAATCCTTAGGTATCACCCCATAAAACAGAGTAATCCTTATGTATCACTATATTCAGAAAAGTATGGAACCTAACATATTATTATCCTTACACATGCTATTATAAGTGAAGTTAACTCTTAGTTTTTTAATATTTGGAAATGTATACACTCTTATGTATTCAAATTTTACTTTTACATCTGAATATATATATCATAGAATAACCTTTTGTAGAGGGTATATCCTTACAAAACAAATTATCAAAAGGTATAAATCAAGGTTATTGGGACATGATATATAATGAATAAGGGTTACACCTCCAGAATTTAGGATACATAAGAGACTTAAATTTACCACTGAAATGAAAATCATAATATATAAGGGTCATCCCATGGAATAAATAGATTCATAAGATTAGCTCGGTCAGAACCTTTGGCACGTAATAACAATACTTTTTAATTTTTAAATATTCTATTGTGGTATGGTTATTGTATCTAAACCATGAAGTATATGGTTATTAAATTTCAAATTTATAATCTTGGAGACCGTTTCAATTTTTTAGTTTTTTTGTATGGGTTTGGGTTGATTGAGTATGAGGTGAATATGCATGGTTTATGCTATAATGTTTTGGAATTTAAATGTTACAATATGGTTACAGTCATTCCACTATGAAATTACTTATCCTTATTGAATTTAGGATAGTTAAGTGAGTTTTAAAAGGGGAAGTGCCTAATATGATCAAACCATCATCTTCAGAAGCATATTTGAAACTAATCTATTATATAGTGACACTTCACATTAGAACCTCATTCCATGCATATTTTTTTATTATAAATTTGGTGTTCCCCTTGACTTTAACTTGATCTTACTTATTTCTACTAAACCTATGGTGGTCATAGCTCTCATTATTAATTTTATTTTGTTTCTAGGGATGATCTATGGCCTTATAGTTCACATGATAAATTTTTTCATTACTAGAAAACATATTTATAGCCTTATGTATGTATTTCTGTGGATATAGAAAACCTATATCCATAGGTGCCTACAACCATTGTAACATGTGACATTTTTTTAGAATTGGAATTATTTTTTTATGATAAAATGCATGTAAATGATTTTTAATGAAAATAACCTATATCATTATGTATTAAATGCACATGGCTATAAATTTTTTGTCTGAAACATATATCCATGAGAAAGAAATTTCTTGCATCTATAGCCATTTTTTCTAAAATATATAGCAACGAGAATTTTTTTCCCATTGGTATAAAATTGACATGGGGAACCTATATACATGGGAATTGTAACCCATGAATATAACTCTATATTAAGAAAATTCAATCACACACACACAAATATATATAAATTTTTTTATGTTAATAATAGGGAAACGGGCCGCAGATCAATGTCAAGGTCACTAAAATGTTGCCCCCAAGTCATGTGTTCAAAACCCATCAGTATATAATTTCAAACACTAATATTAATATATATATATATATGTGTGTGTGTGTGTGTGTTTATATGTAAATATTATTAGAATAAATTAATTTAATTAAACCATAGTTTAGTGTAATATCTCCCTTCAAAAAAATCTTGAACCCTAGGTTCTAAATTGGATGTTCACTTATTTTGTGAAATTTTTTATCTATGTATATAATAATGATTTTAAATATATAATTACAATAGAACTTTTATATGAGTGGAAGATGATATGATTTATGTAGGAATAGGTATATGTTTAAGTTTCCCCCATGGTGAACTTTATTTTTTTTGAATTTTGTATGGTCATAGTCAGAATTACCATAACAATAAAGGTTGTCAAGGTGTCCAATATCCACCTTATCAAAATGACATGTCCTCAAGATATATCCATGGGAATTTCCCATGTGTAATACCATAATCTCTTGTGGATATATATCTTGGGATATATCCATGACCATATAATCCATGGATACTTTTCCCATGGTTCTATCCATAAGCACCAATGGCTATATCTCTTGGGTTATATCCCTTTTTTCTACCAATGGTTCCAAATTTAAGGTTCCCTTATCTTTTCTTTTTCTTAATTATATCTTATTCCTATTTTAAAAATGTTTATATTAGTGAATATATTTTGTGGTTATATTATTTTATGTGTATTTTCATGAATTTGGTTGGTTGAATCTTTTCATATATCCGTTGTTTCTTGGATTCATTCTTCTTCAAAAAGAATTGATTGACTTCATTGAGATAAAATATTTATAAGAATTTATTATATCTTCTATAATAATATGTTTTCATGGAATCTTGTATAATCTTATATGTTTCCATTGAAAATCCTTAATTCTTTATACCTATAGCCTCATTTGAATCTAATGATTGGAACCTTTTTTTTATTCTCCTTAAACATTTTCTTTCCATAAATACCTTTGATTAAAATTATTCCATTGAATAATATAAGTCATGAATATATTATTGTACCACTAAAACCTTTGATAACATACCAATTTTTCTAAATTTTGAGATTCCCTACAAATAATGTAAGTTCATACTCTTCCCTTGGGGTTAGTTTGATTGATTGGTATGGGAAAGGGGGTTATTGTTATTGTTATTGTTTATTTTATTTTATGTATCACTCCCTTATATCAGGCTTATGGATGTGATTTTTGATCAAGTGGAAGGGGATATGTATTTTCATTCTTAAATTTATTTTTTGTATTTTTTTAGTGTTATTATGTCTTGTTTAACATATTTCTTGTTATTTGATCATATAGTTTTTATTTTAGAAAGTTATTATTATGCTATGGTTTCCATGAAAAGTGGATATTGACTTTAAATAAGTTATAGAAATAATTATGAGTTGAATTTAGAAATTTGATCATGTTTGAAATATACTTTAATATGAAATATTGTTAAAATCTTTAATGGATATATGTACACTGATAATATTATATGGTATCTAATATAAAATGGGAAGTAATTTGAAAAAGAAATTGAGCGGGAAAATCTTAAATAACAAAGAATAATATAAAAATATAGACATGTTTAACTAGATTAATCATATTAAATTACTAAATATTTTTTCATCATATATTTTTATGTTCTACTGAAAATACTATAATGAATAATAAATAGTTCTATGAAGATATGGAGGAGATAGAGGAAATATATAGGATTTTTTTATAAAAAAGATAAAGTTCTTATCATAGATGAATCTTTAGAGGAAGGGAAAGGTATTGATGTGCCTTCCCAGATTTCCTCTAACTATGAAGATGTGACACAAGATGAAGAATATTTTTGTTTATCTTACAATAATGGGAATAATGGGGCTCAGATCTAGGTGGGTAACCAAATAAAAAGGGAAGGAAAACACATAAGTGAAATTAATATAAGAATATTCATAAAAAATTGTCACAAGATATATATGTAATGGTATTGGGTGCATGTAATATTAGAAGCCAACTTTTAAGGGGATTGATTAGATGAAGAAGAACAAGGGCCAAACTCAACTTGTAAATGTATATGGAGAATAATTGAAGGAGATAGACGTTATGGGATCTATTTTTCAAAAAATGTATTGATCTCTTGAGCATGATAATAACTAGGGAAACTCCAAGAATGAGATCCATATGGTCATAGTTTTGGATTAATGTGATCAATCCCAGTTAATAAAACAAGGGTGTTCAAGAAAGAAGAATATAGAATAATTTTTCATGACTCGAAGCATGGGCATCCTTAAGTGTAATGACCCATCTTTTCATGAAGGTACATGTCGTTTGTTTTTTAATTTTTATCCTTGGATTAATCACTTTAAATGTGTTTTATAAACTATAGAATGTACCAGGAGTGTTTGGGGATTTTTTGGAGAATGGAGTTATTGAAAATGGGCTAAGTAACTGGGCCTCACAGTTTCCTTGAAACCGTGCGACCCAGGGTGGACAACCATGTAGTTGCAGATATGGGAACCTATAGGTCACACAGTTTTTCTGTAACCGTGCAACCTGAGGCACATGGTTGTGTGAAAATTTTAGGTTTTTTGATAGTGGGTTATCACACGGTTTGAAAACAGTGTAACTAAATCATGCAACTTTATATTTTGGGCTGGAATTACTTTTTTCCCATCATTTAACTTAAAAACCCATTTTCCTTTTCTCCCCTATTCCTCCAGAATCCAACCATGTTTTTTCCTCCTCTTTGATCTCATAAAAATATCAATCTAGGCATTGAGACAAATTCCACCTCCAATATACATTATTCGATCTTTTAGAAGCATTGGATCCATCTTAGTAGGATCCCCTAGTCTCTTAATTCCTATCTAAGTTTATCTTGGAATACATTGTGCTATTTAGGTGCAGGTTCATTTTACCCATTTTCAAGGAACTGGACTATTTCTTAGATCTCTTCCAACCTGCTTTGAATCAGAGGTTGATATTGAGTGAGGCATCATCTACGACCTTGAGGTATGTGGTCACATTGTTTTCCCTTTGAGTTTAAATGTTTTTTATTTATGACATTGTTCCACACACTATATTTTTCTAAGAATCCCAATTTTATTGAGTTCTTAATGTCTAATTAACCACTGTACCATGTTATACACCTATTTATTCTTAATTGGTAGCTTATAGGTAGTACATACCTTATATCATCACCCCATGGTTGTGCCAAGTGAAATTGTCCATTTGTGGTCAATTTTTCAAAGTGCCAAGAACTCCTTTATTCCTCCTAGTGTAGATTTTAATTGAAATTTCCATTATGGAATGAGTATCAAATTCAAACCAAGGCACCTCTTAGGTTTTCAACCGTTTTATAGTAGTAATTTCCCATTTAGGAAATTTCCTTATTTCTCTATGGTACCTTGAAATGCCTGATGAGATTTATACCTTGATTATTTTTGTGTTAATGAATTAAATGGAAATTTGAATGGCATGAGTTAAATGGTAAAGTTTTTTCATGATCTATTACCCTTCATTATAGGAATTAATTGATTAAGATGGAATGGATTATGAATGTTGTATTGATTTTCCTTAAATGAAAAGAATGTTTTAAATTTTTTTGAATTGATTATAGGGTGGAAATTACACAATCATTATTACTTCCTTATCAAATGATTATTATGATTCATGATGTCTTAAATGGAATTAAACTGGATAATAAGTTTCATGGGAGGTTTTTGCCTCATTCCATATACTATAACTCGATAAACATTTATTGAGGATATGTAAGATGGTAAGGGGCATTAGCATGATGGATAATCATACTCCCTTATATTGGGTGTTGAGTATGGAATATCACACCGGTGATAATATATGGGTGATGGGATAAGGTTCCAAATTCCATTATTAAAATGTGGCCATGGAGACCCACTCTCCATCCCAAGTATTGTAGAATAATGTCTCTCAATATATTGGTATATTGGTTATGTAACCTATTTCATGATATTTTAGGCTCGTTAGACTAGTCATGGATGTTTGAGTTATACTCCGATCTATACAAAAATAGTATTCCGGGAATATAGACACTTATTTACTCACATAATTGGTTCATATAGGTGGATGAAATATACAATTCAACTATATATATTATTAATACTAAATATATAGTAACATGGTCAGACACACATTCCAGCCATGAGTTGAAGTAGGTAGACCCACCAAGCCTCCTATAAAAACCCAAGTGGTCTGGTTATTTATTTTATCTTTGTTTTACTATTATTCTTATACATTCACACTATTTAGTTATGATAAATTCTTGGATTACATGTAGATACCATTGGTGGTGACCTACCGTGACTTTAATCTCACACCCTACTCGGGATGCCTCTGGTACCTGAGATGAATATTTGACTATAGGTATTGATAAGGGAAAGTTACCTACTTTAGGTTGTTAATATGCATATTTATAGTTGGATATTAGGAGAAGAGGATCGAGCATGTGATTGAGATTATTGTGGAGTAACTTTTGTTCCTTTTTTAGTTTTTGTAGATAATGTTTTTATGCATGTTACCCTATTTCCATATTTATTATCAAAATTCCATGCATCATGTATTATACACTACCTTAGAGGCTTTTGATATTATTATCATTTGTTCTGTTATCTATTTCTTCCTATGATTACTTGTTCAATTATTTATTTATGTTTTTTATAGTTTATTGATTATGTATTTTTATATATGTTTCTTATATTTTTCATTATTTCTTGTATTCACTATGCTACACTTATATGAGGGTATAGTCTCCCCACTGTACCACCTTTACACCCTTGCTACTAGTCGGCAGCCTCTGGCATATGAGAGGCATGCTTGATGCCATGTGATCCACTGGATCGGGGCATGGGTTAAGTGGATCCTGAGTTGGGATGTTATAAAGTGGTATCAAAGTGGGTTCTATTCTTTATTAACTATTTGGAGACAATATATTGGATATAAATAATGCTTGGAACTTGTTCATAAGCCATTCCTGGGCATCATGAACCCATGTTCATGGTAAAGGCCATGTTACATCTATCCAATGGCCCGAAGGCCTTCATTTTTATTGATTTTTGATAATCCACCTTTCAAGGGGTGAGGTGGAACCCTTAAAATTCCCGTAGGCATAAGTATTACATATTCCATAGGCCTTAAAGGAATTCATTTCCTGTAGGCTTTAAGCATTACATACAACCCAGAATAACTACTTGAAACTACTCCTCCCCAACATCTTCATCGTGAAATCAGCTCTCCACCTTCGCATTACTATTCGGCTAGGCTATCCCATGCATGAATAGGCTTGTCCCGATGGCAAGTTACATACCCTCTCATTCTTTCAATCTGTGTAGCTTCTGTTATGGTGAAAGCTCCTTGATCATCCTCCATTAGAGCTTGTTCCTTGTAGGTTGTCTGGTTTGCATCTGCACTTAAGGTGACCCAAAGGCCTTGAGGTGGCCCGAAGGCCTTACTGGCCTGAAGGCTTGGGTGGCCCGAAGGCCTTAAAAGACTCGGGGACCAAATCGGTGGCCCGAAGACCCAAACGGGGGAAAATTCCCAGATGCTACAGTGCTAAACAGTGCCTGCTACAGTTCCCGCTATATCACCTGCTACAGTACTGCATAGTTCCCGCTATAGTACCTGCTATAGTACTTCTATAGTCCCAGAAATTGTGCCTCCACCTGAATTTGATCCCGGGTCACCTAGATGCACTTAAGAGTCCTCACCAACCGGGCTGAGGCTCATGTGCCAAGGCCGTGTTACATGAATTATAACTTTTTTCTACTTTTGACTACTACTATTGATGTTACTTCACCATTGGGTCTCACCCATGATGCTTTGTGGTTATTATTATTATTCTGATTGAGGATTTATTTTATCCTTGGCTTGATGATATGAGGGCATGTAGTATTTCTAAATGCATCATCATTAGGCACACTAGGACAATATGCCATTCATTTTTTCCATGTCATGCCTATTTTCAGGATGAATTTTCATGTTGTATATTTATAGTGCCTTGTATATATAATGAATTGTGCTGAAATTTTTTCAAATATTAGAAAACATAATTTATACTTAAAGTGACTACCTTAGCCTAACCATGTTTTCCTAAATAGGTTAAAGAAGACACCTTAAGTAGTCAATTATGGCATGTTGAGCTATGGACCATTCATTGCATTAGCTGGAATGTGTTATAGTGTGGGTTATGTGGATTATATATTTTGGTTCATAAGGAGTATGGGACCTTATGGATCATAAATGATAATACACTAAATTCAACCATTTAAAGATACATAAATATGTTTAAACAAGCATAATTTTAAAATTAATACAACTTATAATGTGATAAAACCATCTTTTATATCCACCATATAAACCTAGACTTGATCTCGGACTTAGTAGTGGGGTATCTCCTTTACATTATGATGGGATGTTATGGTATCTTATACCATTTAAAAATGGATTTTGAAGTAGGTAGAGAGGCATCATTGTTTTTATAGAAAGGATTTAATCATGTCCTAGTTTATTAAATGAAATATTCTTAATAGATTAAATCTCTTCTAAGGCATGTGTTTGAAATTGTAGCATCATTCTACCATGACGTCTTCTGGTATCACGACCTAAAGGTGGTGAAGAGAATATACCTGAGGCAGTGGGCCATGAGCCACCAGTGATTCCTACTGTAGATAAACCTATAGATCCTCTTATAGTTTTTGATATGGAAAATACTACCTAGTTTTGAGAAGGTTTTATGAGTATGATTCAATCGATGCAAGGTTTAGTTTGACTTACCTCGAGTATGGTAGAGTTGAACCATGATTTTCAGTATCAACATCCTACCACCTTTTTGGGGGATAGAATACCTCATGGAGCATAGTCTTAGATGGAATAAATCCTATCTATATTTGAGAATATGGAGAGCATAGGGTCAAGTTTGTAGTATATATGCTAAGTGATTCTACCAAGATGTGGTGGGACTTCATCATCCAGGAAGATATACATCGAGATATGTTCCGAGATGGCTTCCAGATAGTCTTTTATGACTATTAATTTCCCCAAACTCTAAGAACTAACAGATCTAGAGAATTCATGAAATTTTATAAGGGGATCATGTCAGTTATATAATACACTTCTTATTTCACAGAGCTGTAGTGATTTACTCCAACTCTAGCTACTGATGATCTTATGACTGCTAGGCGATTCAAGGATGGGATAGTTTACACCATTCAATCATAGGATAATGTGTTCGGGTTGATGAATATTTCTGAAATCATCAACTAGACCCTTATTACAAAAAAGTATCAGAGGGAAGATGATGGTGTGAGTTAGGGTGGTTCAACACTGAGGTCTATCCGCACATTTTCTTATAGGTGAAAGCATCACTTAGAGGTTAATTACATAGGTATAAGTAGTAAGGATCCTCATATTGATAGATTCTTGATTTCTCACCAGTGTGGGAAGTAGGGAAACATGAATCCTTAGTGCTTGTGTGACCCAATGGAGTGTAGAGGCTATGGTAGAATGGTCCATATACAAAATTTCTGCAGGAATTTTCTGACAGTGCCTAGTGAGAAAGGATTGAGACCTACTATTCAGTTAGGAGTGGGGTCAGTAGGATCATGAAATATAGGTATCTATAACACCATCAGTAGATTAGGTTGAGGTGGCAGTTGAAGCAAAGACAATCAAACTTATGGTTCTTAGTAACATCAGAGCGGGCTTGCTTAGGGAAGTCATGTAGATACTTAGGGCCACATTATAGGCTAGTTACATGTAGTCCAACCTACACCATAGGAGCAGAGCGTTAGAACTTATAATGTAATAGGTACTATTATTGTATCCTACACTTTAGTGTTTTATTTATTTGAAATATGCATATATCAATATTTTATATTTGAGGAAATCACTGAGAGTCTGGTCCTCGTGGTCAAACACTTCTATTGAGTTATAATTCTAGACACCCCGTTGGGTATCCATTCAAATGGCATTCACCATTGTAATAATTTTCCTCTTGAGATAGGCAATTACCTTTTCGTATCGAATCTTTACATCCTCGACATGAAGAGTTTTGATATAATCATCAGGATGGACCGGTTAGTTCCTTATTGATCCAATATTGAATGCTATCATTGGAGGGTGATTTTTACATCACCACAAGGTATTAGTCCTGAGCATAAGGGTGAATGGGATGTCAGTGCGACATGAACAAGGCTCGAGCAGAAAAGGATGGGTAGTGTCATGAATCAAATCACCAGTATTTTCTAGTATGACCAGGGGTTATGGACCACTATTTTTCCTCATGTAGTGGAAAATTTCAGAGTTATCTTTTCCGATGAATTCTCTGGTTTACCTCCATTGTGATAGGAAGAGTTTACTATTTATTTACTGTCAATAGCAATACTAGTGAACATTTCTCCTTATAGGATGTCACCTAAGGAGCTTTTGTAACTCAAAAAGCAATTGGAAGATCTAGAGGATAAATGTTTTATATGACCCAACACTTCTTCTTAAGGTTAACTAGTCCTTTTTTCCAAGAAGGTAGATGGTACCCTCAGTATTTGTGTGGATTACCATTATTTGAATAAGCTTACGGTAAAAAATCACCATCCAATTTTGAGAATAGATGAGCTCTTTGATCATCTTCAAGGAGCGAAAGTGTTTTCAAAGATAGATCTAAGGTCAAGTGATCATTAGGTTCATGTTAGGACTTTAGACATACCTTTAACATCTTTTAGGATCAGGTATGGTCTATACGAGTACCTAGTTATGCTGTTTGGAACACCTGTAGTCTTTATGGATCTTATTCTACCCATATCTAGATTCATTCATGGTTTTCTTTCTTAATGATATATTGGCGTATTCATGATTCAAAAATTACCATGCAACCCATCTTCATATCATACTAAATACATTTAGAGATAACTAGCTCTATTATAAGATCATTAGATGCCACATTTATATTGACAAAGTCTACTTTTTAGGTCACATCATCTGGGAGTCAAGAGTTTTAGTAGACCCAGAGAAAGTGAGAGTTACAATTTCTTGGGAGAAGCCCAAGAAAATATTTGAAATTTATAGTTTCTTGGGGACATATAGAAATTATAGATGCTTCATCTAAGATTTATCATTCTTTTTAGTTCCACTTATGATATTGACAAAGAAGGGTGTGAAATTTGTATGGTCAGAAGATTGTAAAGAATCCTATCAGGAGCTGAAGGGTCATTTGACTTCAGGGTCGACACTAATATGCTAGAGCCTAAAAAGAGCTATACTATATACCATGACACATCAGGTATTAGGCTTGGATATTTTCTAATATAGGATGAGTGATTCTTCATGTAAGGGTCTCATCAATTGAGGCCTCATGATCAGAATTACCCGACACATGATCTGGAGCTCACTGTTGTAGTTCATGCCATACACTATTAGAGACACTATCTACATGTAGAGTGCTTTGTGGTATTCACAGACCATAAAATCATCAAGTAAATATTTAGATAGTGAGATCTTAATCTCAGTCAACACAGGTGGGTCGAGTACCTACATTCGTTTGATTTTGAGATTGCCTATACACCTGGTAAAGGTAATTTAGTAGACGATGCTCTGATCTATAAGACTTAGACGCAAGTGGTTTAGGAATACAATGGTGAATGGTAGATTATGGAAATATTCTCATAGATTCACATTGAGTTTAATTATGACCATGTCAAGACTATCCTCTCATCCTTAATAGTGACATATACCCTATTGGAATGGGTAGGAATAAAGAAGTTATCAGATCCTGAAGGCTTGTCCTGTGGGAAAACGTTTCAAATGATGATACATATTCAGGTTGGAACATGGATGGGGATGATACCTTATTGTTACATGGGTGTGTATGGGTCCCATCAGACATCAGATAGGAGATGATGCTGGAATGTCATACCTTAGTATGGGCGGTTCACCCTATTGTCACCAAAATATATCGAGATCTACAATGCTGGTATTGGTGTCCTGGTATGAAATGGGAGATAACAAGATTCATCACTCAATTTTACACCTGTTAGCATGTGAATGTAGAATATTAGCATCTGGTAGGGATTTTATATCTATTTTCCATTTCTAAGTGGAAATGGGATGATGTTTCGATTGACTTTGTGACTGGTCTACCCAGATCACCTCATGGAAATAATACTGTGTGATTTTTCATTGATCATTTGAAAAATTTAGAACAATTATTAACAATATGAGAGACCTTCTAGGTAAATTATCTAAGAATTATGTATGTTATAGAGGTTTTACATCTTTATGGAGCTCCTCTATTTTTCATTTCTGACAGAGAAGCTCGTTTCACATCACAGTTCTGGTAGGGGTTGAAGAAGGACTTGGGTATGCAAGTACTTTTGAGAATTACTTATCACCCATAGACCGATGTACATATGGATCATACTATTTATGTTTTAGAGGAAATTATTCTTGCATTAATCATTTACTTTTTGGGTTCCTAGTAGAAAAACATTCCCCTCATCGAGTTTTCTTATAATAATAGATTTCAGGCTACCATTGAGATGGATCCCTATGAAGCCTTATATCATAAGAATTTCTGATCACATCTGTGCTAGCTAGAGGAAAGGGAGGTATATATGCTTAGACAAAATCTCATGTATGATACTACAGAGTTAGTCTAATTGATTAAAAATTGCATGATAGCAGCTCAGTATAGATAGAAGTCGTATGCCAACAGACACTGATGACCTCTTGAGTTTAAGGCCAGAGATCAGGTTTTCTTATGAGTCTCACCTGGGTTAGGTCATAAACATATTCAGATGGAAGGTAAGCTCTCATAAATGTTCATTAGACCCTTCAAGGTCATGAAATTGATCAGAGAAATGTCTTACCAGTAGTCACTTATTTAGAGATACCGATCAATACATGATTTCTTTCATATATCTCATCTTTGCTGATACTATCCATACCCAACACATGTATTTTATCCTAATAAGGATGAATTAGATATAGATTATTTCTTTGAGGAGTATCATATTCATATTGTTGATCAGAAAATGAAGACACTCCGAGGTAGGTTTGTTTCTTCGGTATTGGTTCTTTGGAAGCACAACTGAGTAGAGGATGACACCTGGGATCATGAAGCTGATATATGAACTCAGTGGCTGGAACTCTTTCCTGATGATGCCTCTTTACCCATAGAAGGCCAACTCCGTGATGAATTTATCTAAGGAGGGGAGGTTGAAATGACCTGTCTTTTCAAAAATTTATGAATAATTTCTTTTTCAATTTTAATCCATTGTTTAATCATGGTAAATGTGTGATATAACCTAAGGAAGATCCTAGGAGTATCCAGGGCTTGTTCAGAGCCTAGAGTTCCTGAAAATGGACAATGTAACTGGGTTGCACAGTTTGTATGAAACCATATGACCTGGGGTACACGACTATATGACTATAGAGAGGGGAACTTATAGGTCACACAGTTTTTCTATAACAATGTGACCTAAGGTACATGACCATGCAACAATTGTAGGTTTTTGGATTGTAACACCCCGAGATTTTATGAGATATATTATTTTTAATTTCTTTGATGTATTCTATTATAAAATCCACTAAGATTATCTTGTACTATACACAACACTGTATTAGCTTGCAGTATACACAACACTATTCTTGGATCGTGTTACACATAATTTCAAGTTCGTTTTGTGGAAATTATTTTACGCAACATTAAGTATAGATTTTGTTTAATGTATAAATGAAATAAGTTTTGATTATGTTATACACAACCCCAAACAAAGATTTCACTACACACAGCCCTGACTTGGCTTGAATTACACGCAATCAAGACCTTCTTTGATAGCTTGTGAAGTATGCAATACAATGTTTCACTAAACGAGATATTATTAAAATATTATATAAACTAGCCGTTATGAATAGTAATACCCACTTTTTAAAATTTTATAAATTTTATCATTAAAAATGGACTTCATTTTTGGATTCAGAATATTGAAATTAGCCTAGGGTAAATTTTTGGTATTTTTCTGAAAACTTTCAATTTTTGATGAATAGTGAAAACACTGGGTTACTATTTAAAAACCGACTTTTTATTTAAATAATTATTTATTCTATTTAAATTTATTTTAGGTCAAAATTGATACATAATACCTATATAAGTTCAATTTAATTCATTTGAGTCATTTTATAATAATTTTAGATATATAAAAATTTTATTAAACTTTTCACCGTCTTTTACCCACCTCCTAGAATAATTTGAAAATTTAGATAAAACTTAATTTTACCGCTTCTATGAGTGGAATTTTGAAAATTTGAGAGACAAGGTTAATATAAAGGAGTAAAATGTGGTTCAATAAGATAAAAATAATTTTTTGTGTGTAGTAACTTTTTACTTTTATTTACCACGGTTAAAAGTAAATTGGGTAATTAAGGGTAAAAATGATATTACTATTACCATAAAACATGTCCTAATTCTATTGGATAAGTGTAATTAGACCAAAAAAAACCTTATGAATAAAATATTAACCTTTAGTTCCACTTGGATTAGATTAGGACATTTATTATTATTTTATTAAAAAAAGAGTTAAAATAGTTAAAATCAAAGTTTAATAACTAAAACATTTTTAATATAGTGTTATACATAAGATAAATTCGACTATAAATATTAATTAGAACAATAAAAATATTTCCTACCTAATGGTAGTTTATTTATAATTTTTATACATTAAATAATTTAATTTATTTATGACACAATGGTGATGCAGTAATTACCTAAATAATGAAATATTAAAATAATTGATATTATAAATACCAAAATAAATGTAATTTGAGACTTTTTATGAATGAAACTAATTTTATAGGTTAATATGATATGTTATTATTGATTTAATTAACTTTTTTAGAACTAATCATGCTGTTAGGACTTTCACAAAAATCAATTACCAAATAGTGTCCAAATTGACATAAAATAGTTTTTAAAACAAATATTATATTATTAATTGTTATTTTATTCTTAAAAATATAAGGTTCGGAAACATTAATTAGATAATGTTATATATATTAATAATTAACAACTTGGGGTTAGTTTGGATTGTTATAGTAAGTTTATTGACCATATAGTGTAAGAAAACAAAAAGACGCGGTAAAAGTAAAATTATTTAACTTTGAGTTAAATCTAAATGATAAGGTTAAAATAGTAACCTAAACTTGTCAAAAATATATTGGTTGAGATTATTTCTACCCATACCCACTTTATATTTGAAATATATCAATTTGGATCTATTATAAACCGAATATGACTTTATTATAAAATAATATTTTAACTTTTTCCAAAGGTACCCCTCTCCTCCCTTATAAAAAGGTCACCCCTCAACTCTTCTCTTCACACCCTTTTGAGCCTTTAATCTCACCCAAAACCTACCCATTTCTCTTCTCCACTTACCTAGAAAAATTCTGGAGGTTCTGGTTTTCTCAAAAGATAAACTCTACTTCCTTAAGAGGAAGCTTAAAGGAGGTGCGTCGAAGAAGAGGTAATCTCTTCTTCCGATTCTCTCAAGTTTCTTTCTTCTTCTACTTCTTCTTATTTATTTTTATAATTATAAAGTAATAACATAAGTATTAATTATATACTGATATTTTATTATAAATATTAAATAACCCTATTTCACCTTCTATCCATCCTATGGAAAACAAAATCACCGCGCGTGCGTACGTACGAAATACCGTCTTTACACCGTGGTGTAATCTGTTTTCAACCACCACCTTACTTAGATGGGTATAATGGTGTAAATAAATAACTATATATGATTATTTTAAAGTGATATTTATTCTGAAATATTATACACACACTTCAATACAATTCCATGATCATGGGAATGATATCATTGTTCGTGCGTACGTACGGACTACCATCTCCACGACGCGATGAGATTCGTTCTCCATGTTAACCATTCATGAATGATTATAAAGTATATATAATGAATAATAATTAAATATATGACATAGTAATGATACTGGATTTATGTATATATATATGTATGTAATCTACTTAATTCCATTTAATTCAATAAGGAAACAAAAACAACGTTCATGCGTACGTACGACCTACCGTCTCCATGAATGGTGAATTTCATTCCATTTATCGATCTATCATATATATATGTATATACTGAATATATATTATATATAAATAATGTTTTAAATTATGGAATTAATTAAATCAAGATATAATTAATATTAGTATAAAGAAAAACAAGTCCAAACACGTACGATAAATAAAACGATTTTACCCAAAACGCTGCTTTAACATGAAATTTACAAAAGAACGGGTAATATAAAGTCATAAGTGAATCATATATGATATCATAACAATGAATATGATTCTGTAATAAGTAAATTACATTATTTAAATCATTATACAGGAGGTTCGGATACGTACGAAGCATATCAGACCTAAGGTAAGGGATAATTATTCGAATCTCATTCTTATCTGATATTTTTTATTCATAAGTATTTATTAGGGTTATGCTTGTTATCCATGTCCATATGTTCTCAAAATGTTTTCATAAAATGTTTAATTTTCTTCCATCTTTTTTTAAATTCATTTTTACCCTTTTTACCCTTTTTACTTTTACCACATTGTATGGAAGGAATCTTTCTTTTGTTTACAATACGAGGTACTTTTTGACTTTTCCGAAAAAAGTACGAGAAGAATGTTTTTTAACTTATACGGTGTGAATGGATTTTTATGGTTTCATAACTCCATATTTTCATGAAGCTTACTCTACATTATTTCATGAATATTTTCAAAAAAATCCTTTTCTTTTAAAATTGCATTTCATTTTGTGAAAAGAAAATGATTTTGAAAAAGCAAGGATATTTTCCTCAAGAATTCATTTCAAGTGTTTTATCAAAACTATTTTCCATATAAGATGAAATTATCTAGAAAGTTTATGTTTCAATTATAATATTTCTATTATTTACATGGTGTTATTTTTCTTATGAATAAATGATATCCATTTTTTTATATGGATTATGTGATGATGGGATGATGTTTATGAAACCCATTTTATTCTTTGGGTTATGATGAATAATTTATGTTTATTTTGTGGCACAAGTAAGAATGATTTCATTATGAGATGGGTGGGACCTATATATACCTACAATGAATTGGGTAAAGATTTATATATCATGATATAGACATGGATGGAATGGTAAGTTAATCTGGTTCAGTGATACAGGACTGGAACGAGGAGTGAACTCGATTCAGAAAGGGACTTTGTCCACTAAGATGGTCTTGGAAGCAATGCCTTGGATACTATAGAAATAATATCATGTGCTTAATGGTTTTCCACAATTAAATGTTTTATTCCCATGCTATTTTATCATGATTGATGTTCCTTTATGTTATATTCCTTACGTACTTCCAAGATTTATGACTTTGCTCAAGACTTTGATGTTTAGATTTTATATTCAAGTTTTTGCATTCAAATGTTTATGGATTGTTTTATGTTCTCTATTCTTTCCCTTACTGAGCATTTGAGCTCACCATTTTTATGTTTTCTTTTCCCCAGGATATAAAGAAAGGTTTTAGGTAAAAAAACCAAAGGGTATGATCTTTATAGGAGATGTTGAAGATCTTTCACCATGATTAGAAGATTACGTTCTGGGTTTCCAAATACACTAAACTAATACGGTCTTTGGGCGTCTGTTTTTGTCATGTATTAAGTATTCTGAAAAAGTAATGTAATGTCCATGTACGCCAAGCTTTGGGTATCTACAGTTGGTATCAGAGCAAAGTTTTAGTTAACCTTTGGAAACTAGGATGAGAAAACTTTAGTGAAATCTCTAGAGATATTTCTAAGGTATGTCTAGGGATGTCCCTAAGGATAAGTATACGTATTGGTTATAGTCCTAGAATTATGGTAAAGATTTTAGAATTTAACCTAAGATGTTAGATATTTATGGTACTCCCCCTTTATTATGTTGTTTTCCCTAGCATGATTTTTTCCTCTCACACTATTCTTTTTGGGTTTCAGAAAATGTCTGGAAATAGGAAGATTCACGATAATGGAGGATATGATGGACAATGGAATGATATTCTTCATGAGAAACCAAATGAAATAGGATTTGGAAGTCCAAACATCATTGTTATGGCTAATCATAAATCTCAAAATATGATCAACAATCTCAACTTTGGTAAATTTTATGACTCAGCTAATAAGATAAAGACGGAGTTTCATAATGATCATAGAGGAAATAAAGTTCAATTTCTATCATGTAAATCATGTGGGAAGAGGCATCAAGGAGAATGTTTCAAAGGAACTGTAAGATGATTTGGGTGCGGAAAAGAAGGACACAAATCCAGTAAGTGCAAAGGAAAAGGTTCAGTTAACACCATGGAGAAGGATAATGGTATTGCTACGACATCAACAATGGTTAAATGTTTTAAATGTGGAATGTATGGGCATTATGAAAAACAATGCCCTAAGGGAAAATCTCATGAAGAGAATAAACATGGTCATATGATTAGTATTTATGTTGATGATGATGAAGAAACTACAAATGATATATGAGATGAAATAATTGTTGAGGAATAAAAAGATGAAGCTCGGTCAATGGTTTAAGAAGGTAGTGGAATGATTGTATGTTTATCAAGAGTTATGTTATATAGGTAATTTAATGGTACTATGGAATAAAGAAACATCTAAGGATTTTTATAGTATTGTTTTTCCTAAATCATTTGAAAGTATATGTTGAATGGTACTGGTAACCATGAAAGGTTATTCAGATATTTTTGGAAAGAAGATGATATGTGCATAATGAAGGGATAAAGAGAAAATGAAATTTTGATAGTATTAATGAGCTCATGACTGATATAATGACAAAGTTATATCATGGTTTGAGTATATAGAAATTTTTGGATTTTGGTATGTGGAAAGTGTTAAATTTTGACAGCATTAATGTTTTCACTAAGGGCCAATGGGTATTTATTTTTCAAGATAATATATGATTAAGATATTCACATGTTTGTAATTTGACCAACAAGATATATCTTATGATATATGGGGGATAAATGATGGTATTCACATACTCGGAAGACGACATTTCTAGTAATTGTTTTCTTTATACTATGAGCTTGGATAAAAGTATTTTGGATAATCCAAAAGATTGGAATGGATTATGTTGGACATAAGTCAGTATTGTTTATGGCTAGAACTTTTTTCGATATTATTTAATAAATTTTATAATAGTATAGTTGTAGAAAAAGGACAACCCATAGGACGAGTGACAACCCATCACGTCAGACAAGGCTGTGGGAATCAAACCCACAACTGAAGTATGATAGGCCTTTATCACATACCACTGGCCTACAGGAAGTCCCTGGTTAGTAGAAGCTAGTTTTATTATATTAAGCGGTATGATATATAAAGTATAAGTCCATTTTAGGAACCATATACGATTAATCTCACTATAGATGGACTTATGTATATTTAATAACTTTTACTATCCTTTTGTTTGAGACAGATGGAATGACCTATCATTATATCGCATGATCTGATAACACTTCACGGAAGACAAATTCAACTTCATTTCTTTAAGAGATGATGTGGAAATTGTTCAAGACACAAACAAAAGTAATATTGTACCAAAATCAAGTAAATATTTCTTTTAATTCAATAATTCTTCAACTTTAGGGAAATGATATTGAATACAAAAAAATGTTGTCCTAGTGTCCTTATATCTGATGAATCAGATAGTACCTTAAATCATCACATATTTATGGCTTTGTGATTGCTGAATTTTTCATAGCCATGTCCTCTACCACTATCCATTAGAACTTTATGGTTAGATTTTTCTTCCATATCCATATTTTCCCCTATATACTCCTATGTGGGAACCCAAGTGATGAGTTACTTTGGGTATCCGTTTTATTTCTAACTTTCCTATTTAAAATGATGATTTATTATTCCTTTTTACGATGTGGGTTTCTATGAATGAAACTTTCAAGTAGTAAACGATTTATAACCCCGACGAATTTCGAGGGCAAAATTAATTTTAAGGGGGGTAGAATGTAACACCCCGAGATTTTATGAGATATATTATTTTTAATTTCTTTGATGTCTTATATTATACACTACACCAAGATTAGCTTGTACCATACGCAACACCGTATTATCTTGCAGTATACACAACACTATTCTTGGCTCGTGTTACACACAATTTCAAGTTTGTTTTGTGGAAATTATTTTACACAACCTTAAGTATAGATTTTGTTTAATGTATAAATGAAATAAGTTTTGATTATGTTATACACAACACTAAACAGAGCTTTCACTACATGCAGCCCTGACTTGGCTTGCATTACACGCAATCAAGACCTTCTTTGATAGTGTGTGTAGTACACAATACCAAGTTTCACTAAACAAGATATTATTAAAATATTATAAAAACTAGCCATTATGAATAGTAATACACACTTTTTGAAATTTTATAAATTTTACCTTTCAAAATGGAATTCATTTTTGGATTCGGAATATCGAAATTAGCCTAGGGTGAATTTTTGGTATTTTTCTGAAAACTTTCAATTTTTGATGAATAGTGAAAACACTGGGTTACTATTTAAAAACCGACTTTTTATTTAAATAATTATTTATTTTATTTAAATTTATTTTAGGTCAAAATTGATATATAATACCTATATATGTTCAATGTAATTCATTTGAGTTATTTTATAATAATTTTAGATATATAAAAATTTTATTGAACTTTTCACCGTCTTTTACCCACTCACTAGGAGAATTTGAAAATTTACATAAAACTTAATTTTACCGCTTCTATGAGTGGAATTTAGAAAATCCGAGAGACACGGTTAATATCAATGAGTAAAATGTGGTTCAATAAGATACAAATAATTTTTTTTGAATAGTAACTTTTTACTTTTATTTACCACGGTTAAAAGTAAATAGGGCAATTAAGGGTAAAAATGATATTACTATTACCCTAACACATGTCATAATTCTATTGGATAAGTATAATTCGACCAAAAACAACCTTAGTAATAAAATATTACCCTTTAGGTCCACTTCGATTAGATTAGGACATTTATTAATATTTTATTAAAAAAAGAGTTAAAATAGTTAAAATCAAAGTTTAATAACTAATATTTTTTTAATATAGGGTAATACATAAGATAAATTCGACTATAAATATTCATTAGAAAGATAAAAATATTTAATACCTAATGGTATTTTATTTATAATTTTTGGACATTAAATAATTTAAGTTATTTATGACACAATGGTGATGCAGTAATTACCTAAATAATGAAATATTAAAATAATTGATATTATAAATACCCAAATAAATTTAATTTGAGATTTTTTATGAATTCCACTAATTTTATAGGTTAATATGACACGTTATTATCAATTTAATTAACTTTTTTATAACTAATCATGCTGTTATGATTTTCACAAAAATCAATTACCAATATAATGTCAAAATTGACATAAAATAGTTTTCAAAATAAATACTATATTATTAATTGATATTTTATTTCTAAAAATATAAGGTTCAGTCAAATGACTTAGATAAGGTTATATATATTAATAATGAACAACTTGGGGTTTGTTTGTCTTGTTATAGTAAGTTTATTAACCATATAATGTAAGAAAACAAGAAGACACGGTAAAAGTAAAATTATTTAACTTAGAGTTAAATCTAAATGATAAGGTTAAAATAGTATCCTAAACTTGTATAAAATCTATTGGTTGAGAGGATTTCGACACATACTTACTTTAGCTTCGAAATAAATCAATTTGGAGCTATTATAAACTGAATATGACTTTATTATAAAATAATATTTTAAGTTTTTCCAAAGGTGCCCCTCTCCTCCCTTATAAAAAGGGCACCCATTACCTATTCTATTCACACCCTTTTGAGCCTCTAATCTCAGAAAAACCTAAAAATTTCTCTTCTCCACTTCCCTAGAAACATTCTGAAGGTTCTTGTCTTCTCAAAAGACCAACTCTACTTCCTTAAGAGGAATCTTAAAGGAGGTGCGTCGAAGAAGAGGTAATCTCTTCTTCCGATTCTCTCAAGTTTCTTTCTTCTTCTACTTATTCTTCTTTAGTTGTCTCATTATAAAGTAATAACATCAGTATTAATTATATACTGATATGTTATTATAAACATGAAACAACCCTATTTCACCTTCTATCCATCCTACGGAAAATGAAATCACCGCGCGTGCGTACGTACGGAATACCGTCTCCACGCCGTGGTGTAATCTGTTTTCAACCACCACCTTACTTGGATGGGTATAATGGTGTAAATAAATAACTATATATGATTATTTTAAAGTGATATTGATTATGAAATATTATACATACACTTCAATACAATTCCACGATCATGGGAATGATATCATCGCTCGTGCGTACGTACGGACTACCGTCTCCACGACGCGATGAGATTCGTTCTCCATGTTAAGCATTCATGAATGATTATAAAGTATATATAATGAATAATAATGAAATATATGACATAATAATGATAATATATTTATGTATATATATATTTATGTCATCTACTTAATTCCATTCAATTCAATAAGGAAACGAAAACAGCGTTCATGCATCCTTACAACCTACCGTCTCCATGAATGGTGTATTTCATTCCATTTATCGATATATCATATATATATGTATATAATGAATATATATTATATATAAATCATGTTTTTATATTATGGAATTAATTAAATCAAGATATAAGTAATAATAGTATCAAGAACAACAAGTCCAAACACGTACGATAAATAAAACGATTTTACCCAAAACGCTGCTTTAACATGAAATTTACAAAAGAACAGGTAATATAAAGTAATAAGTGAATCATATATGATATCATAACAATGAATATGATTCTGTAATAAGTAAATGACATTATTTAAATCATTATATAGGAGTTTCGGATACGTACGAAGCATATCGGACCTAAGGTAAGGGATAATTATTCCAATCTCATTCTTATCCGAGATTGTTTATTTATAAGTATTTACTAGGGTTATGTTTATTATCCATGCCCATATGTTCTCAAAATATTTTCATAAAATGTTTACTTTTATTCCATGTATGTTTAAAGTCATTTTTACCCTTTTTACTTTTACCACATCGTATGGAAGGAATCTTTCTTTTGTTTACTATACGAGGTACTTTTTGACTTTTCCGGCAAAAGTACGAGAAGAATGTTTTTTTAACTTATACAGTGTGAATGGATTTTTATGGTTCCATAACACCTTATTTTCATGAATCTTACTCTAAAATATTTCATTACTATTTTCAAAAAAATCATTTTCTTTAAAATTTCATGTCATTTTGTGAAAATAAAATGATTTTGAAAAAGAAAGGATATTTTCCTCAAGAATTCATTTCAAGTGTTTTATCAAAACTATTTTCCATCTAAGATGAAATTATTTAGCAGGTTTATGTTTCAAGTATAATGTTTCTATTATTTACATGGTGTTATTTTTCTTATGAAGAAATGATATCCGTTTGTTTTATATGGATTATGTGATGATGGGATGATGTTTATGAAACCCATTTTTTTCTTTGGGTTATGATGAATGGTTTATGTT
Organism: Viscum album; assembly: GCA_963277665.1. Lineage (NCBI taxonomy): Eukaryota > Viridiplantae > Streptophyta > Magnoliopsida > Santalales > Viscaceae > Viscum > Viscum album. Next base: position 652,235,958 of record OY728148.1, on the reverse strand, counting down.
TATTTTGTGGCACAAGTAAGAATGATTTCATTATGAGATGGGTGGGGCCTATATCTCCCTCCAATTAATTGGGTAAATATTTATATCTCATTATATTGACATGTCTATAATGGTAAGTTAATCTGGTTCAGTGATACAGGACTGGAACGAGGAGTTAACTCGATTCAAAAAGGGACTTTTTCTACTAAGATGGTCTTGGCAGCAATGCCTTGGATACTATAGAAATCATAACATGTGATTAATGATTTTACACAATTACATGTTTTATTCCCATGATATTTTATCATGATTGATGTTCCTTTATGATATATGCCTTACGTACTTCCAAGATTTATGTCTTTGCTCAAGACTTTGATGTTTAGATTTTATGTTCAAGTTTTTGCATTCAAATGTTTATGGATTGTTTTATGTTCTATATGATTTCCCTTACTGAGCATTTGAGCTTACAATTTTTATATTTTCTTTTCCCCAGGATATAAAGAAAAATTTTAGGTAAAAAAACCAAAGGGGAAGATTTTTATGGGAGATGTTGAAGATATTTCACCATGATTAGAAGATTACGTTCCGAGTTTCCAAAGACACTAAACTAATATGGTCTTTGGGCATCTGTTTTTTTCATGTATTAAGTATTCTGAAAAAGTAATGTAATGTCCATGTATGTCAAGATCTGGGTCTCTTCATGGATAGTGGGTTATCATACAATTTTTGAATAGTTTTCAAACCATGCGCATAAACTAGGAAACTTGTTATTTTTGGGGTGAAATTGTTTTTCCCCTCATTTAACTTAAAAAACCCATTTTACTTTTCTACCCTCTTTATATAATGGTTAGCCTTGGTTTTCCCTCCTCTTTAAGATAAAAAACATCTTAATTTCGGAATTGAGACAAAATCTTCCTCCAATGTCCATTCTTTAATCCATCAGAAGCATTTTGATCCATCTTAGTAAATCCCTTAGTCTCTCAATTCCTATATAAGTTTATCTTAGCATCTATTTCACTATTTAGGTGTGGGATCATTTTCCACATTTTCAGGGAATTGTAAATTTTCTCATATCTCATCCAACCTGTTTTGAATATGATGCAGATATTGAGTGAGGCATCATCTATGGTCTAGAGGTTGGTGGTCACATCATTTTAAATTTGAGTTTTGATGTTTTGTAATTATGCCACATTACCATGTGATATATTTTTCCATGAATCCCAATTATATTGAGTTATTTATGTATGATTGAACCTTGTACCATTTATACACCTATTTATTCTTAATTGGTAGTGTATAAGTAGTACATACCATATATGGTGACTCCATGAGTGTCGACCTAAAATTGGCCACTTGTAGTCAATTTATCAAAGTTACTGAAACTCATTTGTTTCATTCAACTTAGTTTTTCATTGAAATTTACCTTAAGGCATGTGTATCAAATAGAACCCAAGGTATATCTTATGTGTTTTATCCTTTTATAGTTGGAACTCCTCATTTAGGAAATTTTCGTTTTGACCATGTCACCTTGAAATTCCTAATGATCTTTATACCTTGAATTGTTTTAGCTTAATGAATAAAATGGAAATTGAATGACATGTGTTAAATGGTAAGGTTTTTTCATGATGGATTACCCTTTATTAAAGTAATTAGTTGATTAATATGAAATAGATTATGCATGTTGGTTTGCTTTTCCTTAAATGAAATTAATGTCTTGAAATGGGTTTTGAATTGACCAGAAGGTGGCAAGACCACACCCATTATTACTTCCTTATCAAATTATTATTAATATTCATGATATCATAAATGGAATTGAACTTGATAATAAGTTTCATGAGTGGTTTTTGTCTCATGCCTTATGCTAGAAATGAATATTCTTTTATAGAGGTTTTGTATGATGGTAAGGGGTGTTGATCATGATAGATAATCACGCCCCCTTACATCGAGTGTTGAGTATGGGATCTCAAACCAATGATAGTATATGGGTGATAGGATGAGAAACCACATTCCATGACTAGAATGTTTCCATAGAGGATAACTCATCATCCCAAGTGTTTTAACATGACGTCTCTCACTCTACTGGGATGTATGTAATATAACATATTTCATGAACTTTTAGGCTCATTAGACTTGTCATGGATGTCTATGTTACGCCCTGGTCCAACCAACACTATTATTCCAGTTATATGGACACCTATATCCACACACACTTGGTTTATATAGGTGGATGAAATATTCAATTAAACTATATATATTATTAATACTATATATACAATATCATGATCAGACACACATTCCAACAATAAGATGAAGTAGGTAGACCCGCCAGGTGTCCTATAATAACATAAGTGGGATGGTTATTTATTTAAGATTTCTTTTACTATTCTTCTTATACCTACACACATTTTAGTTACAAGCACTGCTTGGATTACACGTAGACATCGTTGGTGGTGGAATACTGAGATTTTTTTCTCCCACCCTACTTAGTCTACCTATTGTACCCGAGAAGACTATTTGAATGCAGATATTTATAAGGGAAAGGGCCCTGATTTAAGTTGTTGATATGTATATTTATAGTTGAAGCTTAGGAGAAGAGGATAGAGCATGCGCTCAAGATTATTGTAGAGATTTTTTTTTTATTTTTTTTACTTTTTATAGAGCATGTTTGTATATATGTTCCCTTGTACCCCTTTTTATTATCTGCATACCATGCATGATGTATTAGAAACTACCTTAGAGGATTTTGATATTATTATCAGTTGATATGTTATATATTTCTTCTGATAATTACCTGTTTAGTTATTTATTTATACTTTTTAAGTTTATTGATTCTGTGCATTTATATATGTTTCCTCTATTGTTTATTATCGGTTTTATCCTTTGTGTTACTATGATATTATGGTATAGTCTTCCCACTGTACCACATTTACACCCTCATTGCTAGTCGGCAGATTTTGGCATATGAGGAGGTGGTCTTGAGGCCATGTGACCCACCAGCTTGGGGCATGAGTTAAGTGGATCCCCGATCGGGACATTAAATTAGACACTCTATAGAGGTGATGAAGGAAAATTATTTTATCATTAATAATTTTGAGGATGAAGGTGGAATGATTTATTGTAGATTTATTCAAGTCATAACCAGTTAAGATAAGGATGAATGGATTAATATTCTAGATCTTATTTTTCTTTGTTTATTCAATAAATAAACTATTAATTTTTTTGAGTATATCGGGATCTTAGACAAGATGAAATCTCTCTTCAAGGATAATATTTATGAATAGGTAGAGTGAATTAAACCTTATATCGAATAGATTTAATACATGATACACAAGTCCAATCATTTAAGGTTATTTTTCAATGGTTCAACAATTTTCATTGATTATTAATGTTTTGATCTTGTTTCTTGTATTTTCAGATTCCCACTCGTATATTAATAGTGTATTTTATTGAAAATGATTAAAAAAGTATAATTTAGAGGTGGATGTAATTTAAGAATGGTGATATGATAATATTTAACAAAAACCATATAATTAAATGATAATGAACATAGAAATGATTTATATAGTGCAACTATTAAATTTTTTGTTTCCGAATTATTTCTTTATTTGAACAGTTTTATTGAATTATTAAAGGTCAATATATTGATATTTATTTAGGGGAAGGATTATGATTAGAATTCGAGTTACTCCCTATCATTCCATGAAGGTTAGATTATATAAGTGTTGGTTATAATATTTACATGAGATTGGGTGTGTTTTTTTAGTCTCTTGAGAGTATTCACTATATTTCTTGTATTTTTCCCTTCCCTAGGATGATGTATTTGGATTTTGGGTTCGAACATGATAAGTTATTAGTATGATGAGGGGTTTTTTGTTCCTTACTAGAGCGATTACTTTAGTATTATTATTAGTTTAGGTAAGTAAGGTTATTAAGAGGTTATGTGGGTTTGTTATTGAGAGTTTATGGTAAGTATTAGTGATTGGAATCCTGGGAGGTTATGGGTTTATTTTAGAAGATTGGTTGGAGGTTTTGGGTAGATGTTGGTATTTGGTTTGTGTTTTCTTATAAAAGTAGTGTTTGGGGTTTTAAGGTCAGAGTGTTGTAGTGTCATATTTATTCATAATTATATATTTGTGATAAGTAAAATTAACAATCTAAAGGAATGTTATATTATTACGATTTGGAGATGGTGGTTGTTTCCAGACCAGTTTTCCTATAAGATTGATCGTTACCTCATGAGTAACTGTGGTTATTTTATTGACTGTTATATATTTTTTCATTATGATACCTTATGATGCTTCATTGATAATTATTATTTTGTAATTATTTGATGATTATATTTATGTATGTTTTTTTGTGATCTTATGATACTACACATGTAGGTTGTAATGTCTTCTATTTATGTATATAAATGAATGAAATATAATGGCTTAAGGAATAGTGTATATATTCACAGGTTTTAATGGATCAAGGTTATCACATGTATAGTATTTATAATGTGTAATGGATTATAATTATGGTATGAATTAATATATATACACATACTATAATGGTTTAAGGTATAATAAATGTATATATACACATGTGATCTATAATGGACTAAAGTTACTACCTGATCACCTAATGGCTCAAGGTTATGACATGCATGTATATAATCTAGATATGATTATATAAGATTATTACTGTATTTATTCTATGATGTTGATCAATTATAGCATGATTCGATGATTTGATGATGTGGTGATGGTTGTGATGTGGTTGTGGATGTAGTGATGTGGTGGTGGTGATGTGGTTGTGGATGTGGCGATATAACTATAATGATTAGGGTTATGTGGTTTTGATTTTTATACATGGGGTGACGTGTATTTTTCCATTAAAATTGTGATATATTATGGGATTTCATTTATTTCTATGACTCTGAAAATCAAAAATCACCATTGTTTACTTAGGGAAATAATATGGTTGATATGGTGGACTGATTTTGATGAGTGGTGATTTTTTTTATAAATCTTTACCTCTATTCTTATATGATTTAAGGAATCTGATATCACCCTTGTTATTTATACTGGTGGATTGTTGATCTAATATGACTATTTTATGTGATTCAATTAAAAGTGATAGATAAGTGATTCTATAATATTATATCTTTTTCTAACCTTACTTACTCAGATATTCCATATCCTCGATTATTTCATTATATTACATATTATATCTCTTCCATGCATACCCCAAAACTTTTATATCACATGGATGATGGATTTTTTAGAAATATAATCCTATTGAGAGCTCCAAAGTGATCACATGTCTACAATTTTCTTGAGTGGGTTTTCAGGATAGTTCAACAGAGAATTAGGGTTACTACTATTCGAACAACAAGAGAAGAGTACAATAGATAATTCTCTAATTGTACTTGATTGTATTATATTCATTAACATGTAGATATGGTTTGGTTATGTGAATTGTTATTTTTTGTTATATATGTATAGAGTTGATTGGTGGGTTTACATTATTTTAATAGGAATTTATGAGGGTAATACCTCACATATATGTGATATATACCCTTAGTTCTAGTCTCTAACCCATGGGCTATTATATGTGGGATTCTAGGGTTACAATTTTCTTCATTACTAGGTCAATAAGGGATTTAGTGAGCTCGGTTTGATACATTTCTCATACTTTCACAACCGTTTCACCGACACTGCATAAGAATTTTGGATAACTAACATATTATTAAATTTTAAAAATAAGTTATTAATATAAAAATAAAATTTTATTCTTCATTTTCGTATTATAAATCTATTCATAATATATTTTTATTCTTATCTTTATCATGATAACACTTTTAAGATAGGAATTTTTTACTTTTCTTACTTGGTAAAAGTACTGAGTAAGAATTTAGATAATTAAAATGTTATTTTTAAACAAATTAATAAAAATACATCAAAATAATTGAATAATAATCAAATTCATCTCCCAATTCATTAATATACATATCAATTCTCAAATCTTATCTAAAATACACTAATTTTGGATTTTCCAATGCCACATAAGCACTGCATAAACATTTATAATTATTTTCATATTTACCTTTACATAAAAGGATATATTAATTTAATATTATTTATATGATATTTTGAGTATCTTATCATGTGATAATTATTTCATAGGTTTATATAATTTTATACATTGTTTTAAATATAATTATAGTAATAGGAAGTAAAATTTCACTTATACTCAAATTCTTATTTTAAAAGGAATTTTGAATTCAAAAGTATTACTCAACTTATAACCACACCAATTTTAAATACTAAAATTCATAAAAAATAATTTAAATATTTTAAAAAATAAAAAATTAAATTAAAATATCATTTAAAATATTTAATTATTTTTTAATAAAACTGGTGATTATACATCCTGATTAGTATTTACTATCAAATATTGTTTTTCTAATGTTTTTTAAAATATTTTTTATATATTTTTTACATTATTATTCAAAATATAGTATTAATTTTAGTAAAATCCATCTAGAACTATGAAATATTATATTTAAAAATAAAACTCATGAAGTAATATATATATATTTTTCTAATAATAACATATATTTTATTTTAAACTAAAAATTTATATCCTTGTTTGATATCATGGCATAATATTTTTTTAATATATTCAAAAAGAAATATATCATTATAACTTAATAAATATTATATTAATTTATTTATGTATTTTTTTTTATAAATTGTAAAACATAATAAATACAATACAAACTTTGATTAAATCAATTTCTTTCTTATGAAATAATTATTTTTTTAGATAATTATAAGAAATATAAATCCATAATATATATTAGAACACCCAAAAATTTGATTTAAAAATATTTTGATTCTAAAATCTTAGTGAAATAAAGTTAGACCAATCAGAATCCTAACTTTCATATATTTCTCTACTGATATTGGCTAAAATAGATGGATGTATTAGCATTTTCAAAAAACAATGGAAGGAAATCCTAGAGATATAGCAAAAAATTTGACCTATTAAAAAAGAAATTTAAAAAGGCCGAGACAATAGTTCATGATATTACTATGTAATAGGATATCTAAAGTAATGAGAAAGTAGAAGAAGAGAATAAAGTCACAAAAATAGGTAGACCAAATCTATGAAAACCATGTAGAACCCAAGGAGTCAACATAAAATATAATTAAACCATACATAGACCTAACCCAAATGGTATAAAAAAAATAATAGATGGATAACATATTATATTACACATGATATAGGGTGATCCAAAGGATAATCGTGACATTTCATTTTTAGGTTGTGACTATAGGGCCACCTGTATTTCTAAGAATATTTTTTATTTTTAGGAGTAGATAAGTAACTCATACATGGTGGTTCTATATGTGGTAGGAATATCCCCCTTCGGGTAGGTGATAGTTCTGCAAATAAATCATTATTAAAGTTTTAAACAAAGTTCTTGTTTAGTTTCCTTTTTAATAAAACCCAATATTTTAGAAGCCCCTCCATTAGCCTTGTTGGAACCTAGATTCTCTAGAAGGCTAAAAATAAGGAGTCCCACCCACTTTTATAGGAGGATATGCACATATTTGAGGAGTCTCATTCATTCCCATAATTTTTTAAACTTCTATTATCATGAATTTATATTTCAATATATATATATATATATTACCTTACTTAAATAAGTTCATTAAATTTATATTTTTATAAGTATGTGAGGGGGATTGGCCATATGGATACCCATTTAAACCAAGTTATTTAAAATTACATAATATATATATATATATATTACTTAGGATTAACTTTAATTATTTTATTTTTTTATCCTATTTTTTTAATCTTTAAAATAAATGGTCATGAATAAATTAATAAGTTATCATAATGGATTAGTTATTAAAATCAAAAATAGAGTTTTTTAATGAATTTTTATATTCTATAAATTTAAAATTTTGTGTTTAAAATTTTAATCAATACGGGAGTTTCTTAGAGTAGTATGTATAATGTAACAAAATTAATTAAAATATTTCACTTATGATTTGGGAAAGTTTATATAAAAAATGATTACATATATATAAGTATGTTTTTTAAAAAATAAATACAATTAATTAGAGATTAAATTTATTTGAAATCCATTTCTTAATAATGATTTTATGGCTTGGATATGAAAATTAATATTACAGGATGCCAACTGTTGGAATTTATTACTTTCAGGTTAGCTAAAATAAATATTGAATAAAAATATATTTAAAAAATTACTTCCCAAAATTTATTCTATTCCCTAGTTATTATATTTATACTTGGTTGGGGTTCTTAATGAATGGAATTTTTTAGTTCTATACATACTTGATTTATGATTTAATAAGTGCTTTACATAAATTTTCACGAACATAGAGAGATAGAGATAGAGAGAGATAGTATAATAATATAAAAATAAAAATGTGTGTGGTGTGTGTATTCCCAATCATAGGATATAAAGGAGTATGAGGATGTGTTTTCTCATATAAAGGATTGAGTCCCCAATATAAATTACAATTTTAAGGTGTAAATATAGTGTGTAATGACTTGGGGTAACTATTATTAATGTCATTCAAAGAGTGGTTAAATAAGAAAATTCATTTTTTTAATCTTTAAAATTCATGAAAATCCTTGATATATATTTTTTTTAAAAATAATATAAAATTTATTAATGTTATGGAGTGAATTCCCTTGTGATATTTTAAAGGTTTATTCTTAAGGAAAGTTATTTTTTAAGTATGGTGTTATGTTATTCATGAAAATATATACTATATTTTTTATATCATTTTTAAATATTTAGTATGTATTTCATGAAAAAACCATTACATATAATTATTTTGTTAAAATTTATAGTTTTAATGAAATATTTTCTAGAAACATGGAATTTAATGATAAATTCAAGTCAATTTTGGGTCATTATTGGTTCAAATTTTTGAACACATGTATTTCATACTCTAATAAATTAAATTGAGGATTTTTTCCATTCGTAATTTTTATTTTGGGTTAATTAATTCAGTTATTAATTATTTTTTAATTATTATTTTATTATAAAATATTTATTAATTTATTTTTCAGAAGAAACCTACCAACATAGAAAAACATATATAGATAACACTACGTATCTCACAATTCAATGGAATGATAGTGTAATGATTATTTTTATATCCCAACCCATGAATATGATATCTTAAGAAAATTCTATATATCACCGAATAATAGAGAAAATATTTTTGATGACTTATACATGAAATCCTTAAAAAATAATAACTATATAAAGTTTTGAGCATTTATTCCTAATATAGTGTGATATGAGAATAGTTGGGGTGATGTGATTCCTTTATTTGGGGGAAGATATATCATTAAGATGATGGTATGTAAGTCCATTAAATGGAAACTTTTTCAACCATAAAGAAACATCACACATATTTCAATCCCAATAGTACCAACACATAATATGGTATGGAACTAATTCCAATTATACTGCCTATGTAGGTTGTGAATCTTATTAACAAAGTTTTCATAGTCAATTCACATAGTATCAGTCCAATATTTATTCTCTTTTTCATTGAATAATGAATATCTCATTTTTTTCTTAACCCATGAACAAAATTTTAGTTCACAAGTATCATCACAAGAAAGGGTACTCTAGAATGAAGGGGAAGGTTTTAGATGAAGAATAAGATCCATAAGGATCATATTCTATCCACATGGAGAATATGAATGCATAAGGTTACCATCAATTATCTCCATTAAAAAAATTATTAACCAAATTAGTTGAGGATTCAATAATATATCCATGTGGATGGAGATAATAGAGAGAATAAGAATAAATTAATTATGAGGATTGGTCATGAAATTCATGATATTAAAGGGGAAAAACATTCATTGATCCACATAGAAAGATCCCATTATAAGTTTATCCAATTAGAATCATCAAATTTTTATGAATTTATTTTATCTCACTTAAGGTAGAAGAAAAAAATAGTGTAGGATATTAAACTAGGGGGCCAACAGAGAATGTAGGAATGAGGCTGGAGTGGTATTGAAATGAGAAGTGATTTTGATAGTATAATAATATTTTGGAGGAGAGTATCAATAATCTGATGGAGCTCTATAGAGTGTTTCATGGGATCAATGATCTTTTTTCTCACTTTCTCATCATTTCTATATATTATTATAATGTTGTCTCATGTCATTCTTAATTTTTCAAATATTGGAGTTTTTTTTATTAAAATTAATTTAGTTACACTATTTTTATTATTATGTGTTTTGAAAATGTGTACTAATTTTAATTCCTATATAATTGTATAATGGATGGATATCCACAATTTTTTAGGGATGGTAGTGAAATTGGGAACTCATGTAATTTATTAATAATATATACATTGTCACTAGATAGTAAAATATGAGTGTTTATAAAATAATAAAGTTAATACTTAATTAAGAAAATTAGGTAGAAAATTGCTTATTATAGTGAGATAATTGTATAAAAGGGACACCCTAAATATGTTTGATTAACAACCAAGCCTATTTGGGACTGAAAAATCCTATATGAAAACTCAAACTGAAAACGACGATGATAATACAGAATACCATTGTTTGTGAACTCATTTATTCTTATTAAGGAATATTAGGAAACATTATGATTCCATTAAATTTTATCTATAATTCTTAGGGATATATTTATAGAACCATAAAATATGAAATTGAAGTTTCTCACTTCATTATAATTACTAATAAAGAGGCATAGGTATGTTTGGTTGATTTATTTATCCTATACAATTTTAAGAAACTATAATGAAGGAGAGTAACTTGTAAGTTTAATCAAGGTTAGTTGATCCTCATATTACTTGCATATATATTCCACACATATTTACATCACCCATATTTTTTTTGATTTCAACTAATAATCAACAAATAAAACCGGTAGTTCAATTCCCTTATCTACGGAGAAATGACCTATTTATTGTGCACTTGTAGGGAGTTTGAATCTTTTACTACACCTTTACACCAAGCACATGATAACTGAATTACCTATAATATATAAGTATTAATTTTATTTTTTATGTTCCATATATTTTACACGAGTAACCATAAATCATGTTAAATATTACCTAACTTCCAATAACACCACATCCCTAATCACTACAAAGTCAGGGATTTGAGAAGGGATAAAATTTTGAGAAAATTATAATTGTGAAAATACTATCATAATAATAATAATCAATTCCAATTCAAATATAAATTAGGATCAAGAATATGTAGGAAAAAGTATATTTTATAAAGATATTTGTTATCTAGAAGTGAATAATATAGGTAGGACACCATATCTATTTTCTAATTCAACCATCATTTAATTAATAAAATTGTATCTACTCAAATATATTGAATAAATCTCCATAATAATTAAATGATTTTAAATATTTCTCCCTCTTTCCAGGATTCTTAATAAGAGTAAACAAACTCTTTAAATTGAATATTTATGAAATGTAATTTTTTTTTCTGATGTCCCATTTCAATACTAGTCATAAGAGGGTGATGTGTAGTCACTATCTTAGTCCTATTTTAGCTTCTCAAGTTACATTAAATTCTCTATCCTCAAATAGAAAATTTTTATTAGTAAAGTAAAATTTCCTATCATTAATAAACCCATATACAATGTGATAAAATTTGAGTTATATATATTTTGGTTTTGAAAAATAAAATCTATGTACAACATCTTTCTCAACTTGCTCTTTAGGATAATTTTATACTCCAACCTTTTAAAACATAGGTTCTAACACATTATATACAATATTTAAGGGTGAAATCTATGGAGGATCAACATCAAAAAATTTTTCTTCTATAAATGGAATATACAGGTCAATATTTTATGTAGGTGTTTTTTTTAAATCAATATGTGTAATATAATATAATTCTAGAATAGAGTAAACACTTTTAATAATAATGATATCATCCTCTTCTATCATTTCTATATCAAATAATTTTATGTGATCAAAATTATTAGTTATATTTATATAAAAATGATCCACTTTGATTAATTTATCTATATATATGTAGTTCACCTTTCTTTGGTGAACTATTCAAAATTTTCAATCTATGAGAGTGAGGATCCTCATCAATTTATCCATTTTCTACAAATGGTCTATTAAATATTTCAGTATAAGTGTCATATATTATTAGTTCATGTTCTTTATGAATCAATATTTAATAATCACTGGTTATTTATTTCTTGAAACGTATTTACCATCATCATCATTTTTATCAATATCTTTAGATTCAATCTAAAGTCTAATGTAATTCCCCACTTCCCCTGACCACTCAACAGGTTCCCAAATTAGTAGTGTATTATAGGACCTCAGGAACACATCCCCGTATATCATAGGTTTTTTTACTAGTAGTGAGGGTCTAAGGTGTTAACATGGGGGACTATACCCTCATATCAAATTAGGAAAAATAAATAAATAACCAAACAACATCCATATTACAATATATCACCAGAGTATGTGAAGAAATATAACATATCCATGCTACAATGAAATAAAAAATGTGAATAAAACTATGCATACCTTTTTTTCTTTTGGTTCATTCATATATACAAGATAAAATAAATAAATAAATATTTAGAGGACCAACTACTATTTCCAACAACCACTAAATTATTCTCTCTAATAACCGTTAAGCTAATCCAATCAGATCACACAACTTTGGGCCACTTCCCAACATAAATCTATGATAAAAGAATTCTAATCATACACTAATGTGCAATGTAAACTCGAGAAGGGTGTGAGTATAAATCAGTAGGGTACCACTAACCATATCCCTAACATATCCAATATACACAATGTATGTATAGTTGACATTCTTAAGAAATAAATAAATAACTATGGAGGCATACTAAAATAATCATTATCAATCCCTAGGTTCTATGGCGACACTCGATATTGATTATACTTTATTATTATAGTTTTGGACTATATTTTAGAATGTAAGTTATATTATGAGTAACATAAGAACCTAAGAAAAATCATAGACATCCTATATAGTATTAGGTGAAAAAATGGACCCTAGAAAGCATCATTGGAATCTGGTGGTAGCAGGCTCACCATAAGATCCTTGAGATAATACTAGGAATATATTTTTCATTAGTCTCATCAGCTGATCCTAGGGAGTATCTTAAGCATCCATATATCATTAGGAACATCAATGGATTCATGGGAGGATCCTAGGAATCCATAGTATAAGGCTTAAAAGTAGATCCCAGGAAGTATCTAAGATATATATATATATATAATCAGGGAAACCATCAAATCCTATGGTGTATCTTAGGTATCCATATGCTATCAGTATCATTGTTGGATTCTTGAGAGTATCCTAGGAATCCATAGTAGTAGGATCAATAGAAGATCCAAGGGAGTATTCTAGGAATACAAATGTTATTAGGATCAATATTAAATCTTAGGGACTATCCTTGGAATCCATATTTCATCAGGTTTATCACTAATTCATAGGGTGTATTGTAATGATCCATAATAGTAGGTGAATGCACTAGATCCTAAGAAGCATCCATGGTTTCCCATATAGGAATGATAATTTAATATCAGGTTATATATTTGGTATTCTATATGATATCAAATGAAAATTCAATATCCTATAGTGTACCAAGGAATATAATTCATAAAAACTTGAGTATAGAACATCCCTTCCATAATATCTCTTATAATAACATTTAACCCTGGGCCTGTATCCACTCAGTGTCATATCTATAATAATAATATTGGCTGTCCTTCAAATCACACAACCCATCATCATTACAATAGCCTCATCAAATCATACCATAGATAATCTGGTTTTAAGGAGACACATGAATTAAACCATACGCGACTCACATCACTTACCCTACCAAGGTTAACATAAATCTTGGGCACCAACCAAGGTCCCCTAGGTAATATCATATCTAGGACACACAACATTGTCTCCCCTATCCCATACCAATCTCTTAGGGCAATCCCATTACCGAGAGGGCATAACATCCCTCATTATTGTCAAAATCCTATTATAGCCTCCTCAACCACATAGAAAAACCCATATGATCATCACAGTAAATATATTACTGAATGGTTATATCTCTTCCCAAGTTATAGGTCAGTCATCACACCCAAACTATCATAATATATCCAAGGCTTAACCACCTAGGTGATTACATAAATGTAGGGGAGTAACACACCCCACTCTCTAATCATATTGACTAAGGATCTAAGGAAATCCACAGTCTATTCATGGACTACTAATAGGCTCTATGGCGATTACCGAGGTTGTCTTTTCCTGGTCTATCACTTCTCCCTACTTAGGGTATTTAAGGGAACCTATACCAAGGGATAGTATATTCCTTTATTTTATTAAATTAATACCCTTAAGGGTCAAAATACATAAAAGAATATATTTTATAATCAATGCCTTAACCATCAGTATAAGAGAAATTAATACAATGCTCAGGGTTCCATTGAGGCTCATGACACTTACATCCACACACAAACATTTTACTTTAATAAAAAATTCATTTCATTTAAAAGGTCAATCACCCATAGTGGAAAGACCACATATCACATGCTACACACCAAAATCATAAACCAAGGGATATGATCAAGGGACCACATACCAAAATAGATTTCATTTTCTTTTATCTAATCCCATAATATATCACCCAAGACCATTCAAGTCTCGTATCGTCTCCAAAGCATCTATCTCAAGACACAATTCCCATAAAAATTTATTATATTAATTTATAATTTATTATACATTTAAATAATTATCTTTCAATTTAATTCAATTAATAAGAAACAAAAAATGGCTCATTATTTTGACACGTTACACTAAAACTTTGACCAATCATCTATGGAAAATCCACGAAATACTCTTGACACTATCTTGAGAAAAATCCCGAAAGTTTGACACAAATTCAATAGCCAATTTAATTTAATTTAAGAAAAAATCCTAGAAAAATTCTACAGGATTATTTACCTTCAACCAAATTATGATTAATGGTGTGTGATTATCCTCCCATGACATATTCTACCCATATCATTCAAATTATCCATTATTCTGACCCAATTACCCAATGATCTAGTAAAATCAATGTCAAAACCTACAATTAAATCACACTAAAATCAAAGGTAATCAAAGAGAAACCAAAATGTAAGAAATATGAGGAATAACATACATTGAATCATTGTGAAAACACCACCAAAATAAATATGGATCAAGGGTAATTGAGAGAGAAAACTTAGTGGGAGGAGTTGGCTGATAATGGCCTCTCCCAATACCACATTTGGCTAAACATTTGTGGGGTTGACTGGTAAATTACTGATTTTATCCTAAAAAATGAACCCATGTCTAGATAATGGGGTAACCAATAGGGTCATAGTGAAAATACCCCACATGCATAGAAATCTCTTGAGGCCCTCTCAATTATTACAGTGTAATATCTTACTCACCATGACCCTTATGATGTGACACCACTAGGTATAGGGGTCGACCCCTTGGCCAACCCCTATTACAGCATGGACCTCCTATACTGTAGAGAGAAGAGTGACCAAAGAAGAAAAACTATAAGGAATAAAATCCTTCACAACATGACTCTTTATTGTCCCAAAGTGTAGAACACTCTTCTATAGCTTGTTTCAATGCGACCTCCAACTATCATGCCACAACATGCTGCAAACAACTGAAATTTCAACTTTATCTTTCCATAACCTTCTCCAATACTCACTCAAGTACCCTTGGCACTCATATATCCCCTAAAAAAATCCAAAAAAACTTCTTCTGCTATATTCTAAATCTCATAATTCTGATCTAAATATGTGTTATCTAAATGACCCATGATTCAGAGCTAGAAATTCAAATCCCCCTAGAATTTCCCAACCTAATGTGACACTAGGGTTTACAACCACTCAAAAAAATTATCATTCTTGAGAAGTCATTTTAATCCCTTAACCATAAATCTTTAATTTCCCAAGTCATCAATTTATAATAAAATCGGTGCATACTATCTTATAACACTAAATAAACCTCAACAAAGAAACTCTAAATATAAGGTCCACTATTCATCAAAATTTGAGGTTCCCACTCATAACCATCACCAAACAAAGATGAAATCCATCCATTTTTAGGAACCAAATTTATTTTAATAATATCATAATTAGGTTAATTGTTCTCCCTACTATAATACTTAGCTCATAAAAGCATTTTTTTATAAGCCATGGATATCCCCATCATTGGAACCTCCTACTAAAAACACAATCTCATCAGTCCAGTGATCCACTTAGTGTGGCTTTAATATCACATAAAACATTGACTACTCCCACTTGATATTATTATTATTGAAAAAATTTGTACCCACCCACTTATATTCTATCTTTATCACTCTATCACGATGAAAAAAACCTTGAAGGAATCCAAAGATCATCCAAAAACACAAACAAAATTCCAAAACCGATATTTGGTGAAATTACAATGTTGGATCATTAAATTACCAAACCTACTATCAGGATCCATTATAAATAACCAACTCACAATTGGTTTTACATACCCTCAGATCACATCAAATCCACCCCTATCCAAAAATCAATGTATAGAATCCATCCAACTCCATATATGAATCCAGATTTTGGTAATTACCAAGGAAACATATCACATCAGATCCATTTTCTTACTGACATCCAAGTTCCATATTAACTATACACTGAATGATTGTATCATACCCACAACCATATCAATATGAGGGTTTTACCTCCATATCCCATGCTCTTCCCATTATTTCACATAATTATTGGATGTGGTCATCTCACTCATACCCTAGTGCTAATAAAAAGTACTAATCACTTCCTGTTCCTGACTCAATAGGAGAATCATCTCTAAAACCTACTAAATTTACATATAAAATGAAGGTCACACCCTCCAACAATTTTTTTTTCACCCCCACCATATATTTTTCCTTATACTATTCCATGTGTATAAACATAACATGTTTCCATATCAAATGCATTTCACACCTCTTTAGCCAAACTTACCAATAGAGAAACCATTGAAACAATCCATCCATGGAATAAAGATTATAAAAAAAGAACCACATTTTGATATCACTTAAATCCCTGGAAAACCAAGACAATAATAATTTAATCAAATCCATAAGCCCTTGGCATATACATAACTACTTATAGATAAATGTACAAACCTGCACTATTCATAACCTTCACACAATACCATGATCTCATTCAAACACGATGTGTGAATAGTAATTTATAACCCCATCAAAAAACCCAACTCACACTTCAATGAGATTAACACCATTCAACCCAACCCACATGTATAAACAAAAAACCATGCACACTACATGTTAGTTTCACCAAATCATAAGAATATCACTTGATTATTTATCTCTAAAAAGACAGAGTCATCTGACTCAATACTATGGCCACTTTCATGATCACCTGGCACCTATGAATTTTTAATAAATCTCAAGTGTCTACCCACTCTATCATTGCACTATCAAAATTTCATACAAAATCAATATGGTCAGGCATCCCACTGATCATACCCTTAAAATACAACATTGATACCAAAATCACTCCAAGTGATTTATATCCAAAAAACAAAAGAATAATCACATTCCCATATTCCCCACATGATAGCCCCTCCCCTATACCGATATTATAACTTGAATCATATACCCATGATTCCAGTCTCTAAATCACTTATAGGCTAAGATAAACCCTCTATAGGTAACCATTATACTAATATCACCTGCCTCACCATTATCTAGAGCCAGATATCAAAGGAACTAGGCTCTCCCACTAAGCCTAAAAAATATGTCTTATATATATTATTTATTATGAGGAATAATATATAATCCAGCATCATATATATAAAGAAAACTCTTTAAATATAACACCCACTATAGGGTTCTTAGACACACACACACACACTTGCATTAGGAATCACATGCGAATTCATCAAACTACTAGGGAACTAGTCATTATTGATCATTTTCATACTAGACTATCCACTTGAGGATGATGACCTCATCCACATGTATATGATGATATGATCCTATAATGATTTATAATGATTATACTATAGTAATATGATTCAATTATGTATAATTCCACCAAGAATCTTTATGATAAAAATTCAGATATGTTACTATTTACACATTAAGTAACCAAAAATGTATCAAAATCACTGAAAAGGGGTTCATCATATGGGAATCCAGTGCCTACACTAACCCATAAAAGGGTCGCTACCCATCCTTTATAGAGGGGGACTTTATAGTCATCATCATGGAGAGTCATACCTTAAGACCCACATGAAATTTCATAAAAGAAAAATTTATTATTGTCTAATTGAGTAGAATTATACTAATATATTTTATAAGAAATCAACTTATATGTTATTATTGAAACTTTAAATAACTAAACCCTATATCATCAATGAAATCAATCAAAGTCAAATGCAAGAATTCCATGTGAGTCCTATGTTCTAAGAATGATGCATGCACACAATCCTCTTTCCAACATTACAATAACCAAAACTAGAAATATAAATATCAAATACATACATCATATTTAAAATAAAATATCAAATTTAATCATGAAAAAAATGATATAAAATCCCATATCTCTCAAAACATAGAACTAATATAAAAAAAGTTCACAAAGAACCTGTCTATGGTGGCTAATAAGCATAAAAAAATTCTTATATCTCTAGTATTCCATATACCTAAATAGTAAGAAAAAATAAAAATACTATGATACCACTTTGTAACACCCTGCTACCCAGGCCCCTTGATATTATCCTAAATTATTGCTGCATCAAAAGAACTCATGAGTGCGTCAAGATATTCCATAGTCTTCTGACTAGAAATGATGGTCTAGGGTGTTACTGTGGGGAGAGTATACCTTCATATAAGACTAGAAATGATGCTATTATTTTTTATTCAATAATTTTTACATTTTGATAAAAAAATTCTATGGTTTTTAATTGATATACCAAAATAATTAATTACTTAACTAAAATATGGGTAATTTACATTTATTGAATTAATTTGGAAAAATATAAATAAAAATGATAAAAATTGAAATTTATTTTTTTATGAAAATTAACTATGTTATTCTTCATTATTTTTGAAAATGGGTCATTACACTACAAGTATAAGGGAAAAGAGGCCAACAGATCTGAACAATATGTGTTTTATAGGTACAAGTTAGTGCATAGGAGAACTAAGAATCCCACAGAGCATATTCATAGGGTGGTTTGTATCACATTTGGGATAGTGTGATTTAGCATGACCCATGAGTGTGTATGAGTGTAGCATGAGCCTTTCCTCATAGTAGGTGATCTGATCCAAGCACCGTGTATTGAGTATTATATAGAGCTTCCACCCTGGAAACATCTATGATGTGAAATTCCTTTTATGTGGAGCACTGTGAACTTATGTTGGATGATGTCATCCTACCTCAGCTTTTCATCTTCACATCTCAAACATTTCCTCCACATCTATATCGCTCATGCTCACCATCTCCACAATAAAAAAAATAACAAGAATCCTTTATAGGAATCGTTATCGAAGCTCAGAATCAAGATATCAGTATTCAAGGAATATGAAAATCCCTATGGGACATCATTGGAGACTCATAAAACCTTATGTAACCTATTTTGAAGAATATAAAGCACTGTTTGAATATGGGAGTTACCACAAATAGCAACATGTCAAGTTAATGTATCCCTATGGTCGATAACAAGATCTCAAAGCCACAAAACCCACTAAAATGACCTACAACCTTGTACAACCAGTCCCACCAACTTGTACCACCAATATATGTAACCACTAGGTTCCACCGTCCTTATAATAATGTTTCCTCCTTTCAATCCATATCCTACCACTAGCTACTGTCACCATTGTTAGGTGATACTGCTTTTAGGTTCTATCATCCACATAATACCATAAAATCTTTACACTTCCTACTACCTATAGCTTTTTCTCCTATATTCCACCACTGGTAAGATTATTCTGATATTTAACACAAATAACTAACTATATACACCTTCTCATATCATCATGATTATACCATACATTACACCACCAATCACATTCCACCAACACTCCTTTCTACCATCATGTCATACCATTAGAATCACCTTCATACCACCACTTCTGTATCATCTAAGTTCATAGGAACACTATAAAATATGTCAAAAATATTTGTTGAAGATACTACTCTACTTGATTTGAATCACTATAACCATTGAGTTCTTAAAAAACTACAATGAAACATAAAAATAAGTGAATTCATGAAATGGTTCACAGAATGTGCAATGAATGAGATGGGAGAGAACTTGGATAGGATGAATATTCTAAGGCCTATAGTGGAATAAAGAACACACCATAGTGTGATCACCCATGGTCAGTATCTAAATCCCATGCTCGAATCACCCACCAGATGGATTGGATCTGATATTTAAACCCAAGTACAATTTTCAATAAAAGAATTAATAATGGAGTCTGAAATACATAAACAAAATTTAGTAAAGAAGATTAATATTAAAGGAATACTTGATTCAGGATTCCAACCTCTAGACAATGTGACCCAAGGATAGTGGTAAGTGAGATTACATATGGATAATAACCATGGACAACCACTATTTCTCACTAGAAAAAATATAGTATCTTTTTTTACCACCCTATAATAGGAACATCCAAACTTGGAACAATTTTTAGGGAGCTAAGTATTAGATAATTCACCCTTTCTTTCAAAATTATAAATAGTTTTCATTATTTTCTAAAAAATATCTAAAAAACCTTCTTTCTATGATGTATTAAAAATTCCATTATTATGCATGTATTCATTACTCATAGGTTCCTAGAAATGTTATAGACATTATTTAGGATTCACCCCCATAATGGATTGATGACTTTACTATATTGCAAAATAATATATTGTATAACCAAGAGAAAGGACACTCACTTAAAGAAATAATGGACATGATTAATCAATTAAAAACTAATTTTGAAATATTTAAGGCCAAGGAGAAATTTCCAATAGATAAGGATCCCCAAAAAAAAACTCCATACAAACCAAATCTACTGGTAGAAGAGGTTTCAAATCCAAATTATTTTTATGAAGTTCAAGAGGTTGAGGTTTTAATTAAAGTCTTTCTATAGCCCAAACTATTATAACCCATCCCTTGGGGCCTGTGCCGTGACTACCCCATGCCCACCTTCCATAGGCCAGGGGTTGGTGACTAGTACTAGAAAGACATATCCTAAAAAGGTAATTCATTGACCTTAAACCTGTACATGCACAGATAGGGGAAACTAAGAAAAGATAACCATGAAGGAAAGAAAAACATTACAACCACCCCAAGGTACAACTACTGAGAGTAAAATGTGTAAAATGAAAGTAAAGAGGCTAGAATAAAAGCCCAACTGAAAAGAAAGTACAGAAAAAAAGTACAAGCTCCGGAGGTCGTCTGCCAAGGATCCTACCTGAATGGTAGGTACATATCTCCATCGTATGTCACTACAACACACCATGTCTATCGATCCACCTTCGAGCACTATATAGTATTGGATCCCCAATGTCCCAGTCAAAGTTATTCGTCATCTTCACAAGAAACAACAGGTGTGGGTGAGGCCTATGTAGAGGTGAGTATAACAATACTCAGTAGGGACCTCGAGACCCCCAAAGGTCTCTCAGTAATCCATAAAGAAAAACACCACAAAGTAAAATATGACAGAGGTAATACCACCAAGAGAGATCTCAAAAACATAGCACACAGTAAAATACACAACTCACACTAGGTATAACTTAAGTACAGAAGTAAAGATGATTAGTTGTAAAGCTAGATCATCTTATTTTGTCGAGAGGCTCTGCTGCTGATCCACAGAGGGTCGCTAGGTTCTGAAACACATAGAATCGCTAGGTGTTGAACCACACAAGATTGATAAGTGCTGACCCACTCAGGATCACTAAGTGATGACCCACACATGATTTCTATGTGTTGACCCACACAAGATCCCTAGGTGCTGACCCATACAGGATTGCTATTCGTTCTTCATGTCAGAGCCAACCACCGGATTCCCACACTTAGCACACTTAAATCCATGAGAATATACTCCTCAAGCCATCGGTCATACCTCAACTTCCATGAAGTCTCACATAGAGTAACCCCAAAGGACCATCTCTTCATAAGGATCCCAACGTAATAGATGACGCATCATTTGGTCGTCCGGTCTGTAAGTTATAGGCCTTTTAGTAGAAAGGGTCTTGTTGGATTTGAGTTTGATCCAACCCGGCCGTATTCCAACTTCTGCCAAAACTCACATAGAGTATCTCAAAAATATTTCCATGTCGCAAGGGTCCCAACACCTCTGATGGTGCCTCAATTAGACGTGTAGTTTGTAAGATATAGTTTTTTAGTAAACAGGGGGCTAGTTGTTTCTGGGCTCGGTCTGAACCGGTCAGACCAACCTGAACAACTCAGACCGAGGGTCCCATATACCATGGTTTAATTAGATGGACTCGATCTAACCTGATTTGGGTCGAGTTTGGTCTGGTCCGGATTGGCCATTGGGCCAGACCCAATGGGCCTCGCTGGACCTGGACCGGTTTTGCCGAGGGTCCAGACCACCGAGTCGCCTGGCAACCCGATCTCATCCAGCACAACCCAAAGGGTTCGGTTCTGGCCTGACGACATGGGTCCAGCCTACTAGGTGCGAGTCTGGCCCGCTTGGCTGCAGGTCTAGCCCGCTGGCTGGGGGCGCAGCCTGCCAACCTGAGGCCCGACCACAAGGGTGGGCGATGGTGCGCCGTCCAGCCCGAACGCAGTAGCCACATCGCGTGCAGGCCCACTGGCCCCACATATGTGGGGCCTCCTCTAGCCGCGGTTAACAGACCGCAGCTCACCAGCCACCGGATGGTTCAGACTCGGGCCTTCCCTCGACGCGGTGCCCGGCGCCGCGTTTCCTCACTGCCACGACTGTTCGGCTGCAGCTTCCTACTGACGTGGTGCATTGACGGATGCCCCACCACCCTCTTCCTGTGGCCGCTACCATGGGCCACTACCAGTGCCTTCTACGGGCCACTAGAGTCGCACCGATGGTCCATTTTTGGAGCCATTTTCACCTACGGTCTCTGTAGGGAGCCACCATCACCGCGAATCCTTCGAATTATAATTGCTGAAAAGTTGACTAGTCGACTTTGAGGAAATCACCAAGAAAAAATATGATAGAGGTACCGTGCATTGTTTGGGTCGGTCCGCACCCTCTGATTTAGAGTTTAATCATGGGGATAAACATGATGATAACCACACAGCTTGAAAACCCCCAAATCAAAACCCTGCACAATATCCACCCGCAAGAAAGAGCGATTCGCAGATCAAGCCATTAGTCGGTTGATCCATGTTCGTCATTAATTTTCAATAATAAGGAAAAAATCATCAAATACTTAGAATGAATAAATCCCTACCTCATTGATGTTCTATGTTGAAGCATTCATCCTTGAGGTTTCAATATGTTGACATTGCTTCCAGCTCTATTTTTCGAGGCACGTCGAAGATGATGAAGTATCCCTGGAATTCATCATTCTTCATTGGGGAGGAAGTTCAACAGAGGTTATTTAGAGTATTATCCACAATTAATCATCATCCCACCAATGCATCAAACAATTAAAAGGAAAACACATCACTACATTTTAGTTACACTGTGACATTGTGTCATTAAACTGTTTAATTTATGAAACAACATCGTTGTTACGCTTCCTTTATTGAATAGTTATACTGCATGATATGAGCCATTAATGAGACTAATTAATGTGCCTCTTTAGCGCATTTTCTCTGTACTGCAACATCTCTATTCTCTAATCAACAATGATAAAAGAAATAAAATAATTCCTTTAAATTATTTTATTATTTTTCTCAAAAAGTCTAAAAAATAACTTTTCCACTCGGGCCTTGCCGACCAAAGTTAAGTAATTTCTAGGAGAATCCTGGTGTTTTGAGTTCAACAGTGCCCTTAAATTTTCGATCCAAGCACCAGTTCAAAATTTAGAAAAACCCTCTCGCACATTTACTAAACATACATTAAAAAATTTCAAAATTCTGTTCCAGGCTCTTAGGGCCTCGGAATCACGTGCCGTCAGAGTGTGTGGTCTCAGAATAATTCCATATAATTAAAAAAAATTTACAGAGAATTTCCAAGACATTATATAACTATATCATGGTATAGATCAAAACATACTATGAAGTGATAGAGAGTGATGATGGAGAACCATGTGTTGAGGTACATAGGTTTCATCAAAATGATTCATATGAATTTTGGATTAAATAAAAAAATATTGAAATTCAATATGATCTCCCTATATTTAAAGAAGAAAAATAAACACCATTGTACATATCTCTGGTATTTTAAGAAGAAGATACCACCTAAGTGGTGGAGTTTGATGAAATAATGGGGGGGGCCTCACTACCTGCCTCTATTTACTACCACTAAAATCTAGGATTGTTTTTACAATGACTAATAAATTTATTCTATACCAACATGGGGAGAAAATATTATCATTAACTTTTATCATCCAATTTTAATGAAACTGAATTGAGTTATACCTCTCATTATTTTGAATTATAAGATTCAGCCAAATGTTATATTTCCTTGGAGGATAATCGTGAAAAAGAAGATACACCTTATGAGGAATACAAGTAGCTCGCAGAACATGTTGAAAATTTATTAGAGGGAGAACATAAAGAGATCAAAGTGGCTTTACTTGAGTAAAATGAGAAACAATATATCTAAATTAATGGGGAAGAATATAATATTGATTCTACATATTTTAATTTTTTCAAATAAAATTACATCCTAAATTTCCTATTGATTATTATTTTGATGCAACACACCTTGAGATAACAATGGATAGTAAAGATGAGGTTTATCAAGTAGAAACCCAAAGGAAGGAGGGACCATTTTTTATCCTATCCCTAACATGAAAATTATAACTTATTTATAAGGGGGTTAATTTTTTGTACTCTGTCCTTAGTGTCCTTGACAACAAGAAATAAAGAATGTAAGCTGAAAGAATGAAACTCCAACCACCATAAGATTTCAGATAATGGATAGTACTACCCTAATAGAGGCAATAAAAACCCATTGATCACTTGGGGGATCAGACTAGGAATTATATTTTATTTATTTTATTTTATTTCTATAACTTTAGTTTTAAAATTACTTCAAAGTAAATAGTTTTAAGAATACATTAAGATGAATCCCAATCCCCCTAATTAATTTTTTAACTTTAATTAATGGTTCTTACACTTTAATGAGTGATTTTATTTTACAATATCTTGATGATGATGAAAAAATTATCCTAGTAGTAAGTCCATAAAGAAGGAAGAAGACTAGAGGTTCATTTGAATGGGAGTTCACTTCTATATTATTAATCTTTTAACTCCCCATGATTTTGAAAATCTGTTATGAGCTATAAAAGTAAATTTTCATGCCCACACATAGACACTCTACATTACTTAACTAGTTTAGGATATATGAGTTTCTTAGGAATCCCATGATACTATGTTTTATATTTCCAAAGTTAATGAGATTAAAGGATTAAAGTAGGGGATTGACTGATTATGGTGAAGTATAGGATGTTATTTTATTGAATCATGATTTTAGGGAATTTATTGATTTATGTAAATAAAATTTCCATTCCATTCCTCATATACTTAATTTCTAAAATTCATATTGATTGGTTTTTTTATTATTTTCCTTTACTTGAGTGATTTTTTCTCAAATTTTATTTTTAATTACCAAGAGGAATTATAGACCTAATAATTTTCATTTTTATCATTAGAATATTAATTTATTAATCACAGGGAATACCACCTACTAGAACTATCATTAGAACTTGTCAAAGAAATGATTGAAAAAATTCACCTTTAAAATGATTGAGGAACCTTCAACGATTCATCCCATATCCTTAAGACAACCTTTTACATTAAACTTATTTTATCACATAGAATCCATCTTTGAACTTGTTTGTAATGATACATATTACATGAAAATATTTCCCATTCCTACATAGCTCTATGATTTTTCATGATATTTTAAACATGAAGTGTTGGGGTGATGGAATTCATAGTAGAAGGGAAGCAATGAATTATAAGGAAAAGGTGTGGGGGTGCTCTGTTGGGTATTAGTAAAGGGTTATGACCATAAACTATGTTTCATTTCCCCCTCACGATGTAAAAAAATATGTTTTAACTTGAAGGAATCAAAAATCCCCATTACTAGACCAATGATTTTATCATATCAAGTTAGATGGTGGATATGAGATTAATTCTAATCATAAAATTTGAAAAAGAAATAATTATTTGAAAATTTTGGTTGAAAAAATGAAAAAATATAGAATAAAATTAAAGAGTGTTTACAAAATTCCTTTATATTTCAATATTCATGTAATTTAAATTGATTTTGGGAAAAGTGTGTTGTTACTTTGAGAAAGGGAAATTTCATTGAATATTTAACTTTTGAATATCATGCATTATGATTAAGGGTGTTAAAATACTTTTGAGCCTTAATGTTTTAAAAATCATTACCCACCTAGATAAATACTTAGATTCATTATAACCCTTTTTCAAAGTCCTCATTATTTCATGTGATTTGTTTCATTACAAAATGGATAATGTAGGTCCTCTACAAGTTTATGTGAAATAGATTATTCTAATGGTATGATCATAACACTATATGAATGTGCATCATGAGTGATGAGAGAAGAAAAATACACTATTCATCATGTCACAATATATCATGTTTTATAAATATAAATTATGACATGTGAATGAAACAAATGATATGATTCAATAAATTCCAAAGGGAGAAATTATAATTCATAATAGACATGGTTTACTTGAAAATTATAAAGTTGAATTAATATTTTTGTGGAACTTTTAAATTTTATCTCCCCATAGAAGATAATTTTATTTTGCTACATTGAAAGTTTAATATTGGTAAGCATGGTGTTCATATTTGATTTATGTGGAGATTAAATGATTTAGGACAATCATAGATCATGTGTAGGGGTATTTGATTCCATTATTTTTCATACAATTTTTTACCATTTTTATAATAAATTTCAATAGTTTTTAATTGTTATACCCAAATAATTAAATTTTTTATTAAAATTTGGTTAATTTTATGTCAAAGAATTAATTTTTTTAAAAAATAAACAAAAATAATAAAAATTGAATTTTATTTTTTTTATAAAATCTAACTATATTATTTTTTATTATGTTGTATAAAAGAGGCCTTTAAACCACTATTCCAGGGGATGATATCCTAAAAACTGCATATAATAGGAGATTCAAATGCATGAGATAACATACAGAAGAACCAAGAAGCCTGAAGAGCATTCACATAGGGTCAGTCTTAGACCATTAGCCCAGTGTCTATTGACATGACCTATGAGTGATTGTGAGTGTGGTGGCAGCCCATCCCCATAGAAGGATATCTGAGCCAAGCACCACACATTGAGTATTATATGGAACCTTCATATTGATTGCTTATTTAATGTGGGACACCTTTTATGTAGCACATTTTGGACTTAAGTCGAATGATGTCAGCAAGCCTCATCTCCCCATTTACCCATCTTAGAATTTTCTAACTCACTACTACTATTTGTGATCCCCTCCTACACCATTATAAATCATTTCAATCCACTATAGGAACCACTATATAATCTCAAGATCAAGCTATTATAAGTTTGGAAGAATGAAATCCCCATGGGCCATCATTAGAGACTCAAAAGACCACCTGTGACCCAATTAAAAGAATATAAATCTTTATTTGAAGAAGATATTTTTCATGGATATAAAAAATCCCGAGTTAATGTATCCTAGTGGCCAATAGTTGGAGATAAAATCCACAATTCCCATTTAAATAGCCTATATCCATATGCTAATAGCCCTACAAGATTGTATCTCTAGTGCATGTGACCTCCAGGTGCCACCTTCCATATAATACCATTCTATCCTTCCTATCCATATCCTACCATAAGTTAATACTTATAATTTTAGGAGATTCTACCACTAGCTTCCACCACCCATATAATACTGCTGCCTCCAACCATTTCCTATTACCATTGAGCACTATCACCAGCTTCTACCACAAAGTGACATATTCAATTTACATCCACCGAGTGTTACCATTGACCCATTTCTACTACCATATTCTCATACTACCGCGGTGATACCATTCAAGCCAATTTGACTCAAATACCACTGACCATTCTTACTGATGAATTGTCCTACCACTAGCCTAACATTCATTATATCATGAATGCCACACATGTTTTCATCATATCACCATTACAAAGGACTTTAATCTATATTAAAACCACTACCCAGATTTACTGTGAGATTCATAACCATCTCAAGCTCATAAAAAATCCATAAATAACAAAATGGTGTGAATAAATCCCTATAAAAAATAGTTCATGGCACGTGAGATGCTGAGAGGGAATTGGGACCGGTTTTATATCCCAAGGCCTAAAATAGAAGAATAAATACATCATAGTGGGCTCACTCACGGTGAACATGAGAATCCCAATCTCGAAGAATCCACCAAATGGATTGGATCTATTATTGAAATCTGAGGACAACATGCCAGAAAAGAATCAATACCAAAGGTATAGAATCATTGGATAAGGTTTATAGAGAATATGAAAATTTAAGTAAATATTTATTTGAGATACCAACCTCCATGAAATATTACCCAAGGATGGTGGTAAGTGTGATCCCAAATGAATAATAAAGTTTTTATAAGAGGAAGGATGAACATAAATTAAATCAAGATATGATTGAAGATGGAGATATAAAAATTTGGGATGTTAAAGTTGGGTACTCTCTCTATTAAATGGTTATTTAAAATAGATAATCACATTTGTTAAAAGGAGGATACATTGAATGATTTAATGGTATAAAGATTCAAATATTTTAAGTGATTTTTTTTAGATTCAAGGACTAGACCTTTGGCTTCCAATACCTATAAATTTACAGTCCATTCTACTGAAGAGGGGATAAATAACTTAACTAAGGAATTAATATTATGTTTTTTAGTTTTATAATATATTTTAGTTTTCAATATGTTCTATTTTATCTATATTAATTAACTAATAAATTGTTGTTCCATTATCTCAAACCATTTTTTCTATGTCTCATGCTCTCTCTCTCTATTGTGATCTCGTGTAATCACGATGATGACTAACTAACCTAAATAATATTGCAAGGTAATAATTCATTATTGAACCAATTTCTATATTTAATTTCTAATTTATTAGAATATAAGTATGACCTAAAGTTGGTGTAATCCTCATTTTTTTTATCTAAGGGTTAAATTCTTATTCTATAACCACTCTACCTAAACTGAGGAGGTTGATGTATAATGCACTAAGAGAATATTTAGTACACTATGTATTCACAGCTAGGGTAGAAGAGGGTGTTTAAACATATTATGAATCATTTGTTTGAAGTAAATATTAGATTGTAAAATGAAGGTTATCATTGGAAAACTCTCCTGGTATAAATTCCTATATTTTCAAAAATAAATTCATTTTTTTATAAATGAAATTTTTATGTTAGGTTTATTTTTTCATTGTATTCTTATTCTACTATCATTTTCATTACATTAATTAGATAAGAAAAAAAAGTAAGTGAACTAAGAATAATGTGTGATTGATTGTGAGGAAAATGATGTGAGATGACCCTAGTCATCCACTATGTTTCACTAGGTAAAATATAGTACATTTTGTACCACCCTATGATAGGAGCATTAAGAAACATAAAAAATAATGAAAAAATCCATAACAGAATAACCCATCATATTACAAAAATTAAATATAACATAAAAATGAAATAATAAAATTAAATTAGAGAATATGTTCATAAAACCCAATGATCACCCACTGAGAAAATAACATATATAAAATAAGAAAAAGAAATATATACAAGTAGGATTTATTACCATCCCTGAGCCTCATCACATCCTAGAATCCAAAACCTATTGAGTTTCTCCATCTCAACCATGTAATGTTGGGAAACTTCATTACCTGATCCTATTATAAAAGAGGTTTACCCATGTTCCAATGTTCCATGGTTACCCAAGAAAGGTGTTTATAAAACTCAAAGGGAACCACCATTTAGGTCCCTAACGTAACAAGTATACAAAGTGTATACATAGGTTATATGATTAATAAATACATAAATAAATAAATAATTTTAGTAAAATAGTCAGCATCAATCCTTGAGTTCAAACATAACACTCGAGATCAAGTATATATTCTTTAGCTATTGAAAGTACATCACCAATTTGTAAGTCATATCAGATATAACACTACATCCTAGAAAAAATAATAATTACCACATAATGTTTTGAAAAAAAACACTAAATCCTATGAAGAATACTAGTCATCCCATGGTAGAAGACTTAATTAAAAATCCCAAAGAGTATCATAGGAATCCATAAGTATTTGGGATAATTCTTTGATCCTTTAGAGTATCACAGGAACCCAAATTAGTAGGATCGAAAATTGATCCTAGGGAGTAACCCAGGAAACCATTTCTCATAAAGAAAATTATAGGATCCCAAGGAGTATCCTATGATTTAATATGTCCCCGGGTATATCTTTGGATATTCAAGAGTATCCTAAGAATCCATAGTAGTAGGATTAATGTCTAATACTAGGGATTATCATTGGATTCAATATGGAATTAGGATAAACACTAGATCATAGAGAGTATTAAAGTCATCCATATATCACGAGGCTCATCTTGTTATTTAATAGAGTATCCTAGGTATCCATATAGTAGGTGTAAGTACTATATCATTAGAAGTATCATAGGAATCCTATAGAGGCATGATCATCAAATCCAAATTGATTTCTTAGTAATTTCATATGATATTAGGTGTAAAATAAAGATGATAGTTCAAACCTATGAATATTATTCATAAAAACCTGGGGTAGTGTTACCTCATGTATTATCTCATATCATCATATATAAATTGTGGAAAACATACAACTAATGTAATCTATATAATTATAACATGGTTTATCCTTTAAATCTCCTAACCCATTATCACTACTATAGCTACATTAGCTCACATAAAAGTTCTTTGGGTTCTAAGGTGACACCTAAATTCAACCATATGTACCTCTTGTCAATAACAATCTTAGGGTTAACATGAAAATGGGGAACTAACCAATGTCCCCTATATCACATCATATCTCAGACACTTAACATGGGATCCACTATCCTATACTTATTTTTGGGACCAAGTCTATAACTTAGAGGGAATAATGCTCCTAATCATCATCAGAATCATGCTACTACTTCACTGGCTCATAGAAAAACTCATATGGTCATCACACTAAAGAGATGGTTGAATTACCATCACACTTCCCAAGTTATCAGTTGGTACTTTCACCAAACCTAACACAATATACCCAATAAATAAGGACCTGGGTGTTTACATACTAGTGGGGGAAGATCTGACCCCTCAATCTTTAATCAGCCATCCTAAGGATCTAAGGAATATCAAGATCCCATCATAGACTACTCTTGGGTTATAAAGTGATGCTTGAGGTTGTTAAGGCCTG
Organism: Viscum album; assembly: GCA_963277665.1. Classification (NCBI taxonomy): domain Eukaryota; kingdom Viridiplantae; phylum Streptophyta; class Magnoliopsida; order Santalales; family Viscaceae; genus Viscum; species Viscum album. Next base: position 652,204,255 of record OY728148.1, on the reverse strand, counting down.
GTCCATTACTACTCCCTACCCAAGGTATATAAGTTCACCTAAACTTATTGTCAATATGTTACTTTATTTCATTTAATTAATAACACTAATGGTCCATATATCTCAAGGAGTATTTTTTGTAATCAAGATTTCCAATATCATCGATTAAGGTTTCAATATAAGGATTAATGTTATATTGTGGCCCTTTACATAATCATCTATACACAAACATTTTAATTTTTTATAAAATTTAATTTAATTAAAAAGGTTGATCACCCATAGTAGTGATACCATATATCACTTAATTTATACCGAAAACATAAACCAAGTGGTATTTCCAAGGGAACACCTACCTTATATGATGCCATTTATTTCTAAGAAAGCCTAGAAACTCTAGTCCAAGCTCATCCAAGCCTTGTATCATCTCCCAAGAAACTATCTTAGGACACAATGCCCAAAAAAATATTATATCAATTTACAATTTATTATACAATTTTTTTAAAAAACTACAATTAATTTTCAATTTAATTCAATTAGACATAAAATCCTAATATCTCTTTAGGTCATACTATCACTTCAACTATTAAAACAACAAACTATATAAATTCCATTTCATAATCCTAACACTATCATTGAAAAAATATTGAATATTTTTCATCAAATCAATAAGAAATTTAATTTGATTTAATAAAAAACTCTAAAAAGAAATACATTTGGTGACATAAATATTAAAAAATGATGATAAATGATGTGTTATTTTCTTCTAAGACATAATCTACCCATAAAATGTGAAATCATCATTATTTCAGTCTGATTACACCATGATCTGGTAGAATCAACATCATACCTAAAGCCAAAATCATAGTAAAATTAGAGGCCATCAAATAGAATACAAAATGAAAGGAATATGAGTAAAATAATACCATGAATTTAAATTATAATTACACAAAAATCCTCACTAGTCAATGGATATTGATATTGAATAAGTGGTGAGGAGATTCAACTGATAGTGTACTCTCCTTACCCCCTGTTCGGCCAAAAAAACAATGGGGTTGATCAGTAAATTACCAAATTTTCCCTAAAAATAACCTAAGGCTATGTCATCGAATGATAAAGGGGTTGTGACCTAACCACCCCTTAGATAGTGGTATCACACAATGTAATCTTGTAATTTGCAGTATAATCACTTACTCCCCATGACCCTCATGGTGTGACACCACCAAGAAGAGGGGTTAACTACTTGGATAATACCCATCACAACATGACCTTATAGGACCATGTTATGACACAATCTTATAAATTATTCCCACGAGGCCTAATATATTTCATAACATGACATATTAATACCTTGTGACATAATAAACCCCTACATAGATTATTACAATGCATGGTCAATCTATCAAAGTGTGACATTCTATATATGGTTTAAATTTCAACTATCAACCTCATATCCCTTATCAAATACAAACCCAAGAACCTAAGGCACTAACCAAAAATAAAAAAAAATCCAAAATAATATCCTGTAGATGTCAAAAATCTAGAAATTCCTTTACAAATCCTATTTTCTGAAACGAACCCTTCTCCACATCAAAAATTTCACATTCCCCAAGAATTTCACAACCCAAAGTGACACGGGGTTCTACATATATTGTGTGGCACTAAAAGAATTATTAGGATCTCATCAGGTTTAAAACATAATTTTTTAATCCTTTAGGAGGTAAATAATTTAATGGAAGTGAAAATAATTGTATATCTTCTCATCATCTTTTACCCATTTTTGTCTCCAAGTTTTCCAACTCACATTCATCTGGTCACATATACAACTATTAAGGCTTACCTTTGTTGATAATTCTAGCAACTGTTCCCAACTCCCAATAATTTCTTTAGACTATAAAGATCTTTAAATAAATGAAACATAGGGAAGATTTATATATTTTAATGTTGGATTTCAAATTTCTCCAATATTTTTAGTGAACCAACCCTTACTCAAACTCTAGAACCTAAGTTAATTTTATTTATGGCCTTAGACACATTTGTTGATTGTCAGAGGCTTGAAAATAGTGTCAAGGGATAAAAAATAATCATTGGTGAAATGATTAAATATTAATTAAAATAGAAAATAAATGAAAAAATATTCTATTTTCCTTAACACCAAAATCATATTTTGAAACAACATATATAAACCAATATGAAATCAAAATTATAGCAGAAAAAATTACCATGCTAAAAATTTCATCAAAAAAGGAAAAGATAAAATCCTATAACTTTAGAATAACCATGAACCTCAACTAATGCATGAATAAAAACCATAATTCCTCTCCTTGAAAATAGAATCTATGATATATCACAAATGAAAAATGTAACTCCCTTTTTCAACATCATGATAATAAACATCTTTAAAAACACTGAATATATGGGTAGGGGCAAGTGTAATTTTATTTAGTGGTATTTCCTTGAACCAATTCCAATAATTCTTATGTATGATCTATTATAAACCATGTTATAAATTTTATTTAGAAATCAATAAAATAGTTTTTAGTACAATAATTTGTAAAATACTATTAATAAATTCATATTAAATTTCAGCATCATTACCTAAGAAACCATTTTTACAAACAATCCAAATTCTGGTATATTTATGAAAGAAACCATAATTCTATAATTCAAGTCATTATGAGAAATATCAAATGTAATATATCATACAACATGGCATAAAATTAATTAATTTTGACCATAACACATTTTTAGTGAATTTTCATTCACTATGATTAATTTATATGGGGTTTCCACCCAGACCATGGCTATTTTATACTATTATATACAATTATTTCTTTCCATTCCTTAATATAATTTATTTACCGTGATGTTAGAAAATTTCATGAATTTATTGTAGTTTACAAAATAATTTTTTTTCTACATAAATGATTTCCTAAGAAAAATCCAAAAAATTAAAATATCTTAAATTAATAACTCAATTTAATATTTAGAAAACCTATTTGGAAAATAAAATTCAATGATTTTGAAAACCCTATATTCATGTTTTTCATAAAAAATAACCATTTACTCTTTATCATACTATCAATAAATGATAATTTTATCAAATAACTTTCACATACTTACTTGATAAAAACTCATTTTTAATTATGCAATCAAAAATTACATTATTCATAAGGAATTAAATCATAACCTCCTAGATTAGATTATTTTCCATTGATTTTTTCACAAGATTCCAAGACAATGACCTTAATAGAACAATGTAAAAAGAATTTTCATCTAAATTTTTAATAAACCATATTTTTTAAACCTAATGAACTAAAAATCCAATTTAATAGTGTTTGGAACAAATCATATAAAATTAAAAATACCCATGCTAAATTGTTATTACTCATATTTTAATGGTACAAACCCTGTATGACCCTTAAGATTAAAGTAAAAAAACTCTAGTGAGTGGAATAACCCCCACAACACCTAAAATAGCCCTATATAAGTCACTATATTTGATGTATAGAAAAATAATGATCAGTGGGTGATGTCATGATAGTGGAATGACTCTATTGTGATTTGGCATAACCCTGTTGCAATTTTTTTAATTCAATAACTAATTATTTATTTGATAGAAAAATATGAAAATTCGAGTTTAAGTCTTAAGGATGTATTATCGCATTATTTAACAACATTCATAAAATTTTATCATCATTAGAGAATAAAACATGAAAATCCACTAATAAATTTTTCGAAACAATCCTCTAATCCTTCATACGAAGATTTTACTAACACCAGTAGTGAATTAGAGAGGGAGATAAAAGTTGATCTATATTACTTTATTCTTATCATAAAATCCCCATATGTAAATTCATATATAATGTAATCAAATCATTTCCATTAACCACCATCATAGTTATATCTCACCCAATCTCTCTTTTAGTGCTATATTCCCCTAATCAACCATATACTATTATTTCAAATCCACCCATAAAAATTACACGGTGTAAACTTTTATAAATCATTTAAACCAATGTCAACTAGGTAAATTGAAATATTATAATAAATTTACTATATCACATTAATACCCAAATTCACATAAATATTTTATTAATAAAATAATATAACATATTTTTCTAATAAAATTTTCTAATATTATTCATGTCAAAAATAAGAATCCATTAAATAAATTTCAATGAATATACCAAAACTAAATATTTGAAAAATAGTTATATGTAAAAATCCCATATTCCAAGGTAATATTACTTTAATAAATGAACTAAAAAATATCTCAATATAAATTAATTAAACTCTAAAAATAATAAATGTTACAATGTTCTCCACCAAAAGAATTTTATACTTGAAAAGTTATTAAACTATATTTTATTCTAAAATATCTGGCCATTTCTGTTGCATGTGATCACCCCTCTCAAAATTTTTCCTCTTAAACACGCATTAATTTCCACAATACTTGATCCAAATGAATAAATTTTATTCTAAAAACAATTAATTATCTATCAAAAATATTTACTGTCTTTAAATAAAGGTAATATATTATTCCAAATATTTATATTCCCACTAAAGTACATGAGAAAATTATGGTAGATACTTCATTAAATGTGAAACAAGAAACACATAACGCACCACAAAATACTTTTTGTGGTAACTCCAACTAATAAAAAACATTTACAATTTTACTTGAAGTACCATTAGAATTATGTTAGTGTTTTTTTTAATGTGAATGTCAATAGTTGGAATTAAGATAATGGGTGATTGATTGAGTATCCACCCACCAAAGATAAGTAGATACTACCCATACACTACTGATAAAGAAGAATAAAATGTTGGATACCCTTAAGTGGATAGCTAGAAAGATTCAAGATGGAATCCCAAATAACATCATATGATTAAAAGAGATGATCTTTATATAGATCCTGATAAGTGTAGAAGGAGGATTTCTGGTATTGTTAATAAATATTTTGAGTAACATGAGAGCTGGATACAATGAATAGTTTTATGATCTATTATAATCAGTGTGAAAATCTAGATTAATGGATGATTGAAGTGATAAGTATATGGAGAGTCCATAACTATGTACCTATGTATGTAACTGATGAAATCAGTGATTAAATTCACATTGATGATGGCTGGGATGAAGGATAAAGTGATATATGAAGAAAATAATATTGAAAAACCCAAAAAGAAGAGTTTTAACTTACCATAAAGTTATCAAAAAATCTTTTTTAGAGGTTAGGAAGTTTTTATAAATTCACAAAGGTATTTTGAAGTGTTTATGAATTGTTAAAAATTTTTGGTTTCCTATGTAAGAAAATTCATCTATGTGCGTGAGTCATGGAGGTGAACTGTCACATATATAAATGATCACGTATGTGAATTACACTATATGGAAATCCACATAGATGAATGTATCATGTATGGGGTATCTATGGAATAAATAGACAATATATATCTAAAATATAATCTAAATCTGAATTCATATATAGTATATGCGAATAAAGATCCATATAGCTGAATTTAGAGAACATAGCCAAATGCTGTATAATTGATGTCATGTATAAAAATTCAGACCATGTAAGAGAATTTGATCAACATCTATCCAAATTATGATATTTAATAAATTTACATATGGGAATATGACATAGTCAGATATATATATAAAAAACCAAATATCAGATAACTGAATTTTATATATGTTCTTGATGAAATTTGTAGAGTTTCTAGAATTAAAATTATAAATAAGAAAATGATATTTGACGGTGCTGAAGTTATTCTTCAAGGATTAAAAAATCACAGATTCCTTAAATGGGTTTTTATCCAAGATTTGAGAATAAAATGATATGATGACTTTCTTCCATAAAAAATGAAATATCAAATAAATATAAAAAGGTGAGATTCTTGAATTCAAAAATTTTGAGGAAATTAATGTTTATGATGTTAAAGCTAAACTCTTATTTTTAAAATAAAAGGATTCTTTTACAATCCATGATTCAAGACCATTTATAGGAAGATTAAATAAGATGTCTCACATTATATAATCTTTGATGTTGAAAATGGATTTATCTATTTTTCACGAATAATGAATATTTAGAACAATTTAATTTTAAGATATTGTTCATAAAGGATTGTATCTTTAGGATCTGAGGTTTTTTGAGTGTTCATGAGTGATTGATATTGAAGTCTAAAATTTTTCCAAGGACCTGAACAATGAGAATAACTATTTTTTTGTTACAATAAGTGAAGATGTTTTCCACTCAATATACATGATCTTCTATATATATATATAATATAAAATTATAGATTTGAGTGGAGATATGTTGAGGAAATTGGAGCCATACCTACTGTAGATTTCTGTGAAAATATTTTGGGATGATATTACCAATGAAGAATCATTAAATGGGAGTATTATTATAATATGTGTAGTGAACCAACCCCATATTGACTAGAGCCACTGTCTACTACTATTATATTGGCACAATTAGAAGGAATAGAATCCCAAAGTACCAAAGAGTTTAGTAATATTGGAAAACTACATACATAAATGAGACTTTTATTTCAATTTAATAAAGTAATTACAATATATTTCCCCTTATTCTAAATAAATAATATCGAGTATAACTCTAATACATCTTGTAAATCCCTATATATCTTTCATAGTATGCTTCTTGGATTATTAAGTAATGAAACATAATAAGGGTGAGCTCAAATGTCTAGTAAGTGTAAAGTATAGTGAAAGAAATAATTAATTAATGAGAATAATAATTATGACATGGTAAATAACTTAACTCACATGCCATATAATTAATAAATTGGGAGGTAAGTAAATAAAAAATATGGTAAGGTAATAACTAGAAACACATTCTATTCAAGTAACTATATAAGGAAAAATAAATAGGGAAAGGTAAGAAACTAAAACACATTCCATTTAATTAATGACTTGAAAATGAAATGAATCCATATATTTTTCGATATAAAGTTGAATGGATAAATAATAACTGAAACAAATATGAGGGAAATTATTTCTTAATGGATTTCATGTCTCAGGCACATAAAAACCTCTATTGTCAAGATCCATCAGACATATAGTTTAGAACTACAAATAGAAACCCATTTAATATGTGAAACTTTTTTTTCTCATGAGAAATTATCAATGCACTGAGGAGATATATAAATTCTAGGATCCACCAATCATTACATGTCTAAATAATTCTTTATATCAAGTAATTATATTTTATTAATAAACAATATGCCTTAACAAATATCCATATGGAATAAATAATATGTATTTATCAATATTTCCCCAAATAATTAAACAACTATAAAAGTAGACATCGTATGTAAAGAGGTATACAGTTTGGGAAATAGTAATATCCATGATAAATGAAATGGATAATTTAGGTGAAATTCAATGTCCAATGATCATAGGATATTTAATATTTTAATGGGACTAACAAATAAATCAACGAAGTGAATGTGAATAAAATACTTAGTCAAATCAATCATAAATCATTTATAATAAGAATAAGGATGGTATCAATATAACATATCCCAAGTGGGGTTAAAGTAAAGGGTTGTTGTTATTTATGAATATAAATACTATAAAAAAAATATTTTAAACACATTATTGAGGAAAATATGCTATTGTTTTAAAAAATCCCTTTGAAAAACCTTTTATTTGAAAATAATTTTTAAAAACATTTTCTTTAAAAATTAACCTTTTAAACATGCAAAGGATTCTTTGTAGTAATGATGGTGGGTAAAACTGTACATGCGGTACAAGGTAAAAAGAACATTCCTTTTACACGGTAAAAAGGATAGAAAAATTCCTTTTCTATAGAGAGACAATAATATTCCTTTGAAAACATTGGTAAAAGGAAAAAGGGTAAAAATTTCTTTACACAATCATTTTGAAAAACATTTTAATAAAACATGGTTTTTAGAAGAAAATAGGTTCTCTGAATAAAGAGAGAAATAAAGTAGGGTTTTCTGAAAAACCTTTTCTAAAATACATTGAGTACCAAAGAGTAGAAAAATGGTACTAATACTTTCAAATGGTTATGGATAACTAGATAATAATGAAAGGTTTGATTGAATAATGGTTATATAATTTCATCAAATAGATATTCTATTTAAAGATCATTAGTATTAGTCTTGAGGAAAATAACAATTAAACCTCCCAATATATCCAATACCACTTTAAAACATTTTAAATCATAATCTTCATGAAGAAATAATATTAAAAAAACTTATAATATCATGAGAATAAAGTTATTCATGATATAACATGTCAAAGGTAGTATATACACCATACTAAAGAAACTAGGTGCATAACAATAATTAATTCTCAAAGGAATGTAAATTGAGACAAAAATACCTTACAACTATGGTAACATATGAATCAGAAATCCCAAATGTAGTAATAATAAAATGAAACATTCAAATATCATCAATATTTACACCATATATATAATAAATTAAGTGCACAATAATAAAGTATGCCTCACTGAAATAAAAGTGAGACAAGAATGTCTTACCTTGAGTTTTCTTTTGGGTGAATGTCCTTTAAATTCTTTTATAATAAACTTATGTTAATTTTATAATTTCTTTAGAACCTTTTTTATTTTTATAATTACTTTTATTTCACTTTTTTACTATTTTGTATACAACAACTTAAATAATTATGTTTATATTGAGAGTTTTGACCAAATTCAGTTTACGTGTCAAAAATGACATTGGTAGGTCAACTATGATCAAAGGACTCGTCATATGACATATAAAGAATAATAATAATTAAATAATTATCAATTTTTTACATTAATTATGCTTTTAATATCAATCATTAAATATGGTTATAAAAAATGAACCAACGTTACAATCATGTAGATGGTAGACCGTACGTACACATAAATAATGTTATCATTTTTTAATGATAGTTATGTAAAGAAGGTAAGTAACAATATATATTTCCATAAATATAATATAATAAATACCATATATACTTATATATATAATTATTGTGAATTAAAAGGAATCAAATTGTGTCTAGGATTCAGTAGTCCACACATCCATGAACGACGTTATCACTTTTTAAGTGTGCGTGAAAGGGTAATAATTAAAATGATATATATATATATATATTATATTTACTAAAATGTAATTATTTCATGAATATAATATATTGGTTTTTTATTTCACTTATGTTTAATTATAATAATCCATTATATATTCCATGGATCGTGTGAACGAATCACATCGCTTTGAGGGGCGATAGTGCACACTTCCTCAAACAATGTTATCATATTAAAGAAAAATGTAAAGTATTAAAAGTATATTTTATAAAAGGATAAATAAGTATAAATACATAATAAATATCATATGTATCATATATAAATATATTTTCCATCATAATGGCCAACCATGAAATTTGGTAAAGGAAAAATGAACAATCATTGTTTCGTGAGGTAGTAGTTCGCCGTACACATAAACGGCATGTTTGTTACCCATTAGATGAAAGTGTGTGTAAGTGTAGTTAGAACCCTTATAAAAACAATCATATTATATTGAGGATAATTGTGTTTTTATAAAATAATATAATAATAATAGATGAAATAAAATAAAAAATCTTGATAGAAGACGTTACCTCTTGATCGGGTAACTACTATTGGTTTGCACCAAAAGGATTCCTTGGAAGAATTTATGCCCAAAGGAAGGATTAAAGGTCAAGGTTAGGGATTTTTTAAATCTATATGGGGAGATATTGGCCGAAACTAAGTGATTTTAGAGGTTTTAGGAATGGGGAGAGGTGGTGGCCTTTTATAAAGGAGGAAAATGACTCACTTGGTATTTTTGAAATGAAGTTAGGTGTACCAACATTTTTACATAAGAAAATTCATAAAAACCAAAAAAAATTAATAATGTAAGGTTAATATTAGAATTAGGTCCATCCAATGGGTTTTGGAGAAATTTATAGGTCATTTACACCCCTTTGATAAAGGTTTAGTCCTTTATTATGCTTAATTTTACCTTACTAATTGTAATTAATTTTAACCACTTTCACTAATCATTTAGGAAAAAGAAGTTGATATTATTATAAATTATAAATTATTCTGATTCGAGATATGAAATAAAAATTTCCAAATTCCAATAATATAATTGGTATAATTTGATTTAAATTTAATCTCACGGGCGAGATGATAATGCGGGTTTTTAATGTAAAAACATCTGAAAGACTGCTATGTTTTTTATAATCAATTTCAAAGTGAAATTGATTAAAATGAAATAAATTTTATTAATTGATAAAAACATGATCTAATTAATCTTTAAAACTAATTAAAATTATAATTTAACATTATAAATAAATTAGATGAAAAAGTAGTTTTGAACTAAAATTCAGTATTTTAACTATTCGTTAAAAATTGAAATGTTTTAGATTAATATAAAAAATTCACCATAACCTAATTATTATTTTTATATTTAAAATATTAATTTTATTTTGGATTATTAAATCAATTAAAGTGTCAAAATTATGATTTAAAATGGGTTCTCAATTAAAAGACGGTACAATTGCCTTTATAAAAATATAGGTTTTTATGTGTAAAATAGAGTTTGTACTTATCTTATGTCTATAAAACCTAATAGATGAATATAAAAAATATTTTATTTAATATATAACATATATATATCATTAAAATAATTGAATAATTTTAATTAGTTATTTTTATTAAGACAAAACTCCTTTGTAAGCATAATAATAATAATATTTCTTTTAATATCCAATTGGTTCTTATTTTCATCTATCATTAATTGGTAACCAATGAATTCATTTTATATTTGTATAAAGCATAAATTTTCATAATATAGTTAATAATATTCATAATCTCTATGTGACACCCCAAGCTTCCATGGTACGCTTCCCTTTGAATAATATAGTAGCGTGTGTTGTACGCAACTTCGAGTTCTAACACACCACAACCAATCAAACTAGCCATAATGAATAGTAATACCCACTTTTTGAAATTTTTTTATCTTTAAAAATTGACTTCATTTTTGGATTCTGAATACCAAAATTTGCTTAGGGTGAATTTTTTATACTTTTCTGATAACTTTCATATTTTGATGAATAGTGAAAATGACTAAATTTTAATTAAAAACAACTTTTTTAATCAAAATAATTAATAGTGATAAATTATGAATTTGAGTGATTTTAAAGTATAATTAGATTATATTTTTACCATTTAATCTAATTTTGGTCATTGGACATAATTTTACATTTAAATTGGACATAAACAAGTGCCAAACTTTTGGTAGTTATTATTTCTTAAAAACACGCTTTTTGTTTTGACAATGAGAATTAATTTTAAATTAATTTATGCCACTTATGTGTTTTTAATTTAGAAAAATGGATTCCATATTTAGAATCAGTAGGTCCAAATTGTGTAAATAGGTAACTTTTATTTTTAGACATTTTGAATAATTACTTCGGTAAATATTTTATTTACCATGGTTAAATGGTAAATCTGGTAAATAAGGGAAAACAAATAATATTATAATAATATTAAATTACCCTAAAACGTGTCCTAACATTATTGGTTGATACATGTCCGACCATGGTCATGTTTTTGTCTATTTTGAGACCCCATGGAGCCACTTGTAAGAGATAATGACACTTTATATTAATTAAGTTAAAGTAAATACAAAAAATGACATAAGCATATATCTTTTAGAAAAATATTTTCTACATAGGGTTATATATTTTATATTTTAGACTATAAATATTAATTATAAAGATAAAAATATTTACTACATAATGGTATTTTATTTATTATTTTTAGAAATTGAATAATTAAATTTATTTTGACACTATAATGATGCAGTATTTTCCTTATTAATGAAAGAATCAAATAATTGGTATTATAAATGTTAAAATAAATATAATTTGAAAGTTTTGATGACATCCAAGAATTTTATTAGTTAATATGACATGTTAGGATTTCTTAAATTAATTTTGTTCGAATTAATAAAGTTTTTAAGACTTTAACAAAAATAATTATTAAATAGTGTCAAAATTGACATAAATGAGTTTTTAAAACCAATATTATATTATTAATTGATATTCTATTCCTAAAAATCTAGGGTTCAGAAAAAGGACTTATATAGTGATAGGTTTATCATTAATGGACCACTTTGGGGTCTCTTGGAAGTATATAGTAAGTTTATTAACTATATAATATAAAAATACAAAGAGACATGGTAAATGTCAAACTATTTAACTAAGAGTTAAATAAAAAAGATAAAGTTAATATAGTGACCCAAACCTATCTAAAACCTTTTGGTTGAGTGGTTTTCGACCTATAACCACCTTAAACTTTAAATAATTCACTTTGGAGCCATTATAAACCAAATATGAATTTATTATAAAATAATATTTCTATCTTTTCCTAAGGTGCCTCTCACCCCTCTTATAAAAGGGCACTCCCCTACTCACTAATTCACACCTTCAAAGCCTTTTGGCTCAGACAAACCCTACCCAAATATACTATAAAATTCCCTCAATTCATCCTAGAGGACATCCTTTTGTCAGAAAGCCAACTTAAGGATCCATTTTGATCAAATCAAAAGGAAGAACTCAGAGAAGAGGTAATAATTTCACCACCCTCTTTCAAGTTCTTTTCTTCTTCCACTTGTTCTTTTTTGTTATTTATATTCTAAAATAATAACTCCAGTATAATCCATATACTGTGAAGTTATTATAAATATGGTAAAATCATCTTCATTATTATATCCATCCTTTGAATGACATGTCACCATACATGCATACGTACAGATTACCGTCTCCACGTCGTGGTGTAATTGTTATTCAATACTTTATTATTTGAATGAGTATAATAATGATGTGTAATTCATATAAATATTAAATATAACATGATAATGATTCTTTATATATGATATACCATCCAATTATATATTATTTTAAAAACAAAAGAGTGATTTTGTTGCTCGTGCGTACGTACGGAATACCGTCTCCACGAACGCGATGAGATTCATTCCCCTTAGTATCCATTCAAGAATAAATTTCATTTGATGATTAAAAATAATGTTTAGAGACATGATATAATTCTGGATATGAATAATATACATCCCATCCATAACAAATATGGCTCACATAACAAAGAATATAAAGGAAAATGAATCCATTAACACTCGAAACGATGATAATACTAAGATATTATTAAAAAATCAATGTTAAAAGATCATATATGATATCATATTAATGTATATAATTCTTTTATAATTTAATAAAAATTATTTCACCATTATACAAGAGTTTAACCTACCCTCTACCAAGGAAAAAGTACAAAGTAAGGGGTTTCTTATCTCACTTTTAATTCCGTGAGATTTCCATTGTTCGCCACTTATTTATTGCATGTGGTGTGTGTACTGCCCATGATTGTATTCATTGTGGAATATATTTTAATTTATAGATATTTACATCAACATTTTATGGTCTTTCTTTCATGGGTTTATGGTTTTTAAGTTACCAAATCAATAAGGGAATTTGAAATTTCAATTTCCACTCATTCGGCTTTACGCAAACTTCATTGATTATTTTACTCCAAGATTATGTGTGGAATCACTATTAATTTGCTTATGTCATAATTTCCACTCCCCTTTCTGTGGATATACTTTTTATACATATAATCACTCCATTGATAAATTCTCAAGTCATCAATATGAACTTGATAAGAGTAATTTTAACTCAATCTCCATTTGTTGAGTTAAATATCCAATTCATTGGTGTTGTTTTTACAAGAATATGTGTGAATGTCCCCTGATTGATTTACCCTGAATATCCAATCATACTGAGTGTATTTATATTTTTCACACATAATTATGTCCTTGTTTTATCCTTAACCTAAGGATATGGTCTTTATAAGATATTTCATCTCAATTTACATTCTATTGAGACTTATTTGTTATTATACACCACTTCACTTTTATATGGTGTATATAATGTACTTTGAAATAGTATATCATGAATTCATTTATTCTCATGATATTATAATGTTTTTATTACCTCAATTATTTGTAATCAAGTGTCTCTATTTTGGTTAATAACTCTAACTAAAATATCTTTTTAAATGTTTTAAATATTTATTATTCTAAATATTTCACATTAATGTCCATGTTTTAAAAATGATTTTAATGATTTATTTATATGGACATTAAATTTGTAAAATTAAAATTCCTTTTAAAAGTTTCAAAGTGGTAGGGGACACTTTGATTCAAAAAAATCTATTTTTAAATGGCTTCTTGACAAATAGTGAAACTTTTAAATGTTTTCAAGGAAAGGGGGATATTTCTCTCAAATAGTTTTGATGATTATTTTCATCTATGTCAATATCCTTCATTATTATCAATTAAGGTTAATCTATTACAATACAATCTTCCATATTGTATTGAACGAGTAATGTTTGACTGACTGAAAATTCGTTTTTATTGGATTTTCAAATGCCGCTTTGAGGATGAGCGGGAACAAGAAACAAAAGAGCCCCATTACACATTTCAAATTTCAAAAACATCTGCAAAACCCGATGGGATCAATATTTTAACCACCCACATCTTCATCAATGAGTACCACTGTTTCCATCACTGTTCAACATCATCACGAGTACCACTTTTTTTGTCCATTATCACATCGTCTTCACTATCCTACCACTGCACAAGACATTGCAGACCATCGGAGACCACCAATTTCGCTGAAAAACATCACACCATTATGTTATGTTTCAAACTTTTCATATGAGGAATGCATTTGACTTAGTAATTGACAGGTGGAGCTCGCTATATCTCCTTGATGCATCGGTAGGTCTCATGATACAAACTAGTTTCTTGGCACAAGGCCTTGAAAAAATCTTATTTGTAGTCTTGCCACAAGGCCTTGACTATGTGGTTATGATTGTCTGGCATTATGCATTACATCATTATGAAAGTGGTTATTGATATTTCATGTGATCATTAGACTAGTAGAATATCCATGTGAATAAGTAAATGACATTATTTGATTTTATATTTTCCATATTATGCTGAAGTTCAAGTTTAAAAGGATTTTATTCTAGTCTTATACACTACCTTAAATGTTTATGCTTATTTATGAAACTTTCCGCTATAATGTTATCCTTACTGAGCATCTGAGCTCACCCCTTTCTATGTTTTATTTTCCCAGGATGAAAAGAAGTATATTATGAATGACCTCCAGGGATAGTCTATGGGATCTCAGTGTTGTCTATGGAGACAATGTTGTTGTAGTTTTCCATTTTATGATGTAATGTAAACCTTATGAATTTATCTAGTACTTCCAAGTCTACTAAACTAATCGGTCTTTTGAGACTTGATCTTTTATGATCATACCAATGATACGTAATAATGCACCGACTCTGGGCTTCTGGGGTCGGGGTATTACACTCTAACATAACGGCTAGGTTATATCATATCATATTAAATAATAAATATTTTAATAATATATTATTGTTCGGTAAAACTCATTCTTGCGTGTAACACAAGCCATCAAAGAAGGTCTCTCTTGTGTGTAACACACACTAACTTAGTGTTGCGCACATTAAAATATATAGAATAATTTTAAATAGTATATATACTATAAAGTATCCATATATTATATTACTTCATGTGTTTGGTGTCATGTGTCATACACGCTATCGAATACAAGGTTCTTACTTTAGATTTTCAGGGCGTCACATTTTACCCACATTATTTAAATTGAATCCTCACAATTTAAACTCAATATTGTTAATAAATTGTTTGATGTTTCCTATGTTTTAATTCTCACATCGTGAGAAGGGTTCAAAATTCATCCACTATAAAAGAGAGAATGGGAAGTACAAAGGTCACATGGACTACCACGTAACTAGGTCTCTAAGTAGGAGAACATTAGTGGAAAGTGAAAATATATACTTTGAGGAAAAGCAAAAATATTTATTGGGAGTAAATATAGTCATTAATCACAAACAAGTGAATGATCAATAGAAATTTTAGGGCCTCAAATACACAAATCTTTGATGATTTAGAATACTATTGGTTCAACATGAATTAAGTTATGAGGACAAAATTTTATATCTATGTCATTTTCCTAATGTTGGGTAATTATTTTACTACATAAGAATATAAAGAAATATATTTAATTGGTAATTTTATATTTCATATGATCAACACTAACTTTTGGTTTTACTTCAATCAAATTCTAATTCATTCCTTTCCTTCAAGAAAATAATTACCAATAATGATTTTTTTTATGCTTAAAGCACTAAAAGAAAAATTTAAAGGATTATAAGGCTTATAAAGGAGTGAAAATTACAACTATTTGTCTTTTAATATATTCCAATACCAATATTGTTAATATATTAATCTAAAATCCTAAAAAGTGATACTACTGGTTCATCATTAACATTTCTTCATTAAAATTTTAATTAAAAACAACAAAAAATAAACTAAGAAATTACATAGGTAAGTGGTTGGCATGAAACCCTTATCGTCCTTAGGTCATGGGTTCAAGACCCACGACCTTTTCAGATTTTATTGGTTGTCACCTGACTTACAAGTTTTCCTTTTATAAAACCAAATTAATGTAATTTATAAAATAAATATGATGTACATCCTTGAAACAAGGTTAATCAATAAATATCCTTTTAACAATAGTTTTCAATACAACCGTAATACATAAATACTTCATCCAATTATTTTCACATAGACCCTTCCTTGGTCTAGAGTTTATCCATAATATCATTTGTAGGATTTCTAAATAATGACACCTTATATTTAATCTAAAACACCTTAGGTTGAAATTAGGTTATTCATTGTTAAAATTTTTCATAGTGTTTTGTAAAGAAAATGTGAATTATTCTAAGAATATCTCCTAGGAGTGTCAAAATAGGTGAATAGTAAGGCTCGTTGTCATGTATAAGATTACTCTGAGTTAGGCCCAAAAATCCTTGTCAGATTTTTTACTCTAAGGTACATCTATTCCAAAACCACATCCACTTGTATTATATAGATAGGGATGTATTTCTAAAAAGATCCACATAATCTCCCCCTTAACAAAATTTCTAGGATATTCTTCTATACTCATCCAAAAATTCCACCTTAGGGTTATGTTCTATAATATATATTTTCCTAAATCTAGTTCTTAATGTTGTTAATAAACTTCCTTTGATACCAAATGTAGAGACCCAACCCTAGATATCCTAGAGATGGTGTTTGATAGTATTAAATTTTCATGATTACAAGGAATCGAATCCTGAAGGACCAACGAGTTTAGTAGTCTTGGTAAACCAGAAACATAAATGAGAATTTTATAACAATTTAATACACTAATTACAAAATATTTTTTTCCTTATTCAAAATAAATAACATCAAGGATAACTCTAATAAATCTAGTAAATCCTTTCATATCTTTAATAGTACACTTCTTGGATTCCTTATGAAAGAAACATAATAATGGTGAGATCAAATTCTCAGTAAGGGTAAAGTATACCAGAAGAAATGATGAATCAATGAGAATAATAATTATGACATGGTAAATAACTAAAATCACATTCCATATAATCAATAAACTAAGAGGGAAGTTAATAAACAGTATGGGAAGGTCATAACTAGAATTTTTTTTCATTAAAATGACTAGATAATAGAAAATAAATATGGAAATGTATGAAACTAAAACACATTCCATTTAATCAATGAGTTGAAAATAAAATGTGTCCATTGATATTTCCATCCAAAATCTCATGGATGAATAATAACTGAAACTAATATGAGGGAAATACTTTTTTAATGTATGTCATTTCTCAAGAACATGAATACCTTTACTGTCAAGATCCATCCTCCAGATAGTTTAAAACTACAGATTGAAACCTATTTAATTTTCTGAAATTATTTTCCTCATGAGAACCGATTAATTCATCAAGAATATATATAAAGTCTGGGCTTCACCTATCATTTCATGTACAAATCATTCTTCATATCGAGTAATTTAATTTAATTAATAAACAATATGCCTTAAAAAATATCCATATCAAATAAAGAATAAGAATTTATCAATATTTACCCAAATTATCAAACAAATTTCAAAGTAGACACCATATGTAAAGAGTTATATTGTTTAGGTAATAGTAATATCCATGATAAATGAAATTGACAATTTAGGGGAAATTCAATGTTCAATGATCACAAGAGATTGAATATTTCAAGGGGACTAAAAAATAAATTAAGGAAGTGAATGTGAATACTATCATTGGTCAAATAAATCATAAATCATCCGGGAAAATAATAAGGATGGTATCAATAAAACATATCCCAATTAGAGTATAAATAAAGGGTTTTTGTTATTGATGAATAAAAATACTATAAACAGATCTTTTAAAAACAAACTTGAGGAAAATATTCTTTTGCTTTGAAAAAATCTTTTTGAAAACCATTTTATTTGAAAATAAATTTGAAAAAAAATTATTTAAAAATTAATCTTTTAAACATACATAGGATGCTTCATAGAAATGTTGGTGGGTAAATCTGTACATGCCATACAAGGTAAAAAGAACATTTATTTTGTACGGTAAAAAGGCTATAAAATTCTTTTTTTAGAAAATGACAAGAATATTCCTTTGAAAATATTAGTAAAAGACAAAAAGGGTAAAAATGTCTTTAACAAATCATTTTATTTTTTCTTGATTTTTTTAATAAAACACGATTTTTAAAAGAAAACAGGTTATCCGACTAAAGAGAGAAATAAAGTTGTGTTTTCTAAAAAACATTTTCTAAAACACATTGAGTACCAAAGAGTGGAAAATTTGTACAAATACTTGAAAATGGCCATGGATAACCATAAAAAAATGAAAAGATTTATTGAAAAATGGTTATATAATTTCCTCAAATCGAAATTCGATTTAAAGATCATTAGTATTAGTCTTGAGTAAAATAATATTTAAACATCCCAAAGTGTCCCATACCACTTTGAAACATTTTAAATCATATTCCTCATAAAGAAATAATATTAAATGAAACTTATAATATCATGATAATAAAGGGATTAATGATATAATATGTAAAATTCATTTTATACACCATATAAAAGGAACTAGGTGCATAACAATAATTAAGTCTCAATGGAATGTAAATTGAGGAAAAAATTCCTTATAACTATGGTAATATATGAATTAGAAAACCCAAATGTAGTAATCATAAAATGAAACATTTAAATACCATTAAGATCACATAATTCATGATATTACATATCAATTTTTAAATAGTACACTATATATAATAAATTAGGTCCACAACAATAAAGTATGCCTCACGAAAAGAAAATTAAGACATGAATCCCTTACCTTGAGTTTCCTTTCGGGTGAATGACCTTTAACATCCTATATAAAAAACTTATGTTATTTTTAAACTTTATTTATAATTTTTTTTCATGTTTATCATTACTTTTATTTCACTTTTTACTATGTTTTATACAACTATGTAAACAATTACATTTACGTTGGGTGTTTTGACCAAATTCGGTATATGTATCCAAAATGACTTTGGTAGGTCAACTATAGTCAAAGGGGTCATTATATAACATATAAAGTATAATAATCATGGAATAATTATAATATTTTTTTGTTAAATATCATTTTAAAATCAATCATTAAATATGGTTATGAAAAATGAACCAACGTTATAATCATGGAGATGGTAGGCCGTACGTACGCATGAGTAACATTCTCATTTTTCAACGATCGTTATGGAAAGAAGGTAAGTAACACTATATATTTCCATAAGGATCATATAATAAATAAAATATATACTTATATATATATATATATATAATTCTCATTATGTAAAATAAATCACATCATGTTGAGGAGGCGGTAGTCCACAGGTGCACGAACGACTTTATCACTTTTTAAGTGTGTGTGAAAGGGTAATAATTAAAATGATATATATATATATATATATATAATTTTTAAAGAAAGGAAATTCTTTCATGAATATAATATATAGGTTTATTATGTCACCTATATTTAATTATAATCATCTTTTATACATTCCATGGATCATGTGAACGAATCACGTCACTTTGAGGGGGCAGTAGTCCACACTTCCTCAAATGATGTTATCGTATTAACTAAAATTAGAAAGTATTAAATGTGGGTGTTATAAAAGTATTAAATAAATATAAATACATAATAAATATCATATATATCATATATAAATAGAGTGTCCATCATAAAGGCCAACCATGAAAATTGGTAAAGAAAAAATGAACAATCATCATTTGGTGAGGCAGTAGTTCACCGTACACAGAAACAATATGTTCATTACCCATTAGATAGAAGTGTGTGAAAGTGTAAGTAGAAAAAATATCATAACAACATAATAGTATATTTAGGATACTGGTGTTTTTATAAAATAATTTAATAATAAGATATGAGGGGTTGGAGAATGTAAATAAAATTAAAAAGCTTGGGAGAAGACGTTACCTCTTAATCGGGTAACTACTTTTGGTTTGTACCAAAAGGCTTCTTGGGAAGGATTTACGCTCAAAGGAAGGATTCAAGGTCAATGGTATGGATGTTGGGAATCTATATGGGAAGATCCTGACCAAACTTAAATTTTTTATATTTTTAATTAATAGGGAGAGGTGGTGACCTTTTACAAGGGAGGAAAAGGACTCACTAGGTATTTTTGAAAAAAAGTTAGGTGTATCCACGTTTTCCCTAAACAAGTATTAAAAAACCAACCAAAATAAATAATTTAAGTTTAAAGGACAAATTATGGCCAAAAAATTAGTTTTTTACTAGTGTATAGGTCGTTTGGGACCCTAATTTAATGTTTTAGTCCTTTATTAAGCTTAATTTTACCTTAATAATTGTAATTAATTTTAATCACTTTCACTAATATTTTTGGTATTTTTTTTCTTATTATAAATTACAAATTATTCTTATTAAAAATATGGAATCCATTTTTCCAAATTACAGTCATATAAGTGGAATAAGTTGATTTAAATTTAATCCCACAGGCGGGACGATAATACGGGGTTTTAAAGTAAAAATGTCTGAAAGTTTGCTATGTTTTTATAATCAATTTCAAAGTGAAATTTATTACAATGAAATAATAAAAATATTTTATAATTAAAATTTAAAATAAATAAATATTATAATTTAACCTTATAAATAAATTAAATGAAAAATCAATTTTGAACTAGAATTCATTATTTTAACTATTTGTTAAAAATTTAAATGTTGCATAAAAATATCCAAAATTCACCCTAAACTAATTTTTATGATTTTATTTCAAATAATAAGTTTATTTGGACATATTAAATCAATTAATGTGTCAAAATTCAAATTTAAAATGGGTTCTCCATTAAAATGCAATAAAATTGCCATTATAAAAATAATGGTTTTATGTGTAAAATAACATTTGTTCTTATCTTATGTCTATCAAAACTAATGGATGAGTATAAAAAACATTTGATTGAATATATAACCTATATATTTTATTAAATCATTAAATTATTTTAATTAATTATTTTTATTAAGACAAAACTCATTTCGAAGTATAAAAATAAAAATATTTCTTTTTATATTCAATTGGTTCTTATTTTTATTTCTCATTAATTAGTAACCCATGAATTATTTTTATATTTATATAAACCATAAATTTTCATATTTTAGTTAATAATATTTATATCCACTAATATAAAATATATGTTATATCATATTATATTAAATAATAATATTTTAATAATATATTATACTTCAGTAAAACATGGTCTTGCATGTAACTCAAGCCATCAAAGAATGTCACTTTTGCATGTAACACATTCTAAATTAGTGTTACATGCATTGAAATATATAAAGTCTATTTTAAATTATAAATATATTACAAAGTATTCATATATTATTTTAACTTATGCGATGGGTGTCTTGTGTCATACATGCTATCAAATACAAGGTTCTTACTTTAGATTTTTGGGGCATCACAATATACCTTGATTTCACAACGTAGTGATTGAAGTTACATGGGAATCAAAAATGGGTATTCTGTGATGGAACTTTATTTCTGAAAGTGAGAATCTCCCCTCAACATACCATTTAATGTTACTTATTTTGATGAAATTCATTGAATACTCTTCAATGAAACCACCCATGCAAGTGGATAATTATGGATATTGAGGTTGAATAAATTAAAAATGAATAAGCACTCACTGATACATGTATTTTTAATTTTTGAGGTTTACAGAGATGATCATAAAAGATATGTCAGAGAAGGACCCAATAGATGATGTAGATAAGTAAAAGAGTAATTAAATAATATTATAAACTTACTAATTATTTTTTTTATATGAAATCTAAAATAGTTTATATAATGTCCCAGATCTGGGTGTCACCCAAAGGTGCCCCAAAACTGGTTAATCACATGACCTTAAGCTCATTTCCCCAAACACCAGAGGCTCTCGACTAGAAGCAAGGTATAAGGTGTGATATTGGGGAAACTATGCAGTTATTAACATAGTATACACAACAGAAAAAAATAGTAAATAATAGTGGAAGCAATAATACCAATAAGAATAACAGAGGAAGAATAAAAGTAAATTCAACAAAAGACATAACATATATACAATGATGTCTATCATGTGTGTCGAGAAAATCAGCCAAAATAGGTCACAATGTTGGAAATACAATACAACCAAATTCAAAGAAAAATCAAGTAAATTCCAATAACATCTCAAGCCTCAGATTGGTCTCATGCTATCCCGAACCAAAAACAATCAAGTACTTAATGAAGAAGGGTGCCTACCCTTATCTATACTAGCAATCATATAATTTTTTTAGGATAAAAGCATGAACCAAACTGGGTGTGAGATGAATCTTAGTAGGCAACCACCAAAATTTATGTGCCTAACTGTCACTGAATATATATAGCATGTAATATGTAAATAAATGAAGAAATAAACTATAAGTACTGAAATTTAACAAATAATATATTTTTTAATTTCATTCATTTAACATTTATTATCCATCTGTTGAATCATGTAACCCTAGGATCTAGCCTACGCTCTGTATTCCCCATGAAGAGAAATAAAACAGATGTCTCAGAAGACTATCTAAGCAATCATGTAAGACCAAATCCAAGCTTGTTATTTTTATTGGAAAATGTATCACAATCATTCAATTATTCCCAAACGACACTCTGGGAAAGCTCTCTCGGTCTAACCCCTTTGTTCTAACATAGAATCAATTCATTAAATAACGACCCTCTGGGAAATCTCTCATGGTATAAACCCTTTGTTCCAACATTCCATTAAGAAATTATAAATGACCACATATGAAAGATCTCACAGTCTAAACCCCTAGGTCAAACATTCTAAATCAAGTCTCTCACAGTACTTGTAAATAAACATGGAAACCCCCACAATTTTTCTGGACAAAGGCTATGACATTCCTTTGGAAATACATGGAAACCCCCACAGTTTTCCTAACCAAAGGCTCTCATGGTCCTTTGGAAATACATGGAATATAACATTCATCAAAATCACCACATGTAATTAAAAATATTACATGGATCAAACATTAATCAATCCATCACACATGGAATTTTATATAATCAATCAAACTCCATCCTAAGAAATTTAAGGCACGGAAAACAAGGTATGCCTCATAGGAAACCTAGACCAAATGAACAAAAACAATAAATCACGGGAAACACACCCATAGGGTGTCCCATAAACAAGTTATTTAACCTTATACATAAGCAAAAACCCTTTATTAATCAATAAAACCACAATAGGTAATAAACAGGGTTTAATTCCCAATCATGCATTACCCTGAACATGGGTATGTGACACTTTTAGCACATATGATCCATAAAAACAATGAAAGGAATAAGATCACCTACCTCAATGTCTTATGATTGATATGCTTGAACGTCAGCCCTTGAATCATCCTATAATGGCATAGATCTACAAAATGGTCAAAAACTCTCAACCCTTAATAAATCAATCAAGAGAAAAAATCAAGAAGAAAGGAACTAGGGGTTTTGAGAACTCACTGGTGGGATTACAACGCACTCAACTATGTCTCAATCAAAGCTTAGACAGAGAATCAGTGGCTCAGAGTTTGTCAGTTGCTCCACAACTCTCCTGTATGAAACACAGCAAGAAAAAGGTGTTTCTAGACATGAGACACGACCCACTTCTGATATATCAAATAAAAATAAAAATACATAGCGTGTTATTTAAAACTACACATCATGTTGTATCCTTAACCGGCCACTGACTTAGGAGGGTCTTCCAGGTCACCACATGACCATGTATTTTGCTGTTACATGGTCAACACACAGCTGCATGTAGCAAGAATGACATGCACTCAGAAGTACACGATGTGTACTTAGAAAATTTCATTTTCTTCCTTTTTCCTAAAAAATAACATCAAAACAAGATACATACCTGGAAAGAAGATACAAGTTATTACAAATTACCCACTTAAAGCAATTCGTCCCTGAATTTCCCTTCTAAGGGTAGTGAAGAAGAATCTGAAAACAACTCTAGCCACTGTGATCGTACATCGGCCTCCCTCTCTCAATTCTTGTGTTGCACTTTCTCGTGCTGCCATAACACCCGTACCAAAAGAACAGACTAGCCACAAAGAACTTTTATACTGTAATCCAGAATTCAAATAGGGTGCTCCTTGAAGGATGAATCCACCTCCAATTCAACCTCCTTGGGTTGAAAAACATGAGAAGGGTCTGAAAAGTAACACCATAGCTGAGAAACATAAAATACATTGTGTATATCCAAGTACCTATGAGGTAAATACAACTGATAGGAAACCAACCTGACTATCTCAAAAACCTCAAATTACCCAACATATCTTGGTGAAAGCTTCCCTTGTCTCCTAATCCTACTGTGTTCCAACCTCAGTGTGACACACAAGAAAACCTGATCTCTAACCTTGAAGTCCTGAGGTCATATATATCGATCAACATAAGATTTACGGAAAGACTGTACATTATCCATCCTCTACCAAATCAACTCCACCTACTTAGTGGTCTCCAAAAAAAGATGAGGTCCTAGTAAAGATACCTCCAGCCAAAACAGGGGTGATCGACATAGACTATTGTACAAATACTCATAAGGTGACATATGAATCATTTCCTAAAATCTATTATTATAAGAAAAATCCATCATGGGTATGTGTCTCTCCCAAGATCCTCTGAAATCCAGGATGCATGGTTGAATAATGTTCTCCTAAATCTGAATTGTGCACTCAGATTGACCATCTGTCTAGGGACGGTAAGCTGTACTCAGAAGTACCTATGTATCCAAGTCCCTCTATAGTCCCTTCCAGACACGAGAAGTAAACTGGGCATCCTAGTCTAAAATGATAGAGTGGGTAACCCCATGAAAATGTACTATATTTCGGATGTACAACCTTTCAAGAACATCAACACTGATGGTTTCCTTAATCAGTAGGAAATGTGCAACCTTAGTGAGCCTATCGATAACAACCCAAACAACATAATTTCCTCAATGTGACCATGGTAAACCCATCACAAAATCCATCGCGACATCATTCCAATTCCACTCAGAAATGGGTAACTACTGTAATAGACCTACCAATCATGGATTCTATGCCTTCACCTATTGACAGGTGGAACATATCATAAGAAAAAAAGCTACATCCCTCTTTATACTTATCCACCAATAATGAAAATGTATATATCGATACATCTTGGTGACACCAGGATGAAATTCCCATACTAAGGCATGAAAATATTATAATAGCTTATTGCGTATGTCTGCTGACACCCATTGCACCCATGAAAATGGAAAAACTCATCCCCACCTATGGTCTGGTTAGATTAGGGTCCTCACCTGACACACTCTCTCATAGTTATATGACTTCAAAATCTGATAGCTACCTTATTCGCACTCGATACAGTATATTAGAGGTAACAACTATAGAAGAATGAAATGTCTGCCCCTGTTTTTCATGATCCTCCAAATGGATCTTAGAGAATATATCCATAAGATACCACTCACTGATAGCCTCCTGAACATCCTGTATATGAGTCCTTATACTCAACGCATCAGCCCCTGCATTGCCTTTCACAGGTATGTAGGAAAGCTCAAAGTCAAAATACTGAAGGTACTTAACCCACCTTCACTATCTAAAATTCAGTTAATGCTAAATAAATATGTACTTGAGGCTTTTTGTGGTCTGTGTACACCACAAAATTCTCTCCCAGTAAGCAATGTTTCCAAAAACATAAAGCATGAACAACCATGAATAACTTGAGATTGTGCGTAGGGTAGTTCCTATCATGTGGAATCAACTACCGAGTCCCGTACACAATGACTCCTTCCCCCAGCATAAGCACTGCTCCCAGCCTAATACCTGATGCATTGCAGTAAATGATGTAAATCTTGCCCGACTCCAAAAAAATCAGGATCGGTGCTGAAGTCAATCTCCCTTTAATCACTTAAAAGGCTGAATCATAGGAATCTATCCACAATTACTTCATACCCTTCTTAGTCAGGCCTGTAAGTGGTGCTAATAAGTGTGAAAAGTCCTAAATAAAACATCTGTAGTAACCAACCAGCCCTAGAAAACTCCGTACCTCAAATAAGTTCTTCAGATGCTCCCAAGAAACTACTATTCTCACCTTATGTGGGTCTACTAATACTCATGTCTTTGAGATGACATGGACCAAGAAATTAATCTGGTCCATCCAAAATTGGAAGTTTGAGAGCTTAACATATAACTGATGCTCTCTCAGTGTACGAAATATGATATCAAGATGGATGGCTTGGTCGTGTCGAGTGTGAGAGTAAACCAAGATATCATCCATGAAGACTACCACAAAATAATCCAAGTAAGGATGGAACACTTGGTTCATCAGTTCCATCAAAACTTCTGGCATGTTTGTGAGACCAAACAGAATAACTAAATACTCTTATAGACCGTACCTACCCCAAAAGGATGTAAGAGGTATATCTGATGGTCTAACACACAACTGATGATAACCAGATCACAAGTCAATCTT
This sequence comes from Viscum album, assembly GCA_963277665.1. Lineage (NCBI taxonomy): Eukaryota > Viridiplantae > Streptophyta > Magnoliopsida > Santalales > Viscaceae > Viscum > Viscum album. Next base: position 652,177,174 of record OY728148.1, on the reverse strand, counting down.
AGAGAACAATTGGGATCCTCAAAGCTAATCAAAGAGATAATAAATCCTTGGAAAGGGATATTGGTTCTTAACTGCCAACTGGTTTAGCTTTTGATAATCCATAAAAAGCCTGATTGTACCATCCACCATCTTTGCAAAAAGGATATGCAAACCCCAAGGAGACATACTGGGTCTGATGAAACCCTTAGCCTACAACTCTTCTAACTGCTTCTTGAGCTCTTGTAATTCTAGTGTAGCCATCCAATAAGGTGAAATGGACACTGGTGCCACTCTTGGCATAATATCAATAGAGAAATCTACCTCTACTCTAGAGGTAAAACTAAAAATTCATATGGAAAGACATCTCTGAAACGATCCACCATAAGATGAAAGTCCATCTATGAATTCCCCTATTCATACAGATATAAAATATCAATATGGGCTGTAATTCATCCTAACCCATGATGCTTGGGTCCATCTCTGCTCACTTGGACATCCCAATCACCCTTGTGTAGAAAAGATCTTCCCTCTATTAACCTAAAGCTCACCTTGTAGCGATAACAGTCAACAAAGGCCTGAAAAGAGACCAAATAATCATTTTCGAGAATGACAACGAATCCTGTCATCTCTAATATATAGAGGTCCTATAAGAAGTGACACCCACCAATCTCAATAGGGAACTCATTGCACTAGAATACACTAGATATCCTAATCCCAAGTGGAGTGTCTAACATCATGACATCATCAGAAGTAAATATACAGATCCCATGGATCTCTACAATGACAATGGATATAAAACTATGGGAAGACCGTATATCAAAAATAGCAAAAGATAAATCCGAGACAACTATAATTGTACCTATAACCGTAGAGGGTCTGGGATCCTACTTCCACTGGGTCTACTTCATCACAAAAGTCTGACCTGTATCGCATCCCCACGACCCTTCCTAGCTACCTTGAGATGATCCACCCTGATGTCACTGAAAAACTATCATCTTGATACCATGACTATGACCACATCCTCGGCCTAAACAGCCCAACGAAATATACTTCCCTGACTGATGAGGAAATGGTTTCCCAACTCCTATATGTGGAGTCATAAAAGATCCCCTCTCACTAGATTCTAGTGAGAACATCTTGTCGTAAAACTGAAGATGGACCATCTTGACGCAAGATTGACACTCAACTGGGTCTCTCGGGCACTACGGTCTCATGTGCCCACTCTTTACGTACTGGCATCACCTCACATGGCTACCTGAAGATACATCCCTACTACTATAATCACCATGCAAAAGCTCCCTGTGATGCTTCATGTTATCAGTCGAAGGAGTACCAGCCCAGGATGCTGAACTTCCATAGATCAATGCTCCAAAATCCCTCATATTGTTCTTGGTAATCAACGCCTGGTTTAATATAGTAGTCACTAAATACAGCCTGAAAACTTTCACCTGTGATCATATGTCATACCTGAGACCATCCTCAAATCCCATAGCTAGTGATAACTGATCACCCCCAGAACTGGTGTGAAGCGATGAAGTTATCTAAATAGAGAAGAGTAATCCATCACTGAAAGTGTTCCATACTCCAAATGCATGAACTCCTAGGCTCGGTTGGCCCTTAACGTATCAGGGTAGAAGTAATCATAGAAGGTCCTCTTAAACTCTTCCCAAGTCATATCCCGATGATTCCCTACCTGTGAAACAACATCCCACATTCTCTTAGTGGAATCACATATCATGTAAGTCATGAGATTCACCCTCCTCTTAGGAGGCATCTCCAGATGCTCAAAGATAGAAATCATGGCCACCAACCATGAATCTGCAACCTATGGCCCTCCATACCCTGAAAAAGTGGAAGGATGATGCTTCTGGAACACCCACGTCAACCCTTCTATAGTTGGGATAGGATGTGGTTCTCCTTGAAATGTCTGCATCATCCTCATAAAGCTTTCACAAAACTATGCATAAACACCTACGTCTGGTATAATAGCTTGTTCCAAGATAGGACGACAAGAGGATATGTTGGTAGTCCTTGATATACCATTTCTGGTGTCTGATCAATGCCCTATACCTAGCGTACACCTAGAGGACATATTGGTGGCATGAATATATAAGGTCAAGTGTACATCTTAGTACGAGATTAACAAATACTGAAACTCATAAGTGAAGGAATGGAACAGGTGAAGGAAAAAATTCAAGTTTGTCAAAATAGGGTTACACAACATGTAGAACCACTACACAATGTTCTCCCTTAATCCTTAACATTGGCATGTACCCCTGCCAACCTGGTCATGTAACACCCAATACACCCAATGTGTTCCTCCTAAGACACAACATGTACTTGAATATTCCCTCCTTCCTAGGTACTTATACATGGATAGAACTACATGGTTATATTGGTGTAAAACTACATGGAGTTCACACTCTATACACAATGTGTAAAACAAAAGTTTTATCCACTGGTGTTGTTAGTCACATGGCCAAATGCACGGTAGATTATAGCACATTGTGTACTCCGAGTAAATGGTGTGTTCTACCAAGAGTTTACCAACCCTGTGTATCTGATCACACAGCCAGTCACATGGTTAAAAACTACATAATGTGTATATATGGTACACATCATGTACTTAAGAAAATTTATTTCTTTTACAATAGAAGAACACATGGCGTGTGTTCATAACATCACACGCCTTGTTTTCTGGGTTTTTCAGATAGTAAGCCTCTAAAACTCCTCTGAAACCCCAGAATCTTAAAAAATTTGGCCAAGGAATGCCATGTTCTAATCTATGAGATCCCATACACCCCTCGAATCAAAGTTTGGCATCCTTATTCATATAATATCTTAACAAAATACAATTAAAGTTCAAAAATGATCCACTAAATTCATATCCAAGATAGCCCATAACACCTCAGGGAGAAAGGTTAGGTGTTCATCCAAATGAAACTTTAAATATACCAATACCCTATCAAAATAGTAGGTATTTATATCACAACATCTATCATAAAAACATAAATATCTATCACAACATCTATCACAACAACATGCAATCAGTAAAGCACCCTACATGGTATGATAATAATGCATGACATGTGGTCTCTAACAAGTGCCTATATGATGCATGAGATGGAATACCCTTATATAATCAGGTTTAAACAAAATAGAACCACAATGATATCAATATTAATATAAAAAAACAAGTGTGTCACCCAATGGTGAAATTTAATCAATTATAATAGTTCAAAATACCAAAATAACAATTCAATTTGAGGTAATTTGGCTTTTCCCTATACATGGGGTAGCCACTTTTGAGCATAACTAATGACCAAACTCCATTTCCTTCCAATCCATTTATAATGTCACCAAATAGTAAGACAAACTAGAAAATAAAACTCATCTGATACCACTTTGTAACATACCGGATTCGGGTGCCGCCCAAAGGTGACCCAAACCCGGTTGGTCACATAACCTCAAGAACATTTCCCCAAACTCCAGAGGCTGCCAAATAACAGCAAGGTCCAAGATGTGATATTGGGGAAAATATAAACTCATTATTATAATATACATAACAGAAAAAAATATTAAACAATAGTGGAAGAAATAATACCAACATGAATAATAGAGGAAAACAGAAAGCAAACTCAACAGAAGTCATATCATATACATAATGATGAATGTAATATGTGTCTAGGAAAGCAGCCAAAAAAGGTCACAAATATGGAAATACAATACAATACAATACAAAGGAAAAGAAAGTAAACTCTAATATCATCTCAAGGATTATCTTGGTCCCATGCTCTCTAGAACCAACAACAATCAAGTACCTGATGAAGAAGGGAACTTGCCCTTATATATACCTACAATCATATAATATGTTTGGTCCCAAAAGAATTACCCAAATAGGGTGTGAGATGAATCCTAGTAGGAAACCACCAAAATATCTATGTCTAACTTTTAGTGAATATATATAGCAGGTAATATGAAAAAAAATAAATAATTAAATGAGGAAGTACTCAAAGGTAACCAATCCTACAGTTTTCAATTTCATTCATTTAAAATTTATTATTTATACGTTGAATCATGTAACCTTGATATCTAGCCTAAGATATATATTCCCCATGCAAAGAAACAAAATAGATACCTCAAAATACCATCTAAGCAATCAAGTAAGAATGAATCCAAGCTTCTGCTTTGGCTTGATAGACACATCACAATCATTCAATTATTCACAAAAGACCCACTGGGAAAGCTCTCATGGTCTAACCCCTTTGGTCCAACCTGGCATTAACTCATTAAATAACAACCCTATGGGAAAGCTCTCATGGTCTAACCCCTTTAGTAAAATATACCATTAATCAATTATAAATGACCATCTGGGAAAGTTCTTATAGTCTAAACCCCTAGGTAAAACATTATACATCAAGGCTCTCATGTTACTTTGTAAATAAACAAGGAAACCCCCAAAATTTTCCTATCCAAAGGCTCTCATGGTCCTTTAGAAATATATAAACCCCCCACAGTTTTCTTGGCCAAAGGCTCTCATGGTTCTTTGGAAATACATGGCATATAACATCCATCAAAATCACCACATGTAATTCAATCTATTACATGGCTCAAACATTAATCAATCCATCACACATGGAATTTCATATAATCAATCAAACTCCATCCTAAGTAATTCAAGGCATGGAAAACAAGGTAAACCTCATAGGAAACCTAGAAAAAATGGCCATAAATATTCAATCAAGGGAAACACACCCAAGTGGTGTCTTATAAACAAGGTATCTAACCTTACCCATAAGCAACAACCCTTTATAAATTAGTCAAACCATAACATGTAATAAAAAGAGTTTAATTCCAAATCATGCAATACCCCGAACGTGGGTAAGTGGCACTTTCAGCATATGTGATCCAAGTAAAACAAAAAAAGTCATAAGATAACCTACCTTGATGTTGTATAATCAATATACTTCAATTTCAACCATTGAATCATCCTATAATGGTGTAGATCTACAAAATGGTAAAACAATCTCAACCCTTAATAACTAAATTGAGAGAAGAAATAAGGGAAAAAGGATCTAGGGGTTTTGAGAACTCACTGGTGGGATTAAAACACACCCAATGGTGTCTCAATCGGAGCTTATAAAGAGAATCAGGGGTTTAGAGTTCATCGGTTTCTCCACAGTACTCCTGTATGAAACACGACCAGAAGAAGGTGTTTCTAGAGATGAGACACAACCCACTTTTGATATATCAAATAAAAAAGAAAACTATGACACATGTTATTTAAAACTACATGCCATGTAGTATTCTTAACCAGCCCTCGACTTAAGTGGGTCTTCCAGGTCACCCATGGACATGTATTCAGCCATTACACAGTTAATACGTGGCTGCATGTGACAATCTAGGTGCACGATGTGTAATCAAAAGTACACGGTGTGGACTTAGAACATCCCCCTTTCTTAATTTTTTTTAAAACAACCCAAAAAAAAGATCCATACCTTAAAAGAAGATATGGGTTCTTATAGTTTAGAATAAGTGAGAGATCTAGAAGATAAGATTCAGTTGAATTTATGAAGCTGAGCTTTGTAATGACTGACTAAGTTGAAGGTGATTCTCTTAAAGAGCTATTGGAATTTGAAGACACTTATATGAGAGAAATTATATATAATATTATGTATGTAGGAGAAAATTTTACTTAATTAGATATAAAATTTAAAGTAGAAACAAGAAAGGCAACACTTTCATATACATGGTTGAATTTTATAGAGCCTATGTGACAGAGGGTATGCATGGAAAGAACTGTGTGAATCCATGGATTCAGTATGATTCGGGGGGTATAATTCCTATGGGAAGTAGGTATTTTAAATTCATATGAAATGTATTAAAGTTTATACATAGTGAAACAATGTGTAGGTGTTGAAAACACTAACTTACTATATTTAGATATTGATTCTTATAGTGGAGAATCCATGTTGGGGTGCATAACCAACATAGTAAAGAGTAGGTATTTTCAATGAAACTTGTAAAATCATGATGTTCATTTTATCATCTTTACTTGTATGAATGTATTTTAGGATTTACTTATTAAAATAAAATATATATATATGAACAAACTGAAATTAGGGGATAAATTACAAAGTGTGTTTCAAGATAGTTTGGAATTTGATAAAAAGTAAGAAACATAAGATTCACCCCCATCTCAAGTGTCTGTACTGGTCCACTAGATACAATAATTAGTATTAGAGAATGGTTCCCTATGATTGGATCTTTTGGAGTATTTTCATTAAATCATAAGAACATGGTTCCCTATGATATGGACTAAAAAAATATTCAAAAATGTTTTATCTAACACATATATAAAGTGAATATTTTATACATTTGAACAATTTTATCATATAGAAGAATCAATATCTATCCCTGTAATATTTGAATTTGAGGTTTCAACCAAGAAAATATAGAAAAAGGATAAGAGATATTCTAAGAAGTAAAAAAAGAACACAAATCATGAAGAGAATATTTCATTAATGAAATATGATCAGGATGATAATGATACAATTTATAAATCTATTGATTTAAATTCCTATAGAGAATATAGCTGAAACTACATTGATTCCTGTATTAAAATAAGAAAATAGATTCATCATTATGTTAAGGACTATCTAAATAATCCACCAATTTATGTAGTAATATATATCTTTAAATTAATTATGTGACTTCAGATTGAAATTTCACAGTTATAAGAAGAAGCTGTTGTAGAGGAAGAAGCATTGAAAATAAGTTGAGAACCTATAACACTCTCACTAAGCTAGTAAAATTCAACAAAGTTTTTTTTTGAATTTACAATGAAATATAGAATTTTGTTAATAGATAATTTTGAAGAGATTAATTTGATAATGATGTCTTTCTGGATGAGAACACCCTTATTTTAAATGGGAGAATGATTTACCACCCTTTTAATTTATTTACATTAGGGAGGGGGGGGGGAGAACATATGTTGAATATTTTAATGCATCCTATGAGTATCCATGTTAAAATAATTGATAATAAATCTAAATATGGAGATTGAGGTTCCATTAGGCTTGTCTTTTTGTTTGTTTTCAATGTACATGTCAGTAGTTATTAATAAGATGTTGGGTAATGGATTGAGTATATAGAAACAGAATAATAAGAGATTCTTACTAATAATTATTGGTAAAAGATAATATATAGTTGACTCCCCTTAAATAAATATTTGGATAGATTCACACAGGCATTGATAATAACATCATATAATTAAAAGATTTGATATTCAAGGTAGAATACTAAAGGTGATAAAGGAGTAGTTCTTTTACTTTCTAGAGAATTTTTGAGTTTTAAAAGTGTAGGATATAGTGAATAGTTTTAAGATATATTATAATAAATGTATATAGCTATCTGAATGGGATATTGAAGTGTTATATCCATGGAGATTCTATCGGCGTATAAATTCATTTTTCCCACTAAAATCAATCTGTAAATTCACATGGATGATGAGTGAGATAGAGTCATAAGTGGAATGTGTAGGGAACAATATTGATGAACTCAAAAATAATATTTTCCACTTATTGTAGAGATATTAGGAGTTGTTTTGAAGTTTTAAGAAGGTTTCATAAATTACCAATGATATTTTCAAGTGATTATGAATGCTTGAGAATTCCTGTAGATGGACTAAAGGCACTCGAGTTCGAAATGGAGGCTATATAGAAAATTCACCCAAATTTATAATCCACATAGATAAAATCCCCATGTATAATAATTAGTCATGTAATGAAATCTGGATCCATATAAGAAAATACACCTTTGTAAAGATTTACGTAAGATAATTTAATCCATACATGGGAATCAGTGTAAGAAAAATCACCCCCCCTAAGAAAGGTTGGATAGTTATGTGACTCAAATAAGTGAACATTAATTTAAATAAATGATCATATATTAAAATTATAGCTTATGAAAATCCAAATAAGTGAATTTCTCATGTATTGAACTAGCCTAGGCCAGCTTGAAAAGTCACCTAAGGTGGTGCACCACATGGTGAGATACATAAATGAATAATATATCTCATAAAAAACTAACGAAACATCAATTTATAACATGAAATAAAAAAATACATATCACTGAGACTTACATAGTCAAGACACATCTTCTAAACTAGAAAGATAAAGCAAACCAAACTAAAATAGTCTCCATATCACTATTCATCACCACCAATCCATCCCACTATGAAGGCGGAAGATGAAAAGAGAGCCTAGCATGCTACATGATTCCCTTCCCTTTCTCCAAGTCCTCTAAAATAAGTTCTACAACCACACAAAGGAAAAAGTAGGGTGTTATCACCTATCCAAATAGGATATCACCATAGAATCTATATAAGTACCACTATCAATAATGTAAAAGTTTTATCTTTATGTAAAAATACATTTTATAAATAATTTTTACAAAACAAACAATCTGTACACATTATTTGTTTTCTATAAATGCATACCATATTCAAAAAATCTTGGAATATATATATTATAAAGGATAAATAGATAAACTAAAAATGTGATAAAATATCTATGAAATAAACTATCATGCGATAAATCATGTATAAAAGAAAAAGAACACCATTTGGGAACTCTATTATGGGAATATGTACATGAAATAAAAGAATCCAAAACTAGGAATATGTTGGTTGAAACTGTAATTGAGTCTTTCTATAGTCCGTCGATGTCATAGAAGTAACCCCTAGTGGTTCCACACACACTAGGGTTACCTATATCCATTTCCCAATGCACCAAAGGTTCCCAATGCACCAAATGTTCCCAATATGCTATGTTTTTCCAAAAAAAATTTCAAAACCAATAACGACATTTAATAAAACCCTGTTTTACATCAATAATAATCCATTTCAACTAAAAACCCAAAGGTATCAATAATAACATATAAAAATTCAGGAAATAAAAATAATTTAAAAGATACACCTACTTCAATAATGATGGAAACCTTTTCGCCTTTGAAAAAAGAGATAGAAAAACCATGGACCAACCTTTAAAAGTTAAGGAACAATAAAATACAATGGTTTGATATAAAACACAAATCAATCATGAATATAAATAAGAAACACAATCAAATCTTCCATTTAAACTAAAGGAAAAGAAGAATAAAATACCACTTACCAGTGATATGCGATGCAAACACCCCATGAGTCAAATTCTAAATGGAGTGATCTAGAAGGAGTGAGAGGACCCAAAATTTCCATATGATTCGAGAATAATCCCTACTCAATAAATGAAAATAGAGTCAGTCTTGCAACGTTTTTAAAGTAGCTGGACCCGAGGAATTCATGCCACAAACCACTTTCATTGTGTAAAATCTTATGAATTATAAACAAGACAGCAAAGGGATAGCCTCAAATTATTATTAAACCTGATCAATGTTTTCATTCCATGCAACGGTTTCACAAAATTTAAACTTTTATTGCCTTTCATGAGACTCATGATACATACCCTAAAATAGATCCATGTCATGTAACCAATTTATGACATGAATGTATCTATTAGGTACTGCCTAGCTCAGTTTTATACAGAAAATATCCAAACCAAAACTTAAGGATCTCTGGTCCTAGGAAGAACCCTCTAAATCCATTGACATATTTATTATAAAACTCTATTAATCCAAAAAAATATACATCCTCAGAAATTAGTTCATTTCCCCCAAAAAATGATCTCCATTTCCGAGAATCCCACAATACACCAAAAAGATGGGAAACCAAAACAAGAGTCAAAGCATACCTAATGGAAGGAAATATAATGATACAATCTCCCTACTATAAAAAAAATTCATTCCCTATAATTTCCTCAAGATCCTAAACATACAAGAAGTGAAGCCCACTACTACCTCATCAATAATACATTATCACACATCTTGTGGCTATCCCATCCACATAACCGTAGCATAGAGATGAAATGAATAGTTTTACCATGAAACACCTTCTCTCAATGATAATTAATCTGAACTGGTTACTCAACCACAATATTTTCAGGCTCAATATCAACATCCACCCATTCATTTTCATGGTAATAATTTGGTAGATACCTACTCACCAAGGAAACAAGAAATACATTGTGGATGGATTTCAAATGAGATGATATGTCCAATCGATATCCCACCATTACCATTCATCCAATTATATCAAAGGGCCCCACAAATCTCAATGCCAAATTACACTTCTTAGACAATAAAATATGTCCCTTGGGAGGTGAAACTCCAAGAAAGTAATAATCAACAACCTAAAACTCCATCATCTGTTAATGATGGTCAGTATAATATTTTTGATGAATCTTTTTGATGACCAATATATTATGTATCAACTGCACCCTCTTCATTGTCTCAAGAACAAGACTCAACCAAATCAATGAATAGTCTCCCAAAAATACCTAGCACAAGATATATATATATATATATTTCCATACAAATCCAAAAAGGGATATATTTTTACTGAGGCATCATAACTATAGTTGTAGGAAAACTCATCTGAAAGAAAATTATTTTCCCAAGAACAATTAAAATCAAGCTCATAATACCAAAGCATATCCTCCAAAATATGGATAGCTCTATATGTATTTCTATCCATTTATAGAAAATATTTATTTCTAAAATTCAACCATGAATTCATCACCTCATTTAAAAATTTATAAAACTTAGATTCTAACCTTAGGTCCCTATTAGAAACAACCACATAGGGAACCCTCAAAAGTATTACATTCTCTCAGGAATAAAATTCCCCAAGATATTCCACCTTCGTCATCTCCATGATATGGAGGATATGAGCTGATTTGTTTAGTCAATTAATGATCACCCAAATCTTATCCTTCCCACTAGGTTTATATGGTAAATAAATAACAAAATCCATACAAATCTCATCACATTTCAATACCAGAATGGTTATGAGATGAAAAAAACTAGCAGGTCTCCAGTGTTCCACCTTAATTATCTAATAAGTAAAACACCTCGATACAAAATCCATAATCAAACATCTCATACCTAGACACCAATACCGATGTATCAAATCATTATACATAATGGTAGTACCTGAGTGTACATAATATAAAAAATGGTGTCCAGTTTACAAAAAATCTTACCTTAGGGAAAAAGGAACAACTAACCTATTTGGAAAACATAAAGTACAACTTGGAGACTGAGACCACACACCCGAGGACTCCCCAACATAAAATATTTTACTGAATCCATAACACTCATGGTCAAACATCTTATTGATCCAAACCTGATCATAAAAAGAAGATTCAACCTTCATAAAATCTAGAAATACTTTCCCAGTATCTTCTTTAATTCTCAATCTCATCTTAGTAAACAAACTCACTAAAGACGACTCTTCCACTAATTAATTCACTTATTGTGTCGGTAATTTCTTTCTTATCTCATCAGTGACCATGTTTCCTATTCCCAAAGAATAATCAATATCAAAATAAAAGGTCTGGAGATACTCCAACCAACATCTGTGTTGAATGTTAAGATCCATAGGAGTGAAAATATACCTCAAGATATTATGATCATAATATACCATAAACCATTCTTTAGATAGGTACTGATGCGATGTTTTGAGTGCATGCATAAATACTTCCAACTCAATATCATGATAGGGTATATTTTCTCATGAAGGCATAGCTGGAATGAGCCATAGACAACCACCTATCACGCCTACATCAAAAAACACCCAAAACCTATGCCATAAACATCATAAGAAACATCATAACCTAGACCTAGTTATGGAAGAATAAAAGTTAGATCCAAATTTAACCACACCTTTAGTTACTCAAAATATATTTGGTACTTTTCCTTCCACTCAATATTTATACCCTAACAATTTAAATCTACCATCGGAGTTGCAATCTTGGAGAAGCCCTGAGAAAAATTCCCATATTAACTAGACAACCCCATGAAGCTTCAAATACCAAACACATTTTTGGTCCACTCTCATGAAATAACTTCCTATACCTTTATTATGCTCCAATGATATTTCATATCATATAAAACATAACCTAGAAACTCTACTTCATGCATCCAAAACTCACATTTAGAAATAATATCATATAGATTATGTTCCCACAATGTTATAATAATGATATCCATAGGGACCATATGCTCCTCATTTGAATTGGAGTAAACAAAAATATCTTTCATGAACACCATAAAAAAGTGTCCAAGAACTGAGGAAATATCCAGTTCATCAATTCCATAAACACCACAGGAGTGTTAGTTAGTCCAATTTTCATAACCAAAAAACTCTAAATGTACATACTGACTCCTAAAAATTATATTAGGTATATCCTCTTCTTAGACTCTCAACTAGTGGTACCCTTACCATATGTCATTCATTAAAAATAAATGAGTCCCTCTAAGCCAATCAAATAGATCACCATTCATGAGGAAGGTATTTCTGTTCTTTACAATGACTTAATTTAGCTTCCGATATTCAATACAAATTTTGAGTCTCTCATATTACTTCTTTTAAAAGAGGATATGTGAAGCCTATGATGTCATAATTAGAAAAATAAATCCAGTATCAACGAGATTTTCAATTTTTATCTTATGTTCTACCTACTCAGTAGGGGATATATGATAATATGGCATAAAAATGGGCATCACTCCAGGTATCATCTCTATGGTAAACTTAAACATTCACTAGGATAGTAAACTAGGAAAATAATCTAGAAATACATTGGGGGTACACACACAACACCCCAGGTAGCTGAATACCCAAACCAGGGTTAATAGTATCCTGAAACATATTTGAAAACTATCATTATATTACCCCATCATAAGGAGAAACATGCTCGAACCTTCCTAATCTAGAGTCCCGATTACAATGAAAAATAAGAGTGACCCCATCGGTAGATAAAAACTGAACCTAACGGCGATAATAGTCTTTTGATACATTAATAATGATCATAAAATGAATGCTGATAATCATTTTGATGATGTAAACATCAAGCACTACAAAGTCCCACTCCACCTCGTGGTCTACTATCATCACTTGAAATGCTAGGCACTTAAAACCTTGTTAGGACCTATAACCCATAGGCATGGAAAGAAAAAAAAAGAATGACATAAGTTCCAAATGCAATAACAACACTTAAAATAGCTTTTATGATATAAAATAATGAGTAACACATATATCAAATAAATAAAACACTGTATTACATGAAATAAATACTATACCTCTAACTATGGAAAACCCTATTTCACATTCTTATAGTGAACAATCCACAATTTTTTTTCCTCTATTAGCTCCTCCCTTCAATTTTTTAGAAACAAGAATGTCCCCATTAGCCTAATGATAAGATCCAAAACCCTTGGAAGTATCCCTATGGACCAGTGATCCCTTGGTGAAAGTGGATCTAGATATACTAACTTGGGACATCCTATCACAAACACACTTTAGGTGGCCACATTGACCACAAATTTGACAAGTATTTTGATCCTTTGTACAATTAGTCACTATATGAATAGGGCACCAATATTAATATAAAAAACCTACAACTATCCAGAAAAGTCCCTGAAACTGGTCCTGAAGAAAACTGGCTACATTTGTGCTTCCTTTTCTGGCCAAAAGATACACCATAGCTAACAAAAGTACCAATTGAAGATCCTCCCAAATTTTTTTTCCTTGCTATGAAAACCTCAACCAAATATTATTTATCAAATAATTGTACAAAGGATTCAAGGAACATGAGAATCATCATCAAATGAACGTCGTCCCTCAACCTTAACTGAAACCTCTGATCATTCAGGTAATCATTGGTAACTGTATTCAGTGCCAAGTGAACCAACTCAGAAAAATGTGTGGAATACTATAGAATGGCACAATGTACCTACTCTAAGGTAAAAAAATCCTAGGTATTTTACCCTTTTGATGTTACAGGAAAAAACTGATAGTCAATGATTTTTTTCAAATAAGTCCAGGTAAGATCCTCGTGAAACTTTTCATACACAGTGGAGTCCCACCATCTCCTTCCCAATCCTTAAAGAATATACATGAAGAAACCAATTATAGAATCCTAAGGAGTCTTCTAAAGTTAAATATCCACTCAATTTTCTCAATAAATTATTTATATTGTTGGGTTCCACTGTCACCATAGAATATAGGTGGATGCTACTTTGTAAATTCTGATACATGATCCACTGCTCATCCTAGGTTACAAAACTTTCTTGACCTAGTGTCTGAATAGTGTCTATTAAAACTTCTTCCAAAGAAGGGAATATAAAATTATTTTCCTATGGAACCTATCTCATAGTTTCCTTAGTAATATTTAGAATATATTTTCTAGGAATAATTTTATAAAAATCACAGGACAAAAACCAATCAGTCACAAGAAGATTCCAAAATCATAGGAAAATATTTAAGTATCAATATAAATATTTTAAAAAACTAGAATTTAATGCAGTAAGTAATTACTAAAAAAATAATGATTCCTTATGAAAATAAATGTTCCATTTAAATAGACACCACATCTATTTTATTTAAATAACATCAACCACCAAGTCTCAAGAATAAAAAAATCACTACCCACCCAAGGTAACTCAGATTCAGACAAGAATGTAAGCTGGAAAAAACCCTCTTCTACACTTACTAACAAAATTCTAAATGTCCTAAATATGTTCTAATAAAAAATAAAATCACACTGAGGAAGTGCTAATGACACTCTAGGTGGGGTACTCCTATTGATGCCAATTTGTAATGAACCTTACCAGGGTAACTAGACAGGTCACCCAATGTAGTCCACCACATGGTGAGATACAAAAATGAACCAAAAGTCTCATTTAAAACTGAAGAAACATCAAATTAAAACATGTAAGAAAGAAATAAATATCTATGATACATACAAATTCAATCCACAATTACAAAACCAGAAAGATAAAATAGACCAAACTTAACAAGTATCCATGTGACCAACCGTCGCCACCAATCCCTCCCACTATAAAGGTGACAAAAAACAAGAGAACATCGCATGCTATATGATTCCCTTTACTTTCCCAAATTCCCAAAAAATAAGGTATAAGACTATCCAAATTCAAAATTATGTTGTGAGCATAAGAAAATATAAGATACCACCAAAGAATTTGTACAAGTTCTAATATCAAGAATGAAAAAGTTCTATCCTTATAAAAAAATAAATTTTATAAATAATTTTCAAAAATCAAACCATTTTTATGCATTCCTTTATTTTCTATAAATTCATACCACATTCATTAAATATAGTAACATATCAGGTATAAAAGAGATCTAGGTAAACTAAACATGTGATCAAATATCCATGAAATGAACCATCATGCAATAAAATGGGTTTATAAGGAAAAGAAAACTATTTGGGCATTGGCCTATGGGAATAGATACTAGATATAAAAGAATAATAAATTAGGAATATGTTGGTTCCAATTTATATATAGTCCTTCCATAGTCTATCGATATCACAAAATTATCCCCTAGTGGTTCCATGGATAGTAGGGTTACCTATTCCTATTTCCCGACGCACCCATGGTTCCTATTGTGCTAAATTTTTCCAAAACCATATCCAAAATCCATGCTCACATTTAGTAAAAACCCTTTTTTAAATAAAAGAGAATTCAATTCAATGAACAACCCAAAGGTATCAATAAGAACATATAACAATTCCTTAATTAGACACACATTCCAAGATATTAATACCTCAAGAATGGTAGAAACCTATCCATCATTGATAATAGATATTGAAAAACCACAGATCAACATTACAAAGATAAGGAATGACAAAAAATTGAAAAGTATTTATATAAAACATTAATTGATCACAAATCAGAATAAAAACCCATCCAATTCCTCCACGGAGACCAAAGGCAATGAAGAATAAGAATGAATTCTTATAAGAGATATGTGATGCCACCACAAAAGGATTCAAATGTGGAATAGATCAATACAGAAGGAGATAGAAGAACCAAAATTTCCCAAAAATCACTATATAGTTCAAGAATAATGCCTAAACACTAAATAAAAAATTACATGGGAAAACATTGTGTTTAAAACTACTTGACCTGAGGAACTCACTTCATAAATCCCCTTCATGGTGTGAAATCACATGAATTATAGATATACTAAAAATAATGTCTGCTCAAATTAAATTAAATTCCAATCACCATTTTATCATTTTTAATGGTTTCAAATCCTTTAGAATTTTCATGTACTACATGAGACTCATGAAATCTTCCCTACAACTTATTCACGTTGTGTAACCCATTCATGATGTGAATGTGTCCCACAGGCAGTGCTTAGCCCTATTTTCTACAAAAAACATTCGAACCAAAACTAAAGGCTATACAGTCCCAAGGATCACCCTCTAAATCCATTGGAACATTTATACCTGAGATCAATTAAGCCAAAGAAACACATATCCTAAAAAATTTAGCCATTTTCCCCAGTAAAGGATTTCTATTCTTGAAAATCCTAGAATACACCCATACAAAAAAGGGAAACTAGAAAATTGTCAAATAAAACAATAAGTAAGGTAATATGGTGTTAAAAATCACATATATGGTTTTTGTGGCGTATTTGAAATATTTATATTCATAATATTATATGTCTTTGAATTTAAAAACCACAAAATTGAATGAATCTCCACATATATGAATTCAGTGAATATAGAAAAATGTTTCATAGTTGATCCGAAATATGAAAATTTAGACCATGTAAGATAATTTTAGCACAAAATATCTAAATTTAGATACATGAATAAAAAAACATGTGTATCAAATTTAATCATGTTTGTGTATGAAAATATGAATTTCATGTTACTGAATATCCCATTAGTTCTTGATGAAATTTTTAGAGTTTACAAAGTTAAAATTATGAATGAGAAAATGATACATGATGATGATGTATCTATTCATAAAATATTAAAACTTAAAAATAACTTTAATGGTGTGTGATCCAAGCTTTGATAATAAAAATAAAAGATAATGTTAATCCATGGTAAAGGAAAGATCAAATCAACATGAAGATAGGATATTAAAAAATTCATAAATTATAAGAAAATTAAAAATAATAAATAAAAAGTTGTGATTGTGAGTTATAAATATAATGGTACTTAAAGAATACAAAATTCAATACTATTTTGGGCAAGATTAAATGGGAGGGATCACTGCATATAATCTTTGATGCTGAAAATTTATTTATTATGTATTCAAGAATAATTTATATAAAGATCCATAAAACCTTGAGTTTCTATTCATCAAAGCCTATTCCATTTAGATACAATTTTCTCAAGTGTTCATGAGTGATTGAGATTGAATTCTTGGAATTTTTCCAATACTTAAGGAATGAGAATAATTATTGTGTGTTACTAACACTGAAGATGAGTTCCACATTACATACAAGATTTTCTATAGATTATATACATTTGTAAAAAATTGAAAATTGTATATTTGATAGGAGATACTTTGAGGAATATAAAGTCATATTGTTTATAGATTTTTGGGAAGATATGTTTGGAAGAGTTTAAAAAGGAAGAAGCATTAAATGATAGTATTCTTGGAATATACATTAAGTTCAAAAATAGTACTTAATGTTATGTGGGAACCCAAAATGGGAATTATATTATATCAATTTATTACTAGTAGTGTGAAGCTCCCCTAAAAATTTCATTTATGGTTTATTATTTTGGTGTAATACATTGAATTATCTTAAATGAAACCACTCATGTATTTGAAATATTGATGATATTGAGGTAGAAAAAATGTAAAAATAATAAGAAGTAACTAATGATTGTTGTACGTTTTTTTATTTGGAGATATGACTATCTAATATATCACTCAAAGAAAAAAACAATACATTATATACTAAAGTATAAGATTAATAAAATACTATATTGAACATGTACAATATTTTTTAATCAAAGATGAAATATTTGAGAGAATAAGTGAGTGAGTTAGATGAGAAGATGCAGTTAAAGTATGTGAATATAAACTTGGTAGTGACCAAGTTGTCGGTGCTCATCTGGAAGAGTTTTTGGAATTTGAAGAAAATAATGTGATATTAAAGAGATATGATATTTTGGATAGAGGATCATCTTGTAATAAATTGGAGATCTACTTCAAATAAAGAACATGAAATAAAAATTTTCAAATACATGGTGGGATGTTGTAGAACATGTGTGACTTAGGGTATGTTTATAAAACATGGTGTAAAGTAATTAATTAAATGTGAAGCTAGTTACATAAGTCCTATGGGAAGTATACAATTTAAATTCTTTTGAAAATCTAGAATGTGAATACCTAGTGAGAATCTATATAGGTGTGAGAACTACTTGACCATTCTATTCAGATATTGATTATTATAGTGGGGAATCCATGATGGGGAACATAACCAACATAGGATGGTGTAGGTGTTTTTACTAAATATTGAAAAAATATATTTTTTCCTTTTATCTAATCTAATTTCAAGAATATGTTTGATGATTTCTTGGTTGATCTAAAATATATCCATATTCACTAACTGACATTGGGGGTTAAATTACAAAAAGGGGTTTATTGATAGTTAAGAATTTGTTAAAAAGTTGGAAACACCTAATTCAACACCCCCCTTTCAGATGTATTTACTTGGTCTACTAGGTATATCATTCTAAATGATTTTGAACATATGTACATAAAATATTTTAAACTTAATTTGTTTCATGAGAAATTGATGCCCTATCTATGGAAACACTTGAAAAATGATTCAATCACCAATAGTAAACTCCATCAGCATTTATAGATGATTGACACAAGACTTATACTGATTCTAAGTTATCATAAATATCTTTAAAATTAGATGAATACATTATATCATATCCTACACCAGACTTAGTCCCAATAAATACCTCTCTCCCACATATTCTGAATTTAGATGTGATTGGAATGGAATTTCATACGACACTTCAAAACTATCCATCAAAATCAATACTTAGTAACTATTTTTATAAAAAAATTTAACCAAATTTATATGATCCTACAATAATCTCCTAAAATACAACACAAAATCTATAATATCATTGTTCATAATCTGTGTGTTCCATTTAGATTTATTATCTATTTAACAATAATATATCATACTCATCTTCATCTGAGTTCCCATAGACATCTTCATCACTATCAAATACCTTGATGTAAATTATGGATCCCAATTTAACACAATGGATAATGTAACTACATGAAACCTAATTATATCATTTATGTATAGAATACACTAGTCTCACATTGAAAATATATCTCAAGTGGGTAAAAGGGATCCAATTTTAAAAATCTATCTATAATAACCTAAATAAAGTCATGTTTACTTTGTTTCCTCATTAAAAAAATTATAAAATATTTTGTAATATTCTTCTATTTATGAGTTAGAAGATGGATATGTTCAAATATTTTTATAGGTTGTTGATGAAATTCCTTAATTTTTTAATAAATCAAATATTTTAATTTAAACCATTTAAAGTATTTTCTCATTCTTAACTACAATTATTTACGTATAATTTCTTGATACAATTTTTTTTCTTGGATGATCCAACAAACTAATGTTATGATTATTTATAGAATACTACTTCATAACTAAGGGAACCAACATTCAATCTTTGAGATAGAGTGTTAAATTTAATAAAAGAGATTATCAGTCAATGATATCACCACAATTTATGGAATCACTAATACTCTGTCATTTTGTATCAATTTTCCCATCCTTCACATAATTTAAAAGTGTCAAAGTGAGTTTAGTCTAATATAATACCATGTAGTATTATTTTTCATAACACTATAGATAAATATCCTCCATCAATCTTATCTATTACCCCCAATATTCAGTTTCCTTCACTTCTTGAGTTTTCTTTCCCAAGAAATCTTCACCATCTTTATCTGTTAATAGTTTATAAAATATTTTAACATTGATATTGTGAATATAATCATATTATTTTCATTTCATAAAATTTAAATATTACTAAGATATTTTTTTATTTTTATGGCATAAATACACCTCAAACCTTATAATAAAAACATTTAGGCCCTATATCTTCAAATCTTTAACAATTAAAACAAATTCCACATCATGCATTGGATACTTTTTTTTATGAATTTATAATTTTGTCGACCAATAAACCCCCATATTTTATAGATTCATGAGTAAAATATTACACCCTAAGAATTTATGATATAAATATTCTTTTAAATAAATTAAAACTCATCAATAACTTACGAGACACACAACCCTGAGTCGAAATTAACTATAAAATAGTATACTATTATTACCTACCAATTAAATTAGCGGATTTAAATAGTAATAACTAAATTAGAAAAATTATATGGTTTACACTTGTATAAATACATTTATGGTTATCAATTTATTAAAAACAAAAATAAGAACTTATTAAAAAAGGAAATGTTTTTCTAAAAAACTGTATTTTTTCTAAATAACTATTTCATCGTATTTTACGCACTTATGTTAATTTTTTTTTATAATTTTATAAAATTTATTTGAAAAAACTAAATTCATTTTTCATATCATATTTTCAAAAATAATTTAGGGATTTTTTAATAATTTAAAGTAAATATTATTTTTAATGAATAGTAAAAAATACTGATTTTTGATGAAACAATCCAATTTTAAAGAATTTTCAAAGTGTTTTTATAATTTTTTTAAAAGTAATATTAGTTTAATTATGTTATATTTAACCAAATTTAGTAATCATAACCAATTATATGTTATGTTTTAATATAATTTGTTTTATACTTATAAAAACATTTCCTTTAGAAAATCATTTTTTAATCGTGTCTATGAGTTTAACATTAAATTAATTTCTAGTAATTATCTTCCTATATGGATTATCCTAGAGGAAAAGGGATCTATGGGGAGTTAGGGTGGTATCGAGTTTGAGTCTCTCTAGCTTCCTACATGTGTTTGTTTGTGTGTTTCTTTGTAGCTTTGTAGACCCCCTCCCCAACCATTCGTAATAAATTCTACCACTTAAGTGAATCAAACTTGGAAAAATGGATTCCATATTATTAATCATAATAATTAGTATTTTATAACAATTTTATCTGAATTATTGGTCACAATGAATAATAAAAATAGTAAAAATTAATTACCGTATTTAAGGATAAAAGGGGTTTACCTTGGGAGTTAAACTAGGATGAAAAGTGTTAAAATAATGTAAAAACTTGTAAAATTATTATTTTATGTCTATATATTAAATTTATTTCATCTATGGTTTGATAATGATCCAGTTTGGAGCCATTATTCGTGTAAAAAATATGGGAAAAAATTATTTTTTCTGAACATTTCTAGTGTGTCCTTCCCCCACTTATGAAAGGGAACCCCCTCTCACCCCCTTCATAATTAAAAAAATCACTTAGTTAATATAATACATAAAAATAAACCTTCCTTAAATCCCTAAATATTACCTAGATTCATTTTGTTTATTAGAAAACGAATCTAATAAGGCTTTAGGTATAAAGCTATAGAGGTTGGGCTAAGAAGATGTATAATTCTTAACCATTCATTCTCATTTTATTTCCTCCTTTAAATACTTAAAATATCTATAAAATTTGGTAAAATAATATCGTTATTTTATCCAATATATATATATATAATTATAATAATGGAATCCACAATATATATCCCCTCTTCTATTAAATCAGAAACGAAACTATCGATCGTGTGTATGGTGGATTACCGCCTCACGAACCGATGTAATTCATTTTCCCTACCCAACTCTCACGAATTGATATAATGACGTATTTAATGAATATATATTATATTTATAACATAATTAACCTTCTGTATTGTAATATCACATATAATTTCTTACCTTCCAATCCATTGTAAAATGATAATGTCACTCATGTTTACATGTGGACTACCACCTCAACGAAGCGATGTGAAATGTTTTTCTTTTATTTTAACATGAATGGTAATACAGATAAATTTAATGAATATATATTATATATATATATATATATATTATAAGGATTATTTAAATGTAAAATATTATTTACCTTTCTTTTCTTTCAACTATTAAAAAATAAAAACATTCATGCATACGTAATGCTAACCATCTCTATGAATAGTGTATCTCAATTTTCTACCTATAAATTTTATAGACTATTTTGAATATTTATATAATGAATATATATAATATTTATATCACACATAATATTCTGGAGATAATGAAACCCTGATCAAAGTATAAGGTCTTAAACTACCAAACCAAAACATACGTAAAAAACAAATCAGCTATAACCCATAATAGTGTTTTTAATAATGAATTATTAATAAATGGGAGAAGAAGGGATTAATAAAATAATAAACGATATGATATATATTATTATAGATCTATAATATATGTATAATACAAATCTATTTATTATAAATGTGGTTCATACATGTACGAAGGGAATCTGATCTGAGGTAAGGGTTTCTTGTCTGACTATTATTTCCTTGAGACATATACCATATTCAAAACTTATTTATTTTGTGTTGTGTATATAATACCCATATGTTATGTTATATCATGAATATAATTATATTTATGGAATTTTAAAGTTTCATTGGAAGTTATTTATTTCATGGGGATTTCAATTAAAATTTACCAATGTCTTATGGGTTTATTTAACAGTCTCTTCATTATTCAGGATTGTTTATCTTTAAGTCTCTTTTGCGTGAATAGTTTGGTACATTTATCTTAAAAACAATATATTTTCTTCTCCTCTAGATATTCATTTAAATTTCAATAAATAGTATTATCTTCCACTCTTTTATACTTAAAATTATTTTTAATACGTTTTTAATAAAATCCAACTTTATTTCTCTATTCAGTCAACATATTCATTTGTTCTAAAAATATTTTCTCAGAATATTTTTGACATTATAAAAATGATTTATTAATGAAATTTTTATCTATATTTTATTTCTTATAAATTTTTTTGAGATAAATCTTTTTTTTTCAAATGGGTTAATTTTAACCTTTTTATTATAGTGTAAAAATAATGGTATTCTTAACTTATATGAAAAGTATGAAATTAATCACCATCATTAAAACCCATTCCATTGAAGATTAATTTACATGTTTCCATGATTCTTTTATATCAAAATTTTTCCCTAATATTATTTATATTTTTAGTTTTTAAAAGTGGTTTTCATCATGAATAGGATATTTTACTTAGTAATGTTTTTAATAGAATTTTATGGTATTTAAATTTATGAATGATAAAACCCATCATTTTACTTATTCTCATTTGGGAATATTTTTAATGATACAATCCTTATTATTTATCTAGATGGTTTATGATCAGTTTGAATGGGGATGTACTATTTTGATATCATTCTCTAATTTAATCTGTATGGTTTATGCTTATGTTTATTTATTGGGTAAATTTGTAACATTTCATATGATAAATTCTAATATGAATGTTTATATTGATTATGTTTATTTATTAGAGAAGTTATTAATAATTCATATGCTAGTTTTTTATAGGAATGTTTACGTGATTATTTTTATCCCCTTTCATATGAGGAATACATTGGGATTAATATGTGATGGGTGGGTTCTTCTATATCCCATAGATCTATTAGTAGGTACCAGGACACAAAATATATTAGGTATTTAGATGAGGCCTTACCCATTTATATAAAATTTCTTGGAATAAGGCCTTGACAATATGGTCATGATGTATAACATTATGAATTACCTCATTATAAGATTAGTAATTTATTTCCATGTCCAATGGCCTGAAGGCCTTTAAAATTTTTATTTATTATAATAGAACCCCCTTTTAAGGGAAGAAGGGGGAAACCAAGTAAACTCTATGAACCTAAAACATAACCAACCTAAGTGTCTAAAAAATTAAAACTAGACTCACAACATGAGCTACCCCTCCCTAGAATATGATTGTGAAAAATCTCTCCATCATTGCATGGAATTTAAACAATAAAGTGTCCTTTGTCAAAGCACATACCCGATCCGATGGCTGATGGCATACCCTCTCAAATAACCAAATCTAAAAAACTATCTAAAGATGAACAAACAGCTCTGGAACCTCTTCTGGGGCCTGTCTAATGTGGTCAGATCAAGGTGCAAACCAATAGAACTTATAAAAAAATTTCCAAATCACAACCAACCACATCAAAAACTGAAGAAATCCACTATAACAGACTGGGGAATCCACCATCATAAGACAAAAAGCTACATAAATCCACACCATTCAGAGAAACCATCACAAACTGTAAACATATCTTTACAATAACAGTCCTAGAATCCACAAATCAGTTATTCAATTAGTTTGAATATCTATGGATAAGTTTGAAGATCATGTTTTTATTTATATGGAATTATTTAATAATAATTTATTCTTTCCATATTATTCTTCATGTTCATATAATTGATTAATTAACATGTGATCTAGTTATTTACCTTTCTATATTTATTATTCTTTATTTTTTATGATAGTTTCCACTTTAAAAATACCTTTAATGATCATTATAGATCACTACATTTTTATGTTTCCTTTCCCTAGGATGCCAAGAAGTGTATCATGATTGATATAAAGGGATATGAAAAAGGTAATAATGGCGTCCTCAAGGAAAATTATATGTTGTATTATTTGTATTCAAGGTAATGTGAGATTAAAGTATGTATCTAGTTTTCCAAGACTAATAAACTTGTTCATCCTTTGGGATGTGATCACTTGTATCTAACACCAGTGAAATAATGTAACCACTTAAATTGGACAACTAGGGTCAGGGTTTTAACATTTGGTATTAGATGAAGTATAATAGAAACCTTGGGAAAGTGATTTAGGAAAACATAGATTAGAGAACATAACACTATTACTCACATTGATGATAAGTCTATGTTTAGGATAAAATCATAATATATTGGTAAAAAGGAGAATATGTGGATTTCCTAGAAATACATCTATGTCTAGATACTAAAAATTTACATGGCTCTATAATATATGTACCTAGTGGAAATAACTTCAAAAAGGGTGCATTGAGATTTGAATTGATTTTCATTGGGTGCATCACAACAAGCATTACTGCACATCTGGTTTGACAATCCCAGGGGATATTCTTGGGATAAATCACACTTTATTTGAAAACCTTTATGAATGAATTAAAATTATTATTTTACTTAATATTGTTCTTAAAGATACACAGTTTATGATAATGAGACTAGCTGTGCATAAATCATTCAATTTGTGTTATGTGTGTCACTAGTATTGAAATTATAAATTATGATTCCTAATGTTATGATCTAATCTAGTATATTCCATTGTTTATAAATAGAGCATTGTGAAAGGAATGATAACCTAATCAGAGAACATAATCCGTGTAGATATTTTTCTCATAGGAAAAATAAATAATTTGAAGTTGGAGCTGATAAAATTATAAATATATTAGGGAATATGATTCAGGTTATATCAAATAACCTTGCCTATATGGAGAAACCTAAAAATCCAAAACACGGTGTAACAGTGTTAGACCACTTCATAGTTCTTCAACCTATATCATCAATCATAATATAAATCCATTTTTAGGTGAGAAATGTATACGTTCCTTAGATAATATATTTCACTATTTGGGATGTAATGAAAGGGAGAATATCTTCTTGGATGTTAATTATCTATCAGGGTATGCAGATGAATGATGTTCATTTATTCAAAACACTAAGGATGAAGAAGAAATAGTAAACATGTATTGGATGGATTTTATGGGAATCTTCATGAAAAAATATTTCCTTCTTAAAAAATGAGCAGATATGGAGATAAAATCCTAGAGTCTTAAAAAAAAGAAAGAAAAAAATGTTTCTAAGTATAAAGACAAATTTACTCTGATAGAAAGTCATGATGTATACTATGTATATAATCAAAATATAATAATTAAACATTTATTTGATGGGATTAATCCAATCCATTGAAGGGAACTAGTCTTCCAAATATTATCATCACACTAGAATATAGTATCATATAGTATCATGATAGAGAAAAAAATTCCCCATTTATTATGGATTTTAAGGAAATAAAGATAAAAAAGGGTGGATGAGCACTCTAGAAATGGGAATACAACCCAAGGTATGAAGGGAAGAGTTGAATTTACAGCATAGAAAGAAACAACATGGAATATACTTAATAGGAATGGAAGTTTACTATAAATATGGATATAAATTCCATCATACTTTTGATTTAAAAGGAAACAAATAATCTATGAACGTGAAATTATTTATCTATATAGAGGTGGAACACTAAGAAAATGATTTTACCAGGCATCAAGGTAATTTTACCCTTAAAATTACAATTGAGAAACACTAAGATTATATGATCAAAATATCCAATGTTGATGTTTCTAATGATGTGGTGGAAGGTAAGTTAATCATGTCTTCAGATTCAGCTAATTATTTATTTTATATTGTGTCTTCGCACTCTTTAACGTCATCAATGTCTTCCAAGAAAACTAGATATTTCACTAGCACCTTAAGAAGGGAGTTATTATTCAATACTCATTATTGAAATCACATTAAAATAAGGCCGTGCCTGTTAGTTCACACAATAATGAAAAAATATACCCTATTTATAAATTTATTAACATAAATATGATTGATTTTTATACAATCTTTGGTATGTACTAGCTCTCAAAATATTCTAAAAAAATTTATTATAAAGAGAGGGAAATTATGATTTTAGATGAAGATATGGAATTGATTATCTTTAGAGAGGATATTTTATCATCTGAGTCATGTATAGATCCACCCCTAGTAGCTCTTTTAAATGAGATCCATGGGGAAGAGGATAAAACAAAATACACAATGGGAAAAGGTAATCTCATAATTGAGGATGTACCTACTGTGCAGAAATACATTGATATATTTACTATGGAATTTCTTAGACATCCAGTATAATATGATGTCGAGTTCTCCATTGATTTAATCCATGATTCAAGACCTATATCAAAGACTCCTCATACAATGTCCACTATTAAATTAGTGGAGTTGAAGAAATAACTATAGGATTTTTGTAATTTGGGATTTATATGGACTAGTGTTTCTTCTTGGAGAGCCTTAGTTATTTTCACTAATAAGAAGTAGGGATCTATGAGGTTGTATATTGGTTATATAGAATATAATTTTATCACTATAAATAATAAGTATCCTTTACAATTCATTGATGAATTATTGGATCAAATTCATGGAGATCAATGTTTTTCAAAGATTGACCATCATTCTGGGAGTCATTTATTCTGAGCAAATAAGGAATATATTTCGAAGAAAATATTTTATACAAGGTATGGACATTACAAGTTCACAATAATTCCATTTGGATTGACTAATTCACCTTATATCTTCTGAGATATAATGAATGGTGTATTTAATGAATATCTTGATATTTTTTTTGGTATTTATTGATGGTATCTTGGTTTACTCTAAGATCTATGAGGATACTGATAATCACTTGAGGATCATTCTTGAGACTCTTTTAATAAAATAGTTATATGTGAAATTTAGAATGTGTGAATTCAAGATTCATAATGTTTATTTTAATGCCATATTTTCTCCAATGATGTAATCTTACTTAATCCTATGAATAAAAATTTATTCAAAGAATGGAATATAATAAAAAATATAACTGAGGTATAAGGTTTCATTAGTTTGGAAGGTCACTATCTATGATTTTTTCTATATTTTTCTTAATTGGATAACCCATTAACCAAGATTTATCAGAAAGGGGTTTAGTTCATATGGACAAAGGAATGTGATAAATTTTTTGAATAATTGACAAGGTTATTGGTAAATTCTATGATTTGGAATCTACCATTAGGATATGATTTGTTTGTAATATATAGTGATGTATCAAAAAAGTGACTTCATTGTTTCCTTATGAAAAATGATAATGTTATTACATATACATCAATTCCATTAAAGATTCATGAACACAACTATACAACCAATGATCTTGAGTACGAAGGTGTAATCTTTGCTTTGAAGATATGGATACATTATCTCTATGGTAAAAATTGTTAGATATATACAAACCATAAGAGTTTGACATATATATTTTAAAAGAAATTATTCAACATGAGTCATAGGAGATGGCTTGTTCTACTCAAGAAATATGATTTCCCAATACACGACCACCTAGGGAAGGAAAATAATGTAGGAGATGCATTGAGCTAGAAATAATATAGAGTCCTAACCAAAATGATAATTGAAAAGGATCCAATGTTCATGGATTTAGTAAACATGGATATGAGAATTATTAAATAATGGTAGAGATTTCCCATCTTTCAAATAATTTCAAAACCATATTTTTTGGAAATGAGTAAATTTTCTTTACCTAATGATAACAATATTTAAATGAAAATAAAATCTTTGAATTTTTGAAAATTGGTAGGCTTAATTTGTGAAGTTATATTTTTGAAATTTGGAAAGAGACTACATTCCCTAACTATAATGGTGGTGAAGAGAGAATTTTTGGATTATTCTCATAGATTTAATTTCTCTATATACCACTAAGATGTATATAGATTTTATGGAACATTTTTGTGGGATAATATGAAGAAATAAATTGGTTATTTTTGTCAATATGATTGGTTTTCTAATAGGTGATGGCTAAAATACAACATCTTAGATGATTCATTCAGACACTTTCGATTCTTATGTGAAAATGGGATGGAATTAATGTATACTTTATCAATAGATTACTATACTCCTAGAAATAATGATGTAATATGGGTTATTGTTGATCACCTGACCATATATTTACATTTCCTCACTATAAGATAAGATTTACCTCTTTAATTCCTTTCACGAACTTATATGAATGATGTTGTAAGATTTAATGGTGTAACTTTATCAATTGTGTCTGTTTGTGATCCAAAATTTACAACATATTTCTTTAGGTGTCTTTATAAGGCTCTTGATACCATGTTTCTTTTGAGAACCACATATCACCTGTAAATAGATTGGTGTAAAAAAGGACAATTAAATCATTATAATAGAAGTTAAACTCATTACTTTTTAACATTAAAGGTAGGTGGGATCAAAATTTACCTTTGGAATAATTTTCCTATAACAATATATTCCATTAAAGTATTCAAATGGCGTTTTATGATGAATATATGGCAATATACATCACACTCCATCTTATTGGGATATAGTTTGTGGAATTAATATTATAGACCCAGAACCTAAAAAGGATACAATGGAGAATATAAATATTATTCAATCCCATACCAAAGTATCTCAAAGTAATAAAAACAGTTACTTCAACAACTAGAGGAATGATTTTTAATTTCAAGTGGGAGATCATGTTTTATTGAAATTATCATAATAGAAGTGTTTTATAAGGTTCGATAAGAAATTGAAATTGAGCCCCAGGAACATTGAACCTTTGTAAATCCTTTAAATAATTATATTTGTGTCTTAATATTTTTCAATTCCAACAAGTCTTTCTAAATTACATGATATTTTCCATATATCATTGTTAGGGAAGTAAATTCCATACCCAATTCTTGTGCTTACCTATGAAGAAATAGAATTGGAACATCATTTATATTACTATGATGTTGCTATCTAGATTATGGATATTATATAAAATGTTTTGAGGAAGTTGATGACTTGGCCGGTAAAGGTACCTTGGAGAATTCATATGATAGAAGAGACGACGTGGGATCTTGAGGATGTTGTGAAAAAGAACTACCCAAATCTCTTCATGAGGGGTTACATTTTGGAAATTTGAAGGATTAATTTTTTATGGGGGATTAATTTAATACCCTTAAAATTTATGACATATATTTCATTTCAAATAAATTGAACCTCTTCGATAGATTAGGATACTTGCAACCACAAGTCTAAAAGAACCATAAAATAATATAACTTTATAACCTAACCATTAAAATGGTAAGTATGAATAGGAATAAATTAAGTATGAAAAATATATTGTTTAAAAAACTATAAGAAAATTAATTTTTTATCAATTTATTATAAATAAAAAAGATGAATCATTTGAAGAAAAAGTAATGTTTTTCAATAAAATATTTTTTTCTAAAAAACAGCATCATTGCATTTTGAACACTTATGTTAAAATTATTTTTTTCCAATTTTAGAAAATTTATGCAGAAAAATGAACTTAATTTTTTAAATTTTCATATCAAATTATCTTAGAGTATGTTTTTTCATAATTTTCTAAAGAGATTATTTTTTATGAATGTTAAAAAATAAATATTTTTATTGAAAATTGCCTTTTCATATAAGGAATTTATAAAGTATCATTTTATTAAATTTTTTAAAAAGTAAAATTGTTTAATTTATAATATAATTACTCCAATTAATGTCATTTTAATGAATTATATGTCCAATTTTAATATAAAAACTGTTTTACTTAAGAAAACGTTTCCATTGAAAACTTTTTTTGTCAAGTTTATAGGTTAAAATTTAAATTAAATTCTGCCACTTCAATGAATTGAATTTAGAAAAATATATTAAATATTTGGAATCAAAATAATTAATATTATATATCAATTTCAGATTTTTCTTGGTTAAAATGAATAGTAAAAATAGTAAAAATTAATTACCATGATTTTGGTTAAAATAAGTTTACCTGAGGTTTAGAATAAGAAGATATGGGTTAAAATGACCTTAAAAATTATCCAATTATAATTTTATAGCCATATTTTAAACTTATATTATCTATAGTTTTTTAATGATCCATTTTGGATCCTTTTTTCACTTGAAAAATGTGGGTAAAATTTATTATTTTCAAAAATTCAAAGTGTATCTTCCCCCCCTCTTATAAAAGGGAACTCCATCTCCACTCCCCTTCACCCTTACAAAACAATTTTCATCAACAAATACCTACCTAAATACATTATTTAAATCCCTAAACATGACTTAGATTCATTTTTTTACCATATCAACAATCTTGGAAGGTGTTAGGTATAAACTTAAAGAGGTTTTCCGAAGAGGATGTACAGTTCTAAACCATGAGTTTTCATTTTATTTATTACATTAACTCCTTAAAATATCAATAAAATATTATAAAATAATAAAAAATTTATATCTAATAAAATTATATGTTATTATTTTAATTAAATAAAAAATATAAGAATCCTCCTCCATCAAATGTGAAATGTAACCATCAATCTTGTGTATGGCGGACCACCACCTCTCGAACCGATGCAATTCATTTTGCATCACCACCTATCCCAGATGGATATAATGATATATTTAATATATATATATATATATATTATATTTATTACATAAATACACATTTTTAATTTTAATATCACATCTACCTTCATACCTTCCAATCAATTAGAAAATTATAACATTGCTTGTGCGTACGTGTGGATTATTGCCTCTACAAACCGATGTGAAATGTTTTTCATTTTATTTTTACATGGGTGTTATTAAGAATAGATTTAATATTATATATATATATATATTATATTTATATAATATAATAATTATTTTTTAAAAATAAAATATTATTTACCTTTCTTTCTCTTCATCTATAAAAAAATTAAAACAGCATTGGTACATATGTATGGCCAACCGTCTGCATGATCAGTGTAACTCATTTTTACACCTATAACTTTTATGTAATATTATGAATTATTATTTAGTGAATATATATGATATTTAAATCATGGTAAAATTCTCTAGATTATAGACCCATTATCAATGTATAAGTACCAAAACTACCGAACCAAAACATACGTTAAAAATGAAGTAATTTTCACCGGAAATAGTGTTTTTAATTAAGAATTTATAAGAAAAGGGAGATACAAAGTTATAAGAAAATAATATATAGTATGATATATATGTTTATATTTCTATAATAGATTTATAATAAATTTATATTTATACTGGAGGCTCATACATGTAAGAAAGAAATCAAAACCTAGGTAAGGGTTTCCTATCTTACTTTTACTTCCATGATACATATGCAATATTCACCACTTATTTCTATTATGTAGTGTATATATTACCCCTTTAATATGTTATATCCTGAATTTATTTATATTAATAGTATTTAAATGTTTCATTTTATGTTTTTTCTCTCATGGGGATTATGATTCAATAGTTACCGAAGTGGTAAGGGCTAATTTCACAATCTCATGATTATTTGGGATTGTTTATGTTTATGTTGCAATTGAGAGAATAATATAACATTTCTATCATAAAACAAATATATTTTATTCTCATCTTTATATTCATGATCATTTAATATACTAAATCCATTTTATATTCTTTTTTATTTAAAATGGTTGAGAAAGTGTTTTTAATACAATCCAATTTTATTTCTCTCTTTAACCGAAAATAATATTTCTCAAGTATCTTTATTTCTAAAAAAATTTCAATTTTTTTTAACATTCCATAAATGATTTATTAAAAACAATTTTACCTATTTTTTAATTTTAATAAATGTTTTAAAAGTAATATTCTTGTCATTTTATGAATGAGGTTGTTTTAAACTTTTTACAATAGTGTGAAAAGAATGTTTTTTACCTTATACAACATGTACATAATTACCTTCCATCATGAACAATCATTTCATTGAATATTAAATTACAAATTTTCATGATTATTTTCCAAGGAAATGTTTTTTCTATATTATTATTTTTTAGTTTTTAGAAGTTATTTTAAAATTGAAAAGGATATATTTCTCAAGAATGTTTTTAATGAATATTTTAATGTATTTCTATTTATCAATGATGGAATTCATCATTTTAATTTCTATCCATTTGAAATATGTTGTAATGAAACAATCCTTACTATTTATCTAGATTTTTTATAAGCAATTTGATTGAGGTTGTACTATTTTTATACAATTCTTCATATTTCTATAGATGATTTATTATTAGGTTTATTAAATGGGGAAATTATCAAAATTTCTTATATTAGTTTCCAATTAAAATGTTTACATTGGTTATGATTATTGACTGTGGTTGTTTGTAACAATTTATACACTAGTTTTTAAATATGATTTTTTTATATTATTATGTTTCTAACATTTTATATTAGAAATGCATTGAACTTATTATGTGATAGGCGAGGCTCACTATAGCCCCTCAATGCATTGTTAGGTCTCATGAGAAAAACTAGCTTGGGTATTTATTCTTGGCCTTTCCCATTTATATAAGATTTGTTGGTATAATGCCTTTATGATATGTTCATGATGTAAAAAATTATCTATTAACTCATTATGATATTAGTTATTGATTTCCATGTGATTATTCTATTATTTATAATTTCCATGGAAAAATTTCAAGCTCATGTAATTATTTATATGGAATTATTTAATCTTAATTTATTCCTTCCATATTATTATTCATCGTATATTTATTAATTAAGTGGAGTTTGTTTTGGTTATTTTGAATTCCATATTTATTATGTGTTATTTTTTTATCGAAACTTATGTTATACACATACCCTTACAAATAATTAGAGATCAACCCTTTTTTATATTTCCTTTCTCTAAGATGCCAGGAAATGTATTATGATTGATATGTAGGGATATTCTAAAGATAATAATGGTGTTCTAAAATAAAATTATATGTTATATTTTATTTTTTCAAATTTAATGTTATTTTCAAGTATATATCCTTTTTTATAAGGCAATTAAACTATTCAGGCCTTTATGATGTAATTACTTGTATATAGCACCAATTTAAAAAAGTATCCATCAAATTTGGGATACTAGAGCTAGGGTCATTAAATACGCAAACCAAACCATCTAATATGTTTCACAATACCACAAATAACATTTATTAGTTTAAGGTTATATTAAAATTAGAGTAGAAGTAAAATTTATTTATACATCATTGAAAAATTCACAGAATTTTTCTCCCTATTTAAAATTTTCATCCCTCCAAGTATATGCTAGTATAAGTGATTATGTCGTCGAGAAATCATAAATTAAGTACCTATAATAAAATACTAGTATGATAAATCATAATAATATTCTTGGGTTGTGATGTTCTTGTTGTATGATGGAAATAATAGTTTTTATGACTTGAAAGATCTCAACTAGGGAGTTGACCTCGAGGTTGTCTCTCAAGGAGTCTTACAATCACTTACCACCCTTAAAACTTATTAATGTTTTTGGTATTTTTTAATGATGGAAAAAATAATATGAATAAGGTTTTAATTTAAAAAATGGTTAGAAAAATTATTCTTGTATGAATATGTGTGATACTCAGGTGAATTCCTTGATTAATTCCTTCATAGTTCTATAAGTGTTCACTCAAGTTTCATTGGAACTTAGTAGTCACACAAAATATCATAAATTTGATCACCCCTAATTTTCTTTCTCATATAAGTAACTATTTAAATACAATCATGTGTACAATAGGCTCAATGTATTTATTTATATATTGTTAGAAGACACCACATAATCAAGTATATTTTCCATATCCCTCTCCTTTAATCCACCCCTATGATTGAAATAAGGTCCAAAATACATGGAAAATAATCACCAAACCACTACCTCCAATGGAAAACTAAAAAAATAATATTAAAGACAACGATAAATCATGAATAATTACAAGTATAAGTTTGAGAAATATAAATAGAGGTTAATAAGTTCTTCAAGGTGATTATATCCCCCCAATACCCTCTAAGTTTCAACTAGAAATATTCAAAATATAAAAGGAAAATATTTAAATGTATATTACACAAACTTTAGAATTAAAAATAAGTTATACTACCCTAGATCAACACTAATTATTACCCCACTATGAAGTAGGTTTCATATAGTAAAACATGAGAGAGCACAAAAAAGAAATAAATTATAGAAAAATTGAGAGATTAAAATATAGCTAATTAAGAAATCCAAAATGTTATTCCTCATGGAATATTTTAGTATTTAGAAAAAAATTGACCTTATTTTTTTCCTTTAGATGATTATATATTTATCCATTATACACTAATTCTTAGGTGAGTGGGTTAGTGAATAAAATATTATATTTCTTTAATCTTATTCTATATGGAATGTTTATTTCTACCTTACTCGATTTGGTTAAGAAATTTTGACCAGAAATATTATATAGCCCACCAATGTATGAATGTGTGCTGGGTGGGATCCATTTATCATTAATAAACATGGTTTTATTGGTCTTAATCTACCTTATAAATATATTTTATAATCTTTGATAGAGAATAATGGAGTAAAAATATTTTTCTGAGAATTCTGCACACATTAGATTCATAGGAGGGCATTGAGTTGAGAACAAAATCTCAACCATGGGATTAAGATTACATTTGTGGATTAATTTAAGATTAATTTTCAATGAAACTTATTTTGGGGTAGTATGAACTTCATTGTTAGAGATATAGGCTATTACACTTCCTGATGTATTGTGCATTGTCATGCTGACTGAAATTCTTTAAAATAATGAATCACAATACTGATTATGCTGAATGTGGTTTCAAAAGGGAGTTGGACCTTGATAATACATTAGAGAGGGAATTTATTTTATATTAGTTGGTGATACTCTATTGTTGGGTAACTAATTCTATGTTAGAACTACTCATACTATGTTAATGTATTTTAACATCCCTAAATGTTGAGACAACATCTATTATTGTGGATATATCATAAAGCTCAATAATGGGGGTAGTTTTTGTGTATTATTTCACTATAAATGGACACCTTGAGAGTACATTTTATTCCTGAAATAAACAATTTTTTTTGATGAGACAATTATTTCACTCTGATTATTTTTAGGGGCCAACTGAGGTTTCATTGTCTTGTAGATGTATCTTGTGATTCCCAAAAAATTAATTTAGTGAACTATCTAATTTTAAATCTCTTAATGGATTTTCTGAGTATCTTCACCTTTATAGTCATAAAATAACATGTTATAAAGTATTTAAATATAAAGAAATGATATATTATGAATAAAATAATTAGAATCATGAATTTAGGTTGTTTTCGCATTAAGATCCAAATTATTCATTTAAACTAAAAATAGAGTAAACTACCATGTTTTATAAAAATGGATGAGTTAAAAATATTAAT
Source organism: Viscum album (assembly GCA_963277665.1). NCBI lineage: Eukaryota > Viridiplantae > Streptophyta > Magnoliopsida > Santalales > Viscaceae > Viscum > Viscum album. The sequence continues at coordinate 652,141,111 of OY728148.1, read as the reverse complement.
TATAAAATAAATATGTTGAAAATATATATCAAATAACTTCCGCATAGTTATATTTTTTCAATCCTAATAAAATACCTTATACCAAGGTTAAATCAAACATTTTAAGTCATTAAGGGAATTAACGTTAAATTCCCACACTTTTGACCAATCATGATTCCTATTTGAATCTCATATATATAATTATATAATATATATAATATTTCATTCAACCTCATTCTATAACCATGTACATATTGAACCTAACATCATAGAAATGTATATCTATTCACTTGAGGAATTATAAAAATTTTATCATTCTCAAGTGCATGTTTGATTTATATTTTCTTTTTTCTATTATATTTTCTCTAATTGTTAAGGTTATAATACAATTTCTACCTTGAGGTATTGACATGGTTTTTCTCTCTGTGAATGTTGGTGGTTTGAATATAAAAAAATATAGACAAAGTATCCTCTTATCTTTAAATAATGATACATGATGTACAAATATAACACTTAAGAAAATGAACCTTATTCAACCCCCTTTATATTATTTCATAATCTAATTACTTACCTTAATAAAGGATCACAAAAAATATAACAGTGAATGATTCTTCCATTATTCTCCATTTTTTTGGATAGAATTATTTTATAGATATAAAAATAAATATTATTTTAAATATAATAATGAACTCAACTACCTAAAATATAATAGAAAACCTCAAAAATATTCTAATAAAACAATATTTCATCCTAATAAATAAATTAAACAATCCTTATATCCATACATTCTTTTGATAAGATCATCGAAAATGATCTTTTGTAGAGTAGGATGGGATGATATTCTTTGAATGTGGCTACCCAATAGGCTATTCAAGGATTATAAGGGGATTATAAAAGGGTCATATGTAAGGGAAGGTTCAAAAGAGGGTTATATTTCAATAGGTATTTTAATGGTTGTTCCATAATAATTTTTTATAATAAATGATGTCTTATATTTTTGAAAAAGAAATTAAAAATATTATAGATCACATGTCATTATTCAAGACTCTTAAAAAATGGAAATGAAAGAAGATATCAAAAAAAAATTAACAACCTCTCATTATGGTAAGATTAATATTGGAAAACACCTTTTCACATGAGGTTTACATTTTACCATAGTTCAATAACTGTTCATATTGGGAACCTGGGTGAAAAAAATCCATATCAAAAATCTTTTAAACCCTTAGATTCAACAATCAACCAGTTTTTTCAATTATGAAAAGATAATTCAACTATAACAAGGTATTCAGATCAGATCAAGGAATATAAAAATAATTATAAATTAGATAATAAAAGAAATAAAACATAAAAATAAAATAATATATTGGTTCCTATAACACCTTGAGTTTTGTTTGAAATAATTCTCTATAAATATATTTTATTTCTCTCATAGATTTCATTGTAGATAATAATGAGTTTAAATGACTTGCGATATACTATTAAAATATTTTTATTTAATGTGACATTTGTCGCTTAATAAATTTTCTATATATTGGATAAGATTAAATTCAACATTATGCTTAAAAATGTATTTTCCTAAAGAGAGGATTTCATCAAATTTTGTGTTTGAATCATAACATTAATTTCATCCACTAATAGAATTTAAATTTAACAAAACAAATTACATATTTTTAATTTAGAGCTTTAATATTTTTAAATAATTCTATTTTATTATTTGGCATTATGAATAATAACCTTAGTAAAATTAATCACCTCGGTAAAAGGTAAATCTGGTTAATATTGGTTAAAAAAATGTGATAATTCCATAAATTTTTACCCTAATTATTATTGGATGAAGTAAATTTGACTATTATCACCTTATTCACGAAATATATTTGTTTAACAAACAATTATCAATGAAAATTATAATCATAATAATTAAATCAAATAATTTTAGAAAATGCCACTCTCAAAGTTTCAAATATCTATTACATGTACACATGTAGATAAAATCATGTAATGAATACATATAAATTTATACTTTATGATTAATAAAATTAATTTATTTATGGAAATTTATTTATAATGTTTTTGTAATTATATTATTAACTTAAATTCATTTGAAACTATGACATAATAATTATTAAATTAATAAAAAAACAAACGGTTTTAAAAATATTTTACATAATATAATTTGAAAGAGTTATGATGTTACATGAATTTTATAGATGAATATGACATATTACTGTTTTTAAAAAGATTATATTCAAATTATTAATTTTTCTTTATGTTTTTAAGTCAAATTAAATAAATATCATCAAAATTGACATTAATGATATTTTATAAAAATAATATTTTAATAAATTATTATAAAATGATAAAAATATTTAAAAAGGATAATTTGGGTAATATATAGACTAAAATTTCATACCTAAGAAATTTATGACACAATTTTCATCTTATAAGTAAATTTATAACCCTCTAAGTGTGAAAAATATGTTATCATGGTTAAGATTAAAATGGGTTAACTAAAGGGTTAAACCAAAATAAAAGATTTAAAAAACCAATTAAACTTATATGATTATTTTGGTTAATGTTATTACAAATATATCTTATCATGGATTCAAATAGATTTCCTTTTTAGTAACTTTTTATTGATAATTACTTTATTATGTTTTAATATTTTTATAAATTCTAAGAGTGCATCTCCCCTCACTTATTAAAGGGAACATATACTTTCTATTCTTCCCACCACTTTGAGCCTTCATGATCAACCAAACCCTATAAATTTATCATATCAAATCCATTATCCACATTCCATGGTTTTTTCATCCCATAATACAAATCCTAGTGTCCTTAAGAAGGGATCTAAAGGAGTTGTTTCAAAGAAGAGGTAATCACCTTAACTAATCACTTTCTTATATATTATTATTTCAACTCCAATAAATATGCTATATTATTCATTAAATAAAAAAGTATTTATCCTAAATATATATAAATGTTATTATTATTTTTAATCCACCTTTATTCACCATTTTTCTGTTAAATGGGAAGTGAAAGCATTGCTCGTGAGTAGATACAACTCACCATCTCCATAAAGTGATACAATTAATTGTTGATCACCATATTTCATGGTTGAGTACAATGATGTGTTTAATATTTATATATGAAATTAATTAATTAATTTTGATTATATAATAATAATATCATATCGACATTATTACCTTCTAAACCATTGTAAAATGATAACGTCACTCATGAGTACTTGTGGACCACCATCACCTTGAAGTGATGGAATTTTTTTCATATCCATTCTACATGAATGATAATAACATTGGATTTTATGAATATATATGATTTATATAACATAATAATTAATATATAATTATGAATTATTATTTAACTTTATTTCATTCCATACATCAATATTTGAAAACATCATTCATGTGTACATATGACCTATTGTCTCCATGAATGATGTAATTCATTTACTATATATAAATTTTGTGGGTGACTATATATATATATATTGAACATACATAATATTAATATCATGATTAAAATTTTGGAAGTTATATATCCATAATAAAAGTAGAGGACTGAGACTATCGAACTGAAACCTGCTTGAAAAATGAAGTAGATATCAACCGGAACAGTGGGTTTAATAACAAATTGTTTATAAATGGGTGATAAGACTTCATAAATAAATCATAAATGGTATTATTGATATGATTTTTTTTCTATAATATATGTATAATAAATTTACATTTTTTATACTGGAGGGTCAAATGTGTATGAAGAGAGGTGATACTTGTGGTAAGGGATCAAAGTTTAAATACTATTTTAATCAAGATTTTTTTTTCATGAATTTATATTGTGAAAATTATATTATAATTATATGATTAATCCATTTTATTTGCTATTATATATATACTTATTTATAATATAATTTTCAATTCTTTTTCCTATATTTAGGTATTTATGAGATCAAAACTGTGTTTTTATAGAAAATCGACTTTATTTATATCTTTGGTCTAAAATAATATTTCTTTCATATCCATATTTTCTATTTTTTTTAATTTTTTTAAATTATCCTATGATTTTTAAAATTAATTTTTGACCATTCTTTAGTTTTTACAAAAGTTTTTAATATTAATCTTCTTTTCATTTTCTGAATGAGGTACTTTTTTTGTCTTTTTATACAAAATTATGATAGGAAATTTTTCTTTTGACTTATACATTATGAATTAAATTACCCATTTTCATGAACTACAAATTATTTTAATCATGATTTAAAATTTTCAATATATATTTCCAAAGAAATTTTTTTCCACAATATTTTGAAGTTTTTTATATTTTAATTAATGAATCTCAAAATGGAAAGGATTTTTTCCTCAAGATTGTTTTTAATGGTATTTCTATTCATCAACGACAAAAACATATTGTGTTGCTTATGTTTTACTATGGATTTGATCCAATAGTACCATCCTTATTCTTTATATGGTTGGATTATGATTATGATGATGAGATTTTTATGAAACCCATTTATTTTTCATGTGTTATGCTATGATGAAATTATGAATTGTTTATGAAACCAATTTTCATAACATTGGTTAATATATGATGTTATGAAGAATGTTTTATTGTCTTGTGGAACACTCACACACACAGACACATGTTTTTAATTATGTGATGGGTGTGACCAAAATTATATATTTTTCATAATGTATAGGGGAAAGTACTATATCTAATAAGATAATAATGGGATGAAAGTCGATGTTCTCAATCCATTATGGGAGGCAAGTCAATGTGATTGATCTATTATGAGAAAAACTATGATCTGATTGATCCATTACGATAAATAAGTCATTGTTCTTTATCCATTATGGGAAACTAGTCGATTTTATAAATCCATTATGGTAATGAAGTTTATGTTCTTGATCCACTATAAGAAACATGTCTTGAGGCCTAATTTGTTATGATTTGATGGTTATGATACTTAAAGAAATAAGAAATGGTTTCTATACCAATGATGGTGCCAAAATTTTATGACATGAACATATGGTTCAAGATTGATTTATGAAGACTTCTCACTCTTATGATTCATATATTTCGAAATGATAATGCACCCTACCATGAGTAATGTTTATGATATTTGATATATTGGGTATAAAAATTGTATATTATGGTTATGATATAATACCCATATTATTATATTTAAAATTCATATTATCATTGATTAATATCTCCCATGTTTACCATTATTGAGAATCTGAGATCACCCCTTCTCATATTTATTTTCCCGAGGTTATAAATAAAGGATTAAGTAGTGTATTTCTATGAATATAACTGAATGGAGAGATCATAATGGGATATGTTCAAAATAATTCTCAAATTAAGATGATTGTGTATCTAGTCTATAAATACACTAAAACATTATGGTTCTTGAGTGTGTATTTGTGGAATTTATTAGATATTAATTAAAAAAAGAAGTAATATATATATATATATATATTTATATGTATGAAAATCCTGTGCTTTTAAGTTCCTCTCCCCCAAATATACATTTTACTACCCATTATTTATTCTCATGAAAAATTAAATGAGTTAATAAGAAAATAATAATTATAAGGCTAAATAGAACCTAGTTATTTGGAAATGGAATCCTGAGTTTAGATTCCACATTATACCTTCTATATACCTGTATTAGAAAAAAATAACTAAAGTAATTAATTCTGAAATAGAACTAGGAAATATAAATAAAGGTAAACAAATCTTTTTTACCACCCACATGGGTATTTGTTTTATACTAAATCAATTTTGGAAGTACTAGTCGTTATACCTAGTTTGAAGGAGGTTTTTATTTCCTTGATAAAATCCATTTTATTTACTTTAATCTAGTTATATTTATTCCATTTTTCTTATTATGGAGGTACCCTTGAATATAAAAGCATGTTTGATCCTAAATTATAGTAAAATTTATGTTTCTTAATGGGGGTGGTAGATAGAATAGGGATTTGTAAATTTTTATTTATGAGGTTATGAAATCAACTGGGTATACCTTATCCATAAAATGAATTGGATTGGATTTTGATTAGGGTTGAGTAGAATACTATAATTTGGATTAAACTTCTATTCTATCTTCCAAATTTTTTCAATTGGATAACTTATTCCCCCTAAATATTTATAGCTTTATCCACCTTTCCTTGGAATATTCTCATAAACCATATTGGGAATCAGATTGTGGAGATGATGTTATGGTCTTAAGAAATGTTAAATAAATAAATATTATAATTTTAATTGAAGTAAAACAACATTATTTTGTATTTAGATTCACCCCTTCAACATTATCATCTTGTATGTCCATCCCTTAATGTGAATCCTCTATAAACTCTTATGTAAATCAAATATCAGGTGTACTGATTACTTATAATAAAATTACCATTTATTTCTTAGTGGTTTCTCAATTCTCATCAAATTAAAAGGCCTAAAAATATTCTTCTAAATTTGTGTTTTTAATTAAAGGGTTATTAATAAAGAGTTGAGATTCAATTAAATTAGTCAGAAATTAATTTAAGGTAGAAATATCCCCCATAATTGTATATAATTAATGTTCTTGTTCATTCCCTCCTAAAATTATTTTTTTGAGATATATACTGGATAATTTTCCTATATTTTGGAAAATACTTCCTCCATGTCAAAGATCATAAGATTCATATCAGGTTCCTCTTATGTATGTGATTAATCTGATCTATGTCTACTTATATTTTGGATAATAGAAATAATTTTTAAAACATATCCCATTATCTTATTCATTTTATATTTTATACAACTTACCAATTCAGATTTATTATTATTCAAAAGGTTCCAAATGTATTTATTTTTTAATTCTGTTATAGGGGAGTGAATTAAAAAGGATATATTGTTTACTCTCATACGACTTAGTATAATTCACATAATTCTATTATTGTAGCGGCTCCCAGTATCATGATTCAAATTGGAAATCATTATGTTTTCGGTGGATAGTAGTGATATGTTTTATATGTTTCTTAAAATATAGTAGATCATATATTATTACCCTTAATTGATGGTTCCTTTCTTGAACCTATGATTATTGGTTGTTTTGATAAGATTTATTATCTTGAGAATGTATCCATTTTAGATTTCTACAAATTAATAAAAAAGGTATAAATAAGGAAAATCAAAAAGAAATATTTATAAAATTAAAATAATATTGAGTAGATCACATGGATCCATGAAAATGTTTCCAAATTATAATATGTCTATCATGGTGTGAACAAAGGAGTATTTTCATAGATACTGAGAGATAAATAAGTGATCTAGCCTTAGGGTCTTATCTTGGATATCCTTACAATATCCTTCTACCCAAATTACTTAATAATATTTTGGTATTTTCCTGATGATGAAAAAATGAAAATAATAAGTTTTTATTTGAATTAAAATAGAGAGGCAATAAAAGTTACCAATAAGAGGTGTGATACTAAGGGAAATAGATAGATACATTCCTTTACCACTACCCAAGTGTTCACTCAAGTGTCATATGAACTTAGTAATCACACTCAATATCATAAATATGATCTCCCTCACTACCTTTCTCATGTATGGAAGTAATGAATTACCATTGATTGTGCATTGAGCCTCGTATCATTATATACTTAGTGTCACAAGAAATATATCTATTGAGTAGATGATCCCTTTCCTTCTCCTTATATCCAATGGTATAGTGAGGTGAGACCCAATAGACATAGCTATAAATCACTAAACCAATCCTTATATGGAAACATTGCTTTATCATATTATATATAACAACATATATGAAATAATTACTAGTACATGTGTGTGTAGTATAAATAAATATAGGAAAGAGATTCAAAGTGACAATCACCCTTGATTCCCATCAATATTACTATAAAAAATAATCAAAATATAGAAGGGAAAAGTCTGAAAATTTATATCACATTATTTCAAGAATTAGAAACCAGTTATCCCCATCATATAAAACTAATTCTAAAACCTTGATAAAAGTGGTTTTATAAGGGAACAAACTAAGAGGACACACAAAATAAAAAATTATAAATAAATTATGAGAGTAAAATACATCTAATATAGATTTATAGAATGTAATTTATTGAGGGATTATGTAGAATTTAGTATCTAATTGGTATTACTTGGGTCCTTGATAGGATTATATATGTATTACCACAATTCCAAGTCTCAGGTGGATGGGTTTTAATTCCCACAATATTTTATTTCCTTGATATTTCTTTACATGGTATGTTCATTTTACCTTTATCTGATTTAGTTAGGATATTGGTATGAATAATTTTAGATACTCCCCATGGGAATTTATGTGTACCATGTGGGATCTATTTATTATCAATGTCCATGGAATATAGGAAAACAAAAATTTTATACATAAATATTACATATTTTTATATGAATATTCATTACATTACACAAACATATGAACAGGGATCATAAAGGTATAAAGCCTTTGGAAACATGATCACATAGAAAAATGGTCTATAAGTGAGCTACCACATCTCCCAATATGATCTTTATATCTAGAACCATTCTTAGAAATATCATACCTAATACCTTATATCATATCCCGGGGAAAGGAAACATAATAAAGTGTGAGATAAGATTCTTGGTACGGTAAATAAGGGTGATATCAATATAAAATGAGAATATGGGTATGAGAACATGAGAATAATATATGAAAACCACACCCAACATATCATAGATTATAAAAATGAGTCATGGAATACATCGTAGAAGGTAATAAGTCATGTATCATAATGGAATCAAAGAAAGTGAACCATTTGAGCATAACATTGGCATAAGACATAGATTTTTGTCATATAAATAATCATATAAAATATTATGTCAAGGCTACCCAAAAATATTTTCATATAATGATTTTATTAGTATAACCACCCATGAAACTTTTTTGGGATTGGAATAACCTCCCATGTACCCTCATTAGGGCTTGTGATAACCTCTTATATACCCTCTTTCAAGCTTGGGATACCCTCCATTGTACCTTTTGAGCTTTTATAACATTAATATTTACCCAATGCGTTGGAGGGAGATATAGGGCTCACCCATCATATAATGAAAATCTTATATACATGTTCCATAAGATAATAAAACATTCATAATATCCAAACCCATGAAAATAAATGGGTTTTATAATCATTTAATAATTCCCTAAAATAATAACACATGGAAAAAGAAGAAGATTTCATAAACATTTTATCATGGTATAACATATGGATGAGATACAATTTTTATAATCATATTGTCATAATAAACATAAACTATCCATAGAAGGAGTAATAATGGTATATTTGGTTCATATACCTGGTAAATAATAAGTAAAATCAAAGGATGTTATCTTAGATGGAAAATAATTTTGAAATAACAATCACTAAAAACAATTCTTGAGGAAAATATACTTTCTTCTAAAATCCAATTTTTTAAACTAAAAATTCATTAAATATTTTTGAAATTATTTTCATTGAAAATAACATTGAAAACTTATAAATAAAAATTTAATAATATTTTTAATAAATTCTTGTGGAAAATAACCTTTCCTATTTGAATAAATAAATAAATAAATATAAAACATTGTGAAAATTATTTTATTTTAAAATAAACATGAAAATTTATAAATAAATAATCAATGAAAATAATGGTCATGATGGTTGGAAATTATGTTTATGTTGTGTACATTAATACAAATATTCCTTTAACATTTTTGGTAAAATCAAAGTGATCAGTTTTTTGGGAAACAACAATAATATTCCAATAAAAATGTTTTAAAGTAAAACATTGGTAAAAATGTATTTAATAAATCATTTTTAGAAAACATGTTTTAGGAAGAGAAAGGGTTTTCTACCAAAAAGAGAAATCAAGATTATTTGTCTTAAAAATAATATTTTCAATTGTTGAGCACATAAAAAGTGAAAAATGAAGAGAAAAAGCGTATTCACTAAACATAACCATAGTATAATCAAATTAATGAGTTTATTGAGAGATATATGATAATATTCTATCATTGTAAGCATAATCATAAATAATCCTAATAGACAATGAGAAATGCAACACAAAACACTTACCAATTCTGTAACATCGAATCATAATACAAATTAAAGAAGAAAATTAAATGAAACATAAAATATCATTAAAAGAAGGACATTCATGATATAACATTACAAAGTTTAAGTATATACACCTCTTAGAAGAAGATAGGTGGATAACACAACTTATGCCTCTAAAAAGGAAATTCTAGACAAAAATCCCATATCACCTTGATAACTTTTAAACTAAAAAAACAATGATAGAGATATAATAAAATGGTTATGTAAATAATTATTATTTTATGGATAATAATTATAAAATATATTCATGGGAAGTATATACACCACATTAAATAAATAGTTTCTTAATATGACATGTGTGTCACATAAGTAAAAAGTGTGATGAAGATCCCTTACCATAAGTATCGACTTTCATTGTACACATTTGAACCTCATGTATAATAGATATAAAGAAATTATAAATTTATTACAGAACCATTCATAAATATATATCATAGCATATATTATTTACTAATGACCTTTTACTATATTTTTATTAACAATTTCATATTAAAGTCATGTTTTGGGAAATAACTTCTTTGTTTTTATTTATATTTTGATTTTCTATTTTTGGTCATCTTAATTTTATCATGGTTTCGTAATCTATAGAATTTTAACAATGATATAAAAATAATATATATTTAGTATACATGTATTAATAGTGATCCAAAAAAGATACAAATAGAAAGTAAAAATACTCCGTCCATGGAGACGATAGGTCGTACATACGCTTGAACTTTGTTTCTATTTTCCAAATAGAAATAAAGAAAGAAAGGTAAATAATATATTAACATTCCAAAAATATTTTTTATTTCATATATATCACATATTTTCATTAACCCTCTCTTCATTAACTTCCATGTAAAGTGTGGATGAATCACACCGCTTCATTACATGGTAGTCCACCATACACATAAACGACATTATCATATTCCCACAGAATAGAGGGTAATAAGGAACATATGATATAATGATGAAAAATGAATTATTATATCATAAATATCATATATATGAATAAAATTCATAATTATATCCAACCATAATAGGTGGGGATAGAAAACAAATAACATCAGATAATGAGGCGGTAGTCCACCATAAACACAAGTGTTTATTTATAATCCCATTTTATGGAAGTGGAGATGATTATAGGCCATAAAATTATCATAAAAACATATTATTATATTTAATATACTTAGGTTATTATATTACCATGGTTTAAACCTAATTTATTATAGTGGAGTATGAAATAAAATAAAAAATTCTGTTGAAGAATGTTCTATCTTCTTCATGTAACTTCCTTAAAAAATATAATTTATTCTGATTCCAAATTTTGAATCCATATTTTTTAAATTCCATTCAAATAATTATAAAATTTTAATTAAAAAATAACCTCACAAATGTGATGAGAAAATGGGTTTTCAAAGAGAAAATGTTCCAAAGTTTTAAAATTATTTATATCAAAATTCAAAATGAAAATGATTCCAATGACCTAAATTGAGATAATAGATATATAATTAAACTAATTTTATTTTAAAATATATTTTAAAACAAAATTTAACCCTATAAATTCTTTAAATATAAATTCATTTTTAAATAAAAGAAAATATTTCTCACTATTCATCAAAAATTAAGATTTTAAAAAAATACCAAAAATTAACCATGAACTAATTTTGATATGATGATTTAAAAAATGAATTTTAGTTTTTAAATAATCTTTTTAAGATCTTAAAAAACTAATTGTATTATTTTTTTCACAAAATTTTATAAAAACATTTTTTTGATAAAAGAGTATTATTGAAAACACATATACTTTTATAAAAATTAAGTGATTTTTATCAATAATTTTTCTTTTTATAAATCCATTATACTTAATATTTTAAAATTAGCTATCACTATTCATTATTCTAAGTTTAGTATCTATTTTATAATGATCATATTTAAATAATAATAATAATATTATATCATAATTTTTTAAAATTTAGTGTGGCATGTAACAGAAAATAAAATCATCATTATGTGTAACACATGTTAAACTTAGGGTTACGTGTAACAAAATATATTGAAGAAAATTAATTTATTATGCAAAAATAATTATTATAAACTTAGGGAGTTATATTCCACCCCACTTAAAATCAATTTCTTCATCAAAATTCAAAACTATGATATAGAAAACGAGGTTACTTCTAACTCATCAAATTCTCAAGTTCCGAGGTTTCTTCCTAAAACTGGTGGTTTCACCAAAAAACTTGTACCCAATGAGTGGTCATGTTTCATGGAACTTTCTATATATGATTTAGAATATCCACGGGTTATTTCTCATAAAAAAAATCTTTCTGCAACGGTATGACCTATGAGTTCAATATATTTGAAGGACAAGGTATGTAATTCCTTAGGAGAGATACATGGAACACATAGTGGAACTGGGAGAGGTTCAGTGGAAGCACCAAAAAATAATATACTATTCTGATATGTTCATGTATTTCAATGGGTCTGATCTACCTAGGGTGTAGTTTTCCCTTATTTCTTCCATATCGAAATACATATAAACTCCTTATCAATAACCTCAAATTATAAATTGTGTTATATATTATCAACAAAACCTTTCTATTGACTTTGTGTTGCCCTTATATGTGTTTGAATGGATCTAAATTTATCTTCAATTTCATCAGCTAGATTAGATATCAATAGATTTCTTTCTACAACTTCATTCTATTACATTGTATTTGTACACATCTATTTATAAACAGATTCATAAAGAGCCATCATAATGCTCGATTGACTAATATTATTGTTAAAAAACTTAAAAACATGAATGTTTTGATCCCGAAAAACTTTTAAATTCATAGAACATAATCTTATTATATCCTTTAGAGTTTGAAATTTTATTTTGGACTGGCTGTGTATTTATAGTTGATACATAGTGTTGAAACTCTATTCTATATCAAGAGCTTTATGAAGACTTTTCCAAATCATCAGGGTAAACTTTGGATCCTAATCAGAAACAATTGAAAGTGGTATTCTATGAAATCTTACAACTTAATTAATATATATTATAGATACTGGATCTAAATAGAAATATTATTTGATAGAAACAAAGTTTGTGGAATTCGTAAGGAAATCGACCACTTCCCATAATTACCACAATATCAAAGATAAGATAAACCCTAAAGGTTACCAATACCTTTAATATTGTGTCCACAAAGTGTTAAGGAACTCCTCCTCAAATATATTTTTCACTAATACATATTTAAAAACAAAGGGTTGTAATTCAAAAAACATCTCCCAAAATATCCATAATATTGATAAACTATGTTAACATAAATCCTTATGAGGGGTGTATAAAACTTTGAACATATGATCAAATTTAAAATTATAAACCTATTCCATAACTCATAAGTTAATATTACATGGTGACATACATGTTTTCAAAAATAATTCACCCTTAATTATTTAAATAGAATATTATCTTATAAAAAAATATTTCTATTAGAACCTTGGGTCCAACCTTGTACTAATATAATATCAAAGTTTATTTCATTATTCCATAATCCATGTAGGGGAGATAATAAATGCTCAAAATCAAATGAAGTTTTACTGAAGGATAAGAAAATAATATTTTCCCCATCCCCATTCATATAAAATCAAACATGAGTTTCTCTACTAGGAAGTATGTGATAAGTTTGAATTAATTATCATGATTTACTTCAACTATTATAATTGCATAAGCTTTCCCTTCTTTCCTTTGTCTTCAGAGGTTTTTGTGGATTACTATACTCATTTCCATTGTATTGGGGCATTTAATCTCATAATGACCATAATACTTGCACTTGAAACTTTTTATTTGGGGTGGTGCATTCTATGAATATTTCTCTCTATTTGTATCATTAACCAACTTCTTCCCATAACTTCAGAATTTGATATCCTGATGACCTTACCCTCTATACATAAAAAATTTACTGGTTCCCTTAAGATAATTTCCTCCATATTTATTCCTACACATTGATCATAAAAGAAATGTCATATTATTCTCTCCCTAGTTGTTAGATATTCCTTTGAATTACATTGTTACATTCTTATCAAAACTATGAGATTAAAACATAATTCAAACCTATATTTTAAACTTGATAGAAAAATGAACAATCTCCTCATAGATACAAAATTATATTCTGTATAATGCTCTTCAAAGACTTGTTTTTAATCCAATTAAGAATTGTTAAACTTAATATTAGGTTGGATGATAATACCGGAAGTATACCTTGAAAGTTTTATAAAATTTTCATCATAGGTGCCAACTGATTCATTATCTTTTTTATTTAGATCAAGGAATTTTCTTATCCATAATTGTATGAAGAATATGAGGAAATTGCTTATTAAAAAAATAAGTTCTTTAACTTATCCCAATCCATGGATTCAATTTCATCAGTTTTCCTTGTATTATTAATAAGATTACACTATTTATCCACTTCACCTTACAAATGGTAGATAACCAAAATGAATTTCTCATGATTGAAACATGGGAGGAAGTAATATATATTTTCACTGGTTCTGATCCATTGTTAGACAACTAGTGGATCAAAAGGGACACTAGAATAAAAAGGATGTTTCCTCATAAAGGAATAAAAGAAAATTTGTTCCCTCATTTTCTTGTTTGGATGTCCATAATGATTCATATATTGAGAATGTGGTGTGATAAAAAAATGAGAATTTTTATTCCATATCATATAACATTCAGTTTATCAGGAGGAAAATTATTTCATTTTTTATTATATTCATCATTAACATGATTTCTTTGGGTTACATCATTTTGATAAAACAAAAATCATTGTGTGAGAAACACTAATCCTATCATAGTACCACATAATCCTAAAAAATCACTTATAGGATATCTATTTAATGAAATCTTATTTTTAATATATGACAACTTAGGTTTATCCTAGATCACTCATAGTCATAATATATCTAAATCCTTTATATTACTCATAAATAGATTGGGAATTTCCAAATCATATCCACTGGGAGTGTCAAACTAGGTCGATAGTAAGTCTCATTGTCATGCACCAAGAGACAATATAGTCTATATCAATGTAACATTTTTAGAGTAATTACCCCTAGGTACATTTTTTCTGGATCCAAATCCACTTGTAGTATCCAAACAAGGATTTAATTGCCTGTAAACTATTCAATCTATCCTTTAACAAAAGTTAAGAACTTTTCCCAACACTTTTACTCATCCTTAGAATTATCCTTAGACATATCCTTAGACTTGTCAATAAATTTTTCTCATATTATTTTCCAAAGGATAACTAAAACTTTCCAATTATTCCAACTATAACAACTAGAAATTTTCATACAAAAATTGTACATTTTTTTTAGAAAAACATTCATTAAATTATGCAAGTACATTCCTTAGGATCATAAAGGTATAGTTTCTTCAGAAACATGGACACATAAACAGCTAGTTCATAAGTGAGCTATGTCTTCTTCTACTATATTCATTAAAACAAGCACCATTATTAGAAATATAATAAATGAAAACATTCTTCATATGATGAGGAAATGAAACATAAAAAATGGTTTATGTAGATGCTTAATAAGTTAAAAAAAGTAGATATACATATAAAATGATCATATGAGTATGAGACCATGAGAATTAGATATAAAAACCATACCCTATATATTATGGATCATAAACATGAGTCATAGAATAAATCTTAGTAGTTCATAAGGCATAAATCATAATGGGATCAAAGAACATGATCTAAGAGGGAATAATCTTGGAATAAGAAATAGATTTTTGGAAATACATAGTCATAGAAAATCATATGTCAAGGCTACCCACTAAGACATTTATTACATTTTATGTTTGGGATAACCACCCATGTAACTACGTCGGGATTGGGATAACCTATTATATACCCTCTTTAGATCATGGGATAACCTCTTGTATACAATCATTTAGGGTTGATATAACCCCCAGTATACCCTTTGATCTCATATAACATTATTCATTACCCAATTCAATGGAGGTAGGTATTGGTCCCTCCCATCAAATAATGAAAACCACAAATATGTGTGCCATAAAATCATAAAACATTCATCATAACATAAACTATGAAAATAAATCGGTTTCATAGTAATATCATCCTTTCCTCAAAGAAAAAAGTGAATAAAGTAGTAGGTTTCATTAATATTTTTTCATGGTATAACCCATGTAAGATAAAAGTGTTTCATAAAAATCTTTTCATAATAAACACAAACCATTAAAATAAATAGTAAGAATAATATCCTTGGTTTATATCCCTACTAAATAATAAGAAATAATAAAGGATTTCATCTTAGATGGAAAATAATTTTGAATGAAAAATCATTTGGAACATTTTTTGAGGAAAATATCATTTCTTTGAAAACAAAATTTTTAAAACTAAAATTTCATAAAATATTTTCGAATTTATTTTCTTTGAAAATAACCCTTAAAACCTACAAAGTAATCTTTAAAAATAATTTAAATCAATTATAAAGGAAAATATAATTTCTACTTTGAAAAATACTTTTTTTAAACATAAAATATCATGATAGTTCTTTTCATTGAAAATAAACTTGAAAAATTATAAAATAATATTAAAATTAAATATTGATCATGATAGTGGAAAATTTCTTCCATGGCGTACATGTTAAAAAAATTCCTTTTACATTTTTTTGTAATATCTAAGTGGGATTTGTTTGGAAAAAATGTGATAATTCCTTTAAAAAAATATTGTAAGAAGACTAACATGGGTAAAAAATTATTTTACAAATAATTTAGAGAATTTTGGAAATGTTTTTATAATTTTTTTAGAAAACATTGTTTTGGAAGAAAAAATGGTTTCGACTAAAGAGTGAAAAAAAGATTATTTTTCATAAAAAAATAAATTTAAACTATTTCGTACATAAAGAGGGAAAAATGAAGGAAAAAATGAATTATCTAAAAACAACCATATGAGAAAAAAACTTATGTTTTTTGTGATATTTATTTTATAATATTTCATAATTGGATTTATTATCATAACTAATCTTGATAAAGGATGAGATTGTAATATAAAACTCTTACCACTTTAGTAACTTTGAATTATAATCCCTATGAAAGAATAAAATTATATAAAAACAAAGAATATAATTTAAATAAATTTATTCATGAAATAACATGTAAAAGGGGAAGTATATACACCTCATAGAATATTTTTAGGTGTATACCATAACTTAGGGATCCATGAAGTGAATTTGAGACAAAAAAACCTTACAACTTTGGTAAATTTTAACCGTAAACTCCATGAAAGAGAGGTCCTAAGATTTATATTTAAATACAAATAATTTTAAGGATAATAATCATAAATTACATTCAGGGGAAGTATATAAAGTATATAAAATAAATATATGGTGAATATGACTTGTGACTTGCAGAAATAAAAAGTGAGACATAAATCGCTTACTGTAAGTCTCGAATTCCTTTGTACACATTAAAAACTCATATATAACAAATATGAGTTTATTATTAATATATTATAGAACCATAAATATATATAAATATATATTTGATAGCATATATGATTTACTTATGACAATTTGTTACCTTTTTATTAACAATTCCATGTTAAAGTCACATTTTATGAAATAACTACTTTGTTTTCCGTGTATGTTTTGATTTTTTATTTTGGTCCTCTTAAATTGATCAGGGTTCCATCATCTAATTTTTTTACCCATGATATAAAATTCAAAAATATTTATTATACTTTATTTATAGTGATCCAAAAATTCTATAGATATAAAATGAAATACACCGTTCATAGAGATAGTAGGCCGTATGTATGCATGAACGTTGTTTCCATTTAACAGTGGAAGGAAAGTGATAACGGTAAATAATATATTACCACTAAAAATTATTATTATGACATATATATATATATATCACATAGTTTCATTAATACCATCCTTATTGTGTTCCATGTATATCATGATCAAATCACATTGGTTCGTGAGGTGGTAGTCCTTCATATAGTTGAACAACATTATCATATTCCCACACATTGGAAGGTAAGAAGAAACATGTGATATAATGATTATAAAAGAATAATAATATCACTAATATCATATACAAACAATAAATTCATCATTATCTTCATCCTTTAAAGTTGGTGATAGAAAATGAATAACATCATCTCATGAGGTGGTATTCCACCATACACATGAATAATGAGTTTATATCCCATTTGAGGGAAATGGATGTAGTTATAGTTCATGAAAATAACATAAAAAATATAAATACATGTAATATAATGTGGAAATTATATTATCACAGTTTAAAAATAATTTAAATTAGTGGAATAATAAATAGAATAAAAATTCTTGTTGAAGAACGTTACCTCTTCTTTGGGTAACCTCCTTATGATTACACCATGAGAATTAATAGGTTTCCTTTATGACCAAAATTATGATTTATAGATGAGAATAGGGATTTAATGAGGTGATTTGGGTAGGAAATTTATGATATAAATAGTTTTTTAAGTGTTGATAGGAGTGGAGATTGTGTGTCCCTTTATAAGTGAGGTGAGTGGCACACTAGTAATATTTGAAAAGAAAAAAATAGTACTTATGTTTTTAACATAAAAAAGGATTAAAAATGTAAAATTATAGATCCTAGAAGAGATAAGGTCATAATATTTCTAGATAATAGATTTTTAAAAAGTAATGAGTCAATTTTCACCCTTATCTTTTTAGTTTAACCCCCATAAACCCATTTTTACTTTAACTGCAAAATATAATATGTACTAATTCTACTATTCATTATGATAAAAAATTATGTTGGAATTAATTTATAATATAAATTATTATGATTCCAAATATGGAAATAATTTTTTGAAATCACTTTCATATAAGTGGAATAATTTAATTTAAAATTAATCATGGAGACGGGATGAGAAAGTGGGTTTTCAAAGAAAAAATATTCAAAATATTAAAAAGTATTTCTATCAAAAGTCATTATAAAAATGATTAGAATGAAATAAGTTGGATTAATATATATATATATAATTGGTCTTATTTTACTTTATAACATATTTAAAAACAAAAAATATCCTTATAAATTCTTTAAATGAAAAGGAAGTTTTCAATAAAATCCAGTATATTTCACAATTCATTGAAAAATTAACATTCTCATAAAAATACCAAAAATTAAGACTAATATAATTTTGATATGATGTATTCAATTTTTTTTTTTTAATTTTTGAAAATATTTTTTTCAAGTGTAAAAATATTACTTTAATTATTTTTTCACAAAATTAAATAAAAACATTTTTTTGAGAAAATAGTATTTTTAGATACATATAAGGACTTTTCTAAAAACTGAGTAATTTTTATTAGTAGGTTTTATATTTATAAAACCATTATAATTAATAATTAAAAAAGTATTTATTACTATTCATACTTCTCTATTTAATGACTAGGTTATAAAAATCACATTTAAATAATAATATTAATAATGTATCACGATTTTTAAAATTCAGTGTTTTGTGTAACACAAGATAAATATATTGTCTCATGTAAATAAATATAAACTAAGTGTTTCATATAACACAATCTATTAGGGAAATTTAATTTTTTCAAAAAAAATAATAATAAAAATTGAGGGTGTTATATTGTAGGTTCAAACATCATATTCCTTATTAATGATTCGTGGAATATTTAAGAGGTTGTAGTGGAGTAAAAATGTTTTCCTAAGAATGAAAAATACATTAGATTTATAGGAGTGTATGGAGTAGATAATGAAATATTAGGTTTAGTATTTAGACCAGGTCTATAGAAAAATTTATGTAACACATCCAACATTGATTCTATTGGTGTATCAACAACCTAAAATTTGGATCTTAAGACTGTATTACTTCTTGAAATATTATTCATTTCAGTGATATTTGGAATTCATGAAAACTGATCATCAAAATGTTGATTATGTTACATGGGGTTTATAATGTGAATTATCTATTATGATTAAACTTAAGAGGTCATTATATTTGTGGTTTTGTGAGACTCTATTTTTGTTTAATGGATATTCTGTTGGTTCTCCTCATATATCATTGTAGTGTGAAAACATCTTAATAATTTGATTAAACATTTTTTATTGAGGACTTATCCTAAATATTTAGCACATAAAAGTGTTAATGTGAAAAAATATAAAGGACCACCATGGGAGTATGTTTGAGGCTTGATATAACCTTATTTATTTATATGATAAAGTATTGAGGATCTAATTCCTCATTATATGATAATGATGGTTCCACTTGCTTGTGAATGTAACCTGCATTTCTTAACCCATTCTTTCAGTAACTCATCCAATTTCAAATATCTTAATGGATTTTTAAGGTATAAAAACATACAGATCCCTCAAACCACATGGTTTAGAGTCTGACCATAAAATCTAAGCACATATTTTTAATAAAATCATTAATATCATGAATTTATATAATTTTCCCATTAGGATCCAAAATTTTCCTTTAAATAGAAAATTTAGAAAATGTGTATGTAATATCGAAATTGTGGGGATATAAATAATTAAATTCACAAATAAAATATAGATATATTATTTTGAATCTAGATTATCCTAAGAAATCACCAATTTTACTTTTTATAGGTAAATAGAAGAACCCTTTTCAAAGATAACATGTCCCAAACACATCACCCCTTGAATATAAAACTGACATTTTGGTAATATTTCTGAATTTTTTTATATTTATAACATTACCAAAAAATCCAAAAATGGGTCTCATTATATTCATTGGAACGTGATTAAATTTGGATTTATATTGAAAAACTACTATCAATGAATCAAGTTATTTGTGGTGGATATGATTCATTAATTATATAAATATAATAAGATTATAAGTTACATGAACTGAAATTATGAGGATCTTAATTTCTTTACATAGTTTTAAAATCTATTATTGAAGTGTGATTAATCTCCACCCTCAGTTGGTGGCACCCTAACCTTATGTTGATCAATTAAAACCACTCAGATCCTTTTTAGTTCAAAGAAATTTTCACGTGATATATGACAATAAGGCAATGATATCAGACTAGTTATGGGAAACATGTCAACTGATAAATCCAGATATCTATCTTGAGAAAATATAGAAAAATAATTTTGGAACACATTTAAAAATTCTTAAACTACTATTGTAAATAATGTTTAACATTGAATTCCACTAATCCATGAATCATCCTAACCAATTAGTATATCAACACTATTAACTTCCCAAAAGAGGGTCTAGCTCAACCTACAAGAATGTTTCAATCACCATAAAATGAAACAATACTCTAATAATGTAAGGTTAAATAAACTCTAGGACTAAATATATAATATGAGACTTAAACCAAATTACATAGTCTATTATAAAAATTTAATCATGTATTCTAAACATTTTAACCAATAAATCTCATAATATTTCAACATCACTAATCAAAATGGAATAAGAAGTTAATTTAAATCCTTTTTTAACCTCACACTAAGAGGAGCCTCGATCTTTGTAAAATAATGTATTAATCCCACAAAAAAATTTAACTAGACTATTACTCATGTAGGTATGAAATAATAAGATTAACTTATATAAACATAATAGATATCATAGAAAAAAAGTTAATAAAGGTATGTTAAACTTTCATAGGTCTTAGGTTTTATTATTGTAGAAAATTTTCTATAGTATAAATTTCCCTAGATTCTTCTAGGCCTACCCTAGTATAGGGTTACCACCTATTATCACCTGAGGCCTAGTTTAAACTTTATTTTTTAACTCAGTGGGAATATTAAATCCTTGTGTTTGATTAGAGTCTATAACACTACATTTCTAGAAAAAATATTGAAATTTATATGATTCTCACACTTATTGAACTTCTTAGGCTTGCTAAATAAATATATCTTCAAATGTGTTATCAAACCATAATGATAACATGCATTATTTCTCCTATATTAATATGAATTGAAGCATAAAAATTTCATATGAATACCCCTTGATGTAATTAATTATTCTTCATCTTATTTTTAATAGTGATTTTATTTAATCTATTAGGTTGATAAAGAAAATCATTTCCACCTTTTAAATAAGAAATATTTTCTTTAACCATTGACACTTTATTCAATACTTCTATATAGACTCAAAATTATAACAAAATAATAATCAACATAATAATAATTTTATGACATATATCAAATATTTTGGCCTAAAATTTAGCATACTTAATCATTTTTTGTGAATAGAGAACAATATCCACAAAACTAGTTGTGTATTCCAATATGGACTTGTTTCCTTATTCTAATTATAGGTTCTGCTAATCTTATTAAGATTTAAAATATATATTTTAATACATTTTAAAAACATCCTTTTAAACCCATCCCATGATAGTCCCTCATTAAAATGTTTCTTTTATAACCATATCTTATTACTTATGAGATTCTTCATCCAATATGTAGGTGTAGAACTCCACCATTGGAATATTAGGAATACATATAAACTATAAGATTAAAATGTTTATTTCTAACCAATCCCAAATTTTTTTTACTCTACCATATCTATGAAAAAATATAAGGATTTAACTTATAAATTGTAAATCTAGATAATAAATCCTTATTTGATTCTTAATAATTTTTCCTTAAAGTGCATAAATATCTTAGATTAATCAATTCCTAAATCTAGTGATAGTTTACACCTTCTGGATCCTTTCTAAAAAATGGGATCTCTAAATAGATAAATTTCCATATATCCATAAAAACATATATAAACCAATAAACACTGTAGATTTACTATCTAAACGTATAACATGTGTTCTAAAAACTCTAAGAACACATTTATATATACATATACATAACACTATTAACCTAATATAATTTATTTCCCAATATGTTTACACAAAGCAATCACATAGTATTTATCAAAATTAATTATTAAAAAAAATACTTAAAACCACTTTTAAAACCACATTCAGGTGATAAAATAATTTTCAAAAATCTAATTCACATGTATTCCTTAATTAAATTTTAAAGACATGATGTATGTACAATTTGTCCATCCCAATCCTTCATGGTTATAGACACCTATAGGGAATAACAACATTCAAGGTAACCCCTAATTATATTTCATATATAAAATCTATGAGAAATCATATTTCACCGTAAATATATTAGCTACACAATTTTAAGGCCCCATAATGTGTTCCCACCATTTTAACATGCCTATCATACTTTCCATGACTCAACTTTATACCATTCTATGATACTATTTTGTAATGAACTGATCTATATTACCAAACATTATAACCTAATTTGGATTTCCCCATAACATCAATCATTTTTCTATAATTCATGTTATTTCAAAATATTACTAAGGGATACAACATAATTATTAGGAAAATGATTTACTCTCATTGAAAATAAAAAATATATGATGATAAAAATATTTGTTTTAATTAAAACCATGATCATATTTTTAAATAATATTTATAAACTAATATTGAGCTGACATTGTGGTGGGAAAAAAACCAATCCAAGACATATTATAACCAAATATTTCTACTATGTCCCATCCATTCAAGACCACAAAACAATTCCAACAATACATGATCAAACACTCTCATGTCTCTCTATAAACATAACACCTATGATCCATCAGTAATGAATAAGGTACCTTTATTGTTTCTTGAATCATTATTAATATTTTTTACATTCAGGATGATATTTATAGGTAGGTGTGAGTGACAATTTACTCATTATTATTTCACCAAATTATTACAATGCATCATCATGTGTGATCTATTCAAAATATGTGACCAATTCCATTTAGGAAAGAAATACATCATTTAAAGATTAAAAGTTTATAAGATGATACTTACCCATGCATACTAAATTCTATAATTAATTATACCAATGGGTATTATTGCGAGTCTTGAGGCACCATAAGGGGTGAATATAGGTTCTGACTAATTAATAATTTCTTAATCTAATCCCTACTATTTATTAGATCTTACTCTCATGATAATTGGAACAATGACAAATCAATATTTCCATTAATTTCACTCTCCCCAAATATCAATTACATTTTTAGAAAAATAAGTATGTCAGAACACATGGATATATATATCTATGTATAATACAAAAAATACATTTTAGTGTAAATTAATTCACTATAAACTCATTTCTCAGTGTGTATAGTATTTTTGTAATGGTATCTCCTCACAACAGTGCACTAAACTTACATAAATGTTTAGGGATGACCCACTTCCACTAAATGGTCTATCTATCAACCTTATATTATACACATGAATTTAATAAAGAAATAAATTTATAGACTTAAATATCTCATCAATCATTATAAGATTATAATAGAAACTATATCATATGCATTTAGGTTTTAAGTATTGTTGATTTACCCCTTACTACCTACATTATCTCCATGCACAGAAATATAACTCCCTATAAGGTCTGTTGAACTGTTTTCATCTAATTGAACTCTATACCAGAAATGCATTCCTATAAAGGAAATCTAGATAATATCAATTATATAAAAGTAATTGTCTTACACTATGTATTCTTATATAATAATATAAATTCATTAATGAGGTTACATATATATCTATCAATTTTTCAATAAACCAGATGTGTTAATGAAATATTTATCAATAGCCTCCCTATTTTATGTAAAAATAGATCTAACAGTAATCCTATATCCATTTTAGTTATACTATATTAGATTTTATATATACTTTCAATCTCTAAAAAAATTATTCAAAAATTGAGAAATACTCCATGGTTATTCTATGTGTCACACTTTCTTAAGCGTGGTAAATGATATCCAATTGAGTTAACTTAATCACTAAAATCTTGAAACATAATTTTAATATATGTGAAACACTATAATTAATATATTTCTCTTAATCATAACAATCATAGTTAGATGACCAATATTATAGTTTAATAAAACTCTATTATTGGGTCTCTATAATTTGTGTTATGATTTAAATTTAAACACCAAAAATCATGCAGTCAATATATCTAAATTTTCATTACCTAAATTATTATAGTTTAATTATCCCTATTATGTAAAAACTCATAATTTTATAGATTATTGGGTCCTACCATTATGTCATTAATTTTGAGATATAATCCATAAACCAAAAAAAATTTCTTGAGCCTCTCATTACGGTGTGCCCATTTGGGTGTAACATTTAGTATTGAACTACCTAATTAGATAACCATTTTTTCTGACCTAATTTCTATATTTTTTGGAATGAATTTCATTTCTTAAAAACTAAATATTCATTAGAACATAAAATTATGAATTAATGTATAAACCATAACCTATAGTTCTAAAATCCTCTTCTCTAATTAATCACATGTAATAAATATTATGACATGATAAGTTATTACTAGTGTTCAATATTTAATCCACCATATTCTAAAATATTCCTAAAATTATTATTACATAGCCATATATATATATATTATGTAATTTTTTTCTATATCCATAAAATTATTTCTAAACCTCTCCAAACAACCCCAAATATCCCAAACTTCACTCAATGCTTAAATATACTAGAATCAAAAATTTTATTTAGTTATCCCAGTCATCTAAGATACATTATAAATCATAATAACTCTATAACTTTTAAACATTTAAATGACTTCATAGCCTTTATATTATAACCTTATTTCACCTTTCTATTTCTATTACTTCCATGTAGTATCTAAAGTGACTTCAATACTTATTAACCTAAATATCCAAGTATTTCCAAACTCATCTTTGAATATAAATTAAATGGTTCTTAATATCATTCATCCTCCTCAATTATTTACTAATTTTAATTTTGGGTATTCTCTTTTCATAAACCTTCATTTTCATATATGAGAAGAATCTTTATCCATGTATGATTACTATATTCATTTTTCCTCATGTAACACACTGCCTATTTATATCACCATCTTAGTAGTTTCCAAATTACCCTCTTTCCATATCACCATCAAAAAACATAAAACTAGTAACAAATCCTAATTCATATTATATTCTATAACTAATAACCTTTATTAATTTGTAATATATCCAAATTCAATTCATAAAAAATCCATTACAAAACCATTGGTTACTTTAATTAAAAAAACCATCACATAACCATTGGTTATTATACTCTACTTTAGTTATTTTTGGAAATTATTCTATAAATCCACCTATCTACATAATTCAAAATATGTTACTTTACCCTTTAAAAAGTTTTAGATAATTCTCTCCCACTTTATTGCTAAATACAAGATCAAAAAATCTATGGATTTATGGTGAATTATTTTATGCCACTATGATAATAAAATTAAAAGGAAATATTTACAAATTATTCCAAGAAATCATTTATAATTACATTATTAAAAAACATTTATTACAGGTTTATACAAAATTTATGCAAATGAGTTTATAGTTTTATAAAGATAATAACTAAAATTCCCATGGAATTTTTTATGAAGTTGTTAATTTTCATATATTTCTCAACAACCTTAGTTGAGAATAGTTAGATTTTATTGAGAAATTTTGGATTTTATTTGATGTATCCAAAGATATGTTCATAAAGGTTCTAATATATACTGAATTATTATAGAAATATTACATTGGGTATTGAATTTGGATATGTAAATTCTCTTACGGGACCACCAAATAAGAAATCTGAGCAGCACATATGAATGTTTGAGAAATGTATTATATTTTATCAGTATAGAAAAGAATTAATATTATGTAGATAATAATTTTTCACCATAAAAATAAATTCAGTTATGTATATTTTAGTGGTTCTAGATTCTAAAAATTTTTCTTAATAAATTATCATATGGGTAAACCATGTATGTCAATTATCATGTGCATATAAAATTTGTGATCACATATGATGTTGGAGTTTTCCATATACTGAGAAATATTATCTTGTATAAATTTTGTGAATCTCATATGAATTTTGACACATAAGTATTAATTTTTGGTAAAATGAAAATGTGAATTCATCTATGTGGAAGAGTAGTGGTCAATTTATATGATATTCCAATTTGTGAGAAATATGCTTCTATATAATATTTGATGAAATATAATGAATTTACCCATGATTAAATATCATATTTTTATAATTATAAAATTTATAATAATATAAACATTCCATGAAAGTGGTTTTTAAATGAAGATAAAAACTACAAATCTAAAATGTGATTCAAACAACATGAAGAATATGCGATACATTTTTCTTAGAGAAAAAACTTTTAAACCTTAAAACATGAAAAAGGGAAATCTCAATGAGAGTGAAATGAATTTATAATATATTAAAAAATATTGTATATGTCTCAATATAATGATAATTTTATTCTCTTAAGTTCCTAAAATCACTTTTAAAGAGTATAATGATTCTAATTTTGTTTCTATATATGTTTTTTTTAAACTAAGATTTAATGATATTTTGAGTTATAAAGTATTTCTTATGTCTAAAGTAAGGTTTTATAGGTATTATTACATATAAAAATAGAGGGTGTTTCCTACTTAGTAGTTTTAATATTATTTGAGTTTCTTTGTATGGAGTTCAGTTTTTAAGCATGGAGCTACTACCAACCCGAGGAAGAAGAAATAGAAATTAATGTAATTTTAAATGATCATGTGGGAGGTAGATTTAACTTTCAATTTGGTGATATTTTCAAGATCATGGTTGATTAAAATGGATCAAACTTTATGGTACTTTTCATTTGGAATCTTGAGAAGTATTATTATATACCAATTCAGTTATACGAAGAAGACATGAGAAATTAATGAGGTATGTGTATAATAAAAATTTTCCTCAGAGAAAGAGAATATGGGTGATGAGTAAAATAGAATGATGTATATTTAGTGTAAAAAATAATAATTAATTATGAGTGATCATATAGAGAAATGAAGAAAAATAAAATTTAAAAATACATACTAAATTTCTAAAACGTACATCAATATTTGATTGAGCTCAAGCATTCAATGAGTTTATATGAGTCTGATATCAAGATGTAGTTATACATTTATAAATTTATAAATTGAGAATCTATTCTCAAATATTAAATAGGATCATAAATTAGAATCTAAATGTATAGTTACTTAAGGAGCTAAACTCTGAAGAAGATCCATCTCTTTCTAGATACATTTTATTGATGATGGTTGTGTGAAACAACATAGTCAGGGATGACTTTTTATATTCATGGTCTGAATCAATTAAAATAATAATATTATTTTGTAGTAATGTTTATAATGAAAAATCCATGGTTTGGGAGACTAACCAACCATTAAAAGGTATAGGTATCCTCTAATTAAGATAAACCATATAAAAATCTTCATTTTTATTATTATTTTATTTTCTTCTTACATAAGTGAGAATGTGAATGTATGTATGAGTGGATCAAACATTAATAGGTCAAAGGGGTTGATTTAATTTGGAATAAATTGTAAAATTTTATCACTGCTAATTCACCCCCCTTATCAGTAGAGTAAAATGACCCTAGTAACTTCAACATGTATTATAGGAAAGTCCCTCTATTTGAATTAATCATACACTAAAATGTATAATCTAAAACATTTAAACTGTAGTGGAAGGACTTCATTTCATAGAAAGAATTATCATAGTTGAAAAAAATATAATGTTTCCATATCTTATATCCCTTGATATGTAGGCTATAGATTCTGCAATTTTTAATCTCCCGTTACTTTAAATGAATTATGTAATTCATATAAAAGATAAAATGAATATATAGAACAATGATAGCATAATTTTTTTACTATGATGTCCTTATCATAAAAGGTTTATGCAAAAGTGATGGGTCATTAATCAATAAAATAAATAATGGACAGACATGAATGTATCTATGAATGAAACATGAATTTAAATGTGGTAAAATTATATATTTTAAGAAATAAGGTTGAATACATAATGATGAATGTAAAAGAAAATATAAACAATAATTTTACCTAGATAAATGATTTTTTTAGAAATATCAGTGGGTTTTAGGAAAAATTATAAAATTCTATAATTATTAAGAATCCCATGAAGAGTTTTTTAAATATGATTAATACTAAAATATAAGCCCTATATGATATAGAGGATCCTTCTTGAGATGAATTTTATAACATTATCATAGATTATAAAATGGGAAAAATTACATCATTCAAGAAAAAGGTAAATGATGAAATGGATTTTGAGGCCTGGATAATGTTGAATATCGAAGAACATGTTGTTGATATATATTAAAGTGAATCTAAAAATTAAGAGTGTAACACCCCGAGATTTTATGAAAAATATTCTTTTTAATTTCACTAATGTCTTGTGTTGTACGCTACACCAAAAGGAGCTTGCACAACATGCATCCTTGATTTGCCTTGCATTACACGAAATCGTGACCTTCCTCGATAGCTTGCGTCGTACGCAATACCGAGTTTCACTAAACAACGATATGCTATTAAAATATTATTAAAACTAGCCGTTATGAATAGTAATAACCACTTTTTGAAATTTTGTAAATTATATTTTTCAAAATGGACTTCATTTTTGGATTCGGAGTATCGAATTTAGCCTAAGGTGAAATTTTGGTACCTTTCGGATAACTTTCATATTCTGAGGAATAGTGAAAATTACTAAATTATAATTAAAAACAACTTTTTTAATCAAAATAATTAATATTGATAAATTATTAATTTGAGTGGTTTTAAAGTATATTTAGAATATATTTTTACAATTTAATACAATGTTGGTCATTGGATGTAATTTCACATTTAATCCCGACATAAACAAGTGTCAATCTTTTGATAGATATTGTTTCTTAAAAACACGCTATTTGTTTTAACAGCGGGATTTAATTATAAAATTAATTAATGAAACTTCTATGTTATGAATTTGGTAAAATAGACTTCATTTTTGAATTCGGAATATGAAATATAGCTTAGGATGAAATTTTGGCATTGTTCTGAAAAACATCAATTTTTGATGAATAGTGAAACTACTAAGTGGTATTTAAAAAACTGAATTTTTCATAAAACTTAATTTTACCTCTTCTGTGAATGGAATTTCAAAAATCCGAGAGACACGGTTGATTTCAATAAGTAAAATGTGGTTCAATGAGATGAAAATAATTTTTGGCGAATAGTAACTTTTTACTTTTATTTACCACAGTTAAAAGTAAATAGGGTAATTAAGGGTAAAAATGATATTAATATTACCCTAACACATGTACTAATCCTATTGGATAAGTGTATCTCGACCAAAAACAACCTTAAGTGTAAAATTTTATCATTTAGGCCCACTTGGATTAGATTAGGACATTTATTGTTATTTAATTCAAAGAAGAGTTAAAAGAGTTAAAATAAATGTTTATTTACTAAAACATTTTTAATATAGGGTTATACATAAGATAAATTCGATTGTAAATATTCATTAGAAATATAAAAAGATTTCCTACATAATGGTATTTTATTTGTAATTGTTAGACATCAAATAAGTTAATTTATTTATGACACAAAGATGATGCAGTAATTATCTTATTAATAAAATATTGACATAATTGATATTATAAATACCAAAATAAATGTAATTTAAGACTTTTTATGAATTAAACTAATTTTCTAGGTTAATATGATATATTAGTGTTGATTTAAACAACTTGGTTCGAACATATAATTCTGTTATGACTTTCACAAAAATAATATATCAAATAGTGTCAAAATTGACACAAAATTGTTTTTAAATCAAATATTATATTATTAATTTTTATTTTATTCCTAAAAATCTAAGGTTTGGAAAAATGACTTATATAAGGAAATATATATTAATAATAAAAAATTTGGGGTTCGTTTGGCATGTTATAGTAAGTGTATTAACCATATAGTGTAAGAAAACAAAAAGACACGGTAAAAGTTAAATTATTTAACTTAAAGTTAAATCTAATTGATAAGGTTAAAATAATAACCTAAACTTGTCTAAATCCAATTGTTTGATAGTATTTCGACCCATACCCACTTTATATTTTAAATAAGACCCTTTGGAACCATTATAAACCGATTTTGACTTTAATATAAAATAATATTTTGAGATATTCCTAAGCTGCCCCTCTCCTCCCTTATAAAAGGGCACCTCCTCCCCCTCCTCCTCACACCAATTTGAGCACTAAAGCTCGGACAACTCCTACCAAAATCCCTTATCCACTTACCTAGTATCATCCTAGAGGTCCTGGTCTTCTTCAAAGACCATCCTTAGTTCTTTAAGTGGAGGCTAAGAAAAGGCGCGTCAAAAAGAGGTAATATCCATTACCGATCTTTTTCAATTTCTTTCTTATTCAACTTATTCTTATTTAGTTGTTTAATGATAAAGTAATAACATAATTATTTCTTATATACTGATATGTTATTATAAATATGAAACAACTCTAATTAACCTTCTATCCATCCTACGGAAAAAGGAAATCACCGCGCGTGCGTATGTACGGAATACCGTCTCCACGCCGTGGTGTAATCTATTTTCCGCCACCACCTTAATTGGATTGGTATAAAGTTGTAATGAGTAACTATATATGATTATTATAAAGTGATATTGATACTAAAATAGTATACATACACTTCAACACAATTCGACGACCATGGGAACGATATCATCGCTCGTGCGTACGTACGGACTACCGTCTCCACGACGCGATGCGATTCATTCTCAATGATTAACCATTCATGAATGATTATAAAGTATATATAATAAGTACTAATGAAATATATGACCTGATAATGACACTGTAATTATTTATATTTATATGTATGTCATCTACTTAATTCCATTCAATTCATTAAGGAAACGAAAACAACGTTCATGCGTACGTACGGACTACCGTCTCCATGAACGGTGTATTTCTTTCCATTTACTGATTTATTATATATGTATATTCTGAATATATATTAAATCATGTTTTATATTCTGGAATTAAGTAATTATGATCTAACCAATCATATGAATAATTACAAGTTAAAACACGAACGACAAATGAGACGATTTTACCCAAAACGCTACTTTAACATGAATTTACAGAAGAACGGGTAATATAAAGTCATAAGTGGACCATATATGATATAATAACAATAAATATGATTCTGGAATAAGTCAATAACATTATTTAAATCATTATACAGGAGGTTCAGACACTTACAAAGCAAGTCGGACCTAAGGTAAGGGAAATATCACAATCTCATTTTTATCCGAGATTGTTTGTACTTTGAAATTTACTGGGGTATATTTTATCATCCACATCCATGTTTCCTCAATATGTATTGTTATTTACATCCACCTAAAATTGTTTAAATCCAATTTTACCCTTCGGTGAGTTTATAGTAAAAGATATGAAAGGAATCGTTTGTCGTTTTTCATACGAGGTACTTTTTAACTTTTCTGACAAAAGTACGAGAAGAATGTTTTCTTTTATCTTATACGGCATGAATGGATTTAAAAAAAAAGTATTTCTAAGAAGCTTACCTTAAAAGTTTTCAAGTTTATTTTTATTCAACTTCTTTTAGGTTAAAATTCTATGACATGTTAAGAAAGGAAAATTGTTTTTGAAGTAGAAAGGACATTTTCCTCAAGAATTAAGTTCAAGTGTTTTATCAAAATTATTTTCCATCTAAGATAATAAAGGGTTCTGTTTTTATCCCTATTATTACATTGATTTGATTATGTTGTGATGGAAATATTTTTATGAATTCCTTTATCTTATATGAATTGTTTTATGATGTCATGTTGTTTAAGAATCCCATATTTATTACATGGGTTATGCTATGATGTATGGTTTATGATTTTGTGGAACACATAAGAATGGTATCATTAAAATATGGGTGGGACCTATATCTCCCTCCAATGCATTGGGTAAATATTTCATATCTCATGAGATAGACATGGCTGGAATGGTAGGTTATACCGGTTCAGTGAAACAGGACTGAAACGAGGGTGACTCGATTCAGAAAGGGACTTTGTCCACTAAGATAGTCTTGGAAATGAGTCATGACTAACAAGAAATGATTATCTATGATTATGTGTGTATGCCACAAAGTTCCATGTTTTAAGTTATGATTATTGGGATTTCATTTCACTACTATGATTTATCCCATGTTATGAAATTATGCTCTCTTTTGCAGGTTAAGATTTCCAAAATGTTATGTTCTTATGAATATGATGTGATTGATATTTCTTTTGTTTACCCTTACTGAGCATTTGAGCTCACCCTTTTATGTTTACTTTTCCCCAGGATATAAAGAAAGGTTTTAGGTATAAAAAAAGGGAAGATCTTTATGGGAGATGTTGAAGATCTTTCACCAGGATTAGAAGATTATACTCCGAGTTTCCAAAGACACTAAACTATTACGATCCTTGTGTGTGTGTTTTTGTTATGTACTAAGTATTCCGCAAATGTAATGTAATGTCAATGTATGTCAAGCTTCGGGTCTCTGTAGTTGGTATCAGAGGAAAGGTTTAGTCAACCTTTGGAAACTAGGACGCGAAAACGTTAGTGAGATCCCTAGAGATATTTTTAAGGTATGTCTAGGGATGTCCCTAAGGATAAGTATACATATAGGATATAGTCCTAGCACTATGGTAACGATCTTAGAATTTAACCTAAGATGTTAGATATTTAAGTTACTCCCCCTTTATTATGATTTTTGCATCTAACACTATTCTTGTTGGGTTTTAGAAAATGGCTGGAAACAAGATGATTCACGATAATGGAGGATATGATGGACAATGGAATGATATTCTTCATAAGAAATCAAATGAAATGGGATTTGGAAGTCTAAACATCATTATTATGCCGAATCAACAATCTCATAATATGATTAATAAAGTAAAATTTGTTAAGTTTCCTGACTCGGCTAATAAGAGAAAGATGGAGTTTCATGATGATCATAGAGGAAAGAAAGTTCAATTTCCCCTATGTAAATCATGTGGGAAGAGGCATCAAGGAGAATGTTTCAAAGGAACTGGAAGATGCTTTGGGTGTGGAAAAGAAGGACACAAAGCCAGTAAGTGCAGTGGAAAAGTTTCAGTTAACACCATGGATGAGGTTAATGGTATTGCTACGACATCAACAATGGTTAAATGTTTTAAATGTGGAATGTACGGGCATTATGAAAACCAATGCCCTAAGGGAATGTCTCATGAAGAGAATCAGTATGGTCGTATGGGTAGTATTTTTGTTGATGATGATGAAGAGACTACAAATGATATGTGAGATGAAAGAATTGTTGAAGCTCGGTCAATGGTTTAAGAAGGTAGTGGAATGATTACATGTTTATCAAGTGTAATGTTGTACTATAGAATAAAAAGACATCTAAGGATTGTTACACTGTTGTCTTTCCTTAAGTTTTGAAAGTTTATGATGAATGGTATGAGTAACAATGAAAGGTTATTCAGATATTTTTTTTTGGAAAGTGGATGATATGCGCATAATGAAGTGATAAAGAGAATATGAAATGCTTGATAGTATTAATGAGCTCATGATTGATATAAGGACTAAGTGATATCATGGTTTGAGTATATAGAATTTTGAGGATTTTGGTATGTGGAAAGTGTTAACTTTTAACTGCATTCATGTTTTCACTAAGGGTATTCAAGAGAATACATGATTAAGGACTTTGAATGTTTGGAATGTGACCAACAAAACATATCTTATGATATATGGTGATCAACGATGGTATTAAATCTCTGGTAATCGTTTTCACTATGAGAGTGGACTGCAGTATTATGGATAAGCCTAAAGATTGGAATGGATTATGTTGGACATAATTTAGTATTGTTTAAGGATATAAGTTTTTTCGATATTATTGATGGGATGTTATAGTAATATAGTTTTAGAAAAAGGACAACCTGCAGGACGGGCGACAGCCCATCGCGTCGGACAAGGCTGTGGGAATCGAACCCACAACCGAAGTGCGACTGGACTTTATCGCCTACCACTGGCCTACAGGAAGTCCCTGTTTAGTAGAAACTAGTTTTATTATATTAAGCAGTATGATATATGAAGTATAAGTCCATTTTAGGTACCATATATGATTAATCTCACTATAGAACAACTTATGTATATTTAATAACTTTTGCAAACCTTTTGATGGAATGAACTGTCATTCTATCACATGATCTGCTAACACTTCACGAATAACAAATTCAACTTCATTTATTTAAGAGATGAAGTGGAAATTGTTCAAGGCACGAACAACAGTGATATTGTACCAAAATAAAGTAAGTATTTATTCTAATTCAAATTCTTCAACATTAGGGAAATGATCTTGAAAAACCAAAAATGTTGTCCTAGTGCTCTTATATCTGATTAATCAGATGGTACCTTAGATCGTCACAAATTTATGGATTTGTGATCATTGTCTTTTCCATAGCCATGTTCTCTACCACTCTCCATCAGAACATGATGGTTAGATTTTTCTTCCATATCCATATTTTCACCTATGTGGAAACCCAGTGATTAGTTTATTTGGGTAACCATTACGTGTCATACTTTTGTTTTTAAAGATTGGTTTTGGTATTCCTTTTTACGATGTGGGTTTCTATTAAATAAACTTTCTAATAGTAAACCATTTATAACCCCAACGAATTTCGAGGGCGAAATTCATTTTAAGGGGGGTAGAATGTAACACCCCGAGATTTTCTGAAAAATATTCTTTTTAATTTCACTAATGTCTTGTGTTGTACACTACACCAAAAGGAGCTTGCACAACACGCACCCTTGATTTGCCTTGCATTACACGAAATCGTGACCTTCCTCGATAGCTTGCGTCGTACGCAATACTGAGTTTCACTAAACAACGATATGCTATTAAAATATTATTAAAACTAGCCGGTATGAATAGTAATAACCACTTTTTGAAATTTTTTAAATTCTATTTTTCAAAATGGACTTCATTTTTGGATTCGGAGTATCGAATTTAGCCTAAGGTGAAATTTTGGTACTTTTTGGATGACTTTCATATTCTGAGGAATAGTGAAAATTACTAAATTATAATTAAAAACAACTTTTTTAATCAAAATAATTAATAGTGATAAATTATTAATTTGAGTGTTTTAAAGTATATTTAGAATATATTTTTACAATTTAATACAATGTTGGTCATTGGATGTAATTTCACATTTAATCCAGACATAAACAAGTGTCAATCTTTTGATAGATATTGTTTCTTAAAAACACGCTATTTGTTTTAACAGAGGGATTTAATTATAAAATTAATTAATGCAACTTCTATGTTATGAATTTGGTAAAATAGAATTCATTTTTGAATTCGGAATATGAAATATAGCTTAGGATGAAATTTTGGCATTGTTCTGAAAAACATCAATTTTTGATGAATAGTGAAACTACTAAGTGGTAGTTAAAAAACTGAATTTTTCATAAAACTTAATTTTACCGCTTTTGTGAATGGAATTTCAAAAATCCGAGAGACACGGTTGATGTCAGTAAGTAAAATGTGGTTCAATGAGATGAAAATAATTTTTGGCGAATAGTAACTTTTTACTTTTATTTACCACGGTTAAAAGTAAATAGGGTAATTAAGGGTAAAAATGATATTAATATTACCCTAACACATGTTCTAATCCTATTGGACAAGTGTATCTCGACCAAAAACAACCTTAAGTGTAAAATTTTATCATTT
Organism: Viscum album; assembly: GCA_963277665.1. NCBI lineage: Eukaryota > Viridiplantae > Streptophyta > Magnoliopsida > Santalales > Viscaceae > Viscum > Viscum album. Next base: position 652,104,264 of record OY728148.1, on the reverse strand, counting down.
AGGCCCACTTGGATTAGATTAGGACATTTATTATTATTTAATTCAAAGAAGAGTTAAAAGAGTTAAAATCAATGTTTATTTACTAAAACATTTTTAATATAGGGTTATACATAAGATAAATTCGATTTTAAATATTCATTATAAAGCTAAAACGATTTCCTACATAATGATATTTTATTTGTAATTGTTAGACATCAAATAAGTTAATTTATTTATGACACAAAGATGATGCAGTAATTATCTTATTAATGAAATATTGACATAATTGATATTATAAATACCAAAATAAATGTAATTTAAGACTTTTTATGAATTAAACTAATTTTCTAGGTTACTATGATATATTAGTGTTGATTTAATCAACTTGTTTTGAACATATAATTCTGTTATGACTTTCACAAAAATCATATATCAAATAGTGTCAAAATTGATACAAAATTGTTTTTAAATCAAATATTATATTATTAATTGTTATTTTATTCCTAAAAATCTAAGGTTCGGCAAAATGACTTAGATAAGGAAATATATATTAATAATAAACAATTTGGGGTTCGTTTGGCATGTTATAGTAAGTGTATTAACCATATAGTGTAAGAAAACAAAAAGACACGGTAAAAGTTAAATTATTTAACTTAAAGTTAAATCTAATTGATAAGGTTAAAATAATAACCTAAACTTGTCTAAATACTATTGGTTGATAGTATTTCAACCCATACCCACTTTAGCTTCGAAATAAGACCCTTTGGAACCATTATAAACCGATTTTGACTTTAATATAAAATAATATTTTGAGATATTCCTAAGGTGCCCCTCTCCTCCCTTATAAAAGGGCACCTCCTCCCCCTCCTCCTCACACCAATTTGAGCACTCAAGCTCGGCCAAACCCTGCCAAAATCCCTTCTCCACTTCCCTAGTATCATCATAGAGGTCCTGGTCTTCTTCAAAGACCATCCTTAGTTCTTTAAGTGGAGGCTTAGAAAAGGCGCGTCAAAAAGAGGTAATATCCATTACCGATCTTTTTCAATTTCTTTCTTCTTCAACTTCTTCTTCTTTAGTTGTTTCATGATAAAGTAATAACATCAGTATTTCTTATATACTGATATGTTATTATAAATATGAAAAAACTCTAATTAACCTTCTATCCATCCTACGTAAAAAGGAAATCATCGCGCATGCGTACGTACGGAATACCGTCTCCACGTCGTGGTGTAATCTATTTTACGCCACCACCTTAATTGGATGGGTATAAAGGTGTAATGAGTAAATATATATGATTATTATAAAGTGATATTGATACTAAAATAGTATACATACACTTCAACACAATTCCACGACCATGGGAACGATATCATCGCTCGTGCGTACGTACGGACTACCGTCTCCACGACGCGATGAGATTCATTCTCAATGATTAACCATTCATGAATTATTATAAAGTATATATAATAATTACTAATTAAATATATGACCTGATAATGATACTGGAATTATTTATATTTATATGTATGTCATCTACTTAATTCCATTCAATTCAATAAGGAAACGAAAACAGCGTTCATGCGTACGTACGGACTACCGTCTCCATGAATGGTGTATTTCTTTCCATTTACTGATTTATTATATATGTATATTCTGAATATATATTAAATCATGTTTTATATTCTGGAATTAAGTAATTATGATCTAACCAATCATATGAATAATTACAAGTTAAAACACGAACGACAAATGAGACGATTTTACCCAAAACGCTACTTTAACATGAATTTACAAAAGAACGGGTAATATAAAGTCATAAGTGGACCATATATGATATAATAACAATGAATATGATTCTGGAATAAGTCAATAACATTATTTAAATCATTATACAGGAGGTTCAAACACTTACAAAGCAAGTCGGACCTAAGGTAAGGGAAATATCACAATCTCATTTTTATCCGAGATTGTTTGTACTTTGAAATTTACTGGGGTATATTTTATCATCCACATCCATGTTTCCTCAATATGTAATGTTATTTACATCCAACTACAATTTTTTAAATCCAATTTTACCCTTCGGTGAGTTTATAGTAAAAGATATGAAAGGAATCTTTTGTCGTTTTTCATACGAGGTACTTTTTAACTTTTTCGACAAAAGTACGAGAAGAATGTTTTCTTTTATCTTATACGGGATGAATGGATTTAAAAAAAAAGTATTTCCAAGAAGCTTCCCTTAAAAGTTTTCAAGTTTATTTTTATTCAACTTCTTTTAGTTTAAAATTCTATGACATGTTAAGAAAGGAAAAATGTTTTTGAAGTAGAAAGGATGTTTTCCTCAAGAATTAAGTTCAAGTGTTTTATCAAAATCATTTTCCATCTAAGATAATAAAGGGTTCTGTTTTTATCCCTATTATTACATTGATTTGATTATGTTGTGATGGAAATATTTCTATGAATTCCTTTATCTTATATTAATTGTTTTATGATGTAATGTTGTTTAAGAATCCCATATTTATTACATGGGTTATGCTATGATGTATGGTTTATGATTTTGTGGCACACATAAGAATGGTATCATTAAAATATGGGTGGGACCTATATCTCCCTCCAATGCATTGGGTAAAGATTTCATATCTCAAGAGATAGACATGGATGGAATGGTAGGTTATACCGGTTCAGTGAAACAGGACTGAAACGAGGGTGACTCGATTCAGAAAGGGACTTTGTCCACTAAGATAGTCTTGGAAATGAGTCATGACTAACAAGAAATGATTCTCTATGATTATGTGTGTATGCCACAAAGTTCCATGTTTTAAGTTATGATTATTGGGATTTAATTTCACTACTATGATTTATCCCATGTTATGAAATTATGCTCTCTTTTACAGGTTAAGATTTCCAAAATGTTATGTTCTTATGAATATGATGTGATTGATATTTCTTTTGTTTACCCTTACTGAGAATTTGAGCTCACCCTTTTATGTTTACTTTTCCCCAGGATATAAAGAAAGGTTTTAGGTATAAAAAAAAGGGAAGATCTTTATGGGAGATTTTGAAAATCTTTCACCAGGATTAGAATATTATACTCCGAGTTTCCAAAGACACTAAACTATTACGATCCTTGTGTGTGTGTTTTTGTTATGTACTAAGTATTCCGCAAATGTAATGTAATGTCAATGTACGTCAAGCTTCGGGTCTCTACAAAGATGATAATAAAGACTATCAAATAATCATTTATATTATTTAAAAAAGTTTTAAAAATTTAAATAAAAAAATAATGTCCAAATTCCACTTAGATGCTACAAATGTAATGGAATTTGGCTCATTTTATTGAACTTTCCTAAGAAGAAGGGAAAATATTTTGAATCTAAAGAAGATGAGAATCCTTAGAAAAATAATTGTGAAAAAATATCAAAAGAAGAATCAAAAGTTGGAATATAAGAGAATTTATTTTCTTAAATAAAGAGAATAAATATGATGAGAAAATAAATATAATTTGATCAACCATCCAACATTGAATTTAAAAGTGAATCAGGTGAGAAATTTACTAATTTCATGGATTATATTGATAAAGGATTTTAAAATTAAAGTATTTAATTTTTTTATAAAAAATATATACTGGAAACATGTTGAATAATGATATTAAAGATTTTTGGAATCAGAATACCATGATAAAGAAAGAAAAAATAATGAGAGTGAAACAATACAAGAAATAACTAGTAGAGAATGAGAGTTTGAAAAAAATAAGAAAGTATTGTTGATTAAATCAAAAAATTTAGATTGAAAGATATTAAACATGAGAATATGATAAATTATATTTAATAAATATATTCCATGAATGAATATGAATTATCAATGTTATATTTAATGTTTATTGAGGCTGATAATTTTCTAAATAAGTTGAACTAGAGCTTCAAAATTTATTTTGAAGTTATAGAAAAATCCTCTAAAATATCTGAGATATCTTTTAAAAAATGATCATTTTAAAACTATACATGATGAATCTATTTATAATAATTTTTTTTACAAATAATGAAATTTAAATTATAAAAATATGATTAGTTATCAATTAAGATAAATGGGGAGAAACATTCATCTATTTCAGTAGGTGAGAGAAATAAATCTAAAAGGTCTGTGAATCCCAAATACAATCATATTCAAACCCAAAGTATGTAATTTGAAAAAAATTATTGATAAAATTTCAGGTAAAAATTTTATGATCATAGTAGATTAAGATTACAAGGTTACTACTGGTGATATTGAGTTATTGACCACAAATTATATACATTACAATATAACATGTCACTATATGGAATGAGGTACGACGTTAAGAGGTTTTATTCATAAGAGAAAAATTTTAGTTCTCTAATAAGACCAGTCATAATGTCAAATACTTCTTTATTTATAAACCACAATAGATTTGAATATCTTGAGGAATAATTTTGAAAACGTTTGTTTCATGGTCATAGTGTAATAAAGTGTTTGATAATATTTTCAGGACAAGCTGCCTATGTTGAGAAAGGAAAGGGTATTCAGAATCCCAAGGGAAAAAATCAATACTATCAGAAATTAATTTGAAGGCTACCCAAGGATCTTGGTCATGGGTTCTTCATGTTGGGTGCTCTTCCCACATTATTGGTGATTTCATGATTTTTAATAATTTTGAGACACTTGATGGATGATTATCCACCTTTAGTAATAACTATTCTTTAAAAATCAAGGGGAATTTATATACTAAAATTGAATCCCAAAATCTAAAATTGGATGATGTGTTAAATGTGGAAGAGATGAAGAAAATTCTTATAAGTGTTATTAAACTATGATTTTATGGTAATGAAGTTGTTTTAAAAAATAAATCATATATTAATAAAATCTTAAAGGATATTGGGATCATTACTCAAGGATGAAGGAAAAAATTTCAATCTATTTTATTTAGTGATCTAATCAATTCATTTCACATGGATTCCAAATACAAGAGTATTATATGGAACATGATACTGGGTTATCTCATCTAAATAATCCTTAGAAAAAATATAAAACATGATATTGTTATATATTTACCTTATCTCAAAACAAAAAGTAATATTTCTTATATAATATGTCAGAAAAAGAAGATGACTTATAAATTACACATGGAGGATGACCTTCTCACCACCAGACCATTAGAATTAATTCAAACTAATTTATGTGGTCCCATGACATGAAATTATATAGGTAGTGATTTATATTTCTTCACATTCATTGATGATTTTACTCAAATGTCCAATTTTATGTTCATCAAGAATAATTAAAAGTCCTTTTATATGTTTAATTTTTTTAATAATAATATTGAAAAAAAGATAAGATTCTTCATCAAGAAGTTGAGATTTGATAATGAAAATGAATATACTTATGATTCATTTGAAATATATCATGCCAAACATGGAATGAAGCATCGATTTAGCACAGTAGATACCCACAATATATATATTTTTTTAAAAAATAAATAATAAAAGCATTGTTGAGATGGGTAGAACAATGCTAGTCAAAAATAATTTTATAAAATAAATTTGGAGAAAAGGAATGTATGCAACAATACATATTCATAATCGATGTATTTTTAGAACTGATATGCATTCTACTCCATATGAGATATGATACAAGAATAATCCAATTTCATATACTTCAATGTTTTTGAGAGTTTATTTTTTAAAAAATATCAAAGGTAACATGATTGGAAAGATTGAAAAAAGCTAATGAAGGGGTAATTTTGGGCCAATTATCTAATGGAAGTGGGTAAAATTTCTAAAAAAAGGTGATACACAATCTTATTAAAATTTTGTATGTTATAATCCCTGAAAATATACAAAATTTATATGTGTTTTTTGTTATCAAATGTGTGCGAATACAAGTAGGCAGTGAGTTGAATTTTGGAAAATAGCTTATAGATTAGGTAGGATCAGAGAAAAATGTTATTGATATTGATTCTAATAAAACTTATGATGATGTGTCTACTATAAATAGAGGTATAATACATCATAGTTTTCAAAAAAAAAAATTTACATAGAGAATATAATGTAAAATGAGGAGGAAAAAGTGAAAATAAGAAGACTCATAATAGAAAAAGAAGAAGCTCTTATACTACAGATTAAACCAATAATTATGGATAAAGTTATTGTGTATGAAGAATGGTTTTGATAAATGAATGGTGAGTTAAATAAAATAAATATAACACAACTTTGGATTTAGTACAAAGTCCCAAAGATAAAAATTAAATCATTAAAAAGTTTGTATTTAGATAAAAATTGAATGAGAAAGGTGAAGTGATGTGAAAAGTGGAAATAATGGTATGAAAAAGACATAATGAAATCGTAGGCATTTAATTTGAAGAAACATTTTCTCCCATAGAAAGGATTGAAAAAATCAGTATGTTTTTTGGTAGTGAATGAAAATAATAAATATAAAATTTACTAAATTGATGTAAAATTAGCATTTTTGATTGATGATCTTGAGGAAAAAGTATTTATTGATAATATAGATTATTTGATTCTAGGTATTTATGAAAGCATGGTGTTTAAACTGAAAGATGAATAGTATGTTATGAAACATGCTCTTAGATCTCACTACTCAAAACACTATGGCTACCCAAATAAAATTGGATTCATAAATGGAATAGTTGAGAGAATTTTTATATAAAATAGTTTTCAATTGGTATACTACTTTTCATAATTTCAATTGATTGTATAATATTTTTAGGTGAAAATGGGTATCTTATCAAGGAGTTTTATGTGTAGGTAAATAATTAATTTGTTATATCTATCATAGGAGAACTGCATTTTTTTGGGATAATATTCTGAGAAGAAGGAAAATATAAAATTTTGTAAAAAGAGAAATATACTAGAGAGTTTTTAAGAAAATTTAGCATGGAAGAATCAAGATAAGTCTCCAATCCTATTTCAGTTGAAACAAAATTGAGAAAGGATGGAAATTATAGAAATGTTGATCAAAATGAGACTTACAAAGAGGTCAATCATCCTAGTACTACTAGCTCCCACATAATATTAACTATGGAATTCTAATGGTATGTTGTCGCACACTATTCTAGATTAGAAAGTGACCCATGGGCATCATACATGCTTACAATAATGAAAATTTCAAGATATGTAAAGGGAATAATGAACTATGGAATTTTATACAAAAGTTTCCTAGATTTGAATATTATTTCCTTCATTTATGAAGATTTGATAAGTGAGAGCATATAAATAAGATCCAATTCTTGTTGTAATTTCTCTATTAGTGAGGGAATTATAAGATGATAGAGTAAGATAGAGAATTTATTGATAATAAGCATGGAAAATGAAGAGTATACTGCTACTAAACATGCATTCACCAATGTTTTATTGATGGTTGTGCGGTTATAAAATTTGAAGTTTGAGACCAAAGGATCATTGAAGATACCATGTAACAATAAAACTAAAATAATATATCAATTAATCTTATATAAATTTATAATGTAAATACATAGTCATTAGATATTATTTAATATAGAAAAATTGGCTAATGTAAATATCAAGCATGAATACATCTCTACAAAAAATTAGATTGTTGATACCTTCAAAAAACCTATAACAAGGGAGAGGCTTTAAGAGATGAGTAAGATAAATCATGCACATCCCTCTCCACTCAATTAAAGATGAGTAAAAGGACCCCCTACATGGATTTTGGATTATATTAAAAAATGGTGGAAAATAATTTCCCAAATTTTTATCCAAAGGAGAGATAATTCTTGATAAAAGGAGGAGTGATCATTGCCTTATCATATGAAGCTATTTATAATACTCAGTGGGGAATATTTTTTAAAGTGTGTGATGAATTTTAGATATATATGTATGCATTATTGGGGAGTTCATTTAAGTAAATTGTCCACAATTACTTATCACCGATGGATATAATTATCTCAAACATATAACCTTATCCATTTTTCCATTGAAAGAATATTTTCATAAGAAATATGATATGATTTGATGATTCTCATGATTTTGGAAGAGTTATCAAATATATATGAGGTTATTTACAAGAGTGGAATAGACGTTATAAAAATATAAAAGGGGGAAAGTGCCCTTGGAGTTGTTGATGATTTTTTAGATTAGTTTTTATTTGAAGAAAATCATAAATGATAATCATTAGATTTTTTTTTGATTTTTTTGAGTTTACTATATGTGGTTGGGGATGAGTTTATAAAGGGTTTGAGCATTACTACATTAATGTAGAATTACTGTTGGGGAATTGAATATGGCTAAGTAAATTCTCATATGCGACCACTATGTTGGAAATTTGAGTAGCACGTGTGAAGTTGGGATTCCTGTTTGATCTTCTATGAATATGGAAAATGAATTTTTTTACGTAGATAATAAATATTCACCATGTAAGTCAATTCATTTATGCTTATGGGATTTTTCACGTACTATGATAATCTATCTATTTTTATTAACTTATATGGAAACAAAACATGTCAATTATATTATCTATATGAAATTTGTGTTCACATATGATATTTTAATTTACCATATTTTGAGAAATCTTATCTTATATGATGTTTGTAAAGCCTATATGACTTCAAACAGACACACACATGAATTTTTTTAGAAAAATAGAATAAGGAATTAATCTAAGTTGAAGATCAGTAGACAAAACATTTGTTATTTTACTTTATGGGAAATCCAAGTACACATTATATTTTAGGAATTCTCATATAATATTCTACTTTGTGAAAAATCATGTTTCAAGAATTATGAAATTTTGAAGAATATAACCAAGCGACATAAGAGATCTTCTCTAAAGATAAAAAAACACATTTAAAATTTTATTCAAGAAATATGATGAACCAATGATCCCTATATATTTAATAAAAAACATATAAACATGTAAAATTCAATATGGTAAATCTCAAGGAAGGTGAAATTAATTTATTATATTTTAAAGAATAATTTAGATACTTCGATGATATGATTCTTAGTTCTTCCTAAGTTCCAAAAATAATATGAAAATAGTGAAATAAATCTAGTCATGTTTTTTTAGTTTTAGTTATTTTGAATATGAGATTAAATAGGATGATGAGAAGTGAAGTAATTTTTGTGCAATAAGTACATTTTTCTATGTATTCTTGCATAAATACATAGAGGAAGTTTCCTGTTGAATAGTTTCATGATCAAATGAGTTTCTCTATGATGAATTTATTAGTGAATATTAAATGTTATATTAATTTATGGAAGACTAAAATAAAATTAGTGGAATTTTACATGAGAAATTGGGGGATGATTTTCTGATCTATTAAGTGTGATTTTCAAGAGGATCAAGGATGGATAAATTGGACTAACCTTTATGATACTTTTATATTTTCAGACTAAAAAAATATTGTTTATAACACTTTAGGTATATGAAAAAGACATGGAAATATAATGGGGAAGTTTTACAGTAAAAGATAATTCATATATTTAAGATAATATGAATTCTATATAAAATATAAGTAAGTATGTCAAGTGTAAGAAAGAAGTGAGAAAAGAGAGTGATTGTGTAGTGACATTGTAACACTCTGAAATTTTATAAATTTTTTTTATTAAATAAATTTGATATTTTCAATATTTTTCATTACCTTAAAAATCTATTTTATATTTCAATACATGAATAATTGAGTTTATCTTGCGTTACACACAACACATAGTTTATCTTGCATTACACGCAACACCAAGTTTTATTGAAACATGATATACTATTAAAATATTATTATTTAATATTATAGTTATCACTTAGACATTGGAATTGTGTGTATGATGAGGATTAAATAAATTATAAAAATATATTCTTTTAAAAATGTGTATATAATGTACTCTTTGGTGACCAATTAACTAGAAATGAAAATAAAAACTATTTTAATAAAGGGAGATTTGTTTCTTAAAAACATTTTTATACGCACAAATGTGATTTACATCAATAAATTAAAAAAATATTTAATAATTTTAATGAATTTTTTTATATTATAAATTAAAGTAATTATTTAACATTCATATTATGTGTTTTCAAAGCATTAGATAAGAATAAACCTAATTTTATTCTTAAAAACTATATTTTTCTAAAAAGTATTTTTATCGCATTTTACGCAATTATTTTTAAAATTATTTTTTGACACTTTTAGAAAATTTATTCAAAAATATGAAATTATTTTTTAAATTAGTATGAAAAAATTATCTTGGGGTTAATTTTTAAGAATTTTCTAAGTAGATAATTTTTTCAATGAATAGTGAGAATACTAATTTTCATTAAGAATTTTCATTTCTTTGATATATTTTTAAAAAATAAAAATTAATTTTAAGATTGGTTTGAAATTATAATGACTTAAATTATATACATATTAATCAAATTTAGTTCATTTAAATGAATTTAATATTTAATTGTGTTATAAAAACTTTTTATTCTTTTGATGACTTTATCTTTGGAAAACCGCTTTTTCAATGCACCCATGGGTTTAATTTTAAATTAAAAATTTACAATAATTTGAATGGAATTTGAAAAAAATAAATTACATATTTTTAATAATAGTAATTAAAATTTTCTACTATGATCAACTTAATTTTTGACCATTATGCATTGTAGAAATAGAAAAAATTAATTACCACGATTAAGGTAAAAATGGGTTTATCGTGAGGTTAAGCTTAAAGGATAAGATGTAAAACAACAAATAAAAAGTTAAAAACCCATTTGGATGGCCATATTTAGACCTTATATCCTCTATAATTGTTAATGTTATGTTTTGGAGCTTTTTGTAATGAGGAAAATGTGGGAACAACTTTTTATTTTAGAAAATGACAAGTGTGCCACTTACCTCATTTATTAAGGACCACCCCCTCTCCTCTCCACTTCAGGCATAAAAATAATTTTTTTTTGAGAAAATAAATACCAAAATTTAGTTCTTAATTATCTCTTATCATCCATTAATTCTTATTTTGGTCTTAAATCAAACCTGGTAAGGATTTTTGTGCAAACCAAAAGTTATTGTTCAAAGAAGAGGTAACATGCCTAACTGAGCGTTTTATTCTATTTCTTCCTCCACCTCCCTAAAATCTTATTAAACCATGAAAATATAATAAAATAAGAATCTTAAATATAAAAATATTCTATTATACTATATTAATTCCCTACATCAATATCACCTTCCTTCATATTTGAAATGATAACATTGCTCATGTGTACGACAGACTACTGCCTGACGAACCGATGTGACACGTTTTCCTTAAACCCATATCATAGTTAGTTATGATGATATATATAATGTATATATATGATATTTTTAAAAAATATACTTATAGAATAATTATATCATATATACCATTATACTTTCCATTCTGCGTGGGAAATAATAATGTCGTTCGTGTCTACGGAGGACCGCCGCCTCACGAAGTGATGTGATTATTTTTTCACTAACATTTTTCATGGAAGGTAATTTGGGTAAATTTTATTAATATATGTTATATATATGAAATAAAAATTATTATTCGATTTTAATATATTATTTAATTTTCTTTCATTTCATTTATTAAGAAAATGGAAACAGTGTGCATGTGTATGTACGACCCACTGTATCCAGGAATGATGTATTTGATTTTCTATAAATAAAATTTATGTATTACTAAAAATACATATATAATAAATATATAATATATTTATATCATGTTTAAAATTCTAGATATTATTTAACCATTATTAAAATATGAGGAGTGAAGATACAGAAATCAAAACATAAATTACAAACAAAGCAATTATTACCAGAAACATTACTTTAACATGGAATTTTTAATAAATGGGTAATAAAAGGGCATGATTAAATAATATATGTTATGACATATATATATATATACTTATGGGTCAGTAATAGATTTATAAAAAACATATATTTATTATACAGTAGGTTTGAACGTGTACGAATGAAGTCGAGACTTATGGGAAGGGATTTTAGTATAACCTTTTACTTCTTTGAGACACATCCTGTATTCACCACATATTTATTTTATGTGGTTCAAATAACACCCATTAATTTATTTTATGATGATTAAATGGACAATTATAGGGATTTATATATCTATTTTAGGATCTCTCGTTCATGGGGCTTATGATTTAGAGTCACTAATGTGGTAAGGGTTTTACATTTATTATGATGATTTATGTTTATGATTATGAAGAGGAAATATCACGATCCATTTCTCAAGAAACTCATTATTTTTATTATACTTTGGTTATGTGATGAGAATAAAATTTTTCCCTTCATTTTATTCTCTTAATTTTTTCATTTGGTTAAAACAATGTTTTTATAAAGAACACTATTTATTTCTCTCTTTAGTCTAAAACACAATTTATTCCATATCAATGTTTTCTTTAAAAGTTTCTGAAAAATGTTTTTACATTATTCAAGTGTTTTATTATTGGATATTTTACCCATGTTTTCCTTTTTACAATTTTTTTGTAAATAAATATTCTTTTCATATTCAAAATAAGACCCGTTTGGATTTTATGAAATTGTGAAAAGAATATTTTTTTGACATACAATGAATGAATAGTATTTCCAACTTTAATTACTAGTTAATTATTTCAAGATCCCCATATAGGGTTTCAAGGTTCATTAAAAAGAAAATTTTACCCTTAATATTTGGGAATTGTTTTATATTTTAAATAAATGATTTCAAAGTGAAAATTATATTTTCCTCAAGAAATGTTTTAAATGATCTTAAAAGCTTAATTTATAAGTTACAAAGGTTATTTAAAAAAAGGATTTTAAAGAGGATTTATATTTTTAAGAAGTTATTTTTCAAATTTAAAAGGGAATTTTCCTCAAGAATTGTTCCAATTGATCTTTAAAAATAATTTTCCATCTAAGATGACATCCTTTAATGATACTTATGATTTAATAGGGTTAATATTGAATGAAACCATCCCCATTATTTCTTTTAATGGTTAATTTTTATGTTAATGAATTTTTTATGAGATCCATTTATTTCTCATAGGTTATGCTATGGTGAATTAATGAAATGTTTATGAGATTAGTAACCTTTGAAGTGGTTATTATATGATGAATGTGTCACACAAATGTATGGATTATGTGATGGGTGGGACCTATATATCCCTACGATGACTTAGTTAATGATACATAACTCATGAGTAAAAATTTTATATGTGAACCTGATTACATGTTCACGATGTTATATGTGAACATGATTACATGCTCACAATGTTATGTGTGAACCTAATTATAAGTTCACAATGTTATGAATCAAAATAGATTTAATGGACATAACATTATATATGGATATGGTTTAATTCCAATAATATTATGTAATGTCCTTATTTCACGTCCTTAATTTAATGAGTGTACCTATTTCTATTTATATACATTCAAAATGTCATAATATTATGTGTATTCAAAAAATATATGTCTTATGATAATGTTATATTCTCATGGATAATTTTATTTGATTATAACATGATTCATGTCTTATGAACTACCAATATTTATTCAATGACTCATATTTATGATCTATAATATGAAGGGTCTGGTATTCAGATGTTACTCTCATGTTCTCATAACCTTAAGCTCATGATATGTTGATATCTCCCTTTTTAAAACTTACTAAGAATATGATCTCACCATTTATTATATTTTCTTTCCCTAGGTTATGATGAAAGGTGTTATATATGATATGTCAAATAATGGTTCTAGTTTTAATGATATTAGTGGGATATGGAATAGCTCCCTTATGGGATAGTTGTTTATGTATCAATGTTTCAAATAGAAGTATAACTAAATTATTCTAGAATGGATTATTATGCTATGTAATGAATATCCATATATTAATATGTGATATTTATGTATAAAAAACCAAGTTTTATATATTTGGTATCAAAAAAAGTTTTATTTAACCTTTTTAAAATAGGATGGGAAAACTTTAGTGAGATCCCTAGGGATACTTCTAAGGAAATGTATTGGGACATGTCTAAGTATAATTCTATGAATGAGTCAAAGTATAGGAAAATATCCTTTAATTTTGGTAAATGATAGAGTGAGTGGTTACTAAGAAATTATATCTCTATCCGGATAATACAAGTGGATGTGGATATAGAAAAAAGGTTTCTTGGTGTAATAACTCCAAAATGGCACATTTATACGGACTCAATCATCACATGATGTATGATAATGGGCCATACTTCACACCTGGTTTTATAATCTAGGTGGAAGTTACTTGGAAATTCACCAACACTTTATGAAAGACCATTAAGGATCTAAAACATTACCATAAGTGACCTATATTAATCCAAATGTGTCATATATTGAAAATAATGTGTCATGATTTAGACATATTATAAATGTTTTTTTATGATTTTGTAGTTTTCCACTATGATTAGTGTTTCTCACACTATTATTTTGGGTTTTAGTCAATGTATGTAACCTAAATTGAAACATGAAAATAATGAATATAGAAGAAAATTAATGATTCTCCCCCTCATAAACGAAATGATATGGGGGATAGAATGAAAAACCTCACTGCTATGCATACAAAAAATTATTAAGCTACGAATTATGATGAAATTACAAATGAGAAAAATGATAGAACCCCATTTTATTATGTCCTTCATGAGTAAACATATACTATATTTAAGTAGGTCCACTATTCCACTAGTATCTAAGTAATGGATCAATACCACTGAAAAGATATTTTCTATTCTCTAGTGTTTGGAGCATCGAATTTTGATTTTGGTTGTCTCTCATTTGGATGGAAAAGTAGATTAATAGAGGAACCATATTATAAATTCTATTTAATATGAGGTAATTTCCTCTATGTAATTGGATTATTTTAAGTAAGTACTTACCTTTCATTGTAAAAACAAGGATCTAAGGAATTTATTAAGCTCAAATAGAATGATGGTGAATCTATTTCCACATATGAAGCTAATTTTACAAGAATTTCATGGTATTCTTCTGGTTCAATCATCTTCTAAGAAATAAAAAATGATCAATTATTTATTGTATTGAGACCGAGTCTTCAAAAGGTATAGGTTGTAAGAGACTTTATAAGATATAAAGAATTCATTCAATGTGAACTGAAGGAAGAAATTTAAATTGAATATTCCAAACATTCCCATGGTTTTGATAAGAAAAGGATGATCAAGTCTTATGAGAACTCAAATAAATCACATGGTTGAAATAATTTTCAGTCATATACATTCTAGTAATGTGGGAAGAAGCACTCAGGCGAATTATTAAATGGAACAAGAGGGTGTTACAAGTGGGGAAATATTATCAATAAAGTAAAATAATGTACAAGTGATGTGAAGAGGCTAGTAAATTAAATTAATAGAGATATAGATAAACATATCGAACCACACACAACCAAATGTTTCAACTCTAAAGAGTTTTGGAATTTTGTGAATCAATGCCCCAAAATAATGGATAATGTGGATGATAATACACAATATCCTCTAAAGACAATGGAAAAAGGGATACTTATGCAATCACAAGTGATTAAGTGAACCATGAAAATTTGGGTAAACTTATACTCCCATCCTTAGTAGGGAATTTCATGTTTGGTTTTTTATGAATGAGCCCTATGAAAATATTATTTGTCATCCTTGAGTGAAATTTCATGTGATTGTAACCCTTTACACAAATAATAGAATAACGAAATCACATTTTATATTCTATCGGTATGAGGATGGACACAATATTATAATGAAAACGTTTTTGTATAAGCTCAGATCTTATATTTGGAATTATGGGTGAATTAACCTTTGGATGTGTATATGTATCCATGTAAGATTAAAATAAGAGTTATGGATATCATTGTGAGTTTATGAGTTTAAGGTTTATCATATGTTTAAATCATTAACACACCTTTTGAGGTTTTATATGATGGGTTATTATGATGATTAAAGACGTTTTAATAGAAATTTATGGAAATACAACACTTTGGTTTTTTTATCTTTGAGTTACAAAATTATTTGAGGATTAATGCCTTTAGACTTTGAAGACACATGATTAAAGGTAATGTTATCCTATATAGTTTATCTTATCATTGATGTTGAGGCAATTATGGGTTTTAGTCTATCACCTTAAGAAATTAGCACACATCATTTATATGAGATAATATTTGTCTCTGTAACTTCTTTTAATAACATATATTAAGTAATTGGTAAGGTTTCATGGAGTAACACATTTAATTATTTCTAACCAAAATATGATGTATCACTTAATGTTTTAGTGAATACTTTATCAAGATCATGACATTGAGTTGAATTTTAGTACTATGTTTTTTGCTCATAAATATGGTCAGTCTGAGAGAACAATTCAAACACTAATGGATATTATAAGATCATATTATATGAATTTTATAGGTGGTTAAGATAAAATATTTCATCTATACGAGTTTTCATATAAAAATGGATTTTACTCAAGAATTTAGATGGAAAATTATGAATCCATTTATGGAAAAAAGTGTAGAACTCCAACATACTAGAATGAAGTTACAAAAATAAATATATTGGGACCTGATCTAGAAAATGAAATGAAAGAGATAGTTATATTCATTCGATAACACATAATGGTTGTACAATTTTTATAGAAATGTTATACTGATACTCTTAGAATTGATCTTGAATTTTAATTTGGTGATATGTAGTTTCTAAAAATTTATCCATGGAAGAAATAAGGGAAAACAAATCCCTATGTATATCATTCCCTTTGAAATTCATGATTGTATCGGGATAATAACTTTTTTGATTTAAGTTTCTGTTGAAATTGTCATTAGATCATGATGTGTTCCAGGTATCCCTCATGAGTAATTACATATCTTATCCATCACATTTATTTAACTTAGATCCCGTACTGCTGAAGTATGATATTTCTTATGAGGAACAACCAATAGAGATACTAGATCGTATAAATAAAGTTCTATGAAATAAGACCACTTATATAGTCAATGTATTTTTGAGAAACCAAAAATTTATGGAAGTTATGTGGGAATATAATGATGTAATGAGGTAGTAGTATCCTCATATTTTGGTACTAAAGTGATGAATTCTGGGGAAAAAATTCAATATTAAGGGGGATAGAATGAAACACTATGATTTTTTGTAAAACATTGGTTTTTGAATAAATTTTATTTTTTTAATATTATTTGTTACATTAAAAAAAATTATAACGAGTTACATGCAACACCAAGTTTATATTTCATTATAGGAAACACTGAGTTAATCCTGTGTAACATGCAATATAGAGTTTTAATAAAACACAATATAAAATTTAAATATTATTAATTAATAATATAGTTATAACCTAGACATTGGAATTAATGATATGAATAAGATTAATTAAATTATAAAAATTTATTGATCAAAAATATATATAATTAATTATTTGGTTTCTAGTTAATTATAAATGAAAAATAAAAACTATGTGATAATAATGAAAATCTTTTTTTTGAAAAACTATTTTTTTATGCACAAAGGATTTTTACCTAAATCAATAAAAAAAATAATTTAAGTGATTTATTTTACTGAAATTTATATATTAAATCAAAATTTTAACATTCAGTATATGTGTTTTCTAGATATGATATAAGAATAAATCCAATTTTACACTTAAAAACTATATTTTTCTAAAAAGAAGTATTATCGCATTTTTCACAATTATTTTTAAAATAATTTTTTTTACAATTTTGGAAAATTTATTTGAAAATATTAAATTAATTTTTAAAATATATATTTAAATATTATCTTTGGTTGAATTTTTGAGATTTGTTTTGAGAAGATAATTTTTTTGATGAATAGTGAAAAATACTAGTTGTTATTAAAAATTTTGATTTCTTTTAAATAATTTTAAAAAAAGTTTTTAATATATTTTTAAAAGTAAAATTAGTTCAATTATATATCTGTTATTATAATTTATTTCATTATAATAAATTTAATATTAATTTTTTTTTATAAAATCCCTTTGTACTTTTAAATATTTTTTCTTCATAAAAATGATTTATCACCATGTCTATGGGTTTAATTTTAAATTAAAATTTCTCACCTATGTTAATTAAATTTTTATAAGTGGATTACATATTTTTAGTCATCGTATTTTAATTTTATAATATGTTCAAATAAAAATTTTTACATTATGAATAGTTAAGTTGTAAAAATTTATTACCACAGTTAAGGTGAAAATGGTTTTACATGGGGTAAACTAAGAATATAAGGGGTACAATAACCTATAAAACTTTTTCAACACCCATTTTCTAGAAATATTCCATCCTTATATCTTCTATGATAAAAAATTTTCAATTTTTGAAAACTTTTAGAATGAGAAAAATGTTAGTACACCCTTTTCTTTTAAAAAACTACAAGTGTGACACTCACCTCACTTATAAAAGGTCACCCCTCTCCTCTCCTACCAACATGCAAAAAACCTTTTTGTATACAATCATATCTCAAATGTATTCCTTACATAACTCCTCTTATACTATGAGCCTTATTTTGGTTATAAATATTACCTAGGAAGACTTTTGGTGCATACCAAAAGAAGTTGTTCGAAGAAGAGGTAATTACCATGAACAAGTTATTTATTTTATTTTTTCCACCACCTACTTAAAATATTATTAAAAACTGATTATATAATAACCTAATATTCTCAGATATACTGATATGTTATTATTATTTGTTTATGTCCCATATCCTTATCATTTTCCATTAATGGGAAATGATTAAGTGGCTCGTGTGTATGACAGACTACTGCCACAGAAACTAATGTGACATGTTTTCCATAGACTCCTCTCACCATTGGGTATTATGATGGATAAAATGTATATATATTATATTTTTAATATAAAGGTAATTTTAGAATTATGATATCACATATAAATTCTTACTTTCCATTCTGAGGAGATATAATAACACCATTCATGTGTATGGAGAACTACCGACTCACGAAGCGATGCGAATAGTTTTCCCTAACACTTTGAATGGAAGGTAAATAGGAAAAATTAAAGGAATATTTGTTTTATATAATAAATATTAATGACATTTTAATTTTAATACATTATTTACCTTTCTTTCATTTCATCCATTGAGAAAATAGAAACATTGTACATGCGTACTGTAACACCCCAGGTAAATAAAGAATATGACATTTTTATATTTATCCCTATTTGTGAATAAAATTTCAATATTAATTTAAAGGGAACACTATGCTCGATGGCTTACCCAATACCCAACAATGAGTTCCTTTGAAATCATACGTTGCACTCTAATAATAAAATAATATTATTTTAAATGGTAGTTAACACATAGTCGTTGTATTGACAGGAATGAATAGAAATAACCAAAATATGATTATATATGTTTGTTAAATGTTTTTTCTTTTATCCAATAAATTTCAGAGGCTTAAAATACAAATGATTCCAATCTTAAGCATTGAATACACTAGTATTTTTAAAAGATTGTTTTACTACCTTTTGATGGAAAACCATTTTTAAATCAAACTTTTGACAATTTTATAAGCTATATTTTTCAAAATAAACATATTATTTATGAATGGTACATTGAAATTTACCTTGGGTTAATTTTTGGTATTTTTCTGACAATGTTCATTTTTCAATGAATAGTGAAAAATACTGCATTTTACATCAAAACTGCTTTTTCATATAATTTAATTATATGATTATATTATCTTTTTAATTTGTTTTAAAGTTTAATTAGAATATATTTTTACCATGTAATTCAATGATGGTCATTGGGATTAATTTCACTTTGGAATTAGGCATAAACAAGTGCCAAACTTTTCATAAATATTGTTTCTAAAAAACCCGCTATTTGTTTTGACAACGAGAAGTTTTTTTAAATTAATTATTGAAATTTATGTGTTTGGAATTTGGTAAAATGGATTACATATTTGGAATCAGAAGGTCTAAATTATGTAATTAAGACTCTTTTGTTTTTGGACATTATGAATAGTAACAACGGTAATTATCTTTAATTATCTTGATTAATGAGTAATCATGTAGTTAAAGATAATAAAATAATATAATAATAATAAAAAATGACCACAAAATGTGTCCTAAGGCTACTGATTGTCTCATGGCCGACCATGGGATGCCTTGTGCCAAACTTGAGGGCCCCATGGAATCACTTTTGTGAGAAAGTGACTTTTTATCTTTTTATTTTTAAAGAATGTTAAATGTAACAAAGAATGTATCACCTAAGTAAAATATTTTTAATTTTGTCTACATAAATGATATTTTGGACTATAATTATTCATTATAAATCTAAAAATATTTCTTAAATCATGATTTTTTTTTATAATTTTAAGACATTAAATTTATTAAATTATTTATGACATCATGATGATGTAGTGATTACCTCATTAATAAAGGATTTAAATAAAATAGAAATATAATGTAAAATATAAGACCTAAACATTTCCAAAACCTATTTTATGGGTGTATTTAGAACCCTTATCACCTTATACTTGAAACAAATCAATGTGGGACCATTAAAATCTGAAACTCATTTGAAAATAAAGTTACATTTTATACCTTTCCAAGAGTGCCCCTCCTCTCCTCTTATAAAAGGCCCCCACCTCTACCTCCTTACCCACACTTCCAAAGCCTTTGGCTCGGCCAATCCCTACCCGTTTTGTCTCTCCACATCCCTCTATAACTCCTTGAAGCCTCACTTTGGTAAGAAGTCTTCCCAAGAAAGCCTTTGAGCTCAAACCAAAGGAAGTTACCCGATTTTAAGGTAATGTCTTCACTTGAGTCCTTTTGTTTTATTTTTCTTCTCCAACCCCCTAAACTCTTTTTATTAATTTATTTTGTAACAAATACAGTATCTTAAATATACTAGTATGTTTTTATAAGAATTATTCGAGCTACACTTACACACACCTTCGTCTAATGGTTAAAGAACATACTGTTTCAGTGGTTGGCGATTTTCTGCCTCACGAAACGATGATTGTTCAATATTTTTTTAACACCTTTAAATGTGGCCATTATGATGTCACTGTATTTTATATATGATATATATGGTATTTATGTTTAATATATGCTTCTGTATTTTATATTTAAAACATACCTTTATTCTTTTCGTGTTGTGTAAATGCGATAATTTCATATGAGGAAGTGTGGACTGCCGCCCCCTCAAGTGATGTGACTCGTACATGCAATTCATGGAATGTATAAAGTATGAAATTAATGAACATATGTAACCTATATAACATATATATTATACTGGAATTATAATATATATATATATATAATTTATTTTTAATTCCATTAATATGACAAAGAAAAAAATGAAAGTAGCGTTCATGCGTACGTACGGCCTACCGTCTCCATGAACGGTGCTTTTCGTTTTTTATCTCCAAATGATATGGAATAGTATAAAATGAATATTTACTGGATATATATGATATTTTAATCATTAATACTATTCTGGAAATTATTTACTTATAACTAAATGGGCAATCGTTTTTCAAACAAGTTCATTTTTGACTCATGTACCAAACATCGACAAAAACGTCTGATATGAACTGGCATTATTAAACAATTATTATAAAATTAGAATATGTGATATGAACTGAATAATAATCTCTAAAGGAGGTACTTAGGAAATTATAAACTGACCAAAGTTTATTATTCAGGAATATAAAGAAACGAACAAGACAAGTCGGACTTGAGGTAAGGGATCCTACTCCTCTCTTTATTTTTAAGTACACTCTTTTATGTCATCCCTTTTAAGCTCATATTTCTTGTGATTGGGATATTATTTTATATTACTCTTACTGTAATTTTTATGTTCATATGATGAGAGACCATATTCTCTCTCATCAATCCATTTTGAAGTTTTGAGTGGCGCCGTTAGGCTGCCGAATTTTCGTAAGAGATTTAACCTCTCTCTTTTCTTTAAGTACTCTCCTTAATGTCACTTATTTTAAGCTCCTCTTTGTTATGTTGAGGGATTTTCTTTTATATTCCTCTTTCTATAAAATTTATGTTAATATGATGAGAGACCCTATTTGATCTCATCAATCTATTTTTGGAAGTTTTAAGTGGCGCTTTCGTAAGGGATTTTTCATCTCACATTTATTCCCTTGAGATTTATGCTACATTTTCAACAATTTCCATTGAGTGGTGTATGTACTGCCAATTATTTTACTCATTGTGTAATATAATTTCATTTATGAGTATTTACATCAATGTTGTATTGTCCTTCTTTCACGGGGTGCATGTCTTGAAAGATACCCATGTCTGTAAGGGAACCTTTCACCCTCCTCTTTTTAAAAGACTTCCTTTGTTATGTCTTTTAATTCACATACAATTATGTTGGGATATGTTCTTATATATCCTTATTGATTTAAATTTTATTTCCATGTGATGAGATACCATTTTTTTCTCTCATCAACTCATTTTCTGAATTTTGTAGTGACGCCGTTAGGTTGTCAAATTTTTGTAAGGGAACTTCTTAACCCAAATTTAATTCTTTGGGATAAACTTGTACTCCTTGAATATTTCATCCTTTGAATATGTGTGAATGAACTTTGATTATTTTACACTTAATATCCACTTATATTTTGTGTATTCATTTTTCACACATAATTATGTAATTGATTTATCCTTAATCCAAGGATACCGTCTTTGTATGGGACTTCGTCTCAATATCCTTTCATTGAGGCATATTTTATTTTATACACAACCTTATTTTATATGGTGTATAAACCCCTTTTACTTTTACGTTTATCCAAAAAGAATCTTTTTTATACGAAGCATTTTACAAAATGAAAAAAGGGAATGTTTTTGTCGTACATATGCGGTGACAACGACTTCTCCGCCGCCATGACCATTATTTGAGTTTCGGCTTCCTCTACAAGCCATACCTTTTATTTAAAAGAAAAATAAATACCATGTTTTACTTTTATTTTATTTTGGTATTGAAAATGGGTTTCATAATGTTTTTATATCAATGTGTTGTATTGATATCTTTTGATTGAAAAGTGGAAATGTTATGTTTCCTTTATGCATGTTTTATGTGATGTGATTATGTTGTGGTTCTTGGGCATTATTATGAAGACGGGTGGTTCTGTGATAAACTAATGGAGGGTGAGCCCGATATATCTCTCCAATGCATTGGATAACACGAAGGAGTGAAACGTTAAGGTTTCTCTGAAGAGATTTAGGGAATATACTGTGGTGGGTATTCCAAACATAACCCAGAGGGTTACTCCCTACGTAAGAATGTTATGAATGCCTCAAGTTACCTTTTATATCTTCTGATTTCTATGATTTATTCATGATTTTATGAGGTATGTTAAAGTGCCTATGTTTTATGGGTAAAGTATAATTTCATTCTTATGTATATATGAACTCATGTTTCCTTTCCATATTTTTATAATCCTTACTGAGCTTTTTATGCTCATCCCAAGTTTTTGAAATGTTTTTCACAGGTCAAGGGAAAGGTACATGATGTGATGATAGTGTCAATGATGTGTCAAGAAAGAATCCATGTTTTATTTTAAATATGTTTACGTTGATGGGAAGAATGAATACTGTCTTTTATGTAACAACTTTGTTTAAATGTGGAATGTAATGAAAGTTTCATGATCTAATTCTCTAAAACTCTAAACCTGAAAAGATCCTCAATGTGTAATCTTTTAATAACTCAAGATTAAGTAAGGTTTAAGGCTGGGGCCTTATAGTTGGTATCAGAGGTCGGTTTAGATAACTTTAGAGGTTAGGGTATTCTTTAAGCATAAGTGACATTACCATATTGGCTAGGATTTTAGAAAGTGTTGTAGTTTTTAGATAAAGTGAATGAGTAAGTATATATTAGTGTTTATCTTACTCATTAGTACATGATGGTTATGTTGATATAATCACACTGACCTTTTTGGTTTTAGTAAATGGCTGGATCTAGCAGGCACCAAAGTGACAATTGGTTTGAAGGAAACTGTGGTGGTTCTCTGATTAAGAGACTGGATGAAATGGGGTATTCAATGAGAAAACTTGTGGTTGTTCTAAACCAACTATCAAGGAGTCATGATCAACCACTTGAACATTGGTATGTTCTATAATGCATCATGTATGAGATGACCAATCGATGTGGAAGTTCAGGTTATAATTATAAAGGTAACCATTAGGGTTTATATGATCCTTACTTTTGAGGTAATTATGGGTTATTATATGTTATGATGGAAAATGAAAGGCATGAGATAAAATTGAGGTTAAAATATGTTATGTTTATTTTTGAAGATTTTATCTCGTTTTGGTAAATGTTTTGAGAATTATATAGTTTTGTAAAAATGACAACACACAGACCGTGTGACAACCCGTCGCGTCAGACAAAGCTGTGGGAATCGAACCCACAACCAAAGTGTGACTGGTATTTATCTCCTACCACTGAACTACGTGAAGTCCCTGGTTAGTTTGACTGATTCTTTTTTTAGTTAGATGATTTTATTAATTAATAGTAAGTTTATTTTAAGTTATCTATGGAAATTTATTAACCTATCATGGAGGATATGTGATTAGGTTAATTACTTTTCAATACGGGACATTAAGAGCAACTGATGTTGTTTGGAGATAAATGTTACGATTTAACTTGGAAGACTATGTGACTAAATCCTTCAAATATTTGGGTTTCAATCTTAGTTTGGTTTACTTTGTAGAATTTTATGGACAAATTGTTTATCGAATGGTCCTCGTTGAACTTTGGGTTTTGTTGGACAAATTTTGAAGATTAAGCATAGATTTTCTTTTTTATAAAGGGTTATCCTTTTCTGGATTATCTGATCTTGTACTAACCTTTTTGGTTTGGTTTTGGTTAATGTCTAAAGACATGGGAAGTATATAGTTCCCTTTGGTGGATTAGGTGATTCTCTAGAAGTTGATTATAGTACTCTTAATGTGAACAAGTCTTCCTAAACACTCGTCTTTTGGAGAAAATATGAGTTTTTGTAAGGAATCTAATAATAGTTGAAAGTCAACATGATAAGTGATTATGTTTCCTTATGAATAGATTCCTAAATAAAAAGTAACTTAAAACAAAAATGTTGTCTATTAACTTTTCCTACTGGGGAATCGAATACCGTTTAACCCATCACAAGTTTGTGATTTTCTTGTGGTTAACTTTCTCCTAAACATGTTTTCTATCACTCTCCATCAGAACATGACCCTATGTTTTCTCCTCCATGTCCATGTTTTTATACATGGAATCCTAGTATGGGTTAACTCGGGTGACCTCTGTACTTATCTTCCTTTATTTTAAAGTGATTTTTTTACTGACTCTTGTTCCGATGTGGGACTTTCAAGGATATTTCCAAGCTCAATTTTAAAATTGCGAGGACGCAATTCCCAAAAGGGGGGAAGGATTTAACACCCTAGGTAAATAAAGAATATGACATTTTTATATTTATCCCTATTTTGAATAAAATGTCAATATTAATTTAAAGGGAACGCTATGCTCGATGGCTTACCCAATACCCAACAACGAGTTCCTTTGAAATCATACATTGCACTCTAATAATAAAATAATATTATTTTAAATGGTAGTTAACACATAGCCGTTGTATTGACAAGAATGAATAGAAATAACTAAAATATTATTATATATGTTTTTTAAATTTTTTTACTTTTATCCAATAAATTTTAGAGGCTTAAAATACAAATGAATCCAATCTTAAGCATTGAATACACTAGTATTTTTAAAAGATTGTTTTACTAACTTTTAACCATTTTTTAAATCAAAATTTTGAAAATTTTATAAGCACTATTTTTTAAAATAAACATATTATTTAGGATTGGGACATTGAAATTTACCTTGGGTTAATTTTTGGTATTTTTCTAACAATGTTCATTTTTCAATGAATAGTGGAAAATACTGCATTTTACATCAAAACTGCTTTTTCATATAATTTAATTATATGGTTATATTATCATTTTAATTTGTTTTAAAGTGTAATTAGAATATAGTTTTACCATGTAATTCAATGATGGTCATTGGG
The DNA here is from genome assembly GCA_963277665.1 of Viscum album. Taxonomy (NCBI): domain Eukaryota; kingdom Viridiplantae; phylum Streptophyta; class Magnoliopsida; order Santalales; family Viscaceae; genus Viscum; species Viscum album. The sequence continues at coordinate 652,078,226 of OY728148.1, read as the reverse complement.
ATTAATTTTACTTTGGAATTAGGCATAAACAAGTGCCAAACTTTTCATAAATATTGTTTCCAAAAACCCGCTATTTGTTTTGACAACAGGAAGTTTTTTTAAATTAATTATTGCAATTTATGCGTTTAGAATTTGGTAAAATGGATTAAATATTTGGAATCATAAGGTCCAAATTATGTAATTAAGACTCTTTTGTTTTTGGACATTATGAATAGTAACGACGATAATTATCTTTAATTATCTTGATTAATGAGTAATCGGGTAGTTAAAGATAATAAAATAATATCATAATAATACAAAATGAACACAAAATTTGTCCTAAGGCTACTTTTTGTCTCATGGCCGACCATGGGATGCCTTGTACCAAACCTGGGGGCCCCATGGAATCACTTTTGTGAGAAAGTGACTTTTTATCTTTTTATTTTTAAAGAATGTTAAATGTAACAAAGAATGTATCACCTAAGGAAAATATTTTTAATTTTTTCTACATAAATGATATTTTGGACTATAAATATTAATTAGAAAGATAAATAGATTTCCTACATCATGATATTTTTTTTATAATTTTTAGACATTAAATTTATTAAATTATTTATGACATCATGATGATGCAGCGATTACCTCATTAATAAAGGATTTAAATAAAATGGAAAGATAATGTAAAATATAAGACCTAAACATGTCCAAAACCTATTGGATGGTGGATTTAGAACCCTTATCACCTTATCCTCGACAAAAATCAATTTGGGACCATTAAAATCCGAAACTCATTTGAAAATAAAGTTACATTTTATACCTTTCCAAGAGTGCCCCTCCTCTCCTCTTATAAAAGGCCCCCACCTCTACCTCCTTACCCACACTTCCAAAGCCTTTGTCTCGGACAAACCCTGCCCATTTTGTCTCTAAACATCCCTATATAACTCCTTGAATCCTCACTTTGGGCAGAAGTCTTCCCAAAGAAGCCTTTGATCTCAAACCAAAGGGAGTTACCCGATTTTAAGGTAATGTCTTCATTTGAGTCCTTTTGTTTTATTTTGCTTCTCCAACCCCCTAAAATATTTTTATTCATTTATTTTGTAACAAATCCAGTATCTTCAATATACTAGGATGTTGTTATAAGAAGTATTCGAGCTACACTTACACACACCTTCGTCTAATGGTTAAAGAACATACTATTTCTGTGGTTGGCGATTTTCTGCCTCACGAAACGATGATTGTTCAATATTCTTTTAACACCTTTAAAGGTGACCATTATGGTTTCACTATATTTTATATATGATATATATGGTATTTATGTTTACTATATGCTTCTGTATTTTATATTTAAAACATACCTTTATTCTTTTCGGGTTGTGTAAATGCGATAATTTCATATGAGGAAGTGTGGACTACCGCCCCCTCAAGTGATGTGACTCGTACATGCAATACATGGAATGTATAAAGTATGAAATTAATGAACATATATAACCTATATAAAATATATATTATAATGGAATTATAATATATATATATCATTTATTTTTAATTCCAATAATATGACAAAGAAAAAAATGAAAGTAGCGTTCATGCGTACGTACGGCCTACCGTCTCCATGAACGGTGCTTTTCTTTTTTTATCTCCAAATGATATGGAATAGTATAAAATGAATATTTACTGGATATATATGATATTTTAATCATTAATACTATTCTGGAAATTATTTACTTATAACTACATGGGAAATCTTTTTTCAAACATGTTCATTTTTGACTCATGTACCAAACATCGGCAAAAACGTCTGATATGAACTAACATTATTAAAAAATTATTATAACATTATAATATGTGATATGAACTGAATAATAATTTCTAAAGGAGTTAATTAGGCAATTATAAATTGACCAAATTTTATTATTCAGGAATATAAAGAAACGAACAAGACAAGTCAGACTAGAGGTAAGGGATCCTACTCCTCTCTTTCTTTTTAAGTACACTCTTTTATGTCATCCCTTTTAAGATCATCTTTCTTGTGATTGGGATGTTCTTTTATATTAATATTACTATAATTTTTATGTTCATATGATGAGATACCCAATTCTCTCTCATCAATCCATTTTGGAAGTTTTGAGTGGTGCCGTTAGGCTGCCGAATTTTCGTAAGAGATTTAACCTCTCTCTTTTTTTAAGTACTCTCCTTTATGTCACTTCTTTTAAGATCCTCTTTGTTATGTTTGGAGATGTTCTTTTATATTACTATTTCTATAAACTTTATGTTAATATTATTAGATACCCTATTTTATCTCATCAATCCATTTTTGGAAGTTTTAAGTGGCGCCGTTAGGCTGCCGAGTTTTTGTAAGGGATTTTTCATCTCACTTTTATTCCCGTGAGATTTATGCTACATTTTCCACAATTTCCTTTGAGTGGTGTATGTACTGCCCATTATTTTACTCATTGTGTAATATAATTTCATTTATGAGTATTTACATCAATGTTGTATTGTCTTTCTTTCACGGGGTTCATGTCTTGAAAGATACCCATATCGGTAAGGGAACCTTTCACCCTCCTCTTTTTAAAAAACTTCTTTTGTTATGTCTTTTAATTCACATACTATTATTTTGGGATATGTTCTTATATGTCCTTGTTGATTTAAATTTTATTTCCATGTGATGAGATACCCTTTTTATCTCTCATCAACTCATTTTCTGAATTTTGTAGTGATGCCGTTAGGCTGTCAAATTTTTGCAAGGGAACTTCTTAACCCAAATTTAATTCTATGGGATAAACTTGTACTCCTTGAATATGTCATACTTTGAATATGTGTGAATGAACTTTGATTATTTTACACTAAATATCCACTTATATTTCGTGTATTCATTTGTCACACATAATTATGTAATTGATTTATCCTTAATCCAAGGATACCATCTTTTTATGGGACTTCGTCTCAATATCATTTCATTGAGGCATATTTTATTTTATACACAACCTTCTTTTATATGGTGTATAAACCCCTTTGACTTTTACGTTTATCAAAAAGGAATATTTTTTATACGAAGCGTTTTACAAAATGGCAAAAGGGAATGTTTTTGTCGTACGTATGCGGCGGCAATGACTTCTCCGTCGCCGTGACCATTATTTGAGTTTCAGCTTCCTCTACAAGCCATACCTTTTATTTAAAAGAAAAATAAATACCATGTTTTACTTTTATTTTATTTTGGTATTGAAAATGGGTTTCATAATGTTTTTATATCAATGTGTTGTATTGACATCTTGTGATTGAAAAGTGGAAATGTTTTGTTTCCTTTATGCATGTTTTATGTGATACGATTATGCTGTGGTTATTGGGAATTATTATGAAGACGGGTGGTTCTGTGATAAACTAAGGGCGGGTGAGCCCGATATAGCTCTCCAATGCATTGGGTAACGCGAAGGAGTGAAACGTTAAGGTTTCTCTGAAGAGATTTAGGGAATATACTGTGGTGGGTATTCCAAATGTAACCCAGAGGGTTACTCCCTACGTAAGAATGTTATGAATGCCTCAATTTACCTTTTATGTCTTATGATTTCTATGATTTATTCATGATTTTATGAGGTATGTTAAAGTGCCTATGTTTTATGGGTAAAGTATGATTTCATTCTTATGTATATATAAACTCATGTTTCCTTTCCATATTAATATAACCCTTATTGAGATTTTTATGCCCATCCCAAGTTTTTGAAATGTTTTTCACAGGTCAAGGGAAAGGTACATGATGTGATGATAGTGTCAAGGATGTGTTAAGAAAGAATCCATGTTTTATTTTAAATATGTTTCCGTTGATGGGAAGAATGAATACTGTCTTTTATGTAACCACTTTATTTAAATGTGGAATGTAATGAAAGTTTCATGATCTAATTATCTAAAACTCTAAACCTGAAAATATCCTCAATGTGTAATCTTATAATAACTCAAGATTAAGTAAGGTTTAAGGCTGGGGCCTTATACATACTTACAGACTACCGCCTCTATGAATGGTGTATTTAGTTTTCCATCTCTAACATTTATAGATTTATATAAATAAGTAAATAATGAATATATATATATATATATGAAATTTATATCATGTTTAAAAATATAGAGATGATGTAATCATGCTAAAATAATTAGTACATAAAAATATAAAATCATAACATACATAAAAAAGTAGTTATTACCCGAAACTTGACTTTAACATGGAATTGTTAATAAATGCATAATAAAAATTCATAATTATGTCATATATGGTATAAAATATATAATTATTTCTATGTTATATATTTATAATAGAAATATATTTATTATAAATGAGGTTCTCACATGTACGAAGGAATTCTTAACTTATCGTAGGGGATTTTCGTCTAACATTTTTACTTATGTTACAAAAATTCCATATTCACCACCTATTGCATTTATGTGGTGTATATAATTTACATTAATGTATTTTATTATGATTATCCTAAATATTATTGGGATGAACATCTCTATTTTATGATCTCTCTTTAATGGGGATTATGATTCAATGTTACAAAAGTGGTAAGGGTTTTATGATATAGTCTTATCATTTATTAGGATTGTTTTTGTTTATGATTTTAATGAATAAATTTTATGATCTATATATAAATAAAATAATGAATTTTATTGTATTTATTTTATGATAATACATTTTTACCTTAATTTTACTCTATATATTAACTCAAGAGTTAAAAATAATGTTTTTAAGAAAAATCATCTGTATTTCTCTCTTTAGTATAAAATTATTTTTCTTAAATATCCATGTTTTCTAAAAATGTTTTATTTTTTTAACGTTACCCAAATGATATTTTTAAATAAAAATTTACCCATGTTTGAATTTTTAAATTTTTTTTGAAAGGAATATTTATGTGGTTTTACAAAGATTTTCATGTTGACTTTTACTAAAAATATGAAAGTAATCATTGATTCAACATACACAACATGAATAATATTTCCCACTTTTATGACATATAAATGATTTCAAAATTCCCTTACATGTTATTAATGTTATTTTCAATGAAATTTTTTTCCTTAATATTTTGGAAATTTTTATGATTTTAAATAAATGATTTCTACGTGGAAATGATATTCTCTTCATGAGATATTTTAAATGATCTTTTAAACATCCATTATAAGTTTACATTGTTATTTTTCATGAAAAGGATTTTAAAAATGTTTTATGTTTTTACTAAGTGTTTTTAAAATTTTAAATACTACTATATATCAGTCAAAATCCAGAGCAAACCATTATCAATGCTAGGTAAAAACACTAATAATGGGGGGTCTTTATCAGTACTAAAAAAATCACTGATAAATCCTATATTTACCAATGCAAGAAAAGAGAACTGATAAATGGGATCCTTTATCAGTAATTTTATTTTAGACCTGATAAATACCCACTATATTAGTGCATTTTTATCACTAATTAAGACCCCATTTATCATCAATTTTTTCTAGCATTGATGAAATTAGATTTTATTAATGCTTAAGAATCATTGATAAAGGAACTATTTATTAGAGCTTTTACTAAAGCATAGATAAATAACCCCTTTATCAACTCTTCTTTATACTACTGAGAAAAGGTATATCTTATAAAAAATTATAAAAAATTATAAATAATATATAAATATATAATTATATTTATACTGAAATAAATATAATATAATATATTAAACATGATTTATACAAAGGTAAATATGAATTTAAACTTTATATATATATTTTTGAATAATGGATTGAAAAACAATTAAAAAAAATATTTATTTTAAAAATTTTATAACTAATTTTTATTAATTGTCAGTCAATAACAATTGGAATACATAAAAATAAAATAATTAAATATTAGATCTAAGATAAGTAGAAAACTTGACTTGAACATATAATGACCATAAAGTTTCATCTAAGTGTCCATTTGAGCTTTATGATATATCAAATCAATGAATGAGAAGTGATCTATGCCATGTTGAATTGTGGGTCCCTGCTCACTATTTTTTCGAGGCCAAAATGGCCTTGAAACCTCTAAAATTGATTTTATAGTTAGTGAACCCTAATATTTTTATATTATTTGCGATTTCAACTTCGTTTAAGAGTGTTTTTCCCTTTTTTAGTGGACACTGAATTTATTCCCTTATCATACATGGAAATAGATATTATGGTTTTGAAAATTTATCATTTTTGATATTGTAGTTTTATTCAAAATTAAATATATGAATATTTTATTATATTAAAAAAAAATCAGTTGTATAATTACACATTTATATATATTTATATAAAAATGTAATTATAAATTTATAAACCATATGGAAATAAATATTTAATATTTATTTTATTTAAAATAATAAATTATCAATTTTATCTACCTTATAAAAATGGTTTAATATATATATATATAATTAATGTTTGTATATAAACATGTATGTCTCAATAAAATATATATATTTATGTTTATATTATAATATATGTAAATAAATACATGTATGTAAATATCTACGCATGTATGTGAGATATATAAATGTGTATGTGCATGTGTAAATATGTGTGTATGTATTGTGTATATAAGTTATATATGAATGTATTTTATAAATCTATCATTATCATTAAATATAGTATATAAATGTATTTATAGTAAATATTTATAAATATATTATAAAAAATCTATATCTAAACATACAATTATATATGTAACTATGTATAAATATATATAAAAATATATAGAGATATAAATATATATGTAATTATTAAAATTTATATCTAAATAAAAAATATAAAGAAATATTTTAAAAAAATATTTAAAAATAATTATATAAATCAAACAGAATTATTGTTTATCTATTTTATTTAAAACATTATCTAACCATTTTTTTACTTTAAAAAAATATATGACTATATATATATACTTATACAAATGTATATATATTATTTATATATACATATGTGTATGTATTAATAAAAAAATATTATATTTATATTTATATTCTAATATATGTAAATGAATATTTATTTGTAACGTATTTAAATAAATTTAACTATACATATATATATTTAACACACAAACACGCGCACACACACACAAAAACATATATTTTATAAATTTATCTAAATATATATATATATATATATATATATATATATATGAATAAAAAATAAGTATCTAAATATTTATAAATTATTAGATTTGTCATAAAATGAGAATCAATACATGGTCAGTAGGTGGTAAGGGGTTCGATTTGTAAAAGCCCGGTCCTAGGTTTGAGTCCAGGAATGCACAAGTGGGTGGTTATATTACTAGCATTGAGAAAGTAGATTTGAGAGTGATTTTAAAATGGGTGGGTGTGTGATAAAGTTGGGTGGGGGATTGTCGAAGGAATATATAGAACTAAAAAGGGGCTTGGAGCATAGAGAAAGCGAATGGGTGTGTGATGTTTTTTCAAATTCTATCAGCATTTGAAAAAACTATTGATAAAGGCTATATTTATCTATGCTAACCAAACACCGATAAACGGTGCCTTTATCTGCACTTTTTTAACACTGATAAAGACATCAATTACCAGTGCTAGAAAGAGCTAAAAAAGGCCCCCTTTATTAGTTCTAAAAAAATCACAGATAAAGGACCCATTTATACATGATTTTCTTTAGCATTGATATAGGGTGCCTTTATCAGTGTTTTTTTCTAGCACTAATAAAGGGAGGCTTTTACATCACTCTGTTAGTAAACACTTTTGTAGAGCTGATAAAGCCTACTTCTAGAACAGTTAAAAAATTATTCTATAGTAGTGAAAGTCTATTTTCCTTAGGTAATGTTCCAAGTGATTTTATAAAGTCATATTCCATATAAGATGATATCCTTTGATGTTACTTATGATTTAATAGAGATAATATTGAATTATACCATCCTTATTCTTTCTCTGGTTGGTTAATATTTATTTTGATGAAATTTTTATGAAACCCATTTATTTGTCATGGATTATTCTTTTGATTAATTAATGAAATGTTTCTGAAACTATTACCCTTTTCACGGGTCATTATTTGATGAATGTGGAACATAGATATATGGATTAGTTGATGAGTGAGACTTATATCTCCCTCCAATTCATTTGGTAATGATGAATAACTCATGAGTAAATATGTTTTCTATGAACCTGATTACATGTTCAAAATGTTATGTGTGAATCTGATTATCTGTTCACAGTATTATACATGAACCTAATTACATGCTCAAAATGTTATAAATAGACCTAGATTTCATGTTCATAATGATATTGGTGGACCTGGATTTAAGTCTATAATTTTATGGGATGGCCTTATTTCATGTCCTTAACATAAAGAGTGAACCTTCTTATATTTATAAATTTACAAAATTTTATATTCTTATGTGTATTACAGAAATAAATGTCTTATAAAAATGTTATGTTATCAGGGATAATCTACTTTTATTACTTTAAGATTCAACTAATATGAATGCAATGATTTATTCCACGAATCAAGTTTCTAATTTTTGATATGTTGGGAATGGTTTTCAAATGTTATTATGTTGTTCTCATAACACTATGCTCATATTTTTTTATGATATCTCCCTTTTGCACCCTTATAGATCTTATAAGATACCCATTTATTCTGTTTCCTTCCCCTGGTTTTGATTAAAGGTATTTTGTATGATATTTCTATGAAGGGAGCTAGTTATGTAGAGCTTAGTGAGAGATAATGTAGCTCACTTATGAAAAATTTGTTTTCCTATCTATGTTTCTAAAGGAACTAGACCTAAATGATTCTGGAATGGACCTTTATGTTATATAATGAATGGTATTCTATTTGGATATGATATTTTTGAGTGAAACGCCCTAGTTTAATAGAAATTAAGGAAAATATGTAGAGAATAAGTGATCCTAAATCCAAATTTCTAGAACAAATATCAACATATAATTGAGGTTGAACATTCTTTGAGTTTATCTAATTTTGAGATTAAGATATTACTCTACATTAGGATCAATATAAAGTGAGAATATATTCTGAAATATCTAGGTATCTCATCAAGGAAGTTCTACATCTATAGTTTCTAAAGAAACAAAACTATCAAGAAGATATTTTTCATTATGGTAATATTTTTTCATGGTGATAATGTGAAACTACAAAATCTAATGAAACTTTGGATAGGAATAGTGAGAATCTATGATAATATTTTAATCTTTTATATAGTTATGTGTATAGTAATGAATATAATATTGGTAAGAATAACCAACCATGATAAAGAGTAATTTTCCTATTAAGGGACCAAAACATGTAAAAATACTCATGATTATTGTTCTTTTATTGTAATTATACATGAATGAGGTTGAAAATTTCAATTTGAGTGAATTAAACTTTAACATGTTGTATGGACAGATTAAAGTTGGAATAAACTGGGAGAATTGGTCTCCACTAATTCATCCCCCTTCTATATAGATTAAATTGATCTAAGGCACTTCAATAACTTTCCCTTTGGTATATAATTCCAAGATTAAATTTACATAGTGACCTTTTTAAAACATTATTATAACCTCATTCCATTTTAACCACCAATAAGAGTGATCATTTAGCTCTGTTTTCCATTTAAAAAAACTTTGAAATTTACTCCATAGTTCCCCCATAGAAAACACTTTATTACTTATCCTAATCACGAATATTTGAGACCAATTTTTGTTCTAATAAAGGTTTTATGACTAATTATTTTAAATCTCCCTATTTATCAATAAATCACATAACAATTATATTCCTATTTACAATACTCAAATATGTTTTGTAAGTGAACTTACCACTTTACAAAGAGTCATTAATAAAACTTTCAAAACTACTAAGTCACAACTCAGTGTAGGAAAAAATATTATATGTTAACAAATTTAATTTTATTAATTTCACTCACTTACATCCATAAGTGTAAATAGCTTGATCCATTAATTCTTTAAAATATCATCCCCATTATTTCAATCACACTTATACAGGATCATGAAAAAAATAAACATTAAGTAATAAAAAGTGTGAGTTGTAACTCATGTTAAAATCCAAAATATATATATTGATTCCAATTTTTAAAAAATATTCATTTCTTTTTCTATAATTACACATCACTCCCTCAATAAATAGGATTTCACATACCTTGAATTTATAGTTCAAATTCCCACTTAATTCTTGCAATTTTGAAACCAAATTTAATAATGATTTTCATAATGTGAATATTCTTTCAATATCCCCAAACCTATTATGTAAAAATTATATAGATGAAAAATTAATGAGTTTGTAAATTATTACAATGATAATCAGAGTAAATATAATATTAAATCATGAAATATAGTGCAGACAAAATATTAAAATTCATTCCTAATAGATTAGTGTAATGAGTGAATGAGTGAGGCTATAAATGATTAATCATGTTGAAATAGAATATTTTATAGTTTTTTAGGAATCCACTAATCCACTCCTCACACATCAGAAAAATATTAATTATCAATGTGTACTAATACTCACTTTTATTGGATGTGAAATCATAATACACCTCACTTTTAATGTGAGTGACAACTCATTAAAAATGATGTATTTTTTTAAATGGCGGCAAAACCTAAATACATGTGTCTCTTCCAACTTAGAGATATGAATCATGATATTTAATTTTTCACCCAAGAGACATCAACTTGAGGATTAATATTATAAATAAGTAACAACTATATACATACCTTTTATATGGTATTAAATAACCCATGTGTGAGAGTTTTCTTCTACTCATGTGATTACAAGATGAATATTTATAGTAAATCTAAAATATAGTATCACAATAAAACAAGATTATATAGAATATGAGTCTTGGAGATAAACATACAAGAATTATCTCTTTAAGGTATTATTTTAACAAGGAATAAATTGGGAAAACCAATAAGGAAATTCTTCCATTTCATAGTGATAGAAAAGAATGAAAAATCATGTGATTAATACTTCTTCATGATGATGCCACATGTATTTATAAGAATATTTTCCAATGATTCCCTTGACAGGAAACATTTTTATCCAATGAAATTATTCATCACACGTAATTCAAAAATTATTTTCCTCTTTTAATACATGATTAAAAATTTTACCAGTTTGATTAAATAACATGTTAGAGAAACATTTCTCTTCAAATGGGAACTTTATCGTATCAATATATTATAGTAATGATCACTCCATTTCAAAGTTCTCTTAATATAGGTGATTATACATAAATTATAGATCATATTTTATTTAAAAATAATTATTAAATATAATCTATAGAAAATAAAATAAATATTATTATTATATAGTTTAAAAAATAAATATGATCTTTTTCCAAAGTCTTTTCATTTTGTGTCATCCCAGTTTCATTTTCTATATTTCATCCTCATGTAGCATTCTCCACTCTTACCATCTACTTTGACTGACCAAAAATGCATTAGTTTTATTTACTACAATCATTTTAACATGAAAATAAATTGACATTAAATGGAGAGAAATAATAATAAAATATTGATAGAACTATTGTGATTTGATAGAATGAAAATTATAGTAACGAATAAAACTATAAATTTAGTAAGAATATGAAACCATATTATCTTTTATATATTATTTATATATATACATAATACCCTTTATGAAGATATTATAGAAAAAATCAATGAATAAGTGAATTACATGTATAAAATCAGTAAAAAATGTAATAATAGTCTAACCAAAATAGAAGATTTTGTGAGTAATTAATAAAGGTATTATAAAAAAGAAATAGAAAATTAAGACATATCATTTGGGATTTTGGACAATCATATATAAATTATAGGGATTTATCTAAAATCTCCCCTCTAGTGATATTAATCTATAGTTGCATAAACCTTATTAGGAATATTAAAAAATGTATGGGCCAATGATTTATACATACATTCTACAAATTAATTTTCAAATGGCATGAATCAGATAAATAATTTCTAACCCCACACATGATCATACAGAAAATATACAACAAGAATGATATGATTTATATTATTTTGAGAAATTGGATTGGAATCATGATTTTGTGTAATTACATTATCAACCTATATATGAGGCATAGAGCATTGACCTAGTTAATATTAATTCTATAGAAAAAATATTATGATTCTCTATATCTAGAATTAGTGCTTGAATGAGCTATAACCCTTTATTTTTTAGAATCCCATTATATAATAGGGTCTCCAAAAAATATATAGTAACCAATAAACATATTTATATCATTGAGACATGTTTCCCAATATGACTACGTGCACCCTATTAAATATAGTTTATCCTTTTTTTTTACTTGAGAGCATGGTTTATTGTTCCTTTCAAATATATTAACAATATTTTGACAGTTTTATAGTGTGAAATTTCCAGTTAATATAAAAACTAACATAGTTCATTAATATAAAAAATTATTTCTATTATTTTTTTGGTAGTATACTATGGTGCAACAATAACACTTTTATACATGAATGGATTATGTAACAAATCAACCTAAAAAATAGATACAATTTTCTAGAAATGAAGGAAATGGGTCAAAGAGAATACAAAATCACGCAAAATATCATTAAGATTAATATGATTTACTTAATTTGAGTGTGACATAAACCACTATTATCTATTTGATCCTTGATTCCTAGAAAATGATGTAGTGAACCCATTTCGTTCAATGAAAACATAGAATTAATATCCTGAGTGAAAAAATTTAACTTATTATCATCACTTCCCATAACTAAAATGTCATCGAATTAGGTCAATAATAATCATAAATTATTATTACCTTTGATAAAAAAATATGTAATGGAAATTAAAGTGAAAAAATACTTGGCTACGGCAAGTATGAATCAATACATTGAAGATGCATTTTAGGTGGAAAGACCCCTGGCTACTACAAGTATGAAACATCACACTATGAAAACTAAATAGGAGCTTAAAGAGACTCATGACTAGGACAAAAATTGAAACCCCAGTGAATATATCTCCATTCAAATATCAATGAAAGAGGATGAAATTATAGGTGCAAAAACTTAGCACACGTTGGAGGTTACAAAGGGTCTCGCAAAGATATAGGCTCAGAATGCAACTTGCAGCCAAAATGAAGATTTTCTTATGGAAACACCCATGAAAAGAGATAACAGTATGTCTCAAACTCAACATACTGATAATACTAATGAATGAAAATCATTCAAAAATCCTTCTAAGGTGGGGTTTCTACCAGGAAATCAGAAAGGAAAATGGATATGAAAGGAAAAGGGAGAATCTACCCCAAATCCAATCCAAAATGAGGATACTATTTTGGAATTGCCAGGGAATAGCCAACTCAGGCATAGAAGGTTCCCTCAGGCTCCTTGTAGTTAGGTACAAACCTGATATAAGTGGAATCTATAAGACAAAGGTTATTTCATCATATCGATCTACTCTTCTTAACAACAAGGGATACTCCATGACGGGAATGATTCAGTCAGAATGCAGCTTTGATAAAATTTGTCTCTTGTTTCACAGTAGGGTTGAAAACCCTATCATTATCTAAGAAGAATGTCAAGTAATCACCTATATCTTCGATATTTCTATCCAAAGAATGACCTGATCAATTTTTTATGCTTCTAATAGTTATATAGATAAGAGATAACTATGGTAGAAAATAAAAAAACTTGTCCAATATGATCATAGAACCTTGGAATATAATGGGTGACTTCAATTCTATTCTCTATATGGATGAAAAATTGAGACTAGTGTATAAATCTATCTCTATCAAGGACTTCAGGTCTTGTATTGAATAATAAATACTAATAGAAATAAATATCATTGGGGCCAAGTATACATGGTATATGAGACATATCAATGGAATGAGAGCTAGTAGAATTGATAGAGAAATTACCAATGATTCCTTTCTTGGTAAATAGAAGTCAGTTACATACGTCACCTTGGTGAAGCACAATTATGATCATCATCCCATTTTGGTTAGTATTTTTGAAAATGATAGGAGGAATCTTCTACCATTAAGATTTAATAATTCTTGGGCTGCACTCTCGGACTAATAAAAAATGTTTCAAGAGTCTTGCACCTCAAATGAGAATGTTTACAGCCCCATGTCATGTATCTCAAAGCTTAAGGAACTTAAGTTAAAGTTAACAAAATGGATCAAAACCAAGTTCAGATCACTTGACGCAGAAATAGAGTCTCTTGAGTTTTCTTTACATGAAACAAAAAAAAAAAACAATTACCGTGATAAATTTCTCTAGGGATTCAGATCATGAACTAGAGATGCCAGCTAAACTTTAAAATCTCATCACACTCAAAGAAAACATCCAAAAATAACTCTTCAAAGTTTACTTTCTTGTGGATGGAGATAGAAATAATTTTTTTTCAATGGTTTACAAAGGAGTTGAAGAGAAATCAAACCTCTCCCATTACTTAAATACAGAGACCAAATTCATGTGAAAAGGTAAGAACTCTCCAACCACATTGTATCCTTCTAAATAAAAATGTTCAATGGGTCCCCAAGGAATGGGATGATTAGGGTAAACATAATTCCCAAGTTGATATATGAAGAGGAAAACTCCTTGCTCACATCTATGCCACTTCACATGGAAATCAAAGAAGTTATCTTTTACCTCAAAAAGAAATCTCTCCTGAAACAAATGGATTCACCAGCTCATTATTCCAATATTTTTGGGATGTAATTCAGAATGATTTGTGAAATATTTTAAAGTATTTTATCAAAGGTGGATTATTTAATCAAGGATTCAATGCTTAATTTATTACACTAATACCCAAAGTAAAGAATTCTAGTTATATCAGCCAATTCAGGCCAGTAGATCTTATCAAAACAATCTATAAAATTATTATAAAGATACTCCCCAACAGGCTTTCCCAAGCCTCGAACAAAATTATATCTTGGAATCAATTTGTATTTTTGAAAGGAATAAGTATATAATATTGTTTGGTCACTACCTCATAACATCTTAAACTACTCTAGAAGTCATAAAAAGGAGGGAACATTGTTCTTAAACTCTACATCAGAAGGTCCTTCATCACAATGGAAAGGAACTTCATAAGAAATGTGTTGTAAAGTTTTTGTTTCAGCATGAAATTTATACACTGGATCACAACACTTCTTTGATCCACTCATATATCCATTCTTATTAATGGATCCCTGTAAGGGTACTTCAATTGATCAAGGTGACCAGTCATGGGGATCCTATTTCAGATATTATCTTTTCAATTGTAGAAGATTATCTTAGTAGACTATTTATTCACATTGTGGATATGAGAGAAATGGAAACTATTAGAATGGCTTGAGGTACCTTTGATCCATGTCATTTATTTTTTTGTTGATTTCATTATCATTTTTACCCAGGAATATAGGATTAATATCAACAACATAAGAAATGATCTCCTGCACTAAAAAAGTGTCTCAGGTCAGGATACTAACTTGAGAAAGTGATTCATCTATTTTTGAAATAATTTTTCAGCTGCAAGAAAGAGATTATCATTAATGACCTGTGAATTAGAGAAGGATCCATAACTTTTATTCACCTTGGAGTACCCATGATCTTTGGAAAAACATGTGCTTCAAACTTATCTAATTAAATGAGAAATATCATATGAACTCTCACATCTTGGAATGTAAAGTCACTCTCAAAGGTAGGACGTATTTTCTTGGTCGAGAATGTGGTGACTTCAGAGCTGGTATACTCTTTCATGGTGTATATTTGGCCCTCTTTATTCATTAAGGAAATAAATTCTATGATGAGGAACTTTGTTTGGAGTGGGAGTGTTCTAGAAAGTAATATCATAATGGCCTCATGGAAGCATGCTGTATGCCTCAAGTAGTAGGTGGGATCATGATAAAAAATATGACTCTTTTTAACCAGTATCTGTAGATTCATTTATTGTGGTGACTTATCAATAAGAGATCAACTTCTCTTAAATTCTTTAGATCAAGATTTATTGAAAAACTCCTTATAGGAAAAACAAGGTACACTGAGTCTTTAATTTAGATTAGTCTCAGTGCCATCTTCAATGAAATTCATATAAACTCTCATTGGATTGTCAATAAAAACTCCTACCTCAATTTCTAGAAAGAAAATTAGATTGGAGAGCCTCTCATTGATCACATTATATCCTCATATGCTATGATAAACCAAAATATATCGATGAAGGATCATCCGGAAAATCTTGACTTGCTGCCTAATGAAATTGTTGCAACTTTTGCTAACCATGATTTTATCAAATAAGAGGACGTGATTATATGGGATAGGTCCACAAATGGACAACTTGTTTCCAATATTTTTAAAAATAAAATTCTACATGGATAATTAAAATGGATTGGCATCTTCAAAAAAAATGTGGATGACTCCCTCACGTTTCACACTACTGAGGAGAATATTGCTTAACAAAACACCAGTTGATGAGGACTTGAAATGAGCTAGGATCTCAATGTTCTCAAAATTAATCCTCTTCCATCAGCATCGTGAGGACATGAACCATATTTTCTTAAGCTTCAAAACTACTATTTCGTTATTGAAGGAAAATATGGATTTATTTTAGGTCCAACATGAATAAGAAGATTCACTGCAGCTCTTCATGCAAGCCATCATGAATATTTGGTTCTTTAAATAGATTGGAAATATGTTTAAAGTGGCATGCGCTGAACTGTTTCATGAAATATGGAAAGGATGAAACAATTTCATCCACTCCAAGGATAGATTCAAATCCAACCATATGATGGCTACAATTATTACTGAAACTCAGAATTCAAAATCACTACATGCTGATTATAGTATTAACTCGGTTAGTGATTTCACTTTTTTAAGATGATTAACTCCTAGGTAATTTTCCCAAACCATCTGGCCCCCTTGAGGTTGTTTGGTTCCACCCATTTGATAGATGGATGAAATGAAAGACTGATGGTGCCTCGAGGTGAAATATGGGTTCATCAGAATATGAGGACATCTTCAAAGACTTTAACAGTGATATTGTGGAATGACAATATAGACCCTATGGTCATATCACCTCCCATGAGGATGAAATAATGGGATTTATCAAAGAGGTTGATATATCCCATCAAATAGGTAGTCATAACATCTTGTTTGAATGTGATTCCACTACAATTGTGAAATACATCAAGATAGGAATGATTTATCAATCATGGAAGTTAATAAAAAAAGGGTGAAATTTCTAGACAAGATTTCTGCTCTGAGTTACATCATCACTCATATTTATTAGGAATCCAACCACCTCATGGATGGGTTAAAAAAAGGAGTTTCTAAAGATGGGTTACATATGCTCTAGCAACCTTCTTTATGACATGTATTTAATTTTTCCTCACAAAAAATATATAATGCCTTCCTTTAGACTGATGTAACCTTTATTTTATCCAAATAAAGAGCCTCTGAACTCATATTTCTCAAAAAAGAAATGTGATTCCTAATTTTTCAATAAATCATTCTGGTTTTATAATATAGAACAATTTCAATATGTTTCCATTCAACAATATATTATTCATATAAATTTAATTGATTTTCCAAATATTTTCAACTATAGAAGATTATATAATCCTTATAATCAAATTATTAATTATTGGAATACAAAATTTATTATAGTTTACCTTGAGGTTTTGTGGTAAACCCTTGGAAAGTAGTGGAACTTTAGGTTTCAGAATACTTATATCATCATAAATTGTCATATAAATTTTAATTTTAAATAAATTAAATTTTCCCTTCCTATCAATGAATCAATTGTCTAGGTTTTAGACTAATTAGATATTTAAATATTGTTTTTTCCATTTCAGTAATAGAATTTTGGCCCAAACCTAAATATTTTCTTTGTCCTTATTTCTTTCCAATTGGTATATTATGGGTGATTATTTCTTATTCTTCATGTTGTTCCTTATTTGGATTAGTCAAGTATTATATAAAATTGTCCAATCAAAACAGGTTTGATTAGATTTTCTTGGTGAGGATACTCTTTCTAACTCTATGTGGATATTTTATTCTTTATTCATGTGTTTATGTATATGTTTACACCTGGGTATGCATGGGGTTATGTGAGTGATTATAAATATAACTACTTATGGGATCCATTATTTTTAAGAGAAAACTAGGAAAAATCACATGTGAGAAATTATGTGTTTGTCCTGACAAGGATTGTATTTCTCTATTATGAAGTTATAAGTCTTGATAGGAATGATTCAATGTGTGTTTGGTAAAATTACTTTGGGTTTCTTAATTTATGTGGTTCCTTGAGAATGTGATTGGTGTAACCGTTGTACCCATGGGTAATGTGATTATTAGGAATAAGGTGACATGGTTTGTCAATGTGGTGAATATTGTGTTGACTATTTCAACATTTGGCGATGGAGGTTCATAAAATTATGTCTACATGTTGTTGGTGTCTTCCACCCACAATGGTGGGTGAGGCCATTTGGTCCATTTTCAAATGAGGAAGAGCCAATGAGGTAAATTTAACCTCTATTTTCAGTCGAATCATATTTAGATTGGGTGGCATATGGGTGATGGTGTTTACCATCATTATAGAAGAGGAATACACCATAGGTGGCCACATGATCATGGCAGTGATTGAAATCACTAAATTATAGTAATATCAATTCCATATATATGAGATGTTCTAGTTCTGTTGAGCCAGCAGATGGTAAAGGGGTTGGATATCTGTGAGAAATTTTATATTATTTTTGGACATGACTTTAGGGAATCATGGTTGAATCTAGATAATTATATTGGCTATAATTGGTGACATCATGTGGTATATAATTAGTTTTATATCAAAGGGTTATCCTGGTATGAAAGGATATAGATATAGATTTCCACTTCTATATAATCCAATGGATGTAATGGATCACTTGAGACTAGTCGAGAATTGGTAGAGCATGATGCATGGGGTAATTTATTTTATATTTTTCTAAATTTTTATAAAATTATATACATGTGGATATCATCTCAGGACACCATTTTTGGGGTTCTACTATTCTCATACTCACAGCCTATATGGGCCCTTTATAATGTTGTGAATATTATCATTTATGCTCCATGTAAGAGTATGTGATCTTTATTAAAAGAATAATAGAGATGTATTTTATGATTATGTATGATATAAGACTTATTATTTGTAGAAGGTGTGGGTGATTCCTTGGTATCATTCTAGAAGATTATTTTGGTTACTTTTGTGCTTGTATAGGTGGTATTGAACTATTGAGAACCGTTTGGATCTTGTAGGTTTTTTCATTCCATGGTAGAAATTTACTTTGACTATCATTTGTATGTTCTAGACTATATTTAAGGTTATTTTATGCTATTTCGATTATTTTTTTACCATTTTTATTATTTATCTTCAGAGGGAATAGTCTAACCATTATCACCCCTTAAACCCACACTTCTAGTTATAATCCATTAGTATATGAGGAGGTATGCATTAGGTTTAGTGGTTCTTCAATCCAATTATTTCATAGTTAAATGGGTTTGGACATTACATGGTGTCACACTCATTTAAAGGTAGTCCCAATATAGAAATTATCTTGTATTTCATTTGGGATCACATGTAAAAGATCTTGAAACATTATAACAGAACCGAACCCCTTAATTATTTATATAAAAGAGTTTAATGAAAATTTTATTATTCTCTAATTAGTTATTTATGTCAAAGGTGTTTCCTCACAATAAAACATGTTCACTACTATATTTACATAATTTTTATTAAATGATTAACTACTTTTGAAATTATGGGAGTGGTGTAGCATGACCATGTTAGTAAAAATTATTAAGGTGAGATGTAAAGGTAAAAAATACATAGTTGGATGTAATGCATGTGGTGAACCTATTAACACCAATAAGTCCATTTTCATTAGTTACATTGGGTTCAATATTAGAATGCATGTTCTGATTGATATTTCTATGTGGTATAATGAAGTGACTATATTGAAGGGAAAACGTTAGGAAGACATTATGGTAATATTATGATATTGTAACATTATCATTTTTAAATGATAATAAAACCCCATTTTTATAATAAATTATAAGTATTTTGGTGTGAAAATTTTAAATTTTCAGTACTTTTGTTTATTATGGCTTTACTAAAAGGTAAAATCCTTCTTTAAAACTTTGAAGTATTCTTTGAAATATTTTTAAAGTTAGATGCTACGTTAATACGAGATTTTGAGGCCCATATACCCTCAATGTTGATAGAATAAAAATATTAAATATATTTTATTCATAGTCATGTATGAATATTTCAAAAAAATGAAATAACTTGGAAACAGTGCATCGTATGAGAAATCAAAGATCACCTCTTGGTCTAAAATATCTGAGTTTACCCTAGGGAGGGTATAAATTTGATGTGCGTTGGGTGTTTAGAAATCTCACACATGATAATACCTTATTTATTTTTAATTAATTTATTATTCTGTTTTCTATATAATAAATAATTTATTTCTTATAAAAGGTACACCATGTGAGAAATCTGATACCATTATTAGGTCTAGGATGTAGGGTTTACCCTAGGTAGGGTATAAATTTTATGAGCGTCAGACGTTTGGTCAGATCACACCTGAAGATAATTTAATTGGTTTATAAATTTTTTGTTGGACAGTTATAAATTATAATCATAATTTTATTATTAATATTATTATTTGTGTTGAAAACAATAAATGAAAATATACCATCGTAATTAATGAATTGTGTTGCAGTGTAAATAATAAGTAGACAATGTAATAATTGTGATACTATTAATTATTCCAATTAAATAAAAACTTGCAATCAATTTTAATTTAATAACCTTTATCCCCTTTTAATTTTTTTTGTTTTTAAATAGTTAATGGTTTCATTGATGGGTTGTATTAAATAATGATAATTTTAATTACTGTTATTATTTTAAGATTGGGACAAAATCATTATCATACATATATATATATGGATTAAATATATATATGTGTATATATACATGTGTGGGTGTATATATATGTATATACAGATGTGCATATATACATGACATGCTTATATTTATGGGTAAATATTTATTGTTGGGTTAGATAAAACATTATTAATTGTCCCACATAAATGTTATTATGTGGTAAATTTATTAACTCCACACTTTTAATGAAAGTTTTGATTGAATTATTCATGGTGATAATTATGAAATAGATTTTATAATAATAATAAAATATTGTTGTTGTTATTATTATTATTAATTTTGGAAAAATAATATATGTGTTAAATACATATGTATGTATGTACATGTGCAGGGGTATATATATATAGGATGTGTATATATATATATGTGTGTGTTAAATATATATATATATATATGGGTGTATATACAAGTGTATATATATATAGATTACTTTTCAATATATAAACATATATTTAATAACTTATTTTATTTAATAGATGATTAAATGTGTTTAAGAGGATGAGATAAAAATAAATAAAAATTTGAATAATTAAATGTTTAATTTATGGAGGGACCTTTGTGAAGCACTTTAGAGTAAGGCATAGTGAATAAATAAATACACACCATATAGATTCAAATTTTTATATAATTGATGGTATTAATTGGTTTCAAATAAAATGAGATCTTAATATTATAAATTCCCTTAGAGGGATGCGCATGGGAGACTCATTTTCATGCATATCCCCACCCTCGTTTTTCTAACCCCTCTGTCATTTATTATTATTATTATTTTATTTTTATAATTTATATTAATATTCAGTCATCGATATCTCCTACAATATTGATCAGATTGAAGCATCTTTAGTGTCATTGGATTCATCTCGATAATAAGAATCATAATTTTTTTTATGAAATCAATGAGGTTTCAATGGTGTAGTTTAACTCAGACGTCAACCCTCATCATCATTTATCATTGATACTAAAGTAGGAATTCCTCAACATTTTAACATGTAATATATGAATTATTGACATGATTTTTGATGTGCCTGTGTAGAAATATGATTTTCTTACCGTCTGATCTTTAAATTTAATAATTCTTTATGTTTTTCCTTGATAATTTTAATTATGAATTCTTAAATGAAATGTTTTATTTGTTAAATTAATTTTCATGTTTCATAGTTAAATGACTTATTTTAAATGAAATAGATAATTCCTGATTGGTTGAACTTAATGTAAATAATTGAATATTTTATATAAATTAATTTTAATGCAACTTATTAGGGTAGAACAACCATGCTTCTTATTGGAATTCAATAAGCACAATTTATGTAAAACATTCCAATGATATAACTTGAATATATTCAAAGCCATGCTTCATGGAGGTTACATTCTCTTAAAGGAATTTATTTGAATAATACCTATTAAATTATATATTTTTTTCTAAACTACCACTGAATCCCTTGGGGTCCATAGATAAATAGTCTAGAACCTGCAGCCACCCGATAGGTGTGTCGACCTTGAATTTAATTGCATCCTAGTCTATTTTAATTTTGATCCCAATAATAAATTGGATAATTTGAGCGATTGATGGCTTTGAATTTTTAGTTGGCGTAAGAAAAAAATTGTTTGATTTATTGTGGAAGAATCACCTTGTCTAAAATGGTTAATTAATATTAACGACTATAGATTCAATGAATAAATTAAGAAGGTTTGATATAAATATGATGATAATTAGTAACCTTGATTAATGAAATGAACTAGTGTAAAGATGGTAATTTTTTTATAAATTGACCATTATCTCTTATGATGATAAATTGGGTATGTTTGATACTAGAATTGAGATTTTTATTGCTTGGATTTTGAGCTAATGTGATATTGATGTGATTAATACCTAAGGTTTTCATACTGTTTGGCATGTTGAGTTTGTCTGGATATGACTCGTGTTTTATGTAACACCTAAGGGATTGGTTCATGTTTTTGTACCTCCTCAGGGATAGGCGCACTAGTACTAAATTCATAATGGAAAAGTATATTATTATGCTGGATACCTGAGGGCTAGATGCACAGTCACATGATGCCAGATGGATTGGTGTATGTTTTCATACCGCCTGAGGGCTAAGCACACTGGTACTAAATGCCTGAGGGAAAAGTATATGATTATGTTGGATGGATGAGGGATAAATGCCAATAACATGATGCCCGAGGGATTAGTGCATGTTTTTGTACCTCCTGAGGGCTAGGTGCATTGGTAATAAATGCCTAATGGAAAATTACATGATTATGTTTGATTACTGAGGGCTAGATGTATAGTCACACGATGCTTGGGGGAGAGATTATAGTTATTCCCAAGGGAGAGATTATGGTAATATTGAGGACAGAGGTCATATGTTTATGGTATATTCTGAGTGATTCATCCTTAGCTGGAGAATCTTCCACCGATTTGGGTGATCTTTCCTGACATAGAAGGATCTAACCACATACATATATATATATATAACTTAGGCTGAAGAATGTGGTATCAGATAAGTGTTTATTTAGGAACCCAAATCAAGTTTCTATTATTTAATTTTTTATCACTTTGTATTTATACTGTGGGGAACACTTTCATTTATTATTATTATTTTTGAACTTTCTAGATTGGGCTAGTCACTAGTGTGTGTCGGCTTACTAAGATTTTTATCTCACACCCTGCTCGGGTAACCTTGGTATTTTATTATAACATATATTTGTAGGATCTAGGTTAATTGTTGTATTGTCTGTAACTGGGAGTTAGAAGAAAATGATCGAGATGAAGCTTAGGATACTCATGGATATCATCATGAAGCTTTGTTATCTTTTCATGATTTTGTACTATTTTTTAAATCATGCTGAAATGTTTAATACTTTTAGTTATGTATCATCCATCATCCATGCATTGTATAAACTGGCGTTGTCTCATTTTATTAAATTGTTAATATCTATCTTCTGTTTCTTTATTTCACTTATTTTATTACTACATCTACTATTGTCTTATATTTATATTCTTTTATACCGCTTTGAAAATCTGATAAGAGGATATAGTCTCCCACTAAATCATCTTTACACCATCACTGCTAGTTGTTATCCTTTTGCATACGGGGAGGCGTGCTTAAGGTCATGTGACGTACCGGTCTAGCCACTGTCTTAGAGGTGAGTTGGGCCGGGAAGTTACAAAGTTGTATCAAAGGAAGTTTTTTTTTCTTTTTTCTTACTATTTTGGTATGATAGAAAAGATTCAAGGAATGTGTTGGCGCTTGGTAAATATTTATTCTTAGGACTAATCACCCTAAATATGAGGAAATGACCAAGTGGCCAGTGCTGAGATTCTTGTTCACGCTGTTCGATATTACAGTTGAATATGGTTTCACTTACAATGATTGGAGTTTTTTTACAATTCTTACTAATTTATGATATTTATGGTACTTTACCCTTGTCTTGGTATGATAAGGATGAAGTATTACATGCATCATGTTAGGAATATATAGAATTCACATTCCATGTATATTCCATGCCATGTAGTTTCATATGTAGGATACTTGATGTTTTGATTGTATGCTTTGAGTGCTATGCCATGCTTGATTATATAACATGCTTAGATGTTTATATTCAGTGTTTGTTGATAGCTTATCACGCCTTCCTTGTTTAATATTTCATGCTTTTGTGATTTTAGCATGATGCTCTATATTAGATGCATGTAGTGACATGATTCACATTTCATTAAATATGTAATTGATTTTATGGGATTAATGTAATTTTTTACAATTAAAACGGGAGCCAAACGCCAAGCTCTAAAGTGTATAGACGTTTTATAGATTGGTAGATGGATTCCCATATGAAAGGACTGTTTAACATGTGCATGTTGTATTATGAAATATATATAAATGTAAAGTCCGTTCGAAATTAATTTGAAATGAACTAGTTCAACATTTAAATTCTTAACTGGACCCATGTAGGTCGGTTGAAGAATGGTTCTTATGTGATAACTATATATGGGTGTTTTGAAACTTTAATAAATAATAAAGTGCTATTGGGTTGCATTATGATGAACCCATGTTTAGGGACCTCATAGGTCACCTTTGTTTATATAACTTAAAAAGGAATTGTTTTGTTCAATTGCCAAGTAAATATAGGATGCCTATAAATGTTTAATGTTAAAAAAGAATTTTTATGTGAATTTCCTATTTTTTACCTTGGGGCATTGGTTAAAATCAAGTGCCTATTGTTTTTTGTTTTTAAATGGAATTTTATGTTTTGAATTAAATATTTTATATATTTAAAGCTATAAATGTGAATAAATGTAATGTCTTTAAAATGTAACCCTAGGTTGCGTCCTTTGTTTAAACCATTTTAAAAGAGTAGATCGATCTTTTATCCTTTAGTTTCCTTGGAACTAAACTCTAGGTGATTCAATAGGCTTCCTCTCTTTTAAGTAATCTCTTGATGGTCAGATTTTGTGCCAAGTGACTTTTATTCACTGTGAACTAGTGATAGGTTCAGCTCTTGTGTTTTTGTAAGGGGATAGCCCAATATTGGTAGCACCCTTAAATATTAAAATCCTTTCTAATGCCATGAGAATTTTGGTTTTTGGTTCTATTCAGATGTTGTAGTCCCTAGTCATGCCCTGTTTTTAGAATGACACCCTTGTTCGGATGGGTGGTCATGTTTTTCATGGCCTTTGATACAAGCATGAGCATCGAGTAATGCTCGGTTTCATCTAGTAAGACATGCCTTGGGCAAGGTCAGCTTTTTGGTAGGTCACTCGACCATTTCATCTTCCTCATTTATGGATTGACTAAAATGGAATTGTCCAGGTTAATAGTCATATGGGGAAATACAATGATGGATTAAATCTCTTGTATGAAAAATCTAATTATTGAATGAATAGGCCTGAAAACCTATGTATAGTATCTTGGATGGGTCTTCTTTCTTTTGGAACCTTGGGGTAGCATGTGTTCACATACGCGTTTCCCATCGAGTGTTTAATTACATAACAAACCTGTTGAGTTTAGTAGGCTATTCGATCCTTGAACTATTGGGTATAGTCTTGGGTAATCTCTAAGGTAGAGTTACTTGGGCATAAATAAACCAGGTTTGTCCCAATGCTCAAGATGAATTTCAGATACTCAGGTGTTTTGACATGCCGGTTGGTTTTGTTTTTTATTTTCATAAAAATCGTTAAAACATTTGCGTTGATGGTGGTTCAGACCATGTGAAATTTTTAGTGGCTAGTATATCCCTTCTTTCGATGACTAGGACACTTCTAAGGTGGGGAGAAACATGTTGGTTTTAGTGTTTACATGTCGGTGCTTTATTATAATCACGATGTTGGTGTGTTTGGAGGTGTATGAAACCTTTGAGAAACCCCATTGGTAGTGGGTGGAATTTGGTGGTTAATATTGAAATAACATAGATATTCCTCAACTGGTAAAGGCTTTTGATCATTTAATGGTGGTACGTCGGTAGGTGAAGCTAAGCTTGTTTCAAGGGAAGTCGACCAGTAGTGGTTTGACTGATCTTCTTGGTAATATTCTAATCCTCTTAGTGTACTATTCTTTAATCAACAAGAATGTACCCTATCTTGACCTTGTCCTTGATTCACTAAGATAAAATTGGTCTTACACCGTGCTAAAGCTTTAAAACCTCTTGGTCTTGTTTAAGTGGACTCCTAGTGAAGCATGCTATCGGGTTAGGGTGTGTGTGGTTTAAAGGATGAAACTATCTTCTTGGAAATCTTGCACGACTAGTTCTATTTGGTCAATCTGGGATTTGACCGTTTATTTATGATGGGGTCCCTGATATGACTTCATAAGTATTTGGGATCATTATTTTAAAGAAAATCACACCCAGAGTCACTTAAATGCTTAGTGGATTTTTAAGGTAATTTGGATGAAGGAGGCATTGTGGCTCGGAATTAACCACTTTTTTAAAATATTGAGACCTATGGTGGGGAGAACCACTAGTTATTCATTTCAAGAGATGATAAAATGGTCATGTATCTATCTAAAAGGGCTCAGATAAGCACCGTTTTAGGGTTTCGATTGGAAAAAATGGGCATTGTATCAGATTTTAATGGCTTAAGTACTGCTTTCCTAATCAGTGATTAAAGGTGTATTGAGCATTTAGAAACACAATGTGGCCATCTGAGCGAGACTTCATGATCCTGATAGTCTATATGATTTTTCATCGTTCCCAAAGGCTTCTCAAGGATGATAAGTTCTAAGGTGGATAAGTTATAACATCCTCATTTTTAAATGATAACAAAACCCAACTTTGTTAATAAATTACAAGTATTTTGGTGTAAAAATTTTAATTTTTGAATACTTGGGTTTTATTATGGATTTAGCAATGGGTAAAATCATTCTTTAGCACTTTGAAATATTTTTAGAGTTAGATGCTGAGTCAGTGCGGGATCCCAAGGCATGTATACCCTCAATGTTGATAGAATAAAAATATTAAATATATTTTATTCATAGTTTTGTGAAATTTTTTCAAAAAAATAAAATAACTCCCAAACAGTATGTTATATGAGAAATATAAGACCACTGTTAGGTCCAGAACTTTGGGTTTACCCTAAGAAAGGTATAAATTTGATGTGCGTCAGGTGTTTGAAAAACTTGCACATGATAATACCCTATTTATTTTTAATTAATTTATTATTCCATTTTTTATATAATAAATAATTAATTTCTCACAAATTGTGCATTGTATGAGAAATCAGAGACCACCGTTAGGTCCGAGACATGGGGTTTACCCTAGTTAGGGTATAACTTTTGCGAGAGTCAGACGTTTGGTTATATCACACAAAAAGACAATTTAATTGGTTTATAAATATTTTGTTGGGTAGTTAGAAATAATAATAATAATTTCATTATTAATATTATTATTTGTGTTAAAAAATAAAAAATAAAAATATACTTCAATAATTAATAAATTGTGTTGTAGTGTAAGTAATAAGTGGAAAATGTAATAATTGTGATATTATTAATTGTACCAATTAAATACAAATGTTTAATCATTATTAATTTAACAATCGTTATCCTTTTTTAATGATTGTTGTTTTTAAATAGTTAATGGTGTCATTAATGAGTTTTATTAAATAATAATAATTTTAATTATTGTTATTATTATTATTATACTGGGTCAAAAACATTGATGTATTATATATATATATGTATAAAATATATAGGTATATATATATAAATGTGTGCGTGTGGGTGTATATATATGTATATAAAAATGTGTATATATATAACAATTATATATATATGGTTGGATATTTATTTCTGGGTTGGATAAAAAATTATTAATTATTTCACATAAATGTTATTGCGTGGTTAATTTACCAACTTCACAATTTTAGTGAAAGTTTTGATTGAATTATTAATGATGATAATTATGACATAGATTTAATAATAATAATAAAATATTATTATTATTAATTTGGGAAAAATAATATTTTTGTTAAACACATATGTATGTATGTACATCTACAGGTGTATATATATATATATTTAGGATATGTATATATATGCGTGTTTAGTATATATATATATGAGTGTATATACAAGTATATATTTATATATATGGATTATTTTTCAATATATATACATATATTTAATAATTAATTTTATTTAATGGATGATTAAATGTGTTTAAGAGAACGAGATAAAAATAAATCTTAAAGAATTAAATGTTTGATTTATGGAGGGGCCTTGGGGGAGCGCTGTATAGTAAGGTAGAGTAGAGTAATAAATGCACACCACATGGATTCAAATGTTTATATAATTAAAGGTATTAATTGGTTTCAAATAAAAAGATATCTTAACATTATAATTTCACTTAGGGGGATGTGCATGGAAAAATTATTTTCACATTTATCCTCACCCTCATTTTTCTCACCTCCTCTATCCTCTATTATAATTTTTTATTTTATTTTCATAATTTGTTCCAATATTTAATCTTAGTTATCTGCTACAATATTGATCGGATTGAAGCACTGTCTGTGTCTTTAGATTCATCTCAATAAGAATAATCATAACTATATTTTTATTATGAAATAAATAAGGTTTTAGTGGTGTATTTTAACTCAAACGTCAACCTTCATCATCGTTCATCATTGCACCTAAAGTAGGAAGTCCTTAACTTTTTCAAATGTAGTATATGGGTTATTGACTTGATTTTTGATGTTCCTATATAATAGTAGGATTAACTTACCACATTATCTTTAAATTTAATAATTATTTAAGTGTTTAGTTGATAATTTTAATTATTCATTATTAAATGAAATGTTTAATATGTTAATTGAATTTTCATGTTTGATGGTTTAAATGACACATTTTAAATGAAATGGATAATTCATGATGGGTTTCCTTTAATGTAAAGAATTAAATGTTTTAAATGAATTAATTTTAATGGAACTTATTAGGGTTGTGTGGCCACACATCTTTTTAGAATTAAATCAGAACAATTTATGTACTATGTTTCAATGATATGACTTGAATATATTCAATGACATGTTTCAAGGTGGTTGCATGATTTGAAAGAAATTTATTTGAATAATCCCTATTATATTATAATTTTTTTTTCTAAACCATCATTTAATTCCTTGGGGTCCATAGGAAAAGAGACTAGAAAATGTAGCCACCAGATAATTATGCCAACATTGACTTTAATTACGACCTAATCTATTTGACTTTAGAGCCCTGAAATAAATTGGATAAATCAAGTGATTTATAGCTTAGAATTTTGAGTTTTAATAATAATAATGTTTTGTGATTTATAGTATAAAAATCACCTAGGATAAACTTGTTAATAAATATTAAATACTATAGGGTTGATGGATTAATTAACCAAGTTTGATATAATTATGATGATAATTTGGAACCTGGATTAATAAACTGAACTGGTTGACAGATGTTTTTTAATAAATTGACCGTTTTGTATTATAATTATAGATTAGGTTTGTTTTATACTAGAATTGATATTTTTATTCCTTATCTTTTGAGCTTATGTGATAACGATGTGATTGATACCTGAGGGTTTGATACTTTTTGGCTTGTTTAGTTTGTATGGATATGACTCATTTTTAATGTGATTCTTGAGGGAGTGGTGTATGTTTTAGTATCACCTAAGGGTTGGGAATACTGGTACTAAATTTCCGAGGGAAAATTATATTATTATGTTGGATGCCTGAGGTCTATATGCACAATCACATGATGCCTAAGGGCTTAGTGCATGTTTTTTTACAGCCTGAGGGCTAAGCATACTAGTACTAAATTCCAGAGGGAAACGTATATGATTATGTTGGATGCCTGAGGGATAGATGCACAGTCACATGATACCTGAGGTATTGGTTCATGATTTCGTACCACCTGAGGGCTAGGTGCATTGGAACTAAATGCATATGGAAAGTATATGATTATGTTGGATGTGTGAGGGCAATATGTATAGTCACATGATGCCTAAGGGAGAGATTATAGTTATACCTAAGGGAGATATTATGTTTAGACTAAGGGAAGAGGCCATAAGTTTATAGTATATTCTGAGTGATTCATCATCGGTAGAAGAATCTACCACTAAATTTGGTGATCCTTCCTAACACAGGAGGATCTACTATAGACATAGATATCTGGCTTAGGCCGAAGTAGGTGGTATGGGATGGGTGTTTGTTTAGGAACTTAGACTGAGTTGCTTTTATTTAATTTGTTATCACTTTGTATTTATAATATGTGGCATGCTGTCATTTATTATTATTATTTTTTCATTGTCTGGGTTGGGATATTCACCAGTGGGTGCCAACCTAATGAGATTTTTATCTCACACCCTGCTTGGGTACCCTTGGTACATGAGTAGACCTTATATTTTCAAGATATATGTTGATTGCTATATTTCTTGTACCTGGGAGTTAAGAGAAAAGGATTGAGTTAAAGCTCAAGATGATCATGGAGATCACTGTGAGTAATTGCTTTATTTTCTTGACTTCTTAGTGTATTGAAAATCATATTATATTTTTTACTACATTTTATTATGTATAATCCATCATCTATGCATTGTATAACCTAGAATTGGCCACTTTTATTAAATTGTTAATATATGTCTTCCACTACTATCTTTCACTTATTTTATTAATTCTTCTTGTATTGTCTTATATTTATATTCTTTTATACCACTTTACAACTCTGATAAGAGGGTATAGTCTCCCACTGAATCATTTTTCCACCCTTGATGCTAGTTGGAAGCCTCTAGAATATGAGGAGGTGCACTTGAGGTTATGTGACCAACCAGTCCATCAAACGTCTTATAGGTGAGCCAGGCTGGGACATTACATATATAATTTATCTATTTTACAAAAGAAAAATAAAATAAAAAAATATCGATTTAATCTTCATCATTATTATAGAGTAAATTTACATAAGAATATTTTAAAATGAAATTTATACTAATCTTCACTGGAAAGGACCAACAATAATTTCAATCATTTCTTATAAAACATTATATTTATGATAATGGTGGGGGGGGGGGAATTTAATGTAATTTTTAATTTTTATTATTTTAGTTGAAATTTTGTGTATTAATCAAATTTATTAAGAAATGATAATTTATAAAAAAAATTAATGAAGAAAATAAAAAATGTGTATTGAAACCAATGTTCCCTTTTTATAAAGAATTAATGGGGTACACGTGACACACATATTTTAGGGCAGTACAAAATAATAATTATTTACTCTTAGTGTAGTATAGTAGTTTACTAGGGTAGTCTCTCATGCAACATATTTTGTATCACTAATTAATATTTTATAATTTTTATAATTTTTATTTACATAAATAAAATAAAATCAGTGGGTATGGAGGATATAGAATGTAGAAATAAATTAAACTGGCACATGAAGAATATATATATAATGATGTTAGAATGAAATGAAATACACTCAAGAGAATTACCTTGAGTAAACCTTCACTACATATTTTCTGGTTTCTTACCTACTCAATGATCAAACTACATAATATATGTGGTCATCATCCTATAATTTAGTTATGAATATATAGTGTACCAAACACTCTCCAAACACACTGCACATCAATCTCCTACTTGGTTAAAGTTATAGAGGTATCCTCAATTGAGATTACTCCCAACCCACCTTCTTGGTATAAAATCACACCCATTAAAATATCAAACACAATTAACCTATCATATACCCAAATGATAAAGTACAATGAGGGTAAAAATTTATAAAAATAATATGTTTATCTTAATAAAACCATAGTGTATAAAAACTATCATCATTCCCCAAAACTAATCATCTTTAAAAGAACCTAATATGGATAAAATAAATTTTAATATAGGTGAGGAAGGAATAGGGTTCATCATTGGATTCTACCATCATAAGAACCTTCATGTTAGTTCTTCATCTTGTTGAATATTGGAGATGTTAGTGAAGAAGTGAAAGATAATGGAAGGAAGAAACACATTGAAAATGATAGAGGAGATAAGGAATAAACAACTAAATTAAAAATATATAGAATTAAGTATAGATGAAAATAAATATTAATAATATTCTTATAATATTATTAGGAACCATTTAATATATTTACAATGATGGGAATAAATTATTTAAGTAAGTAAGTGTCTTAAAAATTATTTTATATGCATGGGGTTTCTCTACACCAACTAGGATTGAGTAGTAGTATACTTCCACATATCATCAAGCTTCCATGTTTTTATCCAGTTTTGAATTCT
Source organism: Viscum album (assembly GCA_963277665.1). Classification (NCBI taxonomy): domain Eukaryota; kingdom Viridiplantae; phylum Streptophyta; class Magnoliopsida; order Santalales; family Viscaceae; genus Viscum; species Viscum album. Next base: position 652,045,546 of record OY728148.1, on the reverse strand, counting down.
TTGATATATTCTAATATATTCACGAATCCCTTAAAATATTCCCTATGAACACATTTCCTTTTTCTCTTTTGAATGAATTCTTGAAGGCAATAAAAATATAGAAAATTAAGAATTATTTAATATTTCAATATTACACTCAGTTTAAGGTCTAGATTATAAGGAGAGTGAAATAAAAAAACTACTCTCACACATTAATTTTTTTGTATACTATACTCTTTTGAATCCCTTTATATCACAGGGTTATTATTCTTTGTGAAGAATAAAATTTTACATGATATATTGGATAATTTCTCATAATGTATAAAACCATATAAATCATAGGGATACTATAGGTTTGAATATTAGGTATCAGGGTGGGTGTCTGTGAACCCTTATGTATCATCCTTAGTTCACCCTTACATATCACAAGGAAGATTGAAATTTTTCCTAAAAAAGGAAAATTCCTTATGTATTACCAAGAAACTATTACATGTCTCTTAGAAACAAATATATACCAGCTTCATATCTTCTATGAGAAAGGTATAATTCTTAGTATCAGTTAAGGATTATTATAAAACTCATAAAATATTTACTCTTAACATCCTATAACAAAGGTAAAATCATTATGCTAGAAAGGAATATAAAAAATAACCCTTATAAAATCCTTTTTTCTCTTGTGTGAATATTTCAAAATTTTCGATCTTAACTGAAAAGTTATAATATATAACCTTGATAATAACTCTTACATGTCCCATATGAAAACCATAATGTATGAAATTTTTTAAATTTGTTCTTGATTGTATTAATTAGATTAGTCTGCACTTTAAACATCTCTAACCAACTTCTTATCCTTAAAAATAATAAAAATTATTATTAGTATAACACTATTGATTTTATTCGATAAATTAAATAAATCAAATAAAATCAAAAATTTAACCATTTTTATAATATTTACAAAATACAATGAAAATACCATTCCATTCCAGAACTCTTTAAATAACATTTACTAATAAAGAAAGATAATGAAATGAATTAAATAAAAAAATATATAATCAATTTATTGACTTTTTCAAATTATCTAAACTTATTATTTTGACTCTTAGACATATTAATATAAAAAACATCACTAAAGAAAAATTCACTACACTAACCAGTGCGAGTTCTTTTACCAAAATCCACATTAATCAAGATAAAAATTCCTCATATAGTTTCCTAATTACTTTTTCTCCATGAGGTATATTCTATTCATTTCCCCTACCATCATCCTCCCAAACTTAATTATACCTATATTTTTGGAAATATATCTCTCATCATACAAATTATGATTTTTAAGTACAATTATTCTTAGGGAAAAATCATTCTAGGGTCACCATTAGCCTTCCATGTTTCAAAATATCAACATTATGAGTTACCTACTTTTTTTATGATGAGAAATTTTTAGGGTTATTATATAGATATGATTTTTTAGGTTCTCATGTTAAAAATTATGAGGTCTAAAGATGATTTTTTGTTTCTAAATGTTGTAAAATGTATAATTTTTAGTATATACTCTTGAATGGTATCCTCAATCACCCCTATATTAATTAAAATACCAAATACTTGTGAATTATCTTGTAATTTTTATATAATAAGAACCTCACAAGTAGTAAATTTTTATTCACTATACTTTCTTTAAAAACATTATTTCTTTTATATTTTTTTCAAATTAATAATAGTTTTTTTGAAGGTTGATAAGAATATTCAGACTAAAATAAATAGTTTGAAATTAATTACCCAATTTAGATGTATATTTTCTCTTCTAACTTTCATAAACTTGACGCTTATCCCTAGATATTCTCACAAAACAAAATTCACATTATATTTGAGTTTCACTATGATTATGAATTTAATTTTAGAGTAGAGTAGTTAGGGTTTTTAGGATTCTAATGGTCAAGACTCATAAGGCTGTTTGTTGATGATAGAGGACAATTAAAGGGTCATATGTCAAGGTAGGTTTTAAAATAAATTTATTATAAATAAATATTTTTTTAATTAATGAAAAAAATCAGTCATTTTCAACATAATTTCTCAATGATTGAAGGTTTTGACTAGAATTAAAAAAAATCTAGTCATTAAATGAGGGGATTATAAATAATATTTTAAAATAGTTTATAATCTTATGAGGTTGGTGATTTTAAAAGTTTATATTATTTTATAGAATGGGATTAAAAAAATTATTATCTTTTCATGAATTTCCTAAACATTGACTCTGAAATGAATTTAATTTATTAATTAATTTAAGTTGAGTTTTATAGATCAAATTATTTTCTCCCAGTTGGAATAGGTTATAAACATAAAATTAAATTCAATTGTGATAAAAGTTCCTAAATAACTAAAAAATTTGAAGACACACAAAAACCTCTAAAATATCTTGGCACCCCCACAATGTAAATCCAGATACCCTTTAATTTAGCTTAAGAAAAATTAAAATAATGAGGAATTTAAACTATTTATAAAAATAGATATAACCTAAAATATTGGTAAGAGTAATCTAGAGTAATTATCTTAGTAGTTTCTTTAAAATATAAACGAAAACAATATAAATATGAATCTTACTAAAATAAAATTTAAAAATAAAATAAAGGGATATAAAATATTGGTTTTAATTCCCAATAGGGTATGGGGTTTTGACTTCCCCTAGTGAGGAAATATTATCTATTATTAGAAAATATGATGGTGGGTCATGTTTATTTAACATAAAACACCATATTTCTTTCCTTCTAGTGTGTATCCCATCAAACTGATTTTAGAGGTATTTTTCATTGGTGTGTTGTAGTTCCTCCCATAATTACTTTAGAAACAACATTAATCATTGGGGTGGGAGTTGGTATGGATCCTCCTCTTCTTCTATTACTACATGGGCAGCCTCCTCCATTTTCTTCTCAAGTAATACTATATCAAAATGTTCATATAGGTGGAATCCTATAACTTTTATTATTTAATTAATCTAAAACATTATATATTCAGGTCAAAATATTCCCCCAAAAAATCTTCATCTTGTAACTATATATATTCAATTAGGGTAATTGGTTATTCCTCATTTACCCCCCTCAAAAAATGTTTAATGTGTTTGTGGAGCTTCATGTGTCCCTCTATAGGTGAATCTTCTTATTTATTTTCACTCTCTATAGAAATCCATGGGTAGGAAAAATAGAAAAATTCTATACTATGGGAGTTAGTGATCAATTTATTTTAAATTATATTTGATATAAATGGGTTCATGTTTAAATAATATCCATACATTAGATGAACTTATAATCCTTCTTCTTTTCTTAGAACTTCATGGAGGTGTGTTGCTAGAGTTGAAGGAAATTAGTCCATATACTCTATTATTCCTTCAAATTTCACCACTTTATTCATTTATTCTACTTATAAATCCAAATAAAGATATCATTATTTTTCACTTCATTGTTAAATATTAGAGGATCACTTATAATTTCACTGATTACAAAATAATTCTAGAATTCATAAACGAATTATTGATCTACCATAATTATATTAGTAGACATGTATCCTTAAGGAATATACTATAATAATAATAAATAATAGTTGTAAAATTGATATTCATGTAATTTATTCTCAGTCTCCTTAGGTTAATCGATAAAAAATATTAGTTGGGAAATATTTTCCACCACTTTTTCTTATTCATATTACTCTAGGTGTTGTACATTTAATTCATGGAGGTACTTAGATAATTATGACCTATGATTCTTTATCTCTTGATAATATACACAAAGTTTATGAAAATTGAAATATTTTAAATCATATACTTCCTACTGCATTATATGAGAGTAGTTACTCAATGCATAATAAAAATCTGAGTTTGAATATATCATTAATAGATGCACACTTTTTGATTTTTTTTGTGAAAATAAAGGGAAAGTATTTAAAAATGTGTAATAAATAGTATGTGATCAATTGTATTCATGGAAATAGTTTTATATTTTGACACACCCATGACCGAGTAGAACAAAATAATATTTATTTACCCATAGTGTAAAAAAAAGATTATTCGGGTCATCACTCTTGGAGCATGTTTTGGATTACTAATTATTGTTTTTACAGTATTATTTTTATTTTTATTTTTATATTTATGAAGAAAAATGAAATTGGAGGGTTGTTATTGATGGATGGTAGAAATTTTATAAATATGTACATGCAGGTGACATATAGAATGACCATAGAAAGAAAGGAAATACTCCCATGAGAATCACCGTGAGTTCAACCTCATTGCCTCATTGCTAATTTATTACCTACTCAATGTTAAAACTCCATTTTATGTTTCTTCATCCTACTCTACCCTGGATATTAGCATATAATTATCTTAAAAATAACCAAGAACACTGTAGATCCACCTCCTCCTTAGTTAGCATGCTAGAGGAATCCTTAATCAAGAGAACCTGCTAACCCATTGTCCAGGTATGCAATGAAACCCATTTATCTCTCAACCATCACAAATCCATTATATTTCATAGTGATAATGTTAAGGGAGGTAGAATATTTGAAGGAGTTTTATCTAAAGATAACCACAATGATTATAGATTATTACCATTCTCCACCCTTAACAATCCTTGAAAGAACCCAAAGTAAATAAGATATATTTAAATAATGGTGATAAAGGAATCAATATCCTCACTAGATTCATCCCCCAAGAGATATCATAGGTTAGTTCCTCACTGTTGTGAAGATGGGAGACCATAGTGAAGATTTAAATGATAGGGGAAGAAATAAAAGAGAAGAAAATTAGATAAGGGAAGGAGAAAAAACTATTGAATAAAAAATAAAATGAATGAATTATGAAAGAAAATATCTAGTAAAACCTATTCTCATCCTTGGACTGGGAACTAAAAAATCTATTTAAAAGTATGGAAACACATTATATAAATAAAAAAATAGATTTATCAACCTTTAATGTGCATGAGATCTATCCAAATTTTAATGTATTTAGCAATAAGATCCTTCCCTTTAGTAGTGATATTCGAATTTTTTCTCAAGATTTGAATTCATGGATACCTTATAATATCTTCAGTATTCCCTTTAAATATTCCACTTGGACAATTTTCTTTCCCCTCCTATTAATTAATTCATGATGTAAAATATATAAATATATTAATGGAAAATGATCTTAGGATTTCTCCAAGTTTGAATTATGGATTATAAAGAAAGTGTAGTGAAAAAAGAACCAATATTATACATAAGGGTATATGGATTGAAAACTATTACACACCCCTTTATGTTATGAGATTCTTCTTCTTCTGAGAATAGTAAAAAATATTACTTGATATATTTTCCTAATTTTCATAAATTAAAATAATATTATACATCACTTGGAATCTCTAGGTGTGAATTTTATGTATCAGGGTGAGTGCCTAGTAATATTTATGTATGTTTCAGGTCAGTTTCGAAATGCCCAACGATTCTATATCCGACAATGCGTGGAACTTCTTTCCAAAGGCAGGCGTTCACTGGGTGAGTTGGCTGGCGACGCTTAAGAACTCACATTGGTCGAGAGGATGGGAAGTTGAGCTCATCGTACCCTTTTGGTGGGAAATTATTGCCTATTCTGGGACTCTATTATAGATTTAAGACGTATTCATATGTTCGTGAATCTTTGGTTTGTACCCAAACATAGTATCCATGGATTACTCATGGTTGGCAGTGGTCAGCTGAACGTAGGGGTTCAGAATCATTTACGCCTGAGGTTTACCATACCTCATTGGATTAATGACCCGGAGGAGTCGGGACTCATTGAAGCGGTACTTGGAGTGGCGTGGTGAACCGATGTAAAGATAGTCGGATCGACCGGTCATTGGTGTTGAACCTCAAGAAGGCTTCCTACGTACCCTGCCTGGGAGACAGGGATTAAAGTCCTTGTAGTTCGCATAGGATTGGGGCTTACACTCTGAGGAGGCCCATGGTGTGGATTGAGGCTTACACTCTAAGGAGGCCCACGGTGTGGATTGGGGATTACACTATGAGGAGGCTCATGGTGTTGATTGGGGCTTACACTCTGAGGAGGCCCATGGTGTGGATTGGGGCTTACAATCTGAGGAGGCCCATAAGATGATTTCATGGTCGATGCTTACTCTAAGCCCACATGAGTCATTCTCATTGTGAGAAACAAGAGGTAGCAAGGACCAGATGATCACGTCGTGAAAGGTGCCTCCATGGGAAGTGGAGTGGTGCTTATGCATAGGGAGGCCACAAGGTCGGGGCTTACTCCAGGATGGACGCCCATGGCGACAAAGAGCAACAGGAGAGGTAAAGAGGTTCTCCTATACCCATTACCTCCCTTGTTCCCAGGGGAAGTACCGAAGTGCATGGGGGATTCCTTCTGATGGGTATTTTACTACCCCTCTGAATAATGGATAAGTATCACGACCCCAACAAGTGGATGGGAAAAAAGGGGGCTCCCGATATCAGACTCCACATTACCGTGGGAATATGAACCCATGAATGCTTCGAAAATCCACTCAAGGGTCGGAGCAACCCCTTCACCCCTACTTATCGTGGGTATGTAAAATCAAAACAGCGCGCTGATACACCTGAAGGTTACATCATACGGGTCTGGCGGCTCCGGTGGAGGCCTCGACTCGGGGCCAATGAATGGTCCAATGAGGGGGTTGTAGAGGATCAGGTCAGATGGGTGGATTTTATCTGGCTCGGGGAACGGGAACTCCAAAGGATTCTACGGGCCACACCGGGGTATGGGTTGTGGCGCCCTTCGCGTAGGAAGGTTCTATGCAGCTGGAGAGGATGTCCGCGAACCAGGGTGGTCCACGGACTGATGGGCATCCCGTGAACCAGGGTGGTTCGCGGAACGGTGAGCATCCCGCGAACCAAGGTGGTTTGATGATTCGGGTTCGATCCACATACCAGGGTGGTTTGTGGAGGGTTCCATGCAAGCAGCGGTGGCCAAGGGTGGCACCAGTCGGGGGTTTATCGGTCAGGGCTTCGCCCGCGTGGGAGGGTGCGACGCGGTGCGGCGGATCGGAAAATAGGCATAAGCTCCCTGGTTCCCGGGGAGTGCATTCGCGGAGGGACCATGGTTCACAGTCTTAGTTCCTTTGTTATTTTATGTTCGTGATTCACCTAGTTATTATGCGTTTTCGGTTCCTTATTAGTTCACTTTCAGCTTCATACCTGGTTTGGTTTGCGGACTGGAACTTTGTAGTTTGTGAAATCTTAAGCTCCTTCCTTCGAAATCCTTCTACCCGAATCTTATCGGTCTACTTCCATCTCTGAAATCCCCCTTTCTTCTCTTACCCCCGATCTCCTTTTATAGAGTGGGGAAAAGGATGTATATATGATCATGCGGCACCTTTTGCAGAGGCCCACATCTGAAAACCCGATCCTCAGACGACCCAGTCAATCCGCAACTCATAGGGAGCATCAATCACATCTCCCCTAAGATCCAAACGAGCTCAGAGAGTGATTCGTGGCCGCAGAGGGCTCCGTCTCCATTCCACGAATGACAACTGATGCAGACCGGGCCAGTTGAGGTGGTCCACAGCTAGGGCGGTTCATGACGGTGGACCGGTTCAGCGCCTGTCCTGCTTCGTGCCTGCAGAGGATCTCCGCCTTCATTCCGTGAATGACAATAGTCCTCGGAGGGGGTGCTTCGCGGAACCGGCCGCATGGCGTCATCATTTGGGCCGGTCTGCGGACCAGGTTGGCTTTGTGCATCCTTTGATTTTTCTCCATTATTCCCTCCAATTCTTTGGGGGAATTGGGTATAATTTCCTTTGCGAATTTTTCAGGACCCTACAAATGCCCCCATCAGAATGGGGTCCGATCAGAACGAAGAGGAGACCATTCCGATGAGAGTGGTCCTGAAACTTGGAGGGTTTGCGATAGAGGGGTGGACCCAGTAGGGGACCACGCCTATAAATATGGGGGTCCCTTATTTTGTCTTTTTCCGGATTCTTCACGAAACTAGAGCCCTCTCGCTTTTTCGTCTCTGCGTGCTCATTCCTTTGCGAAACACCTCATCCGCAAACCAGCTGCTATTTCCATGAACCATTCCTCCTTCGCGGTCGCCTTCAACTGCGGACCAATCTACAGTCGCAAACTAATACTTTTAATTAATTAAAAAGTAAGTCACAATAGGTTTTAGAGGAATTCAATTTGCGGTTTCGTTGCTTCGCGGACTGAGGTCCTGCTGGTTCGCGGTTTTCTGGCCAACGCCTCGCGGGCTAGCATACCGCAAAACCCTTCCGCGTAGGGTTGGTTCGGGGATTCCGTCATCGTGAACCACTTTATGAGGCCTGATCATGAAGGATTCTTGATTCCTTTTCCATACAGGTGATATTTTTATTTATATTTTCTTACTCCGAACTAACCATTTTCCCGGTTTCTTCATAATTCAGGGTGAAAATATGGTTCCTCCTCGCCATGCACCCATGACTGCAGTAGAGCCTCTCCCAACTGGTTCAGGAAGACGTCTATCTATGATTCAGAGAGTGGAAAACATCAAAGAGGACCCTAGTCAGTCAATCATTCCCGACGATGGTGTCTTGAAGGACTTACTCTCTCCTGAGCTCCTGGGTTATCCACTATCAAATCGGCTTCCGCTTTACTGATTCGGTTTTCATGACGATGTCCCTATCCCCCCTAATTTCTCAGGTCTTCCTTCTCCTTTCTTGGAAGTTCTACCAAAGTGAATTCAGGCAGACCTTACCCCATTGGGGGAGATAACCTCTGATGCTGATCTGAAAGGTGGTTTTATTTTGAGAGGCTCTGTTTAGACCCAAAGTGATCAGTACATTCAATACTTCTCTCAGAAATCCATCTTCAAGAATTATCCCTCCCTAATCAACCTTACTCAAGTGGATCCGGACGCGGGGTGGATTCCTAGGTGGGATCTTCGGTCTGGTGGGATTTTCTCAAATGACTGGGCCTGGGCCTTTTGGGTCCATCATCATTGCCGAGAATCTACTGAGTCACTGGAAGTAGTCAATTTGTACTCCACAATATGGTCATCCCAGTTTTCTGTCTACCCACCATCTTTGATCCTGCCTGACCTGCTCAGTCGCTGGTGTTCAAGCACTAATACTTTTCACCTTTCCCATGTAGAAGTTGTCATTAGTCTGTGGGACATCTATCAGTTGGGAGGGCTCCCAATTATCAGTGAGATGTATGACGAGTTTCTGCCCACTCCTGGAGCATGGGATGACGTTGAACAAGTACCTTCATTGGTGAGGGATCTGCGGTTATGGTGGAGAAATCACTGGGTCAGGCCTTGCGTGCCCGCTCTCTTATTCCCTATAGCACCTGGATAGGGTTATTTCTGAACATCACTGGTCCTGTTCCGAAGATCAAGCACCCTAGGAATCATCCTTCTCAATAGTCATGAAATATCCTAGGTTCCTACTGGGTGGTTCTGGAGTCGGGTGACTACCTTTGATGGGGTTATGAGGGGCGCCCCGGTGTGCCACCTATGCTCAGGATAGCAGGTCTGTTTTCTATGTTTCTGAGCGAGTGGATATTCAATTCTTGGGATATTAACCCAGGCATCAGAGCTTGCACCTTGATGATGGCAGTTGAGTTGGAAGAAGGCCGCCCAGTGAACTTATCCATGCCCACTTTGGCTCATATTTACGAATTGCTGAGTCACATGCAGGAGGGTGGGTCACCCTACTGTCTAAGTGGGCCATTTCAATTTCTATATGGATGGATCACAGATCATTGTCGCTGTTATGAATATCGTCATAACACGGTCATCCCGCTTCCTACTTTCTAGCCTACCCTGCTTGATATAGCTGGGGTTTGCCTGAAGTCCTTCAATTCTGATGAAATCATCTATCTCTTGAGTGACTTCTCCCAGTTTTCTTTCTCTTCCTACCCCACTACTTTCGGCGTCATGTTTGAAAACCACAGGGGGAGCCTAGAGGAGAGTTCTTTCATGATTTCTCTACGGGACGGGTTTCTGGCTGCGCAGATTGACGGTGTTTCTCTGTGAAAGTTGTATGCCCCACATCGTTTTTCCAAACAGTTTGGGTGTATGAAACTCCAAGTTTCCCTTCCTCCTCCTCAAGCTTTAGGACTACACCCAGCCACTCTTCGTCAATGGTGGTTGATACTGATGTGGGAGGGATCTGATACAAGAATTCTCTTGACTGGTAGGTGAGAATATGCTAGTCTTTCCTTGGAGTATGCAAGGATAAGGGTATAAAATTACCCTAATGGGATCCTGGGGAAGTCTGTCCAAAAGATTCCCAAATAGAGAGTCACTACAGCTGCTGTGCCTACCACACCTTCCTCATCGGCTCTGAGGGAGGACCGACTGATGGCTCGTCGGTCAAAGCGACTCAAGGGATTCTCCTCTCCCATCCCCTCCACAGACGATGTTCAGACGGACCCAACCTTACTGGATGTGGATGAGGATGATCCTGTGGCTTCAGTTCCTAGCGAGGCAATTCCTAAAGTTTTTCCGGCCGATACCGAACTTATCACATTGATTCCCAAGCCTGAACCAGTGTCAGAAGCTTCAGGCCTTCCAGCCTCGAAACCATCATCTAGCGCGCATGTGCCTGCACTGGTCGTGATTCCAGAATTCATTCTTGTGCTGTCTATCAAGGATACCAAAGATCACTAGGTCATGGCGGACCACCGAGTAGTGTGTAGGTGGGTCTGGCCCCGAATTTGAGAGATTGTCACCGAAACTTCTCTGGATGAAATGGCAACTAAAACTGAAGCTCTCCGACAACTCTTCTTGGGTTTGGGGTTGGGTGGCTTTGACTATTGGCAATTTTATTTTCTTGCTTTCCAGGTTGTCATTTCCCATGAGGAAGTTTCTACTGGTGAGCACAAGCTTACTCACGTCGCCTCCTCTCATTGCGGGGAGAAGGCCTGGAGGGTGCCATGATAAAGCTCCATCAACTGATAACACAAGAGGTGAGCTCTCGAGATTAGGCAGACATCATATCTTCCGAGTTGCATAAGTGTGAAGAATGGGCAACGATGCTGAGGGATCAATTATCAACTATGACTGGCCGCCTTGAAGCCATCAGGAAAGGGATCAACGATCTCCAGACAACATTGGAGTATACTCGTTCGGTGGCTGAGGTTGAGGCCAAGGAGAAGGCCGTGCTGGAGAATACTTGCAACAACCTCTGCCTTACAGTTGCTGATCATGTAAAGAGGGCGAGCCAGGCCTCTTTGTGACTGTTAGAGCCATTCCTGTGCATTCCCCCTCTTTTGTCATTGTAAGGGTGAGGCCCCAGCTAGTGGACTCCCTCCCCTTTGTATGAACAAAATTAAATCTATGTCAATCTTCTTTTGCCATAAATCTTGAACAATTATTGCTTAAATAACAAATCACTGAATCAGAATTGATCATAATTCAGGAAAGTGATAAAAGATGAAAACGGGCTCGGACTTTTGCCCGGACCATGGGATCCAGCGAGTGTAGTTTGACTATTGATAGAGTTTTATAGAAACCCCCCCCCATAAACTTTTTTCCTTTTCTTTTAATGCCCTAATTTTTCCTGGGCCCATTTAGTGTGGACCCATCGGGTATAGCCCGAATTTTTCTTAGGTCGCCCTTTTCGGGTTTTTGGCCTTAGAGGCTTTGTGCCTCTTTTTGGGAGCAGTTTAAAGTCATGCAATCAATACTATCATTATTGATGTTTTAGGTCAAACATCTTTGACCAAGTATGGTGGGGCGAGGGCCCCAATGAGGTTTGGTTGATTAAAAGACGTCTCAATGTCCTTCAGATGCATGTGGAGGGAGCATGTTTAGATTTGAATGACATGCAGGGCATTTCTCAAGGTATTGGAGTCGTATAGGCGTGCAAAGGTGGGAAGAGCATCGCCTAAGTAAATATTGCCTTTGTTAGACAGGCCGGGGGATATTAATATGCAGAGCTGCTGAGGGCATGGTATGCATGGTCATGCAAAGGTGTCCTTAAGTCAATGACTTTCCATTTCTGATTGCTATCGGAATTCATGGAATTTTGGATTAGGGAAACCACCATGGGTGGATTGGAGAATTATGAAAACCATCGGGGGTGGCTTGGAAAGGATATGTGATGTCTAAAAGGTTTTGAGAGCATCTGTATCAATCAGGAGTGCGGAAGCAAGGTTCCTATCTTACGCATTTATCTAGCGTAAGGGATGGTTGGAGCTGGGTGCAGTTTAACGTCATGCAGCTAGGACTTTATCTAAAATGGAATGGATTCTCCCGGTCCTCAGTAATATAATTAGAGATGTTCCATCATATTCATGCAGGGCTGTGAAAGAGGATGGTAAACTGTATCTCATAGGGTTTCCGAATCCCTTAAAAAAGAGAGAAATGTAACTGAACATAGGGGCTCAGGGACCAGGAGGCGTACGGAGAGAAGCATTGCCTGAGGAAATCATGCCTTTGGTAGATGGACCAGGGACTATCAATATGCAGAGCCGATGAGGGCATGGTATTCATATTCTATCAAAGGTGTCCTTGGGTCAATGATTGTATTCTCCCGATAACCGAGCAACTTCGGGGAAATTGAGATTCGGGACCACCAGGGGTGGCTTATGAGAATTCAACTTTTTCTGAGTACAAAGTATGGTTTATGATGAGGGGCGCATGGATACGGGGGAAGAGTCTAGGCAAAATATCCCTAGAATGGGTGAATTCATTCCTTCTCATGCCGGTGTGATACGGTGGTTCGTGCAGGTCTATCCCGTGCACTGAGGGACAGGGAAAAACCTCCGTTCCTTAATGAACCCATGACAGGTTTGACCGTGCAGTTTAACATCATATTGTAAGGATGACTTCCGTTTAGTTTAACGTCATGCAGTAAGGATGGCTTCCGTGCAGTTTTACGTCATGCGGTAATGACATGAGCATTTTTAAAGGGTGTTGTGCAGTTTTACGTCATGAAGCGAGGACGGGGAGTGTTATTAGATTCCGTACAGTTTAATGTCATGCGGTAAGGATGGGGGTATTTTTAAAATAGTGAAAACACTCATGGTTAGGGGAATTTCCTTGGATGTTTAATGCTCAGTCTTTACAGCTTTACATCAAGCGGCTAAAATACTCCATGCATTTTAATGTCATGTAGTAAGGACGTAGTTGCAAAGGATGCTCTTGATTAGGATGTAACTGGGCTCGAGCATCTTGGCAGGTCCAAGATGTGGAGAGGGGTCGATTGGTGTAAATCACAGTTATGGGGATTCTTGGATCAGAAGAAATGATATGGGGGACCTGAGGCTGGTAAGCGTATGTGGCTGGGAAGAGTGTCGCCTGTGGGAATCTTGACTTTGGTAGACGGGCCAGGGGCTATCAATATGCAGAGACACTGAGGGAATGGTATGCATAGTCATGAAAAGGTGTCCAAGGGTCAATAAATTTCCACTTTCGATGGCCATGAATGGTTATGAGGATCCGCAATTGTCCAGGCCACAAAGTCTGTCATTTGGTAAGAAAATGACTGGACATGTCAGGCATACTCGGCCATGGTCGCTGTTGAAGCTTAGAGAGCCCCCTGATCTAATTTATTTTGTGCATGGGGGTGTACCTTTACCCTATGCAGTTTAACATTTTTCAGTAAGGATGAAGTACTCCTAGTTTAGCGGTCATAGAGCTCGGACCACTGGGTGACTATTTCTGCAGCCACTCGAAGGATAACTGAGTTATCATGCTCTGATATACTCTGAACACGGTGGGGGATGAAGTTTGTAAACTGCAACTCTGAGGTGTACCAGATCAGGAGATGTGGTGTGGGGTCTTTGAGGCCGGTAAGAGTACGGAGCTAGGAAGAGTGTCGCCCAATGAAATCTTGCCTTTGGTAGATGGGCCAGGGGCCATCAATATGTAGAGCCACTGAGGTCATGGTATGCATAGTCATGAAAAGGTGTCCCTGGGTCAATAACTTTTCACTTTAGATGGCCATGAATTATTATGACAATCCAAGATTGCTCAGAGTATAGAGTTCGGCATGTGGGGATAATGGTGTCCAAGCATACAAGAAACATCTTCACTACAATTGTCCGTTGAGTTGAAGTAGCCTAGTCCTAGCTTGATGTTCGTAGATACAGGTCGTCATGTGTACCATGGGAGGATATATAGGCTAACCGGGTAGGGATACCCCGACGACGTTTGGATGTGAAAAGGGGACGAACTTGTAAACCACTGCGCCATAAATTTCTAGATCAGGAGGTATGTTATGGGGGATCTAAGGCCGGTAAGTGTAAGGAGCTATGAATAGTGTCGCCTGTGGAAATCTTGCCTTTGGTAGATGGTCCAGGGGCTATCAATATGCAGAGCCACTTAGGGCATGGTATGAATATTCATGAAAAGGTGTCCACGAGTTGATAAATTTCCACTTCCGATGGCCATGAGTGGTTATGAAGATCTATAATTGTCCGGGCCATGGAGTCTGATGTATAGGGAGGATGCATCCAAATGCGCAAGAAGTATTTCCGTCTCATTTCACCATATGTCTTAGGTGGTTTTCGATGAAATCCGTTTAGTTTAACATCATGTGGTGAGGATGCGGTCCGTGCAATTTAATGTCATGCAGTGAGGATGAAAAATACACCCCATGTAGGTCTGGTCCGTACACGGGGGGAAAACGCATTTTTTTCATATTATCCGTGTAGTTTAACATCATGTGGTAAGGATGAAAAAATACACCCCGTGTAGGTCTGGTCCATACATAGGGGAAAGGGGAATTTTTTTACTTCTTTTTTATGTAGTTTAACGTCATGCGGTAAGGACACAAAAATACACCCCGTGTAGGTCTGGTCCATACATGAGGGAAAGGGATCATTCTTAAATATTATTATCCATGCAATTTAATGTCATGCGGTAAGGACGAGGACTACACCCCATGAATGGCTGGTACATACATGGGGGGGGGGGGGGGTTAACTTTTATTTGAGGTGGCTGGGCCAGGGTGTGGAACTCTGGCGTCACTACGTATCCTGCGAGGGCAGGAATCAAGCCTCACGTAGTTCTCTACTAAATACACCCCGTGCAGGTCTGGTCCATACACAGGTGAAGGGGGAATTTTGAACTTTTTTGGGCATGGCTAGGCCGGGATGGGGAACCCGGACGTCACTATGTATCTTGCGAGGGAAGAAATCAATCCACACGTAGTTATCTATAATCTGTGCAGTTTAACATCATGCGATAAGGATGCGAAATACACCCCGTGCATGTCTAGTCCATTCATGGGGGGAGGGAGCATTTTTATCTTTTTTTCTTCTTCTTATTTTTTTAGAGGTGGTTGGTCCAGGATGGGGGTCTCGGCGTCACTACGTATCCTGTGAGGGTAGGAATCAATCTGTACATAGTTCTTTGAAATACGTGTAGTTTAACGTCGTGTGGTAAGGACAAGGAATACACCCCGTGCAGGTTTGGTCCGTACACGAGGGAGAGAGGAAATTTTTAAACCTTCTTGGGGATGGCTGGGCCAGGATTAGGGACCCTGGCATCACTACATATCCCGAAAATGGTAGGAATCAAGCAATATGTAGTTCTCTAAAATCCGTGCAGTTTAACGTCATGCGGTAAGGATGCAAAATACACCCCATGTAGGTCTGGTCCATAACAGGGGAGATAAGACATTTTTAACTTTAATTCGGTGGTGTCTGGGCCAAGATGGGGAACCCTGGCATCGCTATGTATCCTGCAAATGGAAGGAATCAATCCATACGTAGTTTTCTGAAATCTTTGAATTTTAACATAGTTCCGTAAGGACATGAAATACTCTTAGTTTAAGGTCATAGAGTTTGGAATGTTGGGTGCTTGGCAGTTTAACGTCCTGCAGCTCGAACGATAACTGATTTTAGTTATGCCGGTGCGGAAGAAATACTCTTAGTTTATGTTCATGGAGTTTGGACCTTTGGGTTCTTGGTAGTTTAACATCCTTCAGCTCGGACAATAACTACTTTTTTTATGCCAGTGTGGACGAAATACTCTTAGTTTAAGGTTATGGAGTTTGTACCATTGGGTTCTTGGCAGTTTAACGTCCTGCAGCTCGGACGATAACTACTTTTAGTTATTATTGTTCGGACGAAATACTTTTAGTTTAAGGTCATGGAGTTTGGACTTTTGGGTGCTTGGCAGTTTAACGTCCTAAAGCTCGGACAATAACTGCTTTTAGTTATGCCGGTGTAGACAAAATACTCTTAGTTTAAGGTCATGGAGTTTGGACCATTGAGTGCTTAGCAGTTTAACGTCCTGCAGCTCTGATGATAACTTCTTTTATTTATGCCGGTGCAGACGAAATACTCTTAGTTTAAGGTCATGAATTTTGGATTGTTGGGTGCTTGGCAGTTTAACGTCCTGTAGCTCGGACGATAACTGCTTGGTTACTATGCAAAATACTTTTTCAAGAACCTCGCATTTGTAGGAGCCGTGGGGAATTGCCCATCCATGGAGGTCAAGGCATATGCTTTATTGGAGTAGACATTGTGTATAACGTATGGTCCCTCCCACTTGGGCTCCAGCTTTGGAGGTTTCCTTATAGGTATCATTGGGGTCCGGAGGACCAACACCAATTCTCCTTCCAAGAAAGACCGAAGACAGACCTTTTTATTGAAGGCTCGTGCAATCTGGTTCTGGTAGACTTCCAGATGGTACAAAGTGTGCAACCGCTTCTCATCAAGCTGTTCCAACTCACCTAGTCACTTTTCTAATTGATCATCGTCAGATAATTGATCACAGATGGCAGCACTGAGTGAGGGAATTTGGAGTTCAATGGGCAGGACCGCCTCTGTGCCGTAAACCAGTGAGTACGGGGTAACCCGAGTAGCGGTGCAGATTGTGGTTTGATAATCCCACAATGCATGGAGGAGTTTATCCGGCCATGACTTATTGTCTTTGTCTACCATTTTCTAGAGAATGATGGACATGGTCTTGTTGAAAGCCTCTATCTGTCCGTTGGCCGCTTCATAGTAGCGGGATGAGTGGTTAGCCTTGATACCATATTCTTGGTATAGTTTCTCCAGTTCAGCAGAGCAGAAGTTGGTGCCGTTATCCGTCAGTATGGTATGAGGGACACCAAATATGGTGTTGATATTGGTTTTCACAAAGCTAACAATGTTTATTTCCCCGACTTCTTTAAGGGGTACAACTTCTGCCCATTTGGAAAAGAAGTTGGTTGCCGCGGGGATATACTTTAGCTATTTGGATATGGCGGGAGGATATGGTCCCACGACATCCATTCCCCAGATGGAAAATGGCCAGTATTACTTGTCTTGATGAAGTAACTCCGGGGGTTGGTGTATGAAGTTAGCATGAATTTGGCATGAGTGGCATTTTGCGGTAAAGCATTCACAATCTCATGCCACTGTTGGCCAATAGTACCCAAGCCTCCGAACCAGATGGGAAAGCTTGGACCCTGGATGATGTGCTCCACATACTCCGGCATGCACTTCAGTCATGACGACATCGGTTTCCTCTCCATCAATGCATCTGAGTAGGACTCCTTCGAGGCCTCGTTTGTATAGGACATCTTGTTGACCCACGCTGCCATATAGGACAAAGCTGATTGCCCTTCTTCGTATTTTCTCTCATTCAGCCCTGCCGAATTGAAGTTCTCCCCATTGAAGGTAGTTTGGAATGGGGGTTATCCAACCAGTGGTGATAGTATATGGATCAGGGACATGACTAATTTCGTGGATCTCCTCCATCTTGGCCTGGACAAACAGAAAAACCATTCAGCGGTGAGCAATACTGATTAATGTTTCATCTCGATCTCGGTTAGCTAGGGCTATTGCCGCATTGGTTAATGCATCAGCCTGGGCATTCTGAGACCGGGGAATATAGGTTAATGTGGGTTCTGTAGAGAATTCTTCCATTAACCCTCAGACATGGTAAAACAGGGGAATCAACTCCTCCTTTTTGATAGCATAGTCACCATTGACTTGCTTGATGACCAATTCCGAATCACCTTTGACCTTAAGTTGATGTACTTGTGCTTGGAGTGAGAGCTCCAGGCCTGCAATGAGGGCTCTATATTCTACTTCATTGTTCATACATCCCTCTGACAAGAGGAAGGAATATGACAAGACTGCCTTTTCCGGGGACATGAGTATTATCCCCAAGCCCACCTTGTTAAATTTGGGGTCTTCCATCCTCTTCCCAGTTGGGCTTCGGGATGCACCGTTGAAGTACATTTCCCATGTTGGGAGCTCCTCTTGAACCGTGAAGATGTTTTCATTAGGTAGCTCAACGTCCAGTATGGCGGTCCCTTTTGAAGGGTGCTATGCCATAAAATATGCTAATGCCTGGACTTTGATGGCCTTTTGAGGCACAAACCGGATGTCAAACTGTTGTAGGATGACCACCCATTGGGATAGGCACCTAGTCAGCATCGGGTGGCTGAGGATGTACTTTAGCGGGTTATTACGTGAGACCAAGTGGACTTCATGATGCTGCAGATAATGTCAGAACTTTTGAACTGTGAAGACCAAGGCCAAACAACTATTCTCGATGTTTGAATATCGAGTCTGAACATCGATCATAGTTCGGCTGAGGTAATAGAGACTATTTTCACTGCCGACGTCGTTCTTTTGCACAGGGAAGGCTCCTAGTGACCGCTCTAGGGACGTCACATATAAGATGAGAGGTCTTCCTTAGACCGAGGGCATGAGAACTGTTGGGCTTAAAAGGTACCTATTTAGGCTGTCAAACGCCTCTTGGCAGTCATCTGTCCATTGGTACGTGACTCCATTCGTCATTAACCTGGTAAAGGGCAAACATTTTCCTACCAGGTTGTCTATGAACCGCCTGATATAGGCCAAGTTCCCTTGGAATACTCTCAAATCAGTGAGGTTACGGGGAGGTGGTAGGCCAAGGATAACCTTTGTCTTTTCAGGGCCGACTTCGATGCCACGATGGTGTAAAACGAAGCCAAGTAATTTCCCCAAGGTAACCCTGAAGGCACACTTCAAGGGGTTCATCTTTAGAATATGTTGTCGAAGTTTGTTGAAGATGGTCTCAAGGACTGACAGGTTATCTAAGTGTTGTCTTGATTTGACCACCAAGTCATCTACATAACATTTAACAAATTTCCCCAGAAATGGCTTGAAAATATGATGCATGGCACACTGATATGTGGTGCCAACATTCTTAAGACCAAAGGGAATGACCCTGTAATAGTATATTCATTAAGGGGCCCTGAATGCAGTGTCTTATTCGTCTTCTCGGGCCATCCTGATTTGATTATACCCAGAATAGACATTCGTGAAGGACAGAGCCTCATACCCTGCCGTTTCATCGATTAATAACTCAGTGATCGGTACCGCGGAGTCATGTTTCGGGAAATGCCGATTAAGATATCTGAAGTCGATGAAGACGCAATTTTGACCATTCTTTTTCTTGATGGGGACAATGTTGGCCAACCAGATGGGGTACTGGACCTCTCGAATGAAGCCTGCTTTAATGATCTTATCGACGCCAGCCTCTATTTTAGCGGCATGTGAGGGATGTGTCCTTCTGGTGGCCTATTTATAGCCCAGTTGGTCTTCTGGAAGACCCAGGTGATGCATTGACACTTAGGGATCGAGTCCCGACATTTCTGTGTAGTTCTAGGTGAAAACATCCCAATGTTGCTTTAGGAAAGTGGTATATACCTCATGCTCCTCAGGGGACATGGTTTCACTAATGATAGTAGGCCTCAGATCTTCCTCGGTACCCAGGTTTATTTCCCGGAGCTCGTTCACCATGGTGGAGATACCCTCCTCAAATGCGGGGGGCACATCCCTGAGGTCTTCCTCCTCTTATTATCCCAAATCTTCATATTCTTGATCCAACATGGGGAGATATTCCGGCACAGGTTCTCAGGGGTTTGAGGGCGAGGCCTTGTGGGCATCCCTGCTTGAGTATTCTTCCCCAGATTGTGAGTTGGAAGACGTTCCCACATTGTCACGCTCGGCCGTTGTGGATGAAGTCATGAAGACAACTAAGTGTGTGTCCGAACTCGAACCCCTTCTCTCAATGTGGTTTATGGAAAGTATGTAGTCTCTGCCAAGCTGCCTGAGGGGGTCGTCAGGAACCACTTCCAGACCATTTAGAGTGGGGATCTAGTCAACACCATCTGCCAAAGGCTTCTTCTTGTTTTTCTCATAGAACCCGACGTCAATGTAGTGTGACTCTAAGAGCTCAAAGGGGGCCTTGTCGGAATGCAATTTGCCACATTTTCCATTGATGCATTAGTTAATACACTGGTGGTAGGATGAAGGAACGACCATGTGCTTATGGAGCCACAACCTTCCTAGTAGGGCATTGAATGCTGTGTTTTTCCGGCCACCAGGAATTACAAGTAGGCCACAAGGTCGCCAAAATGGGTCTTTAGCTTAATTTTTCACATTGGAAACTACTCACTCTTGTCATAACCCAAAAAAGTGGTGGCTGAGGGGATTAGGTCACCCTCACTGTAGCCCAAATTACGGAGTGTCTGTAGGGGAAGGTGGTTAACTCCATAACCGTTTTCAATGAAGACTTTGCAGATCTCAACATCATCTAGAGTTCCAGATACATATTATGGCTTGATGTGTCCTTCCATGATGGCATCTTCATCCTTATCGGTGAAGGAAGTCACCGCGTTGTATTCAGCCAGGCCAGTCTCCATCCGATAAATTTCGGCGGAAGCTACCTCTGCTTGAAACTCCTGGGGGTTGAGCAAGGATTCAATAAGCACCTTCCCGAGGTTAGGTGACAAACCCAGTGCCTCTAGAATGGACATCTTGGCTGGTACTGACGCCAGTTGCCTAAGGATGTCCTAATTTTTCTCCAACAGCTGACGCTTCTCCACTGGTGGGAGATTTCTAGCAGGCGGCTTGGGAGCTGGAGTGCGTGACCAGGAGGGACCGATCATGGGGTCAGGTGTCGAAAATGTTCCCCCATTCTGGTGACTCGGCCCGACCATTCTATTTTTTCGCACTAGGAGACTAGGCGCTTGTTCCTCCTCTAATGGGTATCATAGAATAATGGTGCCAGGGTGGCTGCTTGTGGAGGTGGGGTGATATTCTTTCTCCTATTGAGTCTGGTGAAGATCCCTCCCATGGGTTTCCACGATATTAACGACTTGGGCCGAGGTCCAACCGTAGGGTTAGTTTCGGTCTCGACTATGCCTCCCTTGGTATCCCCTGCCTCTGCGATTTCTCGTCCCGACTCCTCATGTTAGGAAATAGGGTTCATAACCATACCCTTTGTCAGGGGATGATTCCATGAGATGGATGACATTGAAGGAGCCAAAGGTTGGCTCCGCATCCTCTAACAGGTCAACCTGGTCGGTTGTCCCTGATGGTACTGTTTGGTGGGTCGGTGCCCATTGTGCCAAATTCGAGGGCATGAAATCTAACTCTATCGGGGCTAATTTTGGCCTCGTCACAGAATGATCCTCTTGCACTTGTCTCCTCCTTTGATTATGCCTAGACGACCATCTCGTAGAGGGGTGTGAGGCCGATACTATCGGTTGTGCAGCTTCAAGGGCTGTTGGCAGCAACACTGTCTTCCGTAGCTGAGCTCGGAGTATGCACTGGGATCGGTTGATAGTCTTCCGAGTCATCCAATTATCAAATTTCTTCCCCCTTTTGTGGTGACTTCCTGCCACCCCTCCCCTTTGTCGGAGTCAGTTGTAGAAATATATGTCACATGTGTTGGGGGTGGTCCCAGCTTGACCTGCCCATAGTCTACCATCCTTTGCAGGAGTTCTTTGAAGACGAAGTACTCCCGAATATTGTGTCCCAACATTCGATGATTGGGACAGTAATCTGGCCTATCATCTCGGCCGACTTCTTCATGTTTCCTCAGCTCTGGGAGGGAGAGAAAGTTGCAATTCATGGCGGAGATGAAATAGCCACGGACTTGGTCCTCTTGGAACGAGTATGCTTTATGTATTTGTTCCTCAAACTGGTTCCTCTTTGCCCCTTTCTGATCATACCGCCTGGGCGGAGGCGGCCGCTGATATACAGGGGACCCTTGATGATTTTGTGGAGGCCTGAGTGGTGGAGCAGGCACAGGGGCTGGCTTGAGCGTGATAGAGGACGCTTCATCTATGGCTGCTCTCTTTGTGGGAGCCTACGAGGCTATTCAGAACATCAAATTGGTCAGCTGTAGGGAGTCCTCAATTCTTTGGGCAATGGACGAGAGATGGAGGAAGCCAGTGGTGTACTCTACTGGTATGAGTAGTGTCCTCAGTTCATCTCGAAGATTATCGATGCATATGGCGAGTAACTCATCTTGAGGCATTATCCTATTCAGAGAGTAGGTCAGACCTTTCCATATAGCGATGAAATTTTAGACCCTATCATTCTCCCTCTTCTTGCAGTTCATGAGGGCGCTGACCATTGTCTTAGGCAACATCGAGCTGATGTGAAAGAGGAACTGCTGCCGAAGGTCTTCCCAGCTTTTTATTTACTAGGCTGGTAGACTTGTATACCAGACAAAGGCGTATCCTTGCAAGGTCCGTATAAATCATCCGAGTTTCACTGCTTCTTGTTGTTCCAGAGTCCCCATCATAGGGTCGCAATAAGACACGTAGTGCATCAAATGCTGTTCCAGATCACATGGTCCATTGAAGACAGGGAATAAAGGGATCCAAAAATTGGGTGGAGGGGGTGTGTTGCTCACCCAATCCGGGTAGGACTTCCGCTCTGGCTGTATCGGAGCTCACTGACCTTCCATTTCTTCCAATTGAGCTGTTAGTGCTTCGATGGTGCTGGTGAGTCCCTGGTTTACATCCTGTTGGGCCCAGTCCTGGGCGGGTGTAGCCCGAGGCGTTTCTTGAGGATCCTGCTCAGTTGGCACCAGGGGTGCAAGTGCCATTTGTGACACCTTTGGAGGGTTCAGACGTACTCACTCCGGTTTCTTCCTGAGTGGAGAGAAGTCTTGGTATTCATCCGGATACACATTTAGTTAGTTGGACGGGTCGGGTCCCTCATTGGGAAGGTACCCTGATCGTGCTTCATTTTCTAGGGAAAATCTAGGTATTTGAGGTGCATTTACTGGGAGTTCATGATGTGGCTACTCTTGGGATGCGTTTTCAATAAGACAGTTCCTCTAGAGTATGTTAGTGTTAAGCCGCCTCAATTCCTTCATTTCCTCTTCCTTTTGAGTGAACCTTTCTTTGATCCTGAGTGGATTATTTTTTTCAAGAGGAGGGGAAAATTAAGGTTAACCGTTCCTTTGTTCTTATCCTTGTTTTTAGCTCGAAGGGTAAGCAGAGGAAGGTTAGCTGAAGGGGCTTCCATGTTTAAAGCAGCCCTCTGGTTCCGGGTGTGCACACCTGGTGGTTCATTGTGGGTTGAATCCTGACCAGAACCATCGTCTCCCAATCCATCCTGATTTGCATCATATCTGGTGTCACCCATGGTGTTAACCTATATGACATTGATAGATGCATATCGCGGGGTGGGGAAGACGTCATCTTCAAAATTGGAAGTATATCTCCCGCGTCTTTTACTGGCCTTCCCTTTCATGTGCCGGGATCTCCTTCGGACTTTCTGACGAAGGGTGATGCAGAGAGTTATTTGATGCACCCTTACGGTACGCCTCCCTCTTGGAGGGGATGTTAATTCAAATGACGAGATAGGAAGAGAACCTCATCTTCTGACTGTCCTCCCTAGACGAGAGAATACTGACTCTCGTGGGGGAGTTTGTTATTGAGGGGGTAATAATGCCCCCAGCCCTGAGGGTTGGGGTTGGCTCCGTTCCCTGGACGTTGGGTCTCTTCCCATTTCTATTGGTCTTATGGGGGAATTTGTTGTTAAAAATTCCCGCAGACCTGCAGGCTGGGGTGGAACCTGGATTGTGGCGGTGGATGCGGCCATCGCTACCTGACTGATCTTGCATGCCCCTATTCGAGGGTGAACTGGGTTTAGTGCCGAGTTCTCCTGTGAATCAATACCTTCTGGGGAGGCAGGAAAAGATCGCTGATTTGCCTTTATTAGGAAAGAGTCCTGTTGTATGCTCTCGGTGGCCTGATTCAGGAGTTCAATAATGGCTTGTTCCCGTCAGGCCTGACACTTTTGGGACTTAATCAAGGCCTGACTTTGCTGGGTTTGTTTCCTTTCACGAATAGGGAGACCATTCGATTGCCGTCTTGACGTGATGAAGTTGAAAGACACCATGCCAAACGGGTTCTTCTGGGTGGGGAGCAGAGTGAAATTCAGAGCTCCATGTTCCCCCCATCCTCTGATATGGACTCCCACCGGTGCATCACCAATGAGGCGGTGCAGCTGGTGCAGTGCACAGAGGTAGGCTATCTCCATGTTTCCTTTGCGCCTCTCAGGTCGCTGTTGCCGCACCGATGGAAGAGCTTCTAGGTCGATGTGACATAAGAGGTCTCCTATTGTCTTGACGTGGTCTACATACCCATCGTAGGGAAGGAAGATTGATTTTAGCTGGTGGAGGGTTGTCCATATATTGTAGCGGATGTCATGCACACATTCTTCCGACTATTATTTGGGTATGTTAAATTGACAGGTGGCTGTGGGCCAAAACATAACTGGTATATCATCCATGGCCAGTCATTTCCTCAAGTGCAATATGTCGGCATACTCCACCGCTAGTGACTCCTCTACCTAGTCAACCCAACTGAGACACCCACCGATAGTTTGGTCGGAGGTAGTGGGACCAGTTGGTGCTGAATCATCATGTGGGCGATTCTGAGGTGGTTCAGAAGATAAACGTGGCCCTGGAACCTCTCCTGAATGAAGAAGGATGTTGTTGGCGATTAACTGGGAATCTGACATGCTTGATTCTGTCCTTATGAGTGCCTCGACATACAAGGTATTTTCTGTGCTTGATTCGGCCGGGGGAGGACCTTCTTGTCGATATGATATGTCATTGTGGGGAGGACCTTCACAATGGCAGCCGTAATGGCAAGGACTACCATTAATACTTGATGTCTCACTGAATAGAGGAATTTTTCACTACATAACTTGGGGAGGACCTTTAAGGCATGTCGCAGCAAGGGGAGGACCTTCTGGCTACGTAGCGTTGTTATAGGGAGGGCCTTCGCAACCATTTCTATCATGGTAGGGATGACCATCATGGTTTGACGTTCGATGTGTATCCTGGGGAGGACCTTCAAGACACAAATCGAAAAGGGGAGGACCTTCTTGTTTCTTGGGGCCACTGTGGGGAGGACCTTCGCAATGGCATCTGTGGTGGCGAGGACTACCACCACAGCTGTTGTAATGGCAAGGACTACCATTATAGCTACCACAGGTAGAATATTTGTGGGGTACACCCAGGGGGGGCCTTCAGAATTTACCACAATGAGGGGAGGTCCTTCTCGTTTCTTGACGTATCTATGGGAAGGACCTCTTTTATCAGGGTGGTGAGGACTACCACCGTGATCTGATGCTCGGCTGCACAGAGTGTCATTGCAGTGTAACCCCTGGGGAGGACCTTCAGGGTAGGCCATGACAAGGGGAGGGCCTTCTTGTCGCAATGAGATGTTACTGTGGGGAGGGCCTACATAGTTGTGACTATGATAGTGAGGACTACTATCATAATCTGTGGTCCCACAGCATGGAGAGTGTTTGCAGTGTATACCCCAGGGAGGACCTTTAGGGTGGACCGCATCAAGTGGAGGGTCTTCTTGCTGCTCGACCTCCTGGTCACATGGAGGGTTTCCATGACTCGCATCAAAAGAGGAGCTCTCGTAATCGATCATTATATGCCCGTGAGGGATCCCCCTGTGGGTGCTCTGGGGAGGACCTTCAGAGCTGCTGGTTGAAAAATTGCGGGGAGGACCTTTGTAACTGCTACTTCCACTCCTATAATATGGTAATGGGTGGGAAAGGTTCTAAGCCTTTGATATATGTTTAGTAGTGTTGGGAACCCCAACTTCTAGCATAGAAGAGTCATGAACCCGCTCATTATTTTCCATCTACCTTCGGTGCGTTCGGGGCGCTTTCTTATGGGCAGCGGGGACTGTCTGCTGTTGACAACAACCTTCACCTTTCGGTCCCTATCTAATTGGGTCCCGTGATGCTGCTAAGATATGCCGACGAACATCTTGACTTTTAGCAGGGATATATGCCTGCTCTGGAGCATCCATAGTGATGGATGGGTGTCCCCCAGTTGGAACAAGTGAAGCTGCTTGATCCAGTTTCCCTTACGTCGCGGAATATGGCTGGCGACCTTCCTGGGCGGAATTAGGGATGAAGATCTGCTCCGAGGTGGCTATCTCGTCTCTTATATGAGTCGCCTAAATTGGGGAGACAGGCTCACGGACCCGAGTCCTTGCTGTTGCCGCTGATGCAATTGCGTTCTGGCAAGTCTACAAGACATGATCTGGGATCAATACCTGCTCCTCAATCATTTCCAGGATAAGCAGAGAGACATATTTGGCTGGAACAAGTATGAAGTCCCATTCTGGTATCAGGGTAGGAATATCCTACTCTGGTCCTCCGATGGTCAGTAGGTACTGACGATTCTCCAGTGTCGGGGAAGGTGAACGAATCTTCCCCTGGGTCGGGATATTCCTGTTTATCTCTCCGTTTTCCACTATATCGGGATGGTAGACTTTACTTTCATCTGCATGGAGCTAGCCCTACATATGTTGGTTTCCTACCGTATCGAGTCGGTGGCATTTATTGGCGGGGAGACGTGCCCGTCTATTAATTTCTGCCACATCTGGATGGCGGGATTTTTTGATCACCACCACATCAGGATGGTAGGCGTTAAAAGCATCTGGTAGGAGCTGGTCCTACAGGTGCTGGGTCGCCATCACATCTGGTTACTGGGCTTCACGACCCCTGGCAAAGAGAGGTGCCTGCCCGGTAAGTGTCGTCCTGTGTGTGATACAGGCTTGAAAGATCTCGACAAGGATGTGCGCCTGCTCGTATGATGCTGCCATATCTGGGTAGCGGGTTTTGGAGGAGCGAACATGTGTATGTGCCTGTTCGTGATGCATCTCTATGACTGGGCAGCGGAGCTCCTTCTTGGGGACAAGGGTGATGAACAGTCCCCAGTTGTAAGTTTTCCGCCCTCTTTGGGCGGTCCGAGGGGCCGGAGCTTAGGGAGCATGGGCCTGGATCCTCGGGGCTACATCCTCCTGAGCGTGAAGATATTGAGTCGCGGCATAACCATGATGACGTCTGTCGGTG
The DNA here is from genome assembly GCA_963277665.1 of Viscum album. Classification (NCBI taxonomy): domain Eukaryota; kingdom Viridiplantae; phylum Streptophyta; class Magnoliopsida; order Santalales; family Viscaceae; genus Viscum; species Viscum album. The sequence goes on along the minus strand of OY728148.1, from coordinate 652,018,465 downwards.
GGGGCCTTGTAACGGAACCCCCGTTCGGTGGGGATGAAGTCCTCAATGTCGACCTCATATGCCTCCCTAAGATAAGGGAGGTAGGTATTATCCTGTTCCGGGGATAGACTCCCGAAACGGTTGGAGACAGAAATAGGGGCTTTCTAGATCTGCCTTGGCGGCCACTGCTGGGCAGGTGACCGACGAGTTCTGGCAGATTGGAGGGCATGCATGGATGCCTCCACCACTGAGATATTACCATTCACATGGTACTCTCGGATAAACTCGTCTGAGATCCAGTGTTGAAGATGCTGGGTAGGTGATGGGGTCCTCCGTTGGTGAGGATGTCTGGTCATTGCGTTGTTGGAAGCATGCACTTGTGAGTTCCTTCAAGACACCATTGGATCGAAGGGAGTTCTGTGTGGTACCTATAAAATATTTTAACAAATACAAGCAACAAACCCATCAAATCAGCATCTCATGATCCCATGCATAATTAATGAACTTTCTTGGCCCTCCTTGTGAGTAAAAGGGGGCACAAAATGGAATTAGGTTAAATACGTCATGCTTTGTTAAAGATTCACGTCAGGTTCACCATTTTTTTTCGGGTCAGTTTCGAAATGCACAATGGTTCTATATCCGATGATGTGTGGACCTGATTTCCAAAGGCAGGAATTCGCTGGGTGATTTGGCCGACGACGCTTAAGAACTCACATTGTTTGAGAGGATGGGAAGTCGAGCTCATCACACCCTTTTGGGGGGAAATTATTGCCTGTTATGGGACTCTCTTATAGATTTAAGACGTATTCATTTGTTTGCGAATATTTAGTTTGTACCCAAACATAGTATCCATGGATTACTCCTGGTTGGAAGTGGTCAACTGAACGCAGGGGTTCAGAATCATTTATGACCTAGTTTTACCATCCCTCATTGGATTAATGACCCTGAGGAGTCAGGACTCATTGAGTCGGTACTAGGAGTGGCGCAGTGAACCGATGTATAGATAGTCGGATCGACCGGTCATTGGGCTTAAACCTCAAAGAGGCTTCCTACATACCCTGCCTGGGAGATAGGGATCAAAGTCCACATAGTTCGCATAGGCTTGGGGCTTACACTCTGAGGAGGCCCATGGTGTGGATTGGGGATTACACTCTGAGGAGGCCCATGGTGTGGATTGGGGCTTACACTTTGAGGAGGCCCATGGTATGGATTGGGGCTTACACTTTGATGAGGCCCATAGTGTGGATTGGGGATTACACTTTGAGGAGGCCCATAAGAGGATGTCATGGTAAATGCTTACTCTAAGACCATGTGATTAATGCTCGGTGTGAGAAATAAGAGGCAGCAGGGACCAGACGATCACATCACGAATGGTTCGTCCGTGGGAAGTGGAGTGAGGCTAACACATAGGGTGGCCCACAAGGTCGGGGCTTACTCCAGGATGGATGCCCATGGTGACAAAGTGAAACGGGAGAGGGAAAGAGGTGCTCATGTGCTCTTCACCTCCCTTGTTCCCGGTGGAAGTACCAAAGTGTATGGGGGCTTCCTTCTGATGGGTATTTTACTACCCCTCTGAAGAAGGGAGAAGTATCCCGACCCCAACAAGTGGAGGGGCGGAAAGGGGGATCCCGAGCTCAAACTCCACATTACCGTGGGAATGTGAACCCAGGAATTCTTTGGAAATCTGATCAAGGGTCGGAGCAACCTCTTCACCCCTACTTACCGTGGGTATGTGAACTCAAAACAGCACGCTGATGTGCCTGAAGGTTACATCACACGGGTCCGGCGGCTCTGGTGGAGGCCTCATCTCGAGGCCGATGAATGGTCCAATGAGGGGGTTGTGGAGGATCATGTTAGATTGGGAGGATTTTATCTAGCTCGGGGAATGGGAACTTCGAAGGATTCAGCGGGCCACACCGGGGTATGGGTGGTGGCGCCCTTCATGTAGGAAGATGCTACGTGGCTGGAGAGGCTATCCACGAACCAGGGTGGTCTACGGACTGATGGGCATCCGACGAACTAGGGTGGTTCGCGGAATAGTGAGAATCCCGCGAACCAAGGTGGTTCACGACTTCGGGTTCGATCTGTGTACCAGGGTGGTTTGCGGAGGGTTCCATGAGAGTAGCAGCAGCCAAGGGCGGTGTCGGTCGAGGGTTCATCGGTCAGGGCTTCGCCTGCATAGAAGGGTGCTATGCGGTGCGGCGGATCGGAAAAGAGGCATTGGCTCCCTAGTCCGTGGGGAGTGCATCCGCGGAGGGGCCATGGTTCGTGGTCTTAGTTTCTTTGTTATTTTAAGTTTGTGATTCACCAAGTTATTATGCATTTTAGGTTCCTTATTAGTTCGCTTCCAGCTTCATACCTTCTTTGGTTTGCGGACTGGAACTTCGCAGTTTGTGATATCCTAAGCTCCTTCCTTCGAAATCCTTCCACCTGAATCTGATCAGTCTCCTTTCATCTCTGAAATCCCCCATTCTTCTCTTCCCCTTGATCTCCTTTTATAGAGTGGGGAAAAGGATGTATCTATGATCATGCGACACCTTTTGTGGAGGCCCACGACCGAAAACCCGATCGTCGGACGACACGGTCAATCCGAAACTCGCAGGGGACATCAATCACATCTCCCCCACGATCCAAACGAGCTCGGGGAGTGCTTCGCGGCCACAGAGGGATCCGCCTCCATTCCGCGAATGACAGTCGATGCAGACCGGGCCGGTTGAGGCAGTCCGCGGCTGGGGCGGTTCGTGACGGTGGACCGGTTCAGCGCCTGTCCTGCTTCGCGCCTGCGGATGATCTCCGCCTTCATTCTGCGAATGATAATAGTCCGCGGAGGGGGTTCTTCTCAGAACTGGACACGTGGCATCATCATTTGGGATGGTCTGCAGACTGGTTTGATTTTGTGTATCGTTTTAGTTTTCTCCATTCTTCCCTCCAATTCTTTGGGGGAATTGGTTAGAATTTCCTTTGCGGATTTTTTAGGACCCTACAATGTATCATCTTAAACTCACCCTTACATGTATCAAGGAAAAATTACTTTTTATTCAAATATAGAAGGTTAAATTTCTATATATGACCTAAAAACTATTAAACATCCCTTTGAAACTCTTACATATCAGCCACATCTTTTCTGTGATAAAGAAATATTTCTTATGTATCAGTTGTGGACTATTATGCATCTTATGGTAGCTCTTATTTACAAATCCATTGGAAATGAAATAATCCATGAATATATAGGTCCTCATTAGGGTAAAACTTATTCATTAATTTGTGATCTCATAGGTACTTTTCCAAATTTTTAAGTTGAAGTCAAACGTACTCTTATATCTCTCATCGAGTAATGCTTATGTATCCTAGATAGGAACCTTACCATATCAACTTTGTAAAATTTATTTTTCAACACTTAAATCATAAAATTTATTCACCTTTAACAACATCATCCAATTTAAACTCCTTAAAAAAGGATTATCAATAGCTAGTAATTCATTTTATTTCAAAAATTAAATAAATCAATTAAATTCTGAATCTCATCCATTTCTAGAAATATTCACAAATGATAATGAAATTACCCTTTAATTACAAAAATCTTTAAAAATAAATTAATTGATAAACGTGAGGAAATAAAATTAATTAAATATCTTAAAAATATAATTAATTTATGTTCATTTATGTGATATGAAATAATAACTTAATTATATTCATTTGTTTATATGTATATTTATGAATAAAAAATCATGAAATTTCCATCCCATTTCATTTTAAATTGGATGAGACCTTTTTAATTAAAAAGGAAAAATAGTATATGATATAAAGTATAATAATCAGGTATATTTATGACATTATATAAAATTTTCTTCTTTAAAATATTATTACAAAAGAATGAATAAATTTTTTATTATAGTTTTTATCTGGTTTAGATATAATAATTATCAACTATTTTAACCAATTATTGAATAATATTTGTGTCTTTGAATAATACTGAATACAATCATCCAGTTATATTTACAGGTTCTTATGTTTAACCATGAAAATATTATGATAATGTAAAAAGATAGGTAGATATAGATGATAAAATAAAAATTATATAGGAACAAATATATAATTTAAAAAAGTTATTTTGGAATAAGATGTGAAAAACAAATTTATTTTATGGGATCAATGAGAATAATTAAAATAATATCTACCACAACATGAAATTATAAACACCCTTTGTTTTTAGGCAATCCATTCCCCTTAATGTCTGACCTTACCTAAGGTGATTTATTTTTCGATAATAGTTTCTGTTAAATTTGAATCAAATAAAAACTGATAACTTTATTGTAGTGAAATTTTGAAGGTGATTTTTTTATGATTTATATATATCAATATTCAGTAATTTCCTTACTGTAAAAGGTACAATGTATAATATTCAAGTCAATATTATACACAGTTAAGGAAGTATAAAAGATAACATGACATTAAGGATTCATGTATCCTATGAGCTGATCACTAAGATACCTATTTCCACTGATTATATTGATGTTTTCATGATCAAAATTTCTGTTGGATCCTTTATAAAATCTATTTTAAATCTTATAAAAATATATGATAAAAATGAGGAGTATCCTTTATGATTTATTTTATATGATTTTTGTACAATTAATGATTTTTTTTTGAATTAGTGTATGTTATTATATAAGGAGAAATTGAAATGGTATTGTATGGTTGAGTCAAGATAATCTAAAGTATCAAATATTATATCAAAATGACCTTCTGAGGGAACCTTTACCACACCAATTGAACTACCATATTTAGTAATGTTATATGTTCCTATAGATACAATGTTCCCAAAAAGAAATATGGATTATATTTAATATTAAGAAAAAATGTATGAATATGCCAATAATTATATGACTCTTCTTGAGAATTTGAGTAAAATTCTCATTCAAGAATAGTTTGGAGCCTTAGTTATGATTTTATAAATGAGAAACATTTTCATAATTTAATTTTTCAAAAATTTATTTATTATATTTATTAAATTTTAATACTAATATTATTTTCTATAAGAGTATATATCACCCAATTTTAAAGGGAAGACCATATGATTAATAAATTCGATTCACTAGTCCTCATAAAACTTCTGCATAAAATAATAACGAATGAATATTAAATTTTAGTAAAATCATAGAAATTATTCAGAGTGTTTAAAAGAAAATAATTCAAAATGGGATTTTATTAATACCTATAATGAATTAGTAAAAATATACAATCTAATAATATAAACTATATATTTATTTTTTTCATTACTTATTTTAGTTTTTGTTAGGAATCCCTAGATACTCATTGTGATAAATTTGGATAGTTCAAACATATATATTATAGATCAAATTTGATGTTTCCAATTGGATTATAGTGCTGAAGTTGTATTATTTTTCAATAGAGTTTTAAATATATTTTTATAAAAGAAATTCAATGTATGGTAGATTTGGGTGATGTATTAAGAATAAATCCAATAAGACAATAAATTTTTTAATCAAGTTATAAAAAATAAAGTCGATGAGTGGTGAAGTTGGATGATAGAGTAAGAATCCAATTGTTGAAGAAAAAGTGAAATCTAAACATACATTGATCAGTAAAATAGATTAAGTATTCATATAAATTGATGGGTATAGTAAATTGATGTTGTCATTGAATATTTAATTATTGATCACAACTTATATTTGTAATGAAATTTTTATGAGTTTTCTGCTACTTTTTAGAATCTCTTTAAATGTGATGATTATTAAGATGATCTTCAAGTGAAATATAAGTGATAATGTTGGGTGAGTATTTTTTATAAATGTTTTTATGGATTGAATAAGCTTCCTTTCGAATTGTTTTCTTGAAAAAAGTTTTATAGTAGCAACCAAAATTTTTTAAAATAGATTAAAAGTATTGGATAAAATCTAGATATGTTATAAAGAAACCATCCTGGGATGATCTAGATTAAAATTTGTTCAATATAATAAAGAACATATCTTAGATGAAAGTTTTTCAATAAATATTTGAGGTTTAAATTAAAAGGAGGTGAATCTTATAGAAATACTCTAAATCGATTATTTAAATAATGAAAATAGTTAGAACAAAGTTGAAGGGGTTTGTAATTATTTTGATAATCACTATAATTATTTTGAGTTTTTATGAAGTTTTTTAGATTATTTGAGAATTATTTGTAAATATCTAAAGTGATTAAATGATTTTTTATTGCATCGAATTCTCATGTTTTTAGTTGAAAAATTATTACATGTTGAAAACAATGTAAGATGACTTCTTTTCCTTAACACTTTAGATTTTGTAAGATGTTTTGATTTCTCAAAATATATTTTGGTTGGGGATTATGATTCTTGAATCATTGTACGATTGTAAATGCATCACATAATTTTTTCGATGACTTTTTGAGATACAAATTCTTTATAGGATAATAGGACACATTGTTAGATATCAAGAATTCAAAAGATAACCTGGTGTCTTATGAGATGGGGAAATTATAACATCTGCACAATTTCTTAACATATCAGGTTTTCATAAGATAGCTTTATTTAATAAGATATGTAAACATCATAAGATACGATGGGTTAATAAGATACTAAAAACTCATAAGATAAAATCATTTTATAAGATACTAGGAGTTTTTAAGACATATATATCTCATAAGATATCAGGTATTCATAAGATGTTTTTATTTCATTATAAGATATTGAGGTGTGTGTAAGATTAATGATCCAAATAATATATTTAGTTAATAATATTTGTGTTGGGAACTGATGATATCTACTTCATATAATATATGTGACTTTATCATAATATCTTCTTATGTATAAAAAATATTACTCTGTAAAAAAGTTATAATTCTATAACACATAATACTCTAAAGAACTTATATCTACGGATTCCAAATCAGTTCTTTAATGATCTAATCAACATTATTCTTTGTTAAGACATGATTCAAGCTAATCTTTGTAGAAGATGAATGAGATGATTATAAGGATGATACTTTTAATTTATATTGTGATATTCAAATGAAAATATTTGAAAATCAATGTTGGTGTTGAAAATTGACATTAATTTAAATGAGGCATGATCTATTTTGAAAGGATTAAAAAAATAAATTGGGATAAAAAATTTCATATGATAGACTAATATTCTCACTATAAGAAGGAATATCTAGCTGAGAATGAGTGTTCTAGACTCCAAATTTGTTTTGATGAATAAATTTTATACAGTCCTAGAGATTTTTTATTTGAATATATTTTTGAATATTTTTGAGAATAAAATTCTCAATACTACTATCATAATCTCTAGAATATTTATTCTAATATGAATAAAAAATTATAAATTAAAATATGAAAGTTATTCTTAGAATTTTATAAGAGATAAGTAGTTTTTTAGTAGAGTGACATTCCTTGATCGTGGGTGAACACCCACGTGAATCCATTGAAAAAAAGATAGGTAGATCACCATTTTTATTTCATATATATTTTTTACTTAAAATATAAATAATATATTCTCTAATCTGATGATATAAAATTGTTTAAGATATGTGGGAGATTGGGTACATAAAGAACAACTAAGTAACCAATTGTATAATGGAAAAAAATATAGCCTCTCTTATAATTTGTGAGATATATCACTCTATTTGAGATAAAGAGAATAATATGATATCCTTATGAGAAAAAATAACCATATCTATATTAAATAACAATATATATCCAACATAGTTATTCTAGAATGATCTAATGTGTAGAAGTAAGATACTAAAAAGAATAATCAACTAGTTCACATACCAGTTCACGTTATAGTCACTGTCACATAAGTGATAAAGTGAAGAATAAGAAGAATATATAAGAAAGTATGACATGAATTTAAACTATATTATATTTTATTAGATATATAATAATTTTATGATAGAGTTGATAAGACCACAAAGTATATTTAAACTAAGACTTGGGAACAATGAAGTGTATTGAGGAAAGAGTGAAAAATAGTTTGAAAGAACATCAAAATGTAATTGGAAGACTCTATGTTGAGGATAAAGAGACCTGAATATGGTAATTATTTTTACCTTTTCCTAAAATAATATCTACTTCAAGAGTTTGGGAGTTTAATAAACTAGTCAGAAGACTGAATCCCTATGGGATGATGGAAAATAAAAATCATAGTAGGATGCTTTCTAATCAAAGATATGGGATGATACCTGAACCTATATGAAGTGTATGGTAATGTATTGGGTTTTGGATAATACCAAACCAAACCACATGTAATTTATTTCAATATTAGAAAATGTTGAAATCCTAAGAGAATTAAGGAGTATATTTATTGAGTGGGTTTAAACCATGTTAAAATACAGTGTATTCCTATTTAATTTCTATAAAAGTATACTTGTGTGTGTTTATTATTGGTTAAAGAAAATACATCTATATATTCTAACTGTAAATAGAGGTTCAAATAAAAAATGGTATAAAAATATAAAAAAAATATTTTGAATTTTCTAAAAGCTTTATCCACATAAGATTTACACACCTCTTAGGTGTATGGAATGGGTTATTTATATTTTTAATTTGAATAAAAGAATAGGGTTAAATGTTATTATATATAAAAAACTTTATGACTTTGTGTTTTTTAGAATATATGAATTTAATTTTTTAATTGTTTCCTAAAGTTCCTTGGATGTAGAATTATACTTTACTCCTTTTGTAAAAAATATACAGGTATTGAAAAAGAAATTGAAAAAAGTAATTTATATCTATGAATATTCGGAAGAATCCAAATATGGATGAGGAACAAAAACTATATATGGGTACTCAAAGTGGTAAATTTTATATTAAATTTGTTGAATATGATTCCTCAAATGAATTACATACAAGTTGTGAAGAAGATGAGTTAAATAATTCACTTAGTGTTTTTTATTTTAGAATAAATAATAATCATAATAATATTCAAATTAAATTTTTATATTCATATTTTTTATATTAAAAGACTTAAAAAAGTAAATAAACAAATATATAAATAAGAATACCTAATAATATATTCATTGGACACAAATCTAAGTAGATGTGACACTCCCACCAAACATGTAATAGCCATAGATAAGTCTGTTTCATTTTTTAATGAAAGAGTTTCTTTAATTGATGAAGAAATTAAAAGAACTTATTGTGAGAAAGTGTTTTTTGAGAATGTAATTAATTAATTAATCTATTTGTTGTAAAAATTATACAAAATCCCTAATAATTTCAAGGAATATTAGTTTGATACTAAAATAAAGAAAATAAAAGAGATGGATAATTATCTTCAAGAGATAGGTACGTTGCATATGGATCTGTAGAGTACGTCAACAAGAGATATGAAAAATAGTTGAAAGAACATAAAGAACAGCAAAATATTATTGATCTTAAATGTATAGGGTTATATGTAAAGATGAATAACATGAGAACATATATGTTGTATCATAACAACATTCTCATAAGATAAATGATTCAAAAAAATTTCTAGAAATTAATATTTCAACAAATCCGACTAAAATATATATAAATAAGAGAATGAGATAATCTATTGATAAAACCACTACATTATTTCAGAGGATGGTATACTAAAAATGATATAAATCTGGTTACACTGATTTTTTTAACTCTTATTGTAGTATTAAAGTAAAAAATATAGACAAACATGGAGGGAAGATCATGTTGAGAAACCCACTAATATAACAAGTTTCCATGTGAGCAAGTTCAAGTACCTAGTACCCAAAAATAGAGACTAATTGTGTGTGCTTTCCACCCCAAGAATATTAAGGTTCACATGTTATAAAATTTGGGAAAACCACTTCAAAAGAAAAAAGAATAAGACAAGTTGGAAGATAGTTTTTCTATAGGATGTTTGGTCATATGGCCATTCATTTATTGCATAATATGTTATTAAATAGAATTTATATAAGGGTTGATTTAAGGGGGAGAAATTTTGAAGGATATAGAAGAATTTTACTCTTAATTAGACTTCACCTATGAAACAAAATTTATCATACAAGATAAGATTTGGGTGATTAGATTTTTTTGAGTAATGTAATAGAAGTGGTAACAATGATGAAGAGTAGTGGTGTGTACCAATCCAAAAAATTCCATATACTTATGTGAAGAAAATAACCTAATAAATAAGTAATGGGGTAACATATAAATTAATGTCTACCTTATTGGGTGAATAAAATAATAAAGTTGATTAAAACTCTAAAGAATTCAGTGAATAATGCTTTTCAAGATGCCTCTATAAAGAGAATATTCTTCTATTATAGTAAGATAGGATATATCATGGACTATTGAAAAGAGTAATGGATATTAATTTAAAAGGGATAATGTTTTAATTGATAAGGAAATTACCAATATTATAAATAAATAGTAGGATTGGTTTGAATAAATAGATTCAACATAAAGAATATGAATTTTCTAAGGGGTTTTCCAAAAATGGTTAACTAAAGACTATAGAATATGTGTGTGGGAGGTGTAGTAAGTCATGAAGAACTATTATGAATTTTATGTAATGGATTCAATAATAATATAAATTATTAAATAATAAGGGGAAGGTACATTTGAATCCCAATACCAAGACTATTTCAACTAGATGTTAGTCTACACAGAAAAGCAAGAGTGAGCATATGAGAAATAAATGTTTGATAATATGGCTAGACGAGTTTGAAATAAATAAGAATATTGTTCAAGATAAAAGAAATAAAATTATTTTCTAGATATATTTAAAAAGTTTCTTCCAAATAAGAATAAAATTTAAGAGAAAAAATCAATGCTCCCAAAATAAGATCATATATAGAAATCCAATGACAAATAAAGTTTGAGGGTTTTGGGTATTTTATAATTTCACATAAACGAGTTTTTATGTTTATAAATAGGTATCAACTCTATTTTACACAAAAGGAGCTCATGGAAACTCAAAATATTATTATAATATTCTAGGATGAAAATGATATACTATAATAATTAGGGTATTAAAGCTAAAAAATGGAGTAGTGAATTAATTCCTGGTCATTATATTATTGTCAAATATAAATATCATGAAGAATATAAAATAATTATCATCGAAAAGAAGATCAACTATGGTGAAATATTTAGAACATCCCATTATTGAGAGATATAAAAGAAATCAATCTATAAAATTTATTACCTCTTGAAAATTATTAAAATCTAGACAGAACCTGAAAAAAATCATAATATGAGGACTGATTTTCACTCATGAATTTTTTTTTATTGATTTATATTGAATCTGGTTATGAAATGATGATTTATTTTCTAAAAAAATGATAGAAAAAAAATGTTAAAATGGATGTTTTAGATATGTTTTTTGAAGTTCAATGATAATTCATACAAAGTATTGAAAATATGTCTTATCATCCTATGAGAAGAAAAGGATGAGTTGTTAATAAATAATGGATAGAACATGAATATCTTTGTTATCTAAATTGAAAACACTTTTTTTCAACATTTATTTTACCACGTTGAGTTGGAGTTAATTGGTTAATGTCACATTTTTATGAAAAATGTGGAGTAACCATTTTATCATGTGAAAGATTAGTTATTCTCTCAAAAAGTGAGAGAATAAGGAAATGAAGAACAAAATGGGAGAAGATGATTCATAAATTCATAATAGTAAATGGGAGAAAAATTATCTCTTACAAGACCTTCCTTATAGCTATTGTGTCAATAATGGGGAGAAATATTTTTCCAAATTTTCATTTATTATCAATAAGGGGAAGAAGAGAAACATTTACATAAAAGTAAAATTAGTTTTGGTAAAAAAATATAAAGGGGGATATTAAATAAACCAAGTGAATTATGGAGTTGGTGTTGTATTTGTTATCAACAGAGTTATCAATAAATTTATATAAAAGAAATTTAATGTGTAGTGATATTAGATGATGATGTAATAATCCTCCAACATAAGTCAATATGTTTTACAATAGAGTTGTAGAAAATAAATTCAATGTTTAGTGAAATTGGGTGATGGAGTAAGAATCCACACACTTAAGAAAAAATGAATGTTATCCATATATTTATGGTTAAAATAGATTAAATATACCCATTAATTAGTGGGTAAACTATATTAAATATTCCATTTTATATAAAATGTTAAATCACTAATTATATTGGAAAAGGTATTCGGTAGAACTGATTTATACATCATGAGTATCCCTTTAAATATGATGATTATATAGATGATATTCAAGTTAAATAAAATTTAAAAAGTTATAGAAGTACTATCTACAATAGTATACAAGGATTAGAGAAGATGGATATTGAATTACATTATTGAAATAACTTGGATAACTATAATTAAATTTACTAAAACGAGTTCAAGATATTGGAGAAATGATAGTTCATATATTAAGAACCCATCATGGGATGATATAGCATGAAGATTATTTATTATGGGAAAAATATATATTTTATTAATATGTTTGAATAAATAATTAAGGAAAAAATTAAAATGTAATTATTATTATATAAATACCTAAATTTGATTATTTAAATCCTATAAACACATTGAAACCAAGATAAATGGGTTTGGAATTATTATGATAATTCGAAGATTTATTTGGATAAATGATGATTTTTTTGATATTATTTAAGAAGTCCATGTGAAAATACTAAGTGATTATATGATAATTTTACAATGATTGAAATTATGGATCTTTTCAATGAAAATGGATAAGGGTTAAAAAAATTGTATGATAACTAATTTTATATGATACTTTAGATTTCAAATGATGTTTTGGGTTCTCATAAGATAGTTTAGATTGTACGTAGGAAACTTGGATCTTTATAAGACAATACTAGTAGTGTGTAGGATGTTTATACGACTTCATAAGATATGAATACATCATATGATATTAGGAAACTTTATAAGATATATATACATTGTAATCTATCTTGATCTCATATGATATGGGGAATTCATAAGGTATGAACTTTTTTATAAGTTTTTGGGTTTCAATAAGATATCTCAACTTCAATTGATATAGAAAATTCATAAGATACAAGAGGATTAACATATATCATGATCTTATAAGATAAAACCATTTCATAAGATATAAATATTTTTTAGGATAGCTAAAGTTCATAGACATATGGATCTATTAAAATATTAGATCCCTATAAGATGTTATGGCTACTTTTTAATATATTGTGGTGTATATAAGATACATGAGTTTCATAAGATATTTACAAGTGAGATATTTCTAAGGTGAATGTGATATCCATTTCGCATAAGATATGCACTACAACCATTAGATATTTTTAATTCATAAGATATCATACTTTATAAAAATTTGGGAATTCTTGGATACTAAATATTCTAAAGTGCATATAAAATTTGACGCTAATGTTTTACTTTCATGATGAGACAATCATGATGTTTTTAATCTATTATTTCAAATATGATTTAATGAAGATAAATGAGACAAATATGAGGAGATAAATGTTCCTTTATATTATGATTTTAAAATGATAATATTTTTAATATCAATATTGGTGATAAAAATAGAGATTAATTCAGATGATGGACAAGATAATTTTTCAGGGATTTAAAAATCTCAAAATCAATTTTTATTCTAGATGTGGTATGAGAAACTAATCCAAAAAATGCGATACAATAGATCAAGATAAGAATTAATTCCCCCAATGAGAATTTGATTTAATGTATGATTTTTATACATTTGTGGAGATTATTTTTTAAAGGATATGTGTGGAGTATTCTAGAGAATATATATCTAGACCCTGATGGGTGAATATCTAGAAGAATTATTTGGCTGAGAATAAAAATGAGAAATAAAAAGAGGAAGGGTAATCAAATAATTTTTTTTGAGATAATAATTTTTTTTAAAATTCAAATATTTCTTGATCATCGTTATACACCCATGTAAAGACATAGGGAAAAAGAGAGGAGGTTAACACTTTTTATTTGGTGGATATTTTATATAAAAATATATAAAAATATATGTTGTTATATGATTATATAAAACGCTTCGATGTAGTGGGAGATGATATTCTTAAACATCAACTGTGTCAATTATTGTTTAATAGAAATAATGTGATCTCCATTATGATAAATACTAACATGCATGAATTCTCAATGATCTTTTATTGGATGTAAAAGGCCTTGAAGACAAATATGTGAAGACCAATGATTAGATTTTGAGTAATATTTTGAAACTCAACAACCTAAAAATAAAAATGTTAGAGAGAGTTATTTTTGTAACTAGAAGGGTTTATAAACCCCTCTAAATATATTAAAAGAGGTTATGATAAACTTTTTCTAAAGTGGCTAGTGTATGTTGTTAGTGGTGGTTTTCATGAAGCACTTGTAAGGTAAATAAAATTAGTAGCGGTTATTTTATAGGGGGTTTAAACCCCCTTTAATTATTTAATATTGAAATATAAAAAACTTTTGTGGCTGTTTGAATAATTTTTTTCATAAGATATTAGGGGTGGTTGAAAACCACTTGTAATTAATTTTTTAACGCTATTTTCATGGTGGTTTTGAACTGCCTCTAAATTTTATTTTAAAAAATATAAGGTGTGGTTTTAACCCCAAATAATAACATTTTCTTGTGTTTATTTTTCATGCATCCATCTCCTGTTCTACATCGACCCGGTGCCTACCCATTATGTGCATCCCTCTCTTATTCCTCACAATTCCACCCAATCCCTCTACTGTACCCCATCCAAACACCTGCACATCCCTCCCCTATAACAGACCTTGACACCATGCTCCCCATTTAAACCCCCACCGATGGGTTTCGAACTTGGGTTCCCAAGTTTGACATCCAGTTCCCCCAACCACTCTTATATATTGATATTCTACTTATATTATGCTCATGGTGTTATTTTTATATATTTCTATACTTATTAAAATAAATTTTATTTTTAGGATATATTTAAATACATATAAATATATTATCAATATATTCATTTATAAATCATTAATGTATACATATATTTATAAAATAATGTATACATTTGTATAAATTAATGTATTAATATTATACATAAAATTATAAATTAATGTATTTATATTATGTTTATATTGTATTATGTTTAGACATTTTTATAAACTATATATTTATATGTGTAAATTTGTTTATTGCATATATTTAATACATATACATATATTAATATTAATATTAATATAAATATATGTAAATTCATATATGTAAATATATATTTTACATATAATTATAATTTTATTAATGTTATGTTTGTAAACATTTATTTATATAAATTATTTATATAATTAAACATATATTTATATATCATATACATGTTTATATATTGATAATATATATTTTTTAAATGAGTAAAAATATATATTTTATATATTAAAAATAAATTTATTTTTATACAAATATATATATTATATAAGTAATATTTACATTATATATATAATATAATTTAATATATATATATATATATATATAATTTTACCCATATTTATATATAAATATATTTTTAATATATATATATATATATTAATATTATGAATAAACATATATATTTAATATATTAATTTGAATACTTATCTGTATATTAATATAAATATATATATATAATTTATTTATATATTTAATAATAGGATATATATATATGATATAAAAAATAATCATTTAATATAATATAATATAATATATATATATTTATATAATTATTTTTACATACATACATTTGTGTTTTTATATATATTTGTATTTATTTAATGTATTTATATAATATGTTTATAATTTATTTTAATATATTTATATAATTTTTTATAAGACATAAGCACACAAAAATTATATATTATGACATATTTTAAAATAATAAAAATATTATAGTGGGTTAAAACCCGCTATAATTATATGCACATATTTGTAAGTATCTTTATAATATATTATTATTATTATATAAAAATTATAAAAACTATAAAATGTTTTATATGACACATTTTTAAAGAAATTATATTTATATATATATTTATATCATATAATTATTTTATAATTTTATAATTAATAATATATGAAATTTAATTTTATTCAAATAAAAATATATTGATGTATATGTTATAAAATTATATTTATGTGTAAATATAAATACGAAAAAATATGATCTTATATATTTCTATAAAATATTTAAATAAAGGTTTATATTGTGTTTTAATTATATATATGTGAAATTTTTTATGAAAATAGAGGGGGTTTTAAATCCCAACTAATCTCATTGATTAACAACAATTATCAACCCCCTCTAATTTCTTAATGTTCAAGGGGTTGCGAAACACCACTATTTTCATAAAAAAAATCCTATAATATATATATATATATATATATATATATAGACTCTAAAATCTAACCAAATATAACACACACACACACACACATATATCACCTTTAACATCCAACCAAATATATAGTGCCACTAATTATTAAATTAGTAGTGGTTTTTCCATAACTGCTTGTAAAATAAAAAATATATTAAAAAAATAAAGAAAAAATTTAGATGTGATTGTTATCACACTATAATTTTGATGATTATTTGAGGTTGTTCATAACCTCATATATATTATATAAAAGATTAATTTATAGGGGGGTTTTTCATAACCCCCTCTAAATAACCGTCACTAATCAGCTATTTTTTGTAGTGTAGGAAATGTAATGGAGATCGAGTTACAATCGGTTTGAAAGAATTTTTTTTGAAGGATCTATATTGAGAATAATAATATCTAAATATATTTATTCTGGGATATCATTTACTAAAATAAGATCTATATAATGTGGTTGGAAGTCTATTATACCCGTAAAGAGACTAAAATACATTAAGAATTTGGAAAACAATAAAGCACGGTGGGATGTTGTGTGATGAAATAGACTATAAAATACCTGAATAATATTAAAGTGTAGAGTAAATACCCATCTTAATATATTCCCTACCCAACCCATTTTTAATTTACATCAATATTACTAGTGTAGAATCAATAACTTGGACATCTTGAGAGTTGCATGGAGTAGGTTTCCCAGGAGGGGTCGAACCTTGTAATAACATCATGTGGTGCTCTTATTTTCCATACTACATTGCATGTGTATGTTGTTTATTGGTTAAATAAAACATTTTCATAGGTTCTAAATAGAAACCTAGGCTCAAATAACAAAGGGAGTAAAAATAATGTAAAAGAACATTTGGAATTCGGTAAAAGATTTAACCACACCCGATCCCCCTAGATTGTATATACCGGTTCACTCAGATGTACAAAATTAATTATTATCACATAAATCAGCCAAAAATTATGTCTAATAGGAATTTTTAATACACTAAATTCACTAATTAAAAAATAATCGTCAAATTATTTGTTTTATACTTTGTTTTGACAAGCATTTCGTTATGATGGGGTGATGTTCATTTACCATCAAAACTATTTCTTGAGGATGGTGAATGCATATAATAAACCTATATATTTCTATGGGTGGATAAGTATTAGGATATATATATATATATATATATAATATTTCCATATCAAAATATATATCAAGATAACATACATATTTTCCTCAATGTTTCTATAGTGTAAAAAAATTAATCAAATCCATTTTCATTATTAAATTTTTAAATATATGAAAACATCATATTGCATTCATAAACTGACATGCTTAAAGATGTATTTTTGAATGTAACTACAATTTCATTTAAAATATTTATTAAAAGTATTTTTATCTAGTACTTCATAAATAGTAATAAATAAACATATTCAAAATATTAAACAAATGTTTTTGGAATGAGTGGGAAACATACATGGTGTCAGAATGTTTTCCCACATCATTATAGGTTGAATTCATATCATGATTTTATTATTTTATTCTTCAATGAACATGGATAGGTGGGTTGTATACTACTTACTTAGATAGTTTTCCTATAATTTATTATAATTACTAGTGAAATTAATTTTATTATTATGTGATTGGAATGGTGTTATGTGATCTAGAATATTGACTACATTAAATAATAAAAAATAATAGTGTTGACTAAAAAATCATAAAAAATTGCGTGTTTTCAATAAAATGTATAGTTAAATTCAATTTTTTTTCACATAGTCAAAAATAAGAAAATATTCTTGGATTTTTAGAATTTTTAAGAAAAAATTGGCTATTCGATTGTGACATGTCACCTCAAGGGAAATAAACTTATAATAACGTTTTTTTAAAATATACATCTTTTTAAAGACTCACTAATTAATTTATCATTTTTTTCAAAAACTAGCATGTTTTACTAAGTAAATCATGAGCAAGAAATTATTTTTATTAGAAGAAGTTTTGTAGAAAAACTATGTATATGTAATGGTTGTGGTTTCAAAACCAATATAATAATGAATGTGGTTGTTTAACATTTGATAATATTCTAAAATATAGTGGTTAATATAATCACCCAAAAATATTTATCTATGGTTATTTCATTTTTTTTCTCTAAACTAGTTTCACTTACAACCAATGTGAATTTATTAGTAGTAATGTTTCAATTTATAGATATATATTGATAGTATATAGTAGTGTCTTAAATGACCTCCAAATACTAGAAAAAATCATTAGAAAACAACATGCATTTGAATATGCTACCACCAAAATTTTAAAATAAAAATATATCTACAACATATAGAATTTTATACTTTCAATAGTAAAATATGATAAAACATATTTTTTTTTGAAAATTATCACAATAGTTTTTTAAAATAAAAACAGATATAGTTAATTTTAATGATGCATATTTTTTCCACTATGCCCCAGACCACTCGACCGATGATCGGGAAAGTGTTAGCTACATGACCCAGACATGCCTCCCCATATTCTAGAGGCTATAAACTTGTAGTAAGGGTCTAGGGTATTACCATGGAGGTAATATAACATCTTATCAGAGTATCCAACATTGGAAATAATTAAACAACATCCATAAATGAAAGTTAGATTATGTGTGATCAATAAAACAATAATGTTATAACAAAATGTAATGCAATTCATAGACTCAAGGTTATAACATATACATCATTTGGTCACACATTAGGATAATAATATATATAAATTAAATGAAATACAATAAATGATATTAAGTATTTACTTCCATCACCAATACTCACCTCATCCATACCTCCAAATCTCATTCTATCGATCCCACTCAATTTTGCAACACCATGCCTCTGTGCTACATGATCCTGCGACTAGTGAAGTCTACTCAGGTACCCAAGTGTCATGGATTCCTTACCAGGGTGTGTCTAAAAATTATTAGGTCACCACCAAAATGATATCTAGCATAACTATCAATGTAGTGTAAGTTCAATGTCACATTCTTAGCTAAATAAATAAATTAAAAAACTAAAAAAGTATAAATAAATTATCATTGTCAATCCTCAGTTTCTAACGTGACACTTGAAATCGATAATACCTACTTTGGATTATTCTAGAGTGTCTTTGAGTATATCAACCACTTTGGGAAAATATACCAGTCCATGGAACTATAGTATTAACTTGAAAGGTGATCCATGTAACACTATATGATTTTAAAACAAGAACATTGTGTTCAATAACATATACGACACACAACATAGAGCATAAAAGAAACATGAAATATAGTATTTAAATATGACCACTATAACCCAGCTCAAAAGTTGGGGGGAATGAATATGATGAACTAAATTTTTAAAGGAATATGTTTTATACATGTATTAAATAAATTAATTGTTTATCAATTAGGATGAAATTAATTTAAAAATTATTTAAAAGTAAAATTATTTTTTTTCCAATTTTTTTCTTTATGTGTACAATGTGTTTTATATTAATAAAATAAATTAATCACTATTGGTAAATTAAATTTATTTAAATTTAAATATTTTATCATATTTTTTATCATTCATTTAATATTTTTTTAGGTGTGGGATAAGAATAAATCCAAATTTATGCTCAAAAACTGCACTTCCTTAAAAATAATTTTTTGTCAAATTTACAGACCTATTTTAAAATTTATTTATATCAATTTATTAAAATTTATTTATTTAAATGAAATAAATATTTTAAATCATCATGTAAAAATTATCATAGAGTGAATTTTGTATATCTTTCTGAAAATATTATCATTGTTGATGAATAGTGAAAAATATTGATTTTTATTAAAAATTTCATTTCCATCTAAAGAATTTACAAAGTTACATTTTTTAACATGTATTAAAAGTAACATTAGATAAAAAATATTTTTATTAATCTAATTTTGGTCATTAGAATCAATTTAAATTTGAATCTTGATATAAAATATTTTTTTGTTTTAGAAAACTTTTCTCTAGAATGTTGTTTTTCTATGATCCTCCAGGAATAATTTTAAATTAAAATATTCTGCATATATAATTTTAATTTGAAAAAATGGATATAATGTTTGTAATAAGAACAATTTATATCAATTAATAAGGTTAATATCATGTTGGTTATTGTTTAATAAAAAAAATAGAAAAAATTAATTACTATAGTTAAGGTTAAAACGAGTTTAAAAGGGGTTAAAATAAATTGATAAGGATAAAAATGAACTAAAAAATGTTTAATTATTATTTTATGTAAATATTTAGACTTTATACCATCTATGTTTCAATAATGACCCATTTTGATCATTTTTCCATGTGTTAAAAATGGTTATATATTTTTCATTTCAATAATTTCAGGTGTGTTGTCTCCACCACATATAAAAGGGAACACTCAGTCCTCTCCACTTAATATATTAACATTATCTTAGTTCATACAATACCTATAAAAATAAATTCCATAAATCCTTACTAATGACCCAGATTCCTTTTATTGATCATAAAACTAATCTAAGAAGCTTTTACTTATGAAAATAAAGGGGATGTCTAAAGAAGAGGTATAGTTATTAATCATTATTTCATTTTATTTCTTCTTATAACTCCTTTAAATATCCATGAAATATGATAAAAAATGTGAAAAATATATTAAATATATTTTGAATGAATTATGTTAATGTAATTAAATATGTATATCTCTTTTTCTAATAAATGGGAATGAAACTGTCAATTTTGTGTAAGGCGGACTACCACCTTGTAAACTGATATAATTCATTTTACATCACTACCTATCAGGGATGGATATAATTATAAATTTAATGTTTATATATGATATATATTACATAATTATATGTATATAATTATAATATCACATCTACCATCTTTCCTTTCAATCCTTTGGAATGCGATAATGTCACTTGTGTGTACGCGTAGACTACTCCCTCCAAGAAGCGATGCGACTAATTTTTTAATTTTATTTTGAAATATAGGGTAATAAGGTTAGATATAATGTATACATATGAGTAATATGATATAGTAAATACTATGTAAATTTGAATTATTTTTTACCTTTCTTTCACTCTATCCGTCTAAAAGTGAAAACAACGTTCATGCATATGCATGCACCACTGTCTCAATGAACAATGTAATTAATTTTTTAATCTATAATTTATATGAAATATTATAAATATTTATATAATGAATATATATGATATTTATATCATTATTAATTTTCATTATATGAATAATCCATGATAAATTTACATGGACTGAAACTTCTGACCCAAATGATATAGAAAAAATAAAATAGTCATCACTCAGAATACATATTTTAATAGGAAATTACTAATAAACGGGTGAATGAATGTTATAAGTATATAATATATGGTATTATATATATGATAATGGTTTTTTAATATATTTATAATAAATTAATATTTATTATATTGGTGTTTTAAAGACATATGAATGAAATCAGATCTAAGGTAAGGGTTTCATGTATCGCTTTTACTTCCATGATACATACTCCATATTACCCACATATTTATTTGTTTTTATGTATATATTTACCCAATTATATTTTATATCTTTAATATAATTATCTTCTTGGTATTTAAAGTTTCATTTGATTTTTTGGGGTGTATGATTCAAAAACATACCAAAATAGTAAAGGTATATTTCACAATCTCATCCTTATTCAGTATTGTTTATGTTTAGGTATCCCTTAGGAGTATTATTTGGTATTTATAGATTAAATAAAATATAATTTATTATAATATGTTTATTAATAAAAATTTAATGAAATATTAATATTTATCTTTATTTGGTATATAAAATTTTATTATAAAACATTTTTTTTAAGAAAAGATGAATGTATTTCAATATTTGGTTGAAAACTGAATTTCTTCCATATCCATGTTTTCTAAAAATATTTTAAATATTGTTTTTAAAATTATATAAATGATTTATTATATTCATTTTTAACCTTGTTCGACTTTTCCAATTTTTTTTGAATTGAATAATCTTTCCATTTTCAATAAAAGGTACTTTTTAGCCTTTTGTAACAGTGTGAAAAGAATTTTTTTTAAATGCATGACATGTATGTGATTACCATAGACAATGACCACTACTTGTTATAAAGTTACTATGATAATTTTATAAGGTTCATTTCAAATAAATGTTTTTTATTAATATTTACGAATTATTATAGAAATTAAATAATTGATTTCAAAGTGAAAAGGGAATTTTCATGAATAATTTTTATAGTGATATTTTTAATGTTTTTT
Source organism: Viscum album (assembly GCA_963277665.1). Classification (NCBI taxonomy): domain Eukaryota; kingdom Viridiplantae; phylum Streptophyta; class Magnoliopsida; order Santalales; family Viscaceae; genus Viscum; species Viscum album. The sequence goes on along the minus strand of OY728148.1, from coordinate 651,995,843 downwards.
CATCTATGTTCACATACTTCATTGAATATTAGGATCAGGATATACTCTAATGATATCATCTACTTTATTTACTTCCATGCTTTATGATAAGTTTGACTAGGGATACACATGTTTCATACTATCTTCTATGTTACTTGGGATCCTCTATGATGATTTTTATTGATTAGGGATTGAATTAACATTTTTATTATCATTTATCAATTCAAAAGTTTATATTGATTATATCTACTAAAAAGAGAAATTATTAACACTTCATACAATACTTTTTCAATATGATTTTTACATTTATTATGTTCCTTACCTTTCATATGAAATATTCATTGTACTTAATAAGTAGTAGGTGGGGCATGATATAAACCCTTAGTTCATCGGTAGGTCACATAAAAAACATTTTATTGGGTATTTGGCCAAGGGCTTACCCACTTTTTAAAATTTATTGTCATGAGGCCTTGATGGTAAGTTTATAATGCTCTAAATTGTTTATTTTCATATTATGTGATTAATGATTATTATCCATGTGATTATTTGATTAGTTATAACATCCATGGACAAGTTTCAAGACCATGTCATTATTTATAGGGAATTATTTGATTATCATTTATTATTACTATATTATTCATTATACTCGATTTATTGATTTAATTTCATGTGTTTTCATATATTTAACTTTCTATATTGAATTTTTCTTATTTATTCATGTTAGATTATGCTGTATGCATTCAATTAATGACAATATGAGATCACCCCATTCTTATATTTCCTTTCCCCATGATGCTGGGAAGTATATTATGATTCATATAAATAGGTATGCTCAAGGGATTAATGGTGTAATAAAAAATACTGTGTTGTATTTTAAGTTTTCAATTGTAATGTGAAATTCAAGTATGTATCTAGTTTTCAAATACTATTAAACTATTCGATCCTTTAGGAGGTGATCACTTATATCTTACAACTAAGTAATAATGTAACCACTGAATCTGGAGAACTGGGGTCTGGTACTTTATAGTTGGAATCAGAGAAAGTTTATTAGAATCCTTGGGAATTAGATTTAAAAAAACACAGATTAGGGAATATAGCCATCTAACCTACTTTGAGGATAAGTTAAAGTACAAGATACCATCATAATATTTTTTAAGGTATGTATTATTTAGTTTTCCTAGGAATAAATCCCATTCTAGATAATTTAATTAGATGTGGACCTACTCCTTGTCATGATTAACTTATGGCTATTTCATGGAATTTATTTTAACTATTAATTAAAGTGATTAGAAGTGTTAAAATAATTTCACACAATGTTTAGACAGGTTGCATAAACATTCTATAAAAGATCAATGACAATATATATATATATATATATAGGAATCACCCATTCTTCTATAATATATTTTCTACAGATGATGAATAAGATCTTCTTGGATATATATAATGCCATGAAATTAAATATAAGGATCCTAGTAAAATAATATTTTATATACATGAATGATATTTGTATAGTTTCATGAATTTATATTTATTTCTCAAAATTTCAGGATGGTTTTTACAAACATGAGAGAATGCATGCATGTGAATAGTTTCTTTCCTCTTTGGAAAAGTAAAAAATTACATGATCTACTAAAGGTTTTTATCTCCATCATTTAATATGAATAATGATTATTCACTACCTTCAGGTCTTCTAGGAGGGATTCATATAACATGTTCTTTGTGAAAGAGAGTGTGCTTGATGGAATGTCTCAGGTTTCTTCATGAGAACTAGAATGCTTCATGGAACATCAGGATCCTTCATTAAATAGAGTATATATATGGGATAATGATTATTCATGGGTCTTTATTAAATAATGGATTAATAATTCATTTAAAAGGTTTTATAAGACTATGTTTCACAAAAACAAGATCACACTCAATCTCAATAGTTAGTAAGAATTTTTTGGGTAGGATGATCGGTATTTAGATGCATGGTTTCACCAATTATCTTATGATTATAATACCCTATCAATAATTGATTTAAAATCCTATATAAAATTACATTTCTCAGTTTTAATAGTCCATTAAAGACTCTTCACCTTTGAATAATTAATGATATCTCCATTTAAATATTTTTCATCCAGGTTTCCTTCTTAACACATGATGTGACGAATTATAGATTATTTGTGAGAGAATTGTTACCTTCATGTGATAAAAATCATATTCCTCATAATTTTAAAATATTTAACTCATGAATGGAATTGTAGTATTAGATTTTATCAAGAAAGAAGCAATAATATCTCATTTCTGAATAAAATACTGAATGTGCATTGTAGGTTATATGAACATCCTTGAGTCAATTCTGAATATCATTTCTCTTAGTTAAACCACTATATATAGTCAGATGGATGAATGTATGACAATGGTATGACATCATCAAATACTAAAAATGAATAGTGGGGAAAACAATAATCTAGAGGCAGGGGATGACCAAATAAGAAGATCAAATGTTGGATTTATCACATTAAATGAATGCTGTTCTATCCAAATATATTTAAATGTATAAACAACATCTACGTATCATGTTTTCAAAATTAGTATCATGTTATGTCGATAAATTCTTAATAACAATCAGTAGTCTACTGGATACTTGATCATGCATCGGGGTTATCACCTAGATATAGATACACACATGGGCAACACATAGGTCATGCATCCCTGCATAGATCCACATGCCCATTCCAAGAACAGTCACCTGAGTGATATCCTTTGGACTCAATGGACCACTATTCTTGAAATGCATTGTGCATTCCCTATGGGATCTATTCATCTTATTTCCACTATATCTAGCTAAGTAGATCCACCTCCCATGAGGTAGAACCCTAGGGTCCCATATGCTTGGTTTGTGGTGGGTCGTTGGTTGGCTATGGCTAGACCAAATATTTTTTTGAAACTCCCATAAAACATGTTTAAAAAATTCCCATATTCCTAATCAAATTAAAATTCCAAAGATAAAATACAAAAACTACTCATCAATATCTTATATATTTAATTTTAGAATTAAATTATAAATTATAAATATCTTCATACTCCAAAATATTAACCTTTGAAATGTTGTAATCAATGTTAAATTCTCCTACTGTACTTGGAACATGTCATTGAAATTAAGTAATGTTCAACAATCATCACAATTAAATGTCATAATTTTCAATTAAGAACAATTAATATGTAATAAAAAAATTCAATTTATCTTCAATAATCCCCAATTTATTTGTTTTCAAGCTATACCACACCTTCAAAAATACTCATAATGATTCATCAGATAACAACCTTATGAAAGATAATTTTCTTGACACCACACAACCATATAGGGTAATTATTTTGAGAGAATTCCATCTCGCAGTGAAAGGAAATATTTGGACAATAGACTTAAACTCTCCCCCTCAAATACCACTCACTTTACCCCTTTTTTTCGATAACTACAATAGTATATTCACAAAAACAAAAATAAATACTCCCCTTAATTAAATAAAAGTACACTTTTATCTCTCTTTTAAAATAGAATACAATGCCTTATGGGTGTCACAAATAAGGGTTTTTTATCTCTCAGAAGGGTTTGAACACCCATGTTCAGCCTTATAATCTCAAATATATCCTTAGAAAAAGACATGGTGAAGATATATGCCAATTGATATTGAGTTGAAGTAAATTACAACATTATGTCTCCAATTTACATTTTATACTTGATGAAATGAAATAAGATATCAACGTCCTTGGATCATTAATATTATATAGTATTTTAGAATGATCTAATAATATTTTATAGTCATAGTGATTTATGAGAGGTTTTTAAATTTTCACTCTTAAGTAATCCAATTGACCCCCATCCAATTAATTTGATTAAAAGAACATGTTTTAGAAATATATTATACCACTATAGTATTCAGTGTGATTGTGTTCTATTTTTTATAGTTCCAACTAACAAAGCTATTTCATAAGAGGAAAATTCCACTTAAGTATAACCTTCTATCATCACTCTCACCTTCCCATTTAGAATCTATAAACTAGACATATTCAAACTATTTCACTTTTTCTAAAGTAATATATAACTCAAACTCCCTTTGAAATACATGATAATACTTTTGGATTCCATAAGACATGAAACCTTTTGATCACTCTACTATCTATAAAAAATACTTTTAGAATATACAATATATGGACTCGAAGATATTAGATAAAGTATAATCCTAAATAGCCTTCTTATTTATCACTGTTTAACATTATATCCATTAACATCCTTGTAAAACTTCAGTCCCATTAGAATGGGTGTAGAGACTAGTTTTTATTATTCCATTTTAAAGTTCTTAAAAAATTATTTGGATTACTTCTACTAGGATAATAATGTAATGTTTTTATTTTTCAAAACTTATAATATAATGAAGTATATTATCTTACCAAGCATAGACATCTAAAAATGCCACTTCATTTGGATTTTAAAATCTTGGTAAGCATTTTCCTGATCACCTCAAGAAATATTATCGTCAATATATACAATTATAGTAATCATACCTGGATTAATTTATTTTATATACATGTGTCTTTCCACATGGTCTTTAATAAATTTTATCTCCTTCATGTAGTTTTCCATTTTTGAATACCAGACTATTGGGACTTATTTTATTCCATAAAGTGTATTCTTCAATTTTTATTATCCATTTTCCTTATTTCCAAATACAAACAGTTTAGGATTATCAATATACTCCTATTCTTAAAACTCATGATATAAAAAGGTAGAATTAAAAACCATTTGATAAATATTATATTGATAATAGGCAGAAACAGTAATAAACATTATAATAGCTTCCAACCATGAAACTGGTGAAAAGGTCTCTTCAAAATTATCACCTTTTACTTGAGAGTATCCCTTTTATATATTTTTGGTTTTTTCTAACTAGTTTTCCACTATCATTTATCTTTTTTTGAAGACCCACTTGGTTCCAATGAAATTTTTATTATAAGGTCTTTGAATAAGATACCAAGTGGTATTATTTTCAATTTGAATCATCTCTTCATTCAAACCACCAATTTAGTATTTATATTAAAAGAATTATCTAATAGATTTTGGCATAATTTGGGGAATAAGATATTTATTCAAACCTCAACATTCTTCTAATTTATTATGCTATGTTCTTATCATGTCATAACTTTCTTCTAATATGTACATGTGAATAATTTTTTCTTATGATATTTTCTATTTAAACATGTTCCATCAACATTATATAGTTTCATTTTTTATTTTAAGAAATATCCTATTTATCATCTATTTTATCTAAATCAATATCTTATTTATATAGTTCATCTTTAGGTAGTTTTTCACTAACTTGTTTGGAAACCTACTAACTATTGGTGAAATCTTCTTTAAAAACTAGTACATCTGATCATGATTTATGTGTTGATTCTAAAATGATTTTGACATCATAACATTCAATCACATTGTGAAGTATATTATTCTATCATCTGTATCTTATCATGTTATATGGATATCCAAGAGACACCTTATTTTGAGTTATAAGTTTTTCTTATGAATTTTACATTTCTTTAGATTTGGAAAGGAAAAAATCTTTCTTAAATACTTCATTACTAACTTTTTTATGTCCAAATTATTTTTATAATGTTTTTGAAGAAAATATATACTTTTAACTTACTTAGAATTTGTTCTAAAGTATTCATAAATATAAACTAACATTTTTTCTTACAATTATCGTAATGAGTATGGATCTGATAAAAATTAGATTCACCTTTATCAGATCAGATGTGAGACTTTTATTCTAAATTTAATGTTAAAAAAGTCTCTATAATTAGACTGATATCAAATCTGATAAACATCAGATTCACACTCATAAATATTATCACAATGAAACTTTTAAGTAAATCCATCAGATTGACCATGTTTAAATTCTGAATACAAAAAACTATTTTACATTATAATTTAACTTATTTTACACTGTAATGGTGTAATTCAATACAACATTGAAAAATCAGTTAAAAAAGAGACGTTGAAGTGCTAGGTGTCCAAGTTATTTCAAAAAACTTAGAGAAATATGACCATTGGGAAGGAAATATGACAGCCATGGATTTTTCTATAAATACCCATCCATTAAAAGAGTTTGGAGATGATACATTGTGAATTATTTTCTTATTTTTCTATTTTGAAAGGGCTTTTAAAATTTTCAAAATCATGAATTGATTGTTCTTATATTTTTTTAATTATTTAAAGCCTTTTTGTTCTAAAATAATCCATTTCTAGGTGGTTTTCTTTAAAACATTTTCAAATTGTTTTTCCATCTGATCAATGATTCAAATTGAGGGCTTGTGGAGATAGAAAGACTAATAATATGATCATCATATTGATCGAGGGATTGTGAGGATAGCAAGACAGAGAATACGATCATCGTATTGATCAGAGGCTTGTAGGGATAGTAAGATAGATCCAATCTATTAGATCGAGGGTTGTTGATGATATAAAGACAGATCAAAGTCGATATTTTTATCGAGGGATTTACTTGTTGAGGAGAGACAAACATTCATTTAAGTATAAAATAAGGGAGACCTTTAGGCATGGTTTGTGGCTACCTTACTCTTAAGTTTAAAAGAGATCTATTATTTTTAAATAATTATAATTCATTCTTACATTGTTGTTAATATTTTAATTGTTTCTTACAAGTACTATATTCTATTGTGCTTATCTGATTTTTTTATTACAGTAATTCCAAATACGAAAAAACAAAATATGTACTATTAATTGGATCTTGTATGAATTAGATCTATATTCTTTGTTATAATAGAATCTTACATTATTATGATTCTTTCACTCTAATATAATCGTAACCATTCTGATTACGATCTAATAATTTTTTTATAGTTGTAATTTTTTTATTCATATTTATTGAAATATCTCTAATTATGATACTTAGGTAATTAGAATAAGGTCCATGTAAGAAGAATATATTTTTCTTAAATATTATTTTGAATTATTTTTGTTTAAATTCTTCTAAACTATAGATTTTAAAACTACAATTCACCCCCTCTTATAATAGATCAGTTTAGAATGAATTATTTCAATACTAATAAGTATATTTCTAATATAATTAACCAAAAAATTATATGAGAGTGGGATTCCTCTGGTTAAGTACTTTATAAACTTTTTTGTTTCAAGTTAGTTAATTTTTTATATTAACTTTTTGTTTATAAATATTTGTTACACTAACGTGTATTGTGGAAAATAATTTTCTTATATATTTTTATAAGATAGAAGGAATCAATGTCATATTAATAGATACTATGAATCCAAATATACCTCCTATTTTTGATGGACTAGACTATGAATATTGGGGAGATAAAATAAAAACCTTCAGTATCAACACTAGGGTTGATAATTTTGTGATAATCACTGGAGATTACAAAATATCTAATAAGGAAGTTAGATCCATTACTACTTAAGAAAAGATAGAATATCCATCGAATTACAAATCAAGGAATACTTTGTTGTACTTAATTACTTGAGGCATATACAGTCAAATTTCATCATCTAAATCAATGAATATTATTTTTAAAAACTTATAGGTTACACACTTTGGAACATAAAAGGTTGTTGAAACCCGTAGAGCAATTATTTGACCCAATTATTAAACTTTTGAGTTATTATAGGGTGAATCAATTCCTAATATTCATAAAAGATTCATGAAAATTATTAATAGTATTCAATATATTGGCCAGAAAGGATTAGATTATGAGATTATTATTGAAAAAATCATAGATATCATGCCCAATGCATGGGAATCTATGATAAAACTTTTTTTGAAACACAAAAGTTTTGGAATATCAATATAGATGATCTTATTATAACTTTGATACAATATGAAAGTATACTAAAGAGATATTCTGAGAAAGAACAGAAAAATAATAGTTGTTTTTCTTTCACTACAACATCAAACATACCTTCAAAATCTAAATATGAAGAAAAAGTAGTTAGATCTTTAAGAAAGAATAAAGTGCCTGTTCAACCTGATTCATAATCTTTTGAGCATTATGAAGATGAACTAGGTAATATTTCTCTGAGGATTTACAATATAGTTAGTATGAAATACATTCAATATGTATATAAGAAATGTTACAAGATAGGAATGAAAATAAAGATTCTAAAGTTACTTGTTATGAGTGTAAGAAATATGTACATATCAGACCAAATTGTCCAAGGATGAAAAGGTAATATAGTAAGGATAAAATTTCTTAAAGGAATCAGAAAACTTTTTACATTCCAAAAAGGAATAAAGACCTTAAAGAAAATAAATCTTGGGGTGAAAGTGGATTATATTCCTTAGATAAATATTTTGATAATAATAATAGATCCAGAAAGAGGAATAATGGTCTTCTTTACAAAATACCTAATGAAATTTTTTGTCTTATGGATAAGGTATGCACTACTGATAACCTTGAAAACTAATCTTTAAATTAAAATTATATTGAATCTGATAATAGGGAAAATTATAAATACTTGGATTAAGAATTTTCCATAGTAGAGGATAATACTCTTCCTTAATATGATTAAGTTTATCAATTTGGTAAACTCCTTGAAAATAAAAAAAAGTTTGTAAAAAAATTGATACAGAAAATTTTAGGATAAATGTTTTAATGAATAAAGTATCATATATTTCTAAAGATCTTGATAAGGCTATATTTGAAAAATTTACTATTTATAAATAATTATACGAAGTAATTTCTGAAAAGAATAGTTTATAAACTTGTTTTAAAAATCTCAATTATGAAACCATTAGTCAATAAGATAAAAATTTATTTGTAGAAAAAAAATGAAATTTCTTCTTTAAGAATTTTTTTTTCAAAATTTACCACTGGTAAAGAAGGTTTTGATAAAATTTATAAACAAATCCATCCTCATTATACTATTTTTGAAATGGGTTATACTCATAAAAAACTAGTTTTTAGAATCAATTTCATTGTTCTTGAAAATGACCCCTTTTGCGAAATGTGTCAAAGTGAAGGTCATTAGAAAAATAATTTCTTCCTTAAAAAAGTTCAATCCTTAGTTTTAAATAAATTCTATTTTTCAAAAAAAAAATATTGATTCCAAAAATTTTACTTGCTGACATTTACAAACCCAAGAATATTTGGGTTCCGAAAGCCTAATTTTTTTTAATTTTAAGATAACAAAGAAAGTACCAACAATAATAATACTTGGTATATGGATAATGAATGTTCCTATAATATGAATGGTTAAAAAGACTTTTTTGAAAAGATAATCACGACGAAAGGTGGAAAATTACTTTATAATATAATTCACAAGGGGAGATTATCTGTATATGTAACCTAGTTATTCTTGGTAAAGCTTTAATTTGAAATATTTTGTTTGTTAATGGTATTAAGCACAACCTTATAAGTATTAGTCAATCATGTGATGAAGGTTACCTTGTAAATTTTAGGAATGATAATTTTTTTGTATACAATTCCATGGATCAATTCATTATTTATATTCGTAGACTTGAGAATGTATACACACTAAACTTAGAAGACCTTAGGAGTTAAGACTTACCTTGAATTAGTGTAATGGATGATCAATCTTGGTTATCAGAATATATATTTAATTATTTAAAAATTCTTGACCCTTTTCAATATAGTAAGTAACATAAATGAAACTTTAAATATATTAGTGAAGTCTCTACTACTGATTCTTTATAGTTATTTTACATGGATTTATGTGTCCCTACACAAACTAGAAGTATTGGGGAAAAATAGGATATATGTGTCTTGGTTGATGATTACACTAGATACACATGGGTATATTTTCTAATAATGAAATCCAAAGTATTTTATTATTTTAAAACTTTTATACCCAATGTTAAAAATGGAAAAAATAATACCTCGATTACTATTCATAGTGATCATGGTGGAGAATTTGTGAATTTTGATTTTGAAAAATTTTGTTATAAGAAAGGTATATGACATAGATTTTTAGCTCCTAGATCCCCTCAGTAAAATTGTGTTATTGAAAGAAGAAATCATATTATTTAAGAAATAACAAGAACCATGTTGAGTGAATAATCAATTGCTATTTTTTTGGAATGAAGTAGTTAGTATTTCTTTCTATAATATAAATCTAGTATTAATTCAATCTTTTATTAATAAAACTCATTATGAATTATAGACTGGGAAAAAACCAAATGTTTCTTACTTCAGAGTATTTATATGCAATTTACTCATATTTGATACAAAAGATAACTTTTATAAATTCTCACGCAAACCCGATGAGAGAATATTTTTTTAGGATATTCCAATACTTATATTTAATATATATTTTTAAAAAATCTTGTACTGTTGAGGAAACAATACATATAATATTTTATGAAACTGACCATTTTGTTTTCAAACAACCATAACCAACATCATTAGACATGTTTTCAAAAACTGATTTTTAACTTATGTTATAAAATTATTATTATAAGGAAAATAATGAAGAAATAGTTTATGAAGTATTTACTTTGGAAAAATTTATAGGTTATGTTGATGAACAGAGTTTACAAAACCTAAGAAATCGTCTGTTTCTTAGGAATCATCCCAGTGATTATATCATTGGTGATGTTGATCAACTAGTTAGGACTAGAAGTTCCCTAAGGAATGAAATAGAACATCCAGATTTTATTTCCGAATTTCAATCTAAGAATCCTAATGAGGTTTTAGGTGATGAGGATTCGATAAAGGCTATGTAATATGAGCTATATGAATTCTAAAGGAACAAATTTTGGACTCTTCTTTAACGTCTTAAAGAAACTCCAATAATTAGAGTAAAATGGGGTTTCAAAAACAAATATGATAAAAATGGAATAATCATTTGAAATAAATAAATAATTGTTGGAAATATTTATAAAAAACAAGAAGGAATAAAGTATAAAGAATCATATGCATCAGTAGTTAGATTATAATCCATTTATATTCTACTATCTTTTTCAACATTCTTTAATTTGAAACTTTTTCAAATGGATATGTAGTGTTATTTTCATAACAGATATTTCCAAGAGGAAGTTTATGTTGAAAAACCCCGGATTTTGAAAATAAACAACACCAATAATACATTTATAAACTTACCATAGATTTATATAGAATTAAACAATCCCTTAAGGCTTGATATGATAGGTTAATATGATTTTTTATAAATTAATTATTTCAAGGGAGCTACGGATCCTATTATTTTTATAAGAGAAGTAAATAAAATATTATTATTATTCAAATATATGTTGATGAAATTATATTCAGATAAAATCAACAATATTTAATATATTCCTTTGCAGATCTAATGAAATATGAGTTTGAAATGAGTATTACGAGTGAGTTTTCATACTTTATAGGTTTTCAAATTTCTCAAAAACCAGAATGTAATTATATATCTTAACATTACTATATAAAAGATATTCTTATAAATTTTGGATATAAAATAATAAAATTATTAGTACTCTCTTTGACACATCAAACACACTTGATCACGACGAGGATGGGAAAATAGTATATCAAACATTTTTTAGAGGTATGCTAGAAAGTTTATTATACATAACCACTAGTTGACCAGAATTAATGTTTTTTTATGATTATTCATAAGATATTAAGAACATTCAAATTAATTCCATCTAAAATCTATAAAATTTATTTATTTTTAATCTTAAGAGATCTATGAATTTAAGACTTTTTTATTCTTTAGGAAATGTTTTGGAACTTAAATGTTTTTTGTATGGTGAATTTTGTCATTGTAGAAAGGATCAAAAAAGTACTTTTAAAAAATTTCATTTATTAGGAGATTCATTATTTTCTAGGAATTTTAAGAAACAAAACTCGGTATCACTTTCCACTACTAAAATTTAATATGTGGCAGTTGGAAGTTGTTGTGATCAAGTATTGTAAATCTAACACACCCTCACTAACTATGATATGAGTGTTACTAAAACTCAAATACTATGTGATAATACTAGTTCCATTTTATTAGTCATGAACCCTACACATCACTAACATCCAATACACATATATATTTGGCATCACTTTCTATGAGATCACATAATTAATAGAGATATAATTTTCCAATTCATCGGAATGCAAGAAAAACTTACTAATATTTTTACAAAACCATTACCTTCCAATGGATTTGCATAAATTAAATAGAACCTAAGAATGATCCATGTAAAGTTATATTTCATATATACTTCATGTTCACCCATCTCTTTACATTAAGTTACACCTTTACATATGATGAGTACATATGTTTTTTCTTTTCCAAAACTTTTATATTTTTCAAAACTATAATTTTCTTAATTTTTTTTTGTAATGGGTTTTCCAGACTCAAATTTATTTAATTTTTTTAAGAATCAAAAATCATAAAAGGATTTTAGAATACATAAAATTTCATGTATATTTTAGACTCATGTTTTCTAAATTTTTTCATATTATGAAAATATGTCATAATAAGTTTTTGTATCTTATTCAATTCTACTTTCAAAAACTAATTATTTTTTTTCTTTCAGAACCTCTATATTTAGTTTTTATATTAAAACTATCATATATAATATTTTAAAACTATATTAATCTAAATATTTTAAAAAATTTAAGAATAAATTTTTTTTCCCCACTAACAACACATTCTTACATTTAAAGTCATTCTCCTTAACGTTTATTTTTTTAATATTTCATTAAAATTGTTTTATATTTTTTGATTTTAGACTTTAATTTGTATTGTTTTTAAATTTTTTTTATTTTTTTTTTAAAATGTGTATTCAATATAAATACCATAATTTCTTTAAAAAAACTCAAGAGTTCAAAAATAATTATATATTTCTTCGAATCAATCACAACTGTCAGATCAGACTAGATACAATTTTAATCGATGGATTATATCTAGAAGTTAAACCATCTCTTTGGTTGCCTATATAAATGGGTGGACCCTTGTTTCCCACATAAGAAAATTATGCCTCTTTGGGTTGAAGTGATTTTTCTTTAAAAGCCTCATGTCCAAAAATCTCTAGTCCAAATGTCAGAATCTCTATCCTCTTCCAAAAATATGATTCCTGAAGTTAAATATTTCTATGAGTAGTTTATTTTTAAATAAAGATTAGTTAATAAATATTTTGATGATAAATATGATTCTATCATAAATAAAGTCATATAATTTCAAGTATGGGAATCCTTATATGTATAAAAATATGATGAGGATCATGATTTAGTGATTCTTGATATTTTTTAAAGAATTCTAGAGATCAGTTAAGTTTTTCATTATGGATGGGAAAAAAATTCATTCATAATTTATTTGAAAGGTTATTATATGAATTATATAAAAGAAGTAATTTTTCTTGGAATAACATAAGATGGAGAATATTTTTTCCCTTTCCATAAGTTTCCTTCTTATCTTGGTTCTTTTTATAGAATAAATTCAGAGGACTCATTGTTTGATCATTATGAGAATGGTAATGAATTTTATTATCTAATATAAAATAATTAGATTGTTGCTATTTGGATGAAAGGTTTCTTAATTATGAGAAAAGGAGATTGTGAAACCATAATGGTTACTCATGTATATATTTCATATTTCCTTATAAATATTTGAAAGGTAGATTTCATTATATATATCATTCTTACCACCAGAAAATAAAATTATAGTTTCATTATATCTTAGATCATTATGTTTATGGAAATGATAGAAAAGTTGTTGATTGAGTGTATGAATTCTTCAATATTTCAAAAAAGTCAAAGCTAAAGAAGATGAAAATTATTTTCATTAGTGATGATACACTAACAATAGTGAAGTTCAGTTTTTATGAAGAATCAAAGTTGTTTTTTGATAAATCTATTGGTACTAATCTAAATGAAAAATCTTCTAAGAGACCAGAGAAAAGTATTCAAAAAAAATTATAATAAGAAAGTAGATCAGAGTGATAAGGAAAATAAAAGAAAAGTAGAATATTATGAGCCTCAAAATGTTAAGAAAATGAAGTCTTTGCTTGATGAAGTAGCTGAAGAGTGGAGAAATAAAAAGGTTGAGAAGAAATAAGGTGATCCTCAATTTAGATTTGATCCATCATAGGATCTAGCTATAATTATTCACGATGATTATGTTTTGGAAAAGCAAGAAAAATAAAATAATAAATATAATATGTTTTCAAAAATATCATTTATGCGATAATTTGATGAAAGGAGTAGATGTTGCCTCAACAAAAATCGTTTTACTCACCTCCCAATCTGATCAAATAATTACATATATTGGTTTATATTTTCAAGAAACCACAATTATTGATGCTGAAGTTCCCTCTATGACAGAATAGGGGAAACATAAAGTTGATGATTCAGTAACAACTGTTAAGGTCGATTTAAAATTAGAGTCTTAACCCCATGAGGAATTTCTAAAATTGAGGGAATACATTAAAACTAGTGTTGAGGTTTTAGGAAAAGTTGTTGAAGGTAACCAAATTGAATACAAATAAGATTTTATAGAATAAGAAGTTCCTAATGATGAAGATGACAGAGGTGAAAATGAGGAAGAATAAGATTAAGAAGAGAAAGGAAATGAAATAAAGGAAGCTAAAGATGATGCAATGGATAAAAAATAAGAAGAAAATCAAAGTTCTAATAATAAATATTTTCCATTTAATAAGCTTTATTTTATAAAATCACAAGAATCTTCATTGAAACTGGCTTCAATTTCTAATCAAGAAGAGAATTATGATAGTCCAGAGAAGAAAAAACCTTCATCAGCAAAAGTTACTGAATCCTTATCTAAGAATATTGAGAAAGAACATAACTCAAAAATAGAAGTTAATAAAGATGTTAATGGTGATAATGATATCATTGAAATTTTTTATGGGAAGAAGGTTGGATAAAGAGTTGAAAATATGCATCAAAGAATAATGAAAAAGTAAAGGAAAAACAAATGGAAATAAAAACCAACCATCCTCAACTATATGAGATTGAGATGTATGATTTAGTGAATATGATTACAATTCATGGAGTCTATTATATCATTCAGTATTTAAAAATAATTAAAGAAACCATTACTTACTTTCCAAGATTAGAAGCGAAGTTTGATATGATTCCTGAGAATAAAATTCAAAAATCAGAGTCAATAAACATTTTTATAGATAAAGTGATTCAGAATAAAGATGATGTTAATGTTATTCAATAATGTTTTCAAGATCATAAGAAGGCACATAATAAAACGGTGAAGTGGTCTCACAATATTGATGCTAATTTCAAAATTTATGATAATAATATTGAAGGGATTAAAAATATATTTGATAAATCAATTGAAGATTTCAACAAGTTATCTAAATTCATACCAGAAAGGGTGAAGTTTGTCTACCAGTTCAAGAAAACTACCGATAACCAGACTTTGGACATCAAAGAGTTACATAGGAAGCTGAAATATACGTAAATGGATGTATCAATACTCAAACCCTATATGGATGAAATCATCATCTTGAAAATTCAGAATAAATAATTTTCTAAAAATATTTAGATTCAAGATGAAAGAATCCATATTCAATAAGAGAAAAGATGATCCCAAGAAGATATCAGTGTAAAGCTTGAGGAATATATAAAGGAGTCCAATAAGTTGTAGAACATTGTGAGATCCTTATCAAAGAAATATTTAAATCTTTTCTCTTTAGAACTCTTTTTGTATCTATATTTTGAGGTATCTTTTTAAATGAAATATAACTTGATCCAAATATGATTGTATGAATTTTTTTTAGTTTCAATTGGTTTAATATTCATTAATAATTTGTTTGAATGATTTGTTAGTTCATTATTTTGTTTCATATAGTTTATTTTTTAATAATTTTTAGGTATTTTGGAGACTTTTCCCCATACATTTTTGAAAATCAGAAATGGGGATATGTTTTAATTATGTTGGAGAAATTATTTAAAGGAAGATAAATTCCATTAAGGGGGAGAATATGATCCTTACAGGAAGCTTTTATCCTGAGGGGGAGTTAGCCATATTCATCATTGTATTCATATGAGTTATAAACTCAGGGGAGATAATGATAAATGTATAATTCTGAATACAAAGTACTTAAATGATAACTCACTGTTGGGTTTTTAAACTTATTTTTTATTTAGGTATTGTGGTTTGGGATTTAAAAAAATGGGAGATTGTTGAGGAAAACGTTTTTCTTATGAATTTTCAATTCCTTATGTTTTTGAAACAACAAACTCTTTCATAAAAACTTGATTACTAAGTTTTTATGTTAAAATTATTTTGAAAATGTTTTTTTAGAACAAATATACTTTTACCTTACTTATAATTAGTTCTAAAGTATTGATGAATATAGAATAACATTATTAATTATGATTATCGTAATGAGTATGGATTCAATAAAAATATAATTCACCTTTATCAGATCATATGTAATACTTTTTTCTTGTCTTTCGTGCTGATAAATCATTTATAATCAGACTGAAAATTGATTAGATAAACATAAAATTCACACTCATAAAGATTATAATAATGAATCTACTAACGAAATTCATAGGATTGACTAAGTTTAAATTCTTAATATGAAAGAATATTTTATATTTTAGTGGAATAACTTTTAAACTAGGATGGTGTAATTCAATATTATAATATAAAATTACATAAAAAAGCCTTTAATGGGACTTGTGTCTAAGTCATTGCAAAAAACTATGAGAAATTTGACTGTTGGAAAGGAAATATGATTGTTTGGTATTTTCCTATAAATACCCGGTCATTCAAAGAGTTTGGAGATGATACATTGTGATTTTTTTTCTAATTTTTCTACTTTGTGAGAGCTATAAAAATTATCAAAAGTGTGAACATCTTGTTCCTAGACTTTTGTAATTATTTAGAGTATTTTTGTTCTAAAGGAATCCCTATCCAAGTTTTTTTCTTTAGAACCTTTGCAAAACAAATTAAATTCGATCTGTGATTATTATCAAGGGCTTGTGGGGATAGAAAAATAGAGATTCTGATCATTTTTTCGATTGAGGGATTGTGGGGATAACAATACAAAAAATATGATCATTATATTGATCAATGGCTTGTGGGGATAGCATGAGATAGTCAATCAATCTGATCTAGAGCTTATAGGGATAGGAAGACAGATCAAAATAGATATTCATATCAAGGGATTTCCTTGTTGTGGAAAGATAGGCTTGCTTGTAATTATAAAACAAGGTAAACCTTTAACTAAGGTTTGTGGCTACCTTAGTCTTAAGGTTAAAAGAGAGCTATTATTTTTAAATAATTATATATCATTATTACACTATTGTTAATATTTTAATTATTTCTTACTAGTATTATATTCCATTTATCTTATATGAATTTTTTTATCATAATGATTCCAAATATGATAAAACACAATTTGTAAAATTAATCAGATCTTTTATGAGTCCAATTTGTGTTCTTTTCTATAATTGGATCTTACGTTATTATGATTATTTTACTTTGATATAATAGTAAACATTCTGATTACAATATAATAATTTTCTTTATGACTGTAATTTTTATTAATCTGATTTATCAAAGTCACTCTGATTAAAATACTTTGGTTATTGGACTGGGGGCCATGTATGAATCTGATCTTTTTTACTCAAAGAGGCTTCTGAATTGTTTTTGTTTAAAATATTTTGAACAAAAGTTTTTGAAACTAAAATTAACCACACTCTTGTAATAGAGCCATATAGAATACATTATTTTTTACCCAAATTAGTATATCTCTAATATACTAATCTAACACTTTCTTCAGATTTGTTATAAAAATTTCCCAATTCCGAGTCATTGTGTTTTATGATAAATAGGCTCAAAAAGACTAAAAATTATCTAACATTAAGTTTAATTTTATTCCACATTTCATATGAAGTATGATTTCAATTTATTTTAAAAAATATGAGTTTTTAATGTTTATAGAAGTTTATATTACTTCCCTCCAAATGATTTTTTTTCTTCCAAATTTACTATACATTGTTCTCCCCATTTACACAATACTTCTATTTATTCTCTTCGAAAATCCATAGTTTTGTGGTTTTTAAGGGGTTATATATTGATTTATTATCAAATTTATTTCAAGAAAAGATTAAAATTCTTCTCTAGTATATTCCTTTCCATTTTCAGATCTCAATTTCTTCATATGAATAACAATCTCTTTTTGAATTATCCTATTTATATCATGAATATATCAAAATCCTATGGATTTTTCATTAAAAACCATACTTTTTAAATTCTTATGAAATCATTAATAAATTCTATAATACACAAGTCACCTTTTTTATATTGATGTTTTATATTCCCACACAAATCCATGTGAATTAATTATTGAGGCCTTGCTGATTGTGTCTACAATCTATTGTGCTTTACTTGAACCATCCTTCCTTTCTAGTTGGTTGTACAAACCTGATTTTTTTCTAGAATAATTGTGGAAAATACATATCTATAAATTCTTTATATATCTTACTCAAATTATTCAAACCAATATAGGCAAGTATTCTGTTTCATAGACTATTCCCGTTTATAGCACTAAGATAATCAAAATTATTAGGATATCAAATCTAAAATATATTTTCAATTGTTCTTTCTCCTCTTATAATAATCCTTCTATAAAAAATTATCTCAATGAGACAACTATTTTTGTTAAATATTACCTCATTTATTTAATCAAATAATTAACAAGAACTCAATAAGTTATGTTTGAGCCCTCTGGAAGATAAAACCTCTTGTGAGTTTCATATAGACCATATAATTTTAGCTAAAAAAGTTTTCCTTGATTTTTAATGGTCTCTCATTTCCAATGGTCACAACACCTCTATCATGTTCATCCATATTTTTTAGGACGATGGTTTCTCTATTTCTATATGAAGAGTAACCACTATCAAGGTTCTTGGTTCTTCCCCTTTTGTAAGAATTTAAAGAAACATCCTTAATCCATGATTTTTTATCATTTATTTTATAATGAATAATAACATATTTTGGAGTTTTTTATTTGTAACACCCATAGTAGTTGTGAAATATTTTTTTTGAATTAATTTATAATTTTTTTAAATTTTCATTTGACACAACACAAAATATAACTTGTGTTTTATGAAAGCTCAAATTTTCGTTTGTGTTGCACAACACAAAAACATAATATTTAACTACATGAAATAATTAGATTATCTTTTTTTTGTGTTACACACAATTTCTAGTGCCTTCGTATCTTGCGTTACATGTAAGACCTAGTTTTACCAAACTAAAATGTACTAATAATATTATTATAAACATATTATTACAGTTTTCACTTAGCCATTAGAATGGAGGTTATGAATAAGAATAAATAAATTATGATAATATGGTTTACATTTGTATATAAGATTAATTATTTGGTTACTAATTAAATAGAAATGAAAATAAAACCCATTTGAAAATATAGTAAATCTTTTACCTGAAAACAATATTTATGATGTAAAATAGTTTTACCTTAATAAATTAATTAATTTTTTTTGATAAATTATTTTAATTATATATATATATATAATATTAAACCAATTATTTAATGTTTATCTTATGTGTTTTCTATATAAGAGATAAGAATGAATTTTTTACACATAATGATATATATTTTTCTAAAAGATTATTTTACCACCCTTTAATGGGGTTCCTATTTTAAATCTAAATTTTAAAGAATGTGTTAATTATATTTTATTGTAAAAACTTTATTTTTTATATAATATTATCAAAATTTACTTTGGGTGAATTTTTTGTATTTTTTTGAGAAGTTATATTTTTTGATGAATAGTGAAAAATACAGAATTTTAATTGTAACTAATTTTTCATATAAATTATTTATATAGATAAATTATATTTTAATTTGTGTTAAAATTATAATGAGATCAATTAAACATAAATTAATGAAATTTAGTTTATTGTAACCAATTTCACATTGAAATGGGATATAAAAACATTTCAAACTTTTGGATTTTTTCACTTTAAAAACCAATTGTTTCTTCATGTCTACCAGATTAGTTTTATATTATTTTCTACCAAATCTATGATTATAATTTGAGAAAATAGATTAAATAATTTTAATAATAATAATTTATAATAACTATTTATGCGAAACATGTTTTTATCTAAAATACTAGTGAGAGTAATTATAATCAAATACATTGATTAAGTTAAAAACGAGTTCAATTAGTGGTTAAACATTAACATAAGAGTGAAATAACATAGAAACTTGTCCAAAATCCATTTTATGACCATATATAGACCCTATGATCCATTTTATATAATATTAACCATTATTTGTGTCCTATTTTGTAAAAGAGACCTCTCAGTAAAATTTACCTTATTTATATTTACAAGAATGCCACTCCTCCTCCACTATAATAGGGAACTAAACCCCCTCAATTATTCACACATATTAAGACATTTGTATCACAAAAAACCTAAAAAAATAATATCACATAATTACACCTCTTATCCTATAATAATCACTTTGAAAATAAATCAAACTAGGTTAGTTATTTTGTGCAAACAAAAATGAATTACCCAAAGAAGAGGGAACATCATTCAACTTTCACTTTTGATTTATTTCTTTCTCCATAAATAAATAATTGTTATTAAAGGATCACATAATAACATTATTATCCTCAATATTATCGTATTTTTTTTTATTTTAAGGGTTATACCTTCATCTTCACACACTTCCCTCGAAGGGAATACACAATGATCGTTTGTGTGTACGACAAACTATCAACTCGCGAACCAATGTCATTCATTCTTCCATTACCACCTTTCAAGGGTGGTAATAATGATGTAATTAATATTTATTTATGATATATATATATGATCATAATTATTTATTTATGCTTATATATTTTTTATATAACCCATACCCTCATGCTTTCCATTTTCTCGGAATACGATAACTTCGTTTGTGGACGCATAGACTACTGCCACCTCAAAGTGATGTGATTCATTAAAAATTTATTTAAAATGTATTAAGGATGAGTTTTGTAAAATTATATGATATATATTTAATAATAATTATAATTTAATTATAATTTATATATATACATATATTTCATTTACTTTTTTTCTTTTAAAATGATAAAAAAAGGAAACATCATTGATGCGTATGTACTACCAACTGTCTCCATGAACGGTGTATTCCATTAAATATTTTTATATTTAATATATTATTTTAAATACTTATATAATGAATATATATGATATTTAAATCATTTTATACATTCATTAAATAATTAAATCATGATCTAAGTAATAATATGAATAATAACAAGTCAAAACATATAAAAAAACAATGTGGTTATTACCCAAAATGAAACTTTAACATAATACACAAGTAATATAAAGTCACAATAAAACAATATATTGTATGATATATAATAATATTTTTATGTGTTATATTTACAATAAACATATATTAATTATAAAATAGGTTTGAATGTGTATGAATAAATTCAATACTTAAGGTAAGGTATTTCTCATCTCAATTTTATTTCTATGAGGTATATTTTATATTCACCAATTATTCATGTTATATGGTTTATATAATTCAATATGACATTTTATATAATGAAATTTATTTATTTAATGAAACTAAAAATTTCAATTGATTTTATTTTTTACGGATCTCTTGATTTAAAATTTACTCAAGTAGTAATTTAATTTCATCTCACTTTCTTATATTCAGAAGATACAAACCATATTCACCACCCATTTCCTTTATTTGGTGTATTTAATTCCTATAAAAATATTCAATGGTTATTATCCTCAAATTTACAAGAATTTAAATATCCATTTTATGATATTTATTTCATGGGGTTTTATGGTTCAAAAGGTACTAAATCGCTAAGGTAATTTTGTCTCAATTTTCCTTCTCTGAGACACATGTTTTGTTACGCACTTATATTATTTTAATAGGTGTATATAATACTATTTGAAATGCTATGTGATGAATATAATTAAATTAATGATATATTAATCTTTATTTAATTTTATTATTTCATGGAGATTAATATTCAAAGCTTCCAAGTGGGTAAGAGTTTAATGCTATAATCCCATAATTTATTGAGATTATTTATGATTATGCTTCTATTAATAAATTATTATGATCCATATCTAAATAGTTCTCATGAATATTATCCTACTATGTTTATTCATTTTATACTCTTGTAATGGTACCATTTTCCCACTCTTTGGTGCTTAACATAATTATGAATGTGTTTTTAAGAAAATTCAACCTTTTCTCTCTCTTCAATCAGAAATATGTGTTCTTTCAAAACCTTGTTTCCTAAAAAAAAATTTCTAAAAAATGTTCTAATATTCTCATCTGCTATTTAGAATAAATTTTTACCTATGTTTTATATTTTTAACAAAATTATTTTTTAAAAGGAGTCTTCTTGTTGTTTTATGATTGAGGCACTTTTATAAAGTTTATACGATGCAAGAGGAATGTTCCGTATATAAAAATATATCTTCCATAATGATCATCATTTCTTTAAATATTATTTTATAAAATTTCTTTTTTATTTTCAAATAAAAAGGTTTTGAAAAAGGTTTTATTTTTATAAAGTGTTTTAAATGATTTTAAAATCACCCTTTATATTTTTTCAAAAGGTTTTTTTCAAAGAAAAATATTTTAAGGATTTCAAAGCTTTTTTTATATGTTTTGAAAAAAAATAAATTAAAATGGGTTTCAAAATATTTTATGTTTTAAGAAGTTATTTTTAAAATAAGTAATGATATTTACATCAAGAAATGTTTAAAATATTTATAAATCATACTTTATTAGTTTTCAAAGTGGTTTTAAAGGAAAGGATTTTGAGAATGTTTTATGTTTGAGAAATTGATTTTAAAAAATGGTTATTTTCTTTAATAAATAATTCAAGTTATATTACAAAATACTTATCCATATAATATGACATAATTTTATATAGTTTATTATTTTCTACGAATATGATCTGAGGAAACTATTCTTATTCTTTCATTGAATGTTTTATGTTTAAGATAATATGTTATTTATAAATCATTTTCCTCATCCATGGGATATACCATCATAAAACACTTATGAAACCTTCTCTTTTCTATAGGTTATGTTAGGATAACTTGTTTATAATACCCATTTCATTTCACGAGTTATGATGTTATGAATGTTTATGATATTTTGGCACAAATATGTATGATTTCATTATGGTATTGGTTGGACATATATCCCCCTCCAATGAATTGGGTGACGATGGATGAATAATGAGTATATATTTTATGAGTGAATCTCATTAAATGTTATCAATGTTATGAATGAACCTTATTACAAGTTAAAAATGTTATTCATGAACTAGATAACTTGTTCACAATGTTATGAATAAACTTGGTTGCTTGTCTATATGTTTATGCAAGAACCTGATTATATTTTCAAAATGTTATCAATTAACTAGATTAAATTTTCCCAATGTTATTAATGAAAATGATTAAATGTTAAAAATATTATGCATGGACCTGGTTGTATTTCTATAAGTTTATGCATGAGCCTAATTACATATTCATAATGTAATGTGGGAACCATATTACATGTTCAAACAATTATGCATGGACCAGTTTGTATGTCCACAAGTCTATGTGGGAACATGATTATGTGTTAAACATTTTATGCATGAACTTGATTACATGTTAACAATGTTATACATAGACCTGGTTTCATGTCTATAAGTTTATGTTAGGGCTTGAGTTCATGGGTGAACCTGTTTCCATTTACTCATGTTCACAATGTTATAATATGATGTATATGTCCCAAGTCTATATCTTATGGAAATATTATTCTCTCATGACTCATGTTCTTTTATTTATTTATGATTCATGTTTTATTAACTTCCAATATTTATTCCATGATTCATGGATATGATCTTTGATATGCAGTGTATGATCATATATTGTTATTCTCATGTTCACAAACCCTTATGTTAATGTTATACTTATGTATCTACTATATTAACCTTTACTTGGAATATGAGATCACCATTTATTATATTTATCTTCCCCAGGTTTCGAAGAAAGGTTTTATGTAGGAGTAATAAATGTGGAGATATTCAAGGAAATCATTGAAGATATTTCACCAAGTTAGAATATTGTGTTCCATGTTTCCAAATACAATAAACTATTAAGGTCCTTGTGCATGATATATTATAATGTGATGAATATTCATTTAAAAATACGTAATATCCATGTATGTTAATCCTGGTTTTCTATAGTTGGTATCAAAGTAATGGTTTAGTCAACCTTTGAAAAATAGGATGCGAAAACTTTAGTGAGATCCCTAGAGATGTTTCTAATTATATTTCTAGGGTTATTTCTATAGATAATCATAAGGTTTTATAGATTTAAAAATTTCCATCATGATTTTGGAATCCTGTAAGTAATTTTTCATGATTATGTGGTTTTATGCTATGATATGTGTTCCTCACACTATGATTTATGGTCTCAATCAATAGAATAAACTAGAATTAACAGGGTTAACATTGAATGTTTCAACTGTGGAAAGTATGGGAATTATTAGAATCAATGTACAAAGTGGAAATATCATGAAGAGAATAAGGAAGTCTGTACATGTATGGTTATAATTCTAACGATAAAGATACTGTAAAGGACATATGAATTTCATGGGATACTCTAATAATATTTTTACATTAAACATAATAATAATGATTAAATTGAAGTTTAGGAACCTTAATACATCATTCAGACTTAAAAATTATAGGATAGGGGTATTAAGGAATAAAATGATGAATCCTAATTAATGGTTTAAGAATAATGTTGGATGACTGAAGTGTATATGTATTAAAAATCTATAATTATGTTATATGAATCAGGAAGAATATGTTTTCTAGTAAGGATTTTAAAAAATATATTGAATGGTTCCAATGAACTAGAAAATGGACTTAATGGAATGGTGATACTTTTATTAAGGGAAGGTATCACTTAATGTTTCCCTAATGTTGAGAAAATTGTGTTTATATTGGATACAGAGATGATTGTTATAAATAAAGTAAATCGGATAGTACTTATTACACTGAAACTAATTATTGTTTTAATGACAAAGTGGTATATGTTATCTTGGATGAAGTTTATAATTTTTTAGACTTAATGAATATATCCAATAATATATTGAACAAGAATTCATTTGTGTATTCAATAAAGACTTATGGAAATTTAGTTTATTACTATGTTCCAAGACAATGCATGATGAATGTATTCACATGTTTGGTATATGACAAATAAGCGCTACTTTATGATATATGGGATATAAATGCCAAGATAATTTTGAGAAATTTAGTGACCTTATTTCAAATGTTTTGTAATTTCATCTTTTATAAGGGTTATAATGTTAACCATTTATGTAATGGTTTATGTTATACTTTAGATGAGGTTTTAGAGGTTAAAGTATTATCTCTCTATATGAGGATTTTCCCATATTGGATAACTTGTGATAACCATTTTTTTGTGATAAATATATATGGAATGGCTTATAATTCTATTTATGGATATCATGATCTTATAATGATTTAGGAATGAAAAATCCTCCTTAATTTCATGGAATAAGAGATGAAGTAGAAAATTATCAAGGCACCACAATGGGTGAGATTAGTCTGAAATCAAGTATGTATATATCCTTTTGAAAATTATTCAACTTTAGTGAAAGGGTCATGAAATAAAATTTTGTCCTATTATAATCAATTTTGAGGATATTAGTAACCTTTTTCAAGACTCTTTTGTTTATGGATGTGTGATTGTTAACTTTTTCCTAAAGTTTCTCTTTATCGATCACCATCAGAACTTTATATAAAAATTTCTCTTCAATGTATATGTTTTCACTTTCCACCTAGGTTATCCTATGGTGAAACCTATTTATGATTTACATTGGTAAACCATTATGTTTACAACTTTCCACTTTTAAAGGAAGTTTTTATATTCAATTTTACAATATGGGATTGTATGAAAGGAAGATTAAATTATTAAACATTTGATAACCCAAATTAATCTTGAGGAAAAAATTAATTTTATAGGGGTATAGTGTAACACCCTAGTATTTTTTTGAAATATTTTTTATAATTCAATTATACTTTTTGATATTTTTCATTTCACGTAACATGGAATATAACTTGTGTTATATGAAAGGACAAAGTTTAGTTTTTGTTAAACGAAACACCAAGTTAAGATTGTTCTAAAAACAACACCTTTATTATATTATAGCCAGAAGGTCTGATCCAAGCAAGCTTGGACCACAAAATTTATTAATAAAATAAAAGTACAGAGACAATAGAAAGGAAGAGAGAGAGATTACAAGTCAAAATATTCATCGTCACCACCCGCATACCCGATCGTGTCATCAGCATCAGCCGATTCCCATTCTGATTGAGTCTTGTATTGTTTAAGAAACTTCTTATAAAACTTCCGTTTGTCCAGTTGCTCCTTCGATAGCTTCTCGATCTCCCTCTTGGCAGATGCCCTAGTGGTCACGGTCCTCGGAACTGTAGAGTAGTCCTTCCTTGGTTTCATTGAAACAGGGGAAGATCTGACACCCTCATTGTCAGAGCCTCTTTTCTTTTCTCCTTAGACAATATCACTATATGATATCTTATTCGCATCCATATCTCTTCCCTTGGTCTCACCTTGAGAGTCACCCCCTTTGCAGAGGGTTAGGTCCCCAACTCCAGGAGTGGATTCCTCTGCCCTTCCTTTATCAGAAGTAGAAGAGGAGGGTTGTATATTTTGTTGTGGAGGATCAGTCACCATAATAGCAGGGGCTGTAGTCTGAGCCTTTTCAGAGGGAGGCTCCTGATCTCTAATATGATCCGAAGATCGAGGCGGAGAAGCATCAATTATCACCTCTTTACCGTTCCTAGAAAACGGCAGCTCACGAGTGTCAGATTCCAAATGAGTATCACTGTCCCTGGTGTCAGGATTTGGTGTAGGCGGATCCTTTAGATTCACTTTACGATGACAATGATTGGAGGGGTGCCCTCACAGTCCACACTCTTTACAAGTAATGTTTTTACGACATAACTCCAAAGAGTGCCCCACAACCATGCATTTCGAGCAGAAGAGGGGTTTTTTTTCATATTCAACATCAATCAGAATTTGATCAGAGGGAATAGAAAGCGTTACCGTGTCAATGAGAGTGGACTTGAGGTCGACTTCCACCAGCATTCTGGCAAAGTGCCCGTACCTGACATCTGTCGTCTCCTTATCAAGACGGATGGGTGTTCCGATTGCCGTTCCAATATCATGCAAAATTTCTAAATGCCAAAGGACCCAATTCAGCCCATAAAGACGAACCCATACCTGGGCGAAGACATTTTTAGCACTTGATACATTAAAATACAATGACCATTCATGCAGATGAATCCATCCCGATTTTAGAAACATAGATCCAAAGCTCCAAGCTTTCATCTTCACATCATCCGATGAAAAAAAACAATGAAAGAAACCCCGACCAAGAGAGACACATTTCCAGTTGTCAAAACCCCACAATGTCGAAATCCTTCGGAATAAATCTTCGCATTTCCATGGCGAAGCACATTTAGGAAGAACAACATGAGCAATCAAAGAATTCTCCCCTAGTGCCAGTCGTTCTGCAATTACACCAGGATTAGCATCCACATGGGCAATAGATCCCTTCCGAAGGAGCCTCCAATGGTCCTCTTTATTAGACACAGGTGCAGATGTCTTTATGAAATCCGCAAAGGATCATTGTCCATGTGATGCTCCCAAAGAATCTCCAACCAAAACCCTAGCCTCAGCCATATCTCGAGGTCGGGAAGCAACTGGACTAGCCGCCCTCACCTGCTCCTGCACAACCACATCCAGCCAAGCTGGACCTTGATTAGCACCAGAAAGAGACCGAGCAACGTTGGTCAGAGGCCGAGCCACACGATCCTACTCTTGCACAGCCCCAAACAGCCGGACTGGTGCACGAAAATCATCCCTTTCAATGGAACGCCTCTCATCGATCCGTTTGAAACCAAAGTAGTGCGAAAAAGCCATAAAGGGAGGAAAACCAAGATCACGCACAGATCCAGAACCGAATCGCCGCGAACGAAGAGCTTTTAGAGGAGTGAAGCCGAACGCCGAGAACCCCGACTTTGGATCCGAAACGCCGAGACCTCCAGATTTGGAGTCAAGACGCCGAGGACGAAAAGGCGTTGGAGCCGAATCGCCGAGACCTCCAGCTTTGGGGCCGAACCACCGAGGATGAAAAACCGCGGAAATCTGAAGGAAAACACTTTTGAAAATATAGGAAATCTTTTCCTAGAAGACCGTATTTATAAAATTAAACATGTTTTACCTCAATAAATTAATTAAAAAACTTTTTATAAATAATTTGAATTATATATATATATATTATATTAAATAAAAAATTTAAAAATAATATTTTGTGTTTTCTAGATAAGAGATAAGAATAAAACCAATTTTATGTAAAAGGATTGTTTATAAAAGGTAATTTTACCACCTTTAAATGGAGCTCTTATTTTTATTCTAATTTTTGAAAATTTTATAAAATATATTTTATAAAATGAAATTAATTTTTGAAAGTGGAATATCAAAATTTACTTTGGGTGAGTTTTTTGTATTTTTCTGAGAAGTTACATTTTTTGATGAATAATAAATATTAATGAATTTAAATTTAAAACTACTTTTACATATAATTTATTTTTATAGTTAAATTATATTTAAATTTTGCTTTAAAGTATAATTATATATACTTTACATAAATTAATATTATTTAGTTCATTGTATACAATGTCACATTGAAATTGGATATAAAAATATTTCAATCTTTTGAACATTTTTACTTAAAAAAACCGTTGTTTTGTCCCATCCGTGGGATAAATTTTAAATTAATTTCATCCAATTTTGTGATAATAATTTCAAAATATGGATTCCATATTTTTAATAAGAATAATGTATAATTTATTATATGATAAAACTAGTTTTTGACCAAAAATATTAGTGAATGTATTTAAAATTAATTACTTCTATTATGGTTAAAACGAGTTTACTTAGTGGTTAAACATTAAATTAAGGTGTAAAATAACCTGAAACCTTGTAAAAAATCCTTTTTATAGAAATATATAGACCATTTCCTCTATTTTATCTAAAATTAACCATTATTGGAGGCGCATGATGAATAGGATACCTCTAAACATTGTTTACCATTTTTATTTATAATAATGTTACCCCTCCACTATAAAAGAGTACTGAGCCCCCCTCACATCATCACACAACTCAATCTATTTGGGTCATCCAAAACCATCCCAAATAATCTCTTATAATCCCTCCTATCATACTATGTGCCTAAAATTTGGAATAAATAAAATCAAGTTAGTCTTTTGGTGAAAACCAAAAGGAATTACCCAAAGAAGTGGTAATATCATTCTATAAGAATTATTATTTTATTTCTTTCCAAAATCTATATATTCTTCTTATTCCATTATTATATAATAACCTCATTATACCCAATATAATTATATTCTATTATTTAAAGTTTTATACCTATAATTACACACACTTTTATCAAATGGGATACACAATCATCATTCGTGTGTACGACAAACTGCCGCCTCGCGAACTGATGTCATTAATTATTCCATTAAAACCTTTAAAGGTTTATAATAATGATTTAATTAGTATTTTTTACGATATATATGATATTTATGAGGTATTTATTCTTCTATAATTATTATATAACACATTCCCTCATGCTTTCCATTTTGTGGCGATACGATAACTTCATTTGTGGATATGTGGACTACCGCCTCCTCAAAGCGACGTGATTCATTCAAAATTTACCTAGAATTTATTAAGGATGAATTTAACCAAAATTTATTATATATATGAAATAATAATTATAATTTAATGTTAATATAATTATATATACATATATTTCATTTAATTTTTTTCTTTCAATACGATAAGAAAACAGTAACATTGTTCATTAGTACGTACGACCTACCATCTCAATGAAAAATGTATGCCATTTAATATTTCTATATTTAATAGATTATTGACAATATTTATATAATGAATATTTATTATATTTAAATCTTTTATTACATTATTAAAATTAGTAAATCATGATCTATGAAATAGGACCACGAATGAAAAGTCAAAACAAATAAAAAAACAAAACAATTATTACCCAAACACAACTTCAACTTAATAAATGGGTAATATAAAGTCAAAATAAAAATATATCTGGTATTATATATAATAATACAGTTTTTGGTAGATTTATAATAAAAATTTATTCATTATATAGGAGTACTGAATGTGTACGAAGTAATTCAGGACTTAAGGTAATTGATTTATCATCTCACGTTTTTTTCTGTGAGATATATGATATATTCACCACTTATTCATGTTGTATAGTGTATATACATACCTATTAAATGTTATATAATTAATTTAATTATATTAAATGTCTTAATTTATTTTATTCCATTACAGATCCTACAATTTATAATTTACTCAAGTAATAAGGGGATTTCATCTTACTTTCTTATATTCTCGTGATACATGCCATATTCACCACCCATTTATTTTATGTGGTGTGTATAATTACCATTATTTTATTTTATTATTATTATACATAATTTTATCAATATTTAAATATCCATTTGATGATCTGTATTTCATTGAGTTTTATAGTTCAAAAGTTACAATATCAGAAAGGTAATTTTATCTCAATTTACTTTCTTTGAGACACATGTTTTGTTATGATCAAATATTTTTTCATGATATGTATATAATGACACTTTACATGTTATATCATTAATAAAATTCAGTTACTAATAAATTAATTATAATTTTATTTTATTCTTTCATGGGGATTTTGATTTAATGTTTCTGAGGTGGTAAGAGTTTATTGCTATAATCTCATCATTTATCGTGATTGTTTATGATTATGATTTTATGGATTAAATATTATGATCCATATATCAAATATTCTCATAAAGTTTCTTCTCATATGGTTATTCATGATATATCCAATAAATGTTACCATTTTCCCACTCTTTTTTACTTATGATAAATAAATAAATGTTTTTAAGAAAATCACACTTTATCTCTCTCTTCGGTCCGAAATCGATATTACATAAAAATCATGTTTTCTAAAAAAAAGTTTTGAAAAAAGTTCTACTTTTATTATATGATATTTAAAATATATTTTTACCCATGTTTTACCTTTTTAACCAAATTGTTTTAAAAAATGAATCTTCTTGTATTTTTAGAATCAAGATAGTTTTCTAAACATTTTAGGTAGCAAAAGGAATGTTCATCATTTATGGATTTATCTACCGTCTTGACCATCCTTCTTTTGAAAATTATTTTATAAGTTTTAAGGTTTAATTTCAAATGAAAATATTTTTATTATTTTTTGTTTATGAAGTGTTTTAAATGATTTTCAAATCTTCCATTATAAGTATTCAAAAGGTTATTTTCAAAGAAAATTATTTCAACGATTTCAAAGATTATTTAATATATTTTTAATGTTGATTAAAAAGAAAATGGTATTCAAAATGTTTTAAATTATAAATATATTTTTTCAAAGAGAAAAGTATATTTTCCTCAATTTTTTTTCTAAAATACTTTGAAGGCTTACTTTATAAGTTTTAAAATTAGTTTTCAAAGGAAAAGATTTTAAAAATGTTTTATGTTTTAAAAACTAATTTTCAAAGAAATCTTATTTCCCTTACATGATTATCCAGGTGATATTTCAAAATCATTCTCCATCTAAGATGACATCATTTGGTATAGTTTTTTCATTACTAGGGATATTATCTAATGACACCATTATTATTCTTATTTTAATGGTTTATGTTTTAGATGACAAATTATTTATGAATCCCATTCCTATTCCATGTGTTATAACATTATAAAACTCTTATGAAACCCAATTCCTTTTATCGATTATTTAATGATGAGGTGATTATGAAACATGTCTCTTTTCCAAAGGTTATGATATGATGAAGTGTTTATAAAACCCATTTCATTTCAAGGATTATGATATTATTAATCTTTATGATCTTTTGGAACACATATATGGGATTTCACTAAGTGATGGGTGGGTCCTATATCTCACTCTAATGAATTGGGTAATTATGGATGAAAAATGAGTATATATGTTATGCGCGAACCAGATTACATGTTCCTAATGAAATGAGTGAACCTTATTATGTGTTCAAAATGTTATGTATGAAACTAATTACATGTTCAAAATGTTTTCCATGGACCTTATTGCATGTACATATGTTTATGTGTGAACATGATTATATGTTCACAAAATTATGAATGAATATGATTAAATTTTTACAATGTTATGAGTAAACCTTATTATATGTTCACAACATTATTCATGGATCTTATTTCATGTCCATAAGTTTATGCGTAAACTTTATTTCATGTTCACAATCTTATACGTGAACCTGATTATGAGTTCACAATTTTATTCATGGACATGGTTTCATGTCTATAAGTTTATGTGTAAACCTGATTGTATGTTCAAAATGTTATGCGTGAACCTGATTACATGGTCACAATTTTATCCGTGAACCTGGTTTCATGTCCAAAATATTACATGAGGGCCTGATTTATTAAGTGATCCTATTTCTATTTACAAATGTTCATTATTTTATATAATGATGTGTATGCCTGAAGTTAATATATTATGTGAATTTTATGCTTTCACAACACATGTTATTTTATTTACTTATGATTCATATATTATGAAATTTCAATCATTATTACATGATTCATGTTCATAATCTTTGATATGTAGTGTATGATCTTCTTATATCCATGTATGTTAATCCTGGGTTGTTATATTATTTCTAATATCAATGCATGATTGAACACTCTTTAGCACAGTGACCATGATGGTCAAATTTTACAAAAGTTTCATTATGTCCTTATAGAATATCTTAATCAGACCCCATATATGAGTTTTCATTATTTACATCTATTCTCATATATTTTATACTCATACTATCAAAGAATATTCCCATAATCCTAGAGTTTTTTGACTCCTAAGGAGAGACATGTTTTATCATCATATTAATTATTTGAGTCCACAACTTCCATAGAACCAATAGTATCCCCTAAGTTTGGATCTTCCATAAAAATATCAAGTATTTCATTGAAAGTGAATCTATTGTTTTGAAATAAGGTCTACCTTCTTTTTTTATATGTTTTTACTAAAAATTTTTCTTCTAGTCACTCTCAACCAACTTAACTCAGGAAAAAATTCACTTAGGGTTTTTCTCAACCAATGTTTTCTTAGAACATCTCATTAAACAGGAACTATTAGGATATAATGAATTAATAATTTAAACTTTAATGGGTTTATAATTTACCTAAAAATTTATACATTTTTTACATTCTAAGATGATTCAATATTTTCTCCTACATATTTAACATAAACAATCTTCATATATTCAAGAGTCTTATATTACTTAAGTTACCTTGACTCAAATTTCTTCTATTCTTATGCTTGAGTAGAAATATTTTTATATAATTCTCTTAAAATTATTTCTTTCTCATCCACTTTTAACATGGGATGTTTGATCTCTAAAATGTACTCATATTCTTTATAATGAAACCAATATTCACCGTTCTTCATTTTATCAAAATCCTTGTTAGATTCAGTAACTTCTTTCTTGATACTAGTGTATATTTTTAGATAGAATTATGTTATATTATCAGTATTTGAATCATATATGATTCATTCCCTTCTTATTATTATTTAATACTATAACTATTATATATATTTTACAACAGCTCTTTAAAATTTGGTTTTCTCTAAAACATTCATCCTATGAAATTTTACTTGTGTAAGAACATTAATCTTCTTACTTTTTTAATTAGATTTTATTTTTCCCTTCAAAATATCTTATCTTCTTCTTTCGTAAAATTTCATATATATTTTACCATATGTTCTCTTTGACTTCTACTTTGATTTTTTTTCTTATTCTTATTCATCTGATTCCATATCTTTCTTCTTATTTGGGAAATATTTAGAAAAATTTATAATTCCACCATAATTAAAACATTTATGTTTTATATTTCCTTTGTATATACCATTTACACAGAAAATATTTTTGGAAATGAGAGCTATGATTTTATTGTGATTCTCATCACCCACACTATATTCATTTAAATATTTTTGGGGGTAAATTACTTATTCCTAATTTATCTTTATTTTAATCAATGAATTTAAATCCATTTATTTTGTTTTACAATTTCCTTAATACTAGAGATTTTCACATATCATAATTCAAGAGAGTATTGTGAAATTAATCAATATATATCTTGAATTTCTTTAAATGATTAAATATTTAGGTTAATTCTATCAAGAATGTTCCTCATTAATATTTTTACCATAGTTGAATAATACTAATTTTCAATAAAGCCTATAATAAGGATAAAAATATAGTTTAACCTTATAAAATAGTAATTATCAGTTTCATCTACATCCATTCTTTTATCATTAAAATTTTCCCTTTAGATATATATTTTTTATATTTTTTATTTTAATTTTCTCTTTATATATATTATCTAGTTTGTAGGAAATTTCATTAGATGTATATAACTTTATCACCTTGTTGTATGAAATGTTAGATAATGATGATAATATATTATTTCTTAGTTTCCAAAAAACCTCATGATTTA
Source organism: Viscum album (assembly GCA_963277665.1). Classification (NCBI taxonomy): domain Eukaryota; kingdom Viridiplantae; phylum Streptophyta; class Magnoliopsida; order Santalales; family Viscaceae; genus Viscum; species Viscum album. The sequence goes on along the minus strand of OY728148.1, from coordinate 651,961,102 downwards.
TTTTTTCTTCAAAAGTCATGGCACCATCTCTGTAAATTAGTGGATATCCAACATAAATAGAATAAGTTACTTCCAACTGTTATGATAGGTGATATTTCTACATTTGATTCCTCCACAATTTTTTTATTTAAAAAATTATCTTATTTTCTATTAGTAGAATTATTAATATCCATAATATATTTTATAATAGTTTAAACATAGAAGAACTTGGTTTACTCTGATATCATTTTTGAAGCTTATGGAAGTTAGGGTACAACTGGTAGTGGGTGAATCATAAGTACCTATCACATAATTTTTTTAAAAGTATACTTTTTGAATAAATACCTTATTACTTTTTAAATTAATGAACACTCTTAAACCACTCTCTCTTTCTCATATGGAATAAAGAAAAGAAAAGAAAAACAGAATAGACTTTTACAAGGTTCATGAATTATTTGAGAACATTATCCTTTCCGAGATCAGAATGTGGATTTTTTGAATATTTTATTATAACTATTAATTATAGTTCTCACATGGGTTGAATTTTTTTACACAATTATTAAAAAGGTTTCATCTATTTACTATAAAATATAAATGACATTATTTATACCAGAATCACTAGTTCTTCAAAAATATTCTTGCTACTAATGATGAATAAAAGTTTCCTAGATTTAAAGGATATCACTAAATCAAATAGAGATATTTTCTTTAGAGAATATTTTAACTAATTGAATGATATTAGTTTATTTTCAAGAATATAGGTGTCTTTATCACTTTTTCAGGATAGTCTTCACACATATGAGAGAATGCATGCATGAAAATAGTCTCCTTCTCCTTTATATAGGTTGAAAAGAACATGATCTACTCAAAATTTTTATATTCTTTACATAAGATGTATCACGAGTGTTAAATTACTCCACATAATCCATGATGTATTCATGAAAATATTTCTTCAGGAAAGAATAAGTGATTCATCGAATGTCTTATATTACATCGTGAAAACCAATGGAATTCATAGAATTTTATGATCCTTCATTACATGGAGTATGTTAGTGGGATTCAAATTATTAATGCGACTTTTTCATGTATGGATCTTCTCTTCATGTAATGAGTTTAGAGATGTTTGATTTCATAAAAACAAGATTTCTGTCTATGTAAATCGGCAGAAAGAATTTATTTTATGGGATGATTGGTATTTATATATTTGGTTCCACTAGCTCTCATCCAAGTACAATTTTGAGTCAAGGGATGAATTAAAAGACTATAAAATATGTCATGTTTGGTTTTAATAAAAAACAAAACAATTTTCAACTTTAAATTATAGAATATATCTACATTAAAATATTTTTCAAGTGTATTTCCTTATTATCACATGATATTGATAATTATGGTGTATTAATGGGATAATTCTCACCTTATATGTTATAACAATCACATGCCTCATAATTTTAGAACTTCAAAAATTTTATCGGTTTCATTAGATCAGCATTAATCAAGAAATATGTGGTAATAGATCATTATTAAAATAGATTCATACTTACAAGTAGAATAATGAATGCATGGATTTGAATTGATTCAAAATACAACATTATCTTGGTTCTATAACTAGAGATTGTTAGAGGGATGGATATCGAGTGCTGTTATGCCTTCTCGAATGCTGGATATGAACAGTGGATAAAACCGTAGTCGATAGGTAGGAGATGATACACTAAAAGTATTAAGAATATTAGATTTATCACATTGGAAAATTGTTTTTTCCCATATATATTTAAATGGATGAACAATATCTGTGGATTGTGTATCCCACGTTGGTCTTGTTTTATGTTTAGAACTTCTTAATAATAATCTTCATTTCATTTATACCTCAATCTAGCATTGGGTTCATAACCTGGATATACATACACACATGGAAATGGTCTTCACCTCCTTATAAAGACTCAATTTCCCACTCTATTTGTTTTCACCCAAGAACACCCTTATTGTTTAGATAGACCAACATGATTATAATGTCATGTTCATACCTTGTGGGTACTATACATCCTCCTAGATCAATGACTATCTAAATATATCTTCCTCTTATATGGTAGAACATATGGACCCAGATGTGTGAATTTATGTGGGTCCTTGTTTGGCTATGGTTTCTTATTTTTTATTCAAATTATTATTAAAAGAGTTAAAAAATTATAAGATTCCCAATAAACATCAAATTCAAAATCTAGAATACACAACACCTTATGAATCTCTTCTTTCATTAGTTTTAGAAATAAAAAATAAATTCCAAAACTCTTTACCCTAAAAAATATGCACCATTATTTTTTTTAAACAATGTTCACTTATCCTAGTGAAATTGTAACATGTCTTTGATGTTTAGAATATTTTTAAAATCATCACAATTTAATGCCACAATTATTGGTTGAGAACAATTATAATATAATCAATGAGTATAATGTATTTTTCACTAATTATCTAAAATTATATACTAAAAGGTACTTGGATTGTAAACACCTGAATGATATTGTAATCATAGATGTGTATTAATTATAGTGTTTTAAGTTTTGTGCGTCTGATGCCAGATCTGGGAACATGGGACAAGGGGTGAAATAGATGTTATCAGAGTAGTGTTTAGATAACAATAGAGGTTATAATGATATTGGATGAGGTTTATTATTATTTTGAAACTAAATTAAGGGTTTATGAGTTAATTATGATCTTTTTAACAACAATATAGATAAATATTTACATTTTATGTATTGAATATCTTATGTTTTAGGGATTATGATTAGATAATTTTAGTGAAAACTCTCTATATAAGACTAAATATAGGAGGCGATCCTAAAATTTTTATAAAGTATAGATTTTTTTGTTTTTATAAAAATTAAAACACTATCCGGATACTAGAAAGCGGATTTTAATTTAGAATAGATTCAAATTTGGGTAAAAAAACCCAAAAATATATCGCAGTCACCATTGTAGTTCATAATGAATGGACCTTCACTATTCACATGGCCAGAAACTCTTGGAGGATATGCATGGGTTGGTTAATATTATTTATTCAATAAATTATGAAGGATACAAACATATTATTTTATAGAAGATAAATATATTATATAAAATCATTGTAAAATCACTAAGGATAACCATAATTGATGCTAAAGTCTCATAAGTTAGGGTATATGGAAACCGTATTTTAGTACCATTTTCTTCATGATTTATTACATAAAGGTACCCTAAATAAAAACCTATATGATCATGAAGACTAGTGAATTTAGTTAATTATATAAATAACTTAAAAACGGGAAAAATAAATACAAAAACATTATTTAAAAACTCCATAACATGTTGTTATATTCCATGGATCCTGTAAAACCACATGGGATAACCTGGGGATGTACATAAGAAAGAGGTGAGATATAAATTTTATTAAGGTAATAAACATAGTATAAAACAAGATAAATAAGTAAATATGGGTCAATATTAATATTAAGGTAACATAAGAGGGGTGATAATCAGAAAATTGAACAATGAGGAATGATTTAACATGATAACGTAATGGAAACATAGGAATGTGGTGACGAAATAAAACATGAAATCATAGACATAAGTTATGGATAACCACAAAGAAAAAATATAGTGTAATTAGGATAACCTCCCATTAACTATATGAGGCATCACATGAGATAAAAACATTATCCAATGCATTGGAGGGATATATAATTCCTAGGTGACCCATTACATTCATATCATTTACATGCATAAGTGTACCACATAGATTATAAAACATAAGGATTTATTTCATCACATTTAATCCCAAGATTAAGGATTGTGAGATAAATACATGTATGTGACCAGTCATATAATTATAAGATATTTTATGTGAATATTATGGAGTGAAAATGGTTACTGGTATCCAATACACAATTTTTTGGCATGAAAAATAAAAAAATAATTTCACCAGCCACATAGTGGTACATAAAGAATAATATAATGAATTAATAAGAGTAAAAAGGGTATCTAATCGCATGGAAATCATAATTAATGTTATAGGCATATTTAATAACATATCCCAATATGAAAAATTGGAAATTAATGGGCATAGTACAAATAAGTTTTCTGAATAATGTGGAGAAGGAGAGGATCCTTACCTTGAGATTTTGTGTCTTAAAATATGAGAGAAGCTTATTAAGATCCTAGGGGAACTTTGAGATGGATTTATAGAGGTAGGGTAGATTAAAATAGTTATATATGAGTTTTGATTGAAGTGTAATGGGAGTTTGATTGGGTTTTATTGAAAATGATATGTGAATTCTTTATTAATTTTTAAACACAGGTTTTAGACTTCATATGATAATGTAATAAAAACCAAAAAAAATACCTTGGGGTTTTCCCATAGTTTCAAAAAAAAATTATTGATTTTAATTATTTTATAAGTCTTGGAACTAAAAGAAATTATAATATTTCCCTTTTTTATGTGTAAGTGAGTCGTGCTTATAAAGAATTGATTTTAAAATCCTAAAACATATTATAATTGTTGTAGGAATCATTAAGGGTTTATAAAATTAATAAAATAACATAAGAAAAAATTATTTTAAAGTGTAAATATATATTTATTCTGGGATAAATTTTATATCATATATTGAATAAATTTTTTTTCTGTATGATGTCATGATACAAAACAAATATTTATACCATATTTAATGTTTACCTAAAATTTTTATTTTCTCTAAAAATTATGAAAAAATTACAGTTGGACATTTTCATCATAAGGATTTTAAAAATAATATTTATTTTATATAAAAATTATATTAATATGGTAATTGAAACTTTTAATAGAAAATATCCATTTATTGAAAAATTATTGGATTCTTTTATAATTACAGTTTTCTAAATATTATAACAATTACATTTGACTTCATAAAATTATATTATCATTTATATTTAATAAACATTATATAATAATAATATTTTATTAAAAAATAAGTTATTTAAAATATTCCTAAATTCACCAAAAAGAGTCCGTTGATTGAAACTATATATTTCACAAAGATACATCCTATGTTTTATCCTATCAAAACCTATTTTTTATTAAACTCAGTATTTAAACATTTAAGAAGTAATATTAAAAAGGGATAAATATTATCATTTTTTATTAAAAAGAAAATATAAAAATTCATACAATTATATATGAGATAAATATACCTTTATTACACTAGTGAATTCCCTAAGGGTAAGGTGTGTGATTTTGAGATTTTCTTGTGGTTGTTCAGCGAACATTGGTTGGGTCATAATGCCGATGAGCTTGAAGTTCTTCTATAAATGGATTCACATGATCCAATGTTTTTGAATTTGATAATGGTATTGGACAAAATAAAAGACCAAAGATGTTATCTCACTCATAAACTTTGATAAATGGGATTCATAGGGTATAATCCTACTTGTCATGGCTATTACATCCATTGTCTATATCAAATAAGATTTATCATAAACCTTAATATAATAATCTTAATGTTCACTATACACTAACTATATTATGAATGGTTTTTTAATTAATTGAATTTTAAAATACTTAGACCATATAATGTTTCAAAATAACCATATTAGTGTATGCTTTTCTATAAATTTAGATCTTAATAAGTAATTTACTCATTTTAAAACATGAATTTCACATATAAATGTTTGGGTTGTCACATTATTCCACTAATGAAAGAATTATCCCTAAAACATTCCATTTATTAAACAAAAATCAATTATGGTACTTCTATTTCATTATCTCTTATGGTTCCAATGTCATTTCCTTATACTCTATATTCCTCTATAACTCATTTAATATGTGACTTGACATGATTCATACAACTATTTCTATATGAGCTAAGATCTTTATCGAATGCTTCTCATTTGAAATATCATTCTCCAATGGTACCACCTATGGATCATGACTTGTGAGGTGTATGGTATAAACTTCTTTAAGATTAATACATAGAACACATCATGCTCATGCGATATGATAAGTGGGAGTGATAGTGGATATATCACATCTCTAATGAAATATTGGAACTCTAAGGGGACGATGTATATTGGATTAATAATTTTTCTCTTCCAAAAACTCATTACATTCTTCCACAATGATATATAAAAGGAGACTTTATCTCTGACCTCAAACTCTGGATCACATCAATGATTGTATACATAGATTTTCTATTTATTTATATAGGTTTAATATGAAACTAAATGGTTTTAACATTCTATGTTAGATCATGGACAAGATTAGGTCCCATCATCTTATACTCTCTAACTTCATCCCAACATGTTGGAGTATGACACCTATTACTATAAAGATATTTCTTAATGTTCAATTTGAATTTTAGAATTAAAACTATTGTTATATGAGAACAACAATATGAGATGTTGTTGATTTAAAAATAATTATAAATCCATTAAACATGATCTAAACATATCCTCCAGAGATTGAATGGATCTCTCAGACTGACGATCCATTTGAAGCCTATAAGTAGTGCTAAATCTCATTTCTGTATCCAATTCTAGGTGAAGGATTCTAGAAAACCTCCAAGGAAGACTCAAATGTAAATTAGATAAAATTGATATTGTAACTACATACAGTCTTACCACTTCCCTTATGTGTATATTGTTTAGTTTATAAAGAGATAAATCATCCTTGATTACAATGAAATGTTCCAACATTATACAGTGTTAAACTACCACCCAGATAGTTTTATTTTCTTTAGGGGTCCTAGATAATCCTCTAAGAAAATTCATTAATATTTATTATCATTTACATACTGATATTGGAAATGGTTTCATAACAGCCTTATAGTTATTTCATTCTTCTAAGACTTTTTAAAATACCAGTTATAGAGATTTAATCACTAAAATCTCCCTCATTATTTTATCTCACTTGATGTTTTGCATCAAATCGCTATACATCTTAGTAATTCCTATATTAATAGTGAAGAATGGTCTATGTACATCATCTATAAGTTACCTATTTTTTTTTGTTAAAATGGGACTCATATCCTAGTTCCCAACATTATAAATACATATTTTGAAAATTTGAACTCTGGAATGTTTACTACCTTTTTTGGTAGCACTTCATTATCTTTTTTAACCTTCTTGATCCACTCAAGAATTTGTGTTTGAGAATCTATTTTAGAATGTTAGTATATTGATCATTTTATTACTCCCTTGTCTATTATATGATTTTTTTGAATATTGGATACAATAAAATCCCCATCATGGATATGGTTGTGGGATTTTTTTACTCAGAGCATCTATCCCTTTTTTGCCTCCTAGGATGGTAATGGATTGAACAACCACAATTATTGACCAGATATAACCACCTTCATTGGTGTATATTAATATTAATTTGTGAAAATATATAATAGAGGAATTTATGATATTTATATATGTCAAACTTCCCCCATAGATAAAATTTCACAAACTCATCAATAAAAAGATCCCTGGGGCTGATTCTAAATCATGTGTTGAATAGTTCTGCTCATGGATATTTAATTGGTGGGCATCTTAGCATATCAATTTTTCATGTTTCATGATTAAACAACCCAATAACTTTTTGGAATCCTCATTTTATATTACAAATACTTCATCACTTGTGGGTAATGTGAGTATATATGCAGCGATTAAAATCTTCTTGAGCTCTTTCAATCATTAATAAAATTCTTCAACATAGAAAAACATGACTCCCTTACATGTAATATTTTTCAATATGCATCAAAATCATTATAATTTATCACAAATCAATGATAGTACCTGGATAATATGTAGAAACTATGGATGCATGTCATATATATTGGTCTGGTCTATCACTCGATTTCCCTAGTTTTTGATGGATCTAGAGATATTCCTTTGTTGGTGATAACATTCCCCAATAATGTAACTTTATCCAACCAAAAATAATATTTACTATACCTTTCATATAAGTTTTCCTTCTTTAGGGTCTTTAGTATAGTATTTGAATGTTTCATGTGTTCTTTACTTTTGGAGTTGATAATAATATCACCTTTAAATGCAACCACAATATTTTAGGAAAATCCATAAATACTCTATTCATCAAGTCCATGAAGATTGATTGAGAATTAATGAGTCCAATGGGAATTAAGATGAACTCATAGTGCATATACCTTTTTTAAAAAGTTTTCTTGGGGATATCATGTTCCTTTACATTTATTTGATAATATCCTAAATGAATATCCAACTTATAGTACTATTAAGATCAAAATTTCTGATCAAACAAGTAATCAATATATAGTAGAGGATACTTGTTTTTTATCATGATCTTGTTGATATCACGATAATAAATGGAGAGGTGTGTTAACCCATACTTCTTCTGGATAAAGATGACCAGTACACCCCAATGGAGAAGCACTCATGAGTATAAAACATTTAACCATATTCTCCAGTAATTATTTATTTAGATCCTCATGACCAATAATTACAATTATATATGGTGTTATAGATATATTCAATGCTCTAGGTATGAGATAAATTGAGAACTCAACCTCACAGATAGGAGGAAGACCACAAATGTTTTAGGAAAAATAATTAATTAATTCCCTTATAATGGGAATTTCTTCAATGATGTCCTTTTCTTTAGTCTCATTCATTTGATCTATACATGCTTACTTGTAAGGAAATAATATCCATGCTTGAGATGTTAGTACCAAACAAGATTCATATTCCTCCTTGAACTTATTTCGAATTGGAGGGGAATTTTTAGTACTAAGGGTAATTTCCTTCTCTCATCAATTGATCTTATCCCAATATAATGAAAGATAATACATTACCATAATAGAATCAATTCCACTAAGGAGAGTATCAAAATATTTTTTGGGAAATTCATTATACAAATTTGGATGGGGCATGAGTTATATTATTATGGTGAAACAATTAAACCATTTTCAATCTTCACTAATAACTTGACATCCTATTTTGAGGTGGTTTTTAAATAGTTCTACTAAACATGCATGATATAAAAGAATGAATGAACTATAATTGAGTAGTAAGTTTACAATACATGAATGAATAACTAGTGTACATGTCCCCGCTTCATTTATAGGACCCACCTCATTAGTTGGGAAGGAATATTCTAACTATTTATCTCTAGGACTTGGAGGTTGTTGTCATTGGTTATCCTCAACAACCCTTGGATTAAAAAATTGATTCACATTGTGTCCTTATTCCATAAAGTTGAAACATTAGATGATAAAATAACGGTTAACTTGATAATTCCTTTATTCCATCACAATAATGGGTTTCTTCTATTTGTAATTAGTAGATAGGTGGCCTTTCTTCTCACACCTAAAAAATTTATTTTCTCCCTTTAAAAAATTTATGGGATTCTTTTTCCAACCCTTTTAAAAAGTTAGATGATGGACTTCCATACCCCCATGATATTTTCCAATCGCACATCCATAATTAAAATCTACTCTCCAATTCTTCTATCTTGAACCAAGAGGACCTTAAGATTCAATAATCTCTATTTATACATTGAGGGAACATTAGACAATTTCATTGTAGCTATAAATGTATTTAATAGTTAAAACTTTTCATTGATTTGGAATTATACCACTAAAGAAGAAGTCAAAATTACTTTTGAGGGGAATTTAAAAAGAAAAAAGAGTATCATGCAAGTGTTTTTATTTTTGACTCATATCCTTGATGGATTATTTAACCACTTTATTGAGGCTAAGTAAATGGCTCTATATTTTATGTCGGGGTGTGCGAGGAAAATATTTTTTCAATTTTTTTCCAGAATTCCTTTCTCTGGATCACTTTGATATCCCCCTAGGGATTCATAATTTTTTCCAACATCTAACATTGATCAAAATCTCCCTTTATATGATAAAAAACAACACTACCTTCTATTCCTCAAAGCATTGAATAATGGATATTTTAATTTCAATAGATTTTATTCAATGATATATGATTAAGGGATCAGATGATATACTTACGTTAGAGGTATTTGTTTTATAAAGGTCTCAATTGAAAATTTCTCTTACTTAGGGGGATTTTGGAGTTAATCCACATTTATGTTTATGTTGAAAAACTCATTCAATCAAGATTTTATTTTCATGAATTCTGTGATTCCTCCTATCACGAGTCTAAGAATCTCATTCAAGTAGTTATCAAATTACCCCTGACATTGGATTTTGACTCAGTACCACTACTATAAAACTGACTTTTAACAGCACTGTCAGTTAGCAGTGCTAGAAGAATGCTCTTAGAAATTCCATATATATCAGTGATAAAATGAGCGCTGATAAAAGGGGACCTTTATCAATGATTCAATTTATCCCTAATAAAGGTTACCCTTTATCAGCACTTTATTTTTAACACTGATAAAGATTATTTTTTATTAGGTATTTTTTAGTGCTGATAAAGTCCTATCTTTATCAGCACTAAAAAACACTGATAAAAGGTATCAATACCAGCACTAACCTTTTTATTGCTGATAAACCATACCTATATCAGCACTTTTTTTCTAACACTGATAAAATGTCATATTTTAAAAATAAACCCTAATAATATCCTCTTATCACACTTCTAAATCTTTCACATAATTCTATGCGGCCTCATACTCCTCCTCTCGCACACCTCTGCGGCCACCTCCTCCTCCTCTACCACTACCACTACCTCCTCCTCCTCCTCCTCCTCCTCCACCGCCACCATGGCCTCCTCCTCATCCTCCTCCACCGCCACAACCTCCTCCTCCATAGCTAACTACTGCTCCTACTCCTCCTATACTGTGACAACCTCCTCTTCCTCTTCTACCATTGCTGCTACCTCCTCCTCCTCTCTTGATTTTCCTCCTCTTCCTCCTCTACCACCACCACCACCGACTCCACCTTGGTAACCAGTTGTGCCCGGTTTTAGATATTTGGACATATTTTTGTTGGTTTTTTTCATAACCAAGTTCTTTATTAAAGGTAATTATATTTATCATATTTTATCCTAAAATTTCCCCCTAAGTCCCCCCCTAATCCCCCACAAATATTGGTGGCATTTGAAGATGTTTTGAGGGGAGAAAAAAGGGTGCACTGTTTAGGTTCATAGTTTTCCAAACTATGCACAAAAATCGCGCACCCATGTATAGGTTATTAAAAATGAGTTAAATGACTTATTTTCCTTCTTGGGATTTATCCCAACTTGATCCTTTATTCCCCACTTCTAACCTAATAGCCATCACAACCCTAAAATCATCTCAAACCGTTATTGGAACTCTATTTTGAAGGGGGGTTTGGTGGAGGAACTTCATACAATATCACATAAGTGTTTCTACCTCTTAGTTACTCCCATTTTCATGAAGTTAATTTCAATTTCCTTGAAGTAAAAAAATACTAGAGGGTAAGGTTTCGAACCTAGGGTTAACATTGGGTTTTATTGGTCCAATCTTTTGATTTTAGGCTCGATCTACCTTCCTTGAGGTACAACGGTAGTGCGATTGAATTTTCGCACAAAGGATTCAAAGTTCTAACAATTTTGTTATTGATTCACTGAGTATGAAATTTTTGTGACTTATATTTTTGTGTTTATAATATTTTTATGTTTATACCATTTAATTTTTGGTGCATAAATTGGTTTTAGTTTCATATCTAAAGTAAATGAAGTTTAAGTTCCATTTTTATGTGAAATTGGGGGTTTTCCAATTAAATCTTTTATTGGTTCATTTGGGGATGCCCTATAACTACTTATTTGATTTTATTGAAATTTAATAGGGATGAAAATAATGTTTTGGATGTTTATATCCTTTGGTTTTTTCCGAAAAAATATTTTTTAATGGTGTTTGTGAAGCATGTGAACTTTAAGTGCTAGGTATGTGTGAAAATAGAGGTTTTACAAAGATATAACTTCTTGGATCATATATGGTAGCCCTATAACTGATTTTCTGGTTTAATTTAAAGTTTTTGGGGCTTCTATTTTTTCTTTTTAACTTATAAGTATGCAAATAGTGTGAAAATTGGGGATTTCAAGGAGTTTTGGGTGCAATACAATGCGAGATTTTGAGAAGTTGTTTTATTGTGTGTTTTAAGTGGTATATAGTGTGTATATCTACTTTATTGTTTTTATGTGAATAGTAATGGTGTTTTTATATGAAATTAGATTTATTTATCACACTAAAATTTTTTGAGCACAAATGGGGAAGGTCAAGTACCTAGGTGGGCGGATATGTACTAGTATGCTAGTGATTCAGAGTGGTTTTATCCCTGTTTGATTTAGAAATTCGGATAATGATAACTATAACTAAACTATATAGATGATGTTTGGGGACCAATAGGTTATGGTTATCTCACCTAATAGTGTATTGTTCATGGTAAAGGATTGTGACATGGATATTTTACACTAAGGTACGAGGTACATAGGGCCCGATACTATCTAGTGCCTAGGGGTGTTCCCGGTTTTGGTTTTCATTGGATTTGGTGTATTTAACCTTGTATTAGTGTGTGTTTGGATGTAAATTACAGTAGATAACATGTACTATTCAAATTTTTCATCATTATTAAAGTTTTATTTTTAAAAATATTTACAATTGAAAGTTGCTTTTCTTGGAATTTATCACCGTTTTTCCTTACATATTAAAACCATGTTATTTTTCACCTTGTATTGCATACTATTTATAATCGTTGGCTAGTACCCTATTTAGATTAGTATAAAACCTTAATTAAAACCCATGGGTGTAAGTATACTTGATTATGTTTGACACAGGTAAAGGCAAAGCCTCAGGTGAAGGCCGTTCGGGTTGTTAGTCCCCTCCTATGGTGCGGTGTTGTAGAGACAGCTAGAGGGTGATGAACCCTTATTGTGTGAAGTATTTGTGGATGATTTTCTGTTGTTTTTATTTTGTTTGGTCTTCTTTTACTTTATTTAAAACCATGTATTAAGATCTTTTTTCTGTTAAGGTCTGTTTTGCATGAAAATTTCAGATTCATATTATTGATTGTTTTTAATGTTTTATGCTTTCATAATCGGGTAAATAATTCCCAAACCAGATTTACTGATACATGGGAACTTGTTCTAGCCCATGGGGATAGGTAATGTCCTTTGGTCCTTGTAATGGGATGGATTTGGTGCCGGTAATAGTGGTTACTAGATTCAGTTTATGAAAAAATGGTATCAAAGGAAGCCAATGTTTTTGGGTTATATTACTATTTTGGGATGAGTTTGGATAGGAAGGAGCTAGGACTATTAGGGATTAGTGTTTTGGTCATGAGTAGGGTGCCTGGACCACACCTCTCATTGCAGTCCATGAGTCACTAGGGAATTTTGGAATTGTCTGATTGACTTCACTTCTAGGTGAGACGTTTGGGTTGCAGACCACATGTGGAAATCGGGCAGGGTTGGAGTAATTGTTTACTTTATTATTGTAATGTTTTTATATTATTTATATTTGATATATTTGATTAAAATTTTCAGAATTTTGGTAATTTCTATTTTTTTTGTGAATGTTGCATTTTATAGCAGCATGCCTCCCCGGAAAGCTCTCATTCACCCACAAGAGGAAGCAAGAGAGAGTTTTCCCACAATTATTGATCAGAGGATAGTTAAGGCTATGGTTTGGGCTATATAAGATCTAGCACAGGGACCCGGTCCTATTCTCATTCCTATTAGGAATAAATAGATGGGTCCTAGAAAGGATAAATCTTAAGAGTTTCTTAAAAACAAGCCTCCTAATTTTCGAGGCAGCATAGAACCCCAGGAATCATAGGAATGGATCTAGAAGATTTAGTGCATGTTTGAGTTACTGGAAACACCCAAGGAGGTCAAGGTGAAGTGTGCCTCTTTTCTATTGGAGGGTCCCAACTGAAAGTGGTGAGATTCAGTACTTCAGACTAGGAAGAATGATCAGATGAGCTGGTGAGATTTCAAGGCCATCTTCAATGACCAGTACAGCCCTAGAGTTTCGTCTTATGTTAGATCCAAAGAGTTCATGGAACTTGTTCAGGGGAATATTTCTGTGATGGAGTACCCCAACTATTTTGATGAGCTAGTTTGGTATTACCCTAAAATAGTCTCTAATGAGCATGCGAAGGCTCGAAGGTTTGAGAAATGCTTATGACCAGAGATATACTACCAGGTTTTCTTGTTTAAGATGAGGACCTATGCTAATTTCCTTGATCAATCATGTATGGTGGAGATTGGCTATAAAGGTAGTGCTAGTATTTCTAGAACTGTATCAGAAGTGGGTAGTGGTATCTCTTTGGAGAAGAATAGGAAGCGAGAGGATCAGGGGAAAAGGGAGGTGGTAGTTCAAGCCACTCCTTTAGACAGTTTTCATCTATGGCTTCTGATACGAGGTCCGTCATGTTCCACCACTATTGAAGGCCAGTACACATCTGACTAGCCTGAACCTTCCCTCCAAACCCATGTTATCAGTGTGGAGGTATGGGTGTGGGGTAGGAACGGTGGCCTCAAATGGAGTGCCGACTCAGTTAGAATCGTCAAGGATGGGGGGTTCTTGTTTTCTGTGGCGGTGGTGGTAGGGATGGGTCATATTTTGGACATATCCATATTAGGACACAACCACATACTAGCAGTCTTCCTCAAGTAGAGACCAGACACCTCCGTGCGGTGGATGAGGCACTAGTAGGATCAGAGGCGGGACCGTCGATAGTTCGAGGTACCATTTTGATCAAATCTTCTATAGGTTATGTTCGTTTTGATACTGGATCCATTATTTCATCTATTTCTTCTCATTTTGGGGACACACTAAATTTTCCAACTGAGTTGTTTTCTTTTGCGATGGATTTGGGGACACCATTGGGAAAGAAGAAGGAGCAGGGTCTTAGGTTCCTGTCATGTGTGCTTTCCGTGTTAAGGGTTGAGATAGAGTGGGACCTCTTGGTATTAGACATGGACATTTTTTATGTTATAATTTCAATGGATTGGATAGTACTCTTCCTAGGACACATTTATTGATATAGGAAGCGAGTGAGTTTCATGACACCTGATGGGAGTCGTCAGGTTTTTTGTATAGAATGAAATCCTCGGTCGGGTCACACAGGACCTCCACTCCTAGAGTTGGGAAGTATTATCTTCTAGTTCTCAATTCTCACGCTATAGGATAATGGTATTTACCTTGAGGGTGCACTACCTCATGCAGTGAATGAGTTTTTTGAGGTATTCCCAGATGATTTTTCATGTTTCCCCCTAGAGCAGGATGTGGAGTTCTCGAATGATCTGGCATCGGGAACACAACTGATATCTATTCCCTCATATTGTATGGCCTCCACTGAGCTGAGGAAATTAAATATAAAACTGGATGACTTATAATCAAAAGTATTCATTCACCATAGCATCTCTCCTTGGGCTTCTACTGTGTTGTTCTCCAAAAAGTATGATAGATCCCTCCGGTTGTGCATTGACTACCAGAAGCTGAAAAGGTAACAATTAATAACAAATACCCCTTTTCCCAAAATAGATGATTAGTTCAATCAGTTGAAGGTGGAAAAGTGGTTTTAGAAAATAGTCTTTCATTCAGAATACCATCAACTTAGAGTGAAAGAGGAAGATATTTCAAAGACATCATTCTAAAGTAGGTACGACTACTTCAAGTATTTGGTCATGCCCTTAGGATTGAACAATGATCCAACGGTTTTTATGGGACTCATGAATATGTTGTTCTACTAGTATATCGATTCCTTCATTCTGGTGTTCTTGGATGACATTATAGTATACTCTGGATCTGAGGAGGAACATGAACATCACTTGAGGATCGTTTTGGGAACTTTGCGGGATCACTGCCTCTATGAAAAGTTGTCAAAGTGCACTTTTTGGATCAGGGAGGTGAAATTTCTGGGGCATATGATCTCAGAGCATGGGGTTTTAGTGGACCTCAGGAATATTAGTGCGGTCATGTCATGGGAGCAACCAAATAATGTGTTTGAGATCATGAGTTTACTTAGCCTAACTGGTTATTATAGGTTATTCGTTTAGGATTTATCTCATCTTTCTTCACCAATGACCGCGATCACCCAGAAAGGGGTGAAGTTTTTATGGGGCCAAAATTGTCAGGCATCCTTCTAGGATCTAAAGTGGTAGTAGATTACCTCCCCCATTATGATTTTTACTAAGGCCAAGAAGGTTTATATGGTCTATTGTGATGCTTCAGGTATGGGTCTTGGGTGCGTGCTTATGCAGGATGATCACATGGTGGCGTATGGATCTCACCAACTCCAAACACATGAAAAGAATTACCCAACCCATGACTTTGAGTTTCAAGTAGTGATGCATGGTTTGAAGACATGGTGTCACTAACTCTTTGTACAGAAGACTGTGGTCTAATTTGATAACAAAAGCTTGGATTTTATCTTCTTGCAGAAGGACCTCAATCTAAGGAAAATCCATTGGATAAAGTACTTATAGTGGTTTGAATTCAACGTTATTTATACCCCAATAAAGGGAAATATATTGGAAGATTCCTTGAGTAGAAAAGTACCAGTGCAAGCCTTGAGGAAGTCTAGTGATGAGTGAACACTGATGAACCTCTTTGCGTGGATGCATGTTGAGATCAGGAAGTGTAGTGAAGGTGAATTCTTGGAGAGAATTCAGTTGACTCCTTATATATTGGAGTTGATTCAGCAAGAACATCCCAGTGGTGATAGTTTTCAGAGGTTGACGTAGTTTCTTCATGGATGGGAGATGTCCCATGATTGGTTGTCATCTCTAGAGGGCATGTTATGCTTAAAGGGATGCTTAGTAGTGTCACCATCTCTACAAAAGGAAGTGATGGGGGATAACCACCAGTATCAGTGGGCTGTCCATTTGGGTGAAACTAAGATTTATTATGACGTGAAACTATAGTTCTGGGGCCAGGTATGCAACAAGACATAGGGGACTTTGTATCGAGATGATACACATGTCAGAAGGTGAAGGTAGAGCACCAAAGGCCCTTCATTTTTCTCTAACCACTACCCATTCCTACCTGGAAGTGGGATGAGGTTGCCATGGAATTCATTTTTTGTTTTACTCATACACCTTGGATTAATAATTCTATTTGGGTTTTGATAAACCATCTAACCAAATAATCCCACATCATCCCAATCAAAGATATAGCTAAAGTGGATGAGTTGGGCCATTTGTATCTTCCAAAGGTGGTGAGACTCCATGGAGTTCCATTAGTATTTATCTTAGATAGATACCCTAATTGCACTTCTTAGTTTTGGGAAGGCCTACAAAAGGCCTTGGGGTCACATATCAAGATGAGCATGGCATACCATCCTCAAACGGATGATCAGATAGAATGGGAAACCAGATTCTCAAGGACATGCTATGTGCATGTGTTTTGGACATTGGAGGTTCTTGGAATATCCATTTTGGATTGGTTGTTTTTTCCTATAATAAAAGTTACGAATACTTGATTCGAATGACAACTTTTGAGGAACTCTATGGTCAGCCATGTCAGTCCCCCTATGTTGGGATGTGGTAGGCAAGACTTCACTGTTGGGTCTGAGCCTTGTGTAGAAGATTTCTGAGAAGGTCAAATTGATCAAGAAGCACTTGTTGACAACTCATAGTCATCATAAAAATTTTTCTAACCAGAGGCATTGGGACCTAATGATTTTTTTGGATGACAGGTAATTCTTGAATGTGGCCCCTCGTCCGGGCCATCATCGATTGGGGAAGCAAGGGAATCTAACACCACGATATGTTGGCCATTTTGAGATCACCGAGAATATTATAAAGATGGATTATAGGTTGGAATTATCTTTTTAGTTGAAATCAATCCATGAATTCTTGCATGTCTCCCAGTTGAATAAATACAACTTGGATCTATCCCATGTGTTGAGTTGGGAAGAACTGGAGATAGAGCATGACCTGTTAGTTTTTGAGAGGCCAGTGAAAATAGTGGACTCCCAAGAGAAGGTGCATCAAGGGAAGTCTATTCCGCTGGTCTGGGTTCATTGGAAGCATGGTAGTGATACACATGAGACCAGGGAGAAGAATTCATGGGTGGAGGATGAGTACCCATTCTTATTTTCCGATCAAGCTTCTAGTCGACTTTCTGAGAAGAAATGTTTTCACGGTGGGGAAAATTGTCACACCCATGTTCTTTATTAAATGTAATTATATTTATTATATTTTTACCCTAAAATTACATCCTAAGTCCCCCCTAATCCCCCATATAATTTGGTTTTATTTGAATATTTTTAGAGGGGAGAAAGGAGGGTGCACGATTTAGGTGCACAATTTTCGAAACCGTGAACAAAAACCATGCGCCCATGTATAGCTTTTTAAAAATGAGTTAAATGACTTCTTTTCCCTATTTGGATTTATCCCAAATGAACCCTTTAATCCCCAATTCAAACCTAATAGCCATAACATCCCTCAAAGACTCTCAAACCGTCATTGGAACTCCATTTTGAAAGGGGGTTTGGTGGAGGAACTTTACACAATATCAAGTAAGTGTTTCTGCCTTTTAGTTCCTCCCCTTTTAATGAAGTTTCTTCCAATTTACTTGAAGTCCCAAATGAAAAGAGGGTAGGGTTTCTAACATAGGGTTTAACTATGGGTTTTCTTGGTCCCATATTTTGATTTTAGGCTTGATCTACCTTCCTTGAGGTGTGGCGGTGGTGCGATTGAATTTTCGCACAAAGGATTCGATGTTTTAATAATTTTGGTAGGTTATTCAATGTGTATGAAATACTTTTGACTTAGATTGATGTGTTTATAATATTTAAATGTTTATATCATTTTATTCTTGGTGCATAAATTGATTTTATTGGTATTTGTAATGAAAATAAAGTTTAAGTGCCGTTTTTATGTGAAATTGGGGGGTTTTCATATAAATATTTTATTAGTTCATTTGGGACTTCATTATAACTAATTAGTTGATTTTTTTGAAATTTATTACGGATGAAAATAATTTTTTCAATGTTTATAACCTTTTGTTGTTTCGGTGATTTTTTTTAATGGTGTTTGTGAATCATATGAACTTTAAGTGCCATGTTTGTGTAAAAATAGTGGTTTTACAAAGATATCACTTCTTGGTTCATATGGGTCTTCCATATAACAGATGTTTTGGTTTGATTTAAAGGAATTGAGATTCCATTTTTTTTATGGTGACTTATAAGTGTGAAAATAGTGTGAAAACTGTGGATTTCAAAGAGTTATGTCTGAAAAACAATGCCAGATTTTGAGAAGTTGTTTTATTGAAAATAAAATTGTTTTGTTGTGTGTTTTAAGTGGTATAAAGTGTGTATAGATACTATATTGTTTGTATATGACAAATAGTTGTTTTTTATATGAAATAGTATTTATGTTGAATGCTGAAATTTTTTGATCACAAAGGGGGAAGCCCAGGTACCAAGGTGGGTGGATATGTACTAGTACACTAGTGATCTGGAGCGGTTTTATCCCTGTTTCACTTAGCATTTTGGATAACAAAAACTCTAACTAAAACATATGGATGATTTTTAGGGACCAATAGGTTATGGGTATGTTTCCTAATAGTGGATCATGTATGGGAAATGATTGTGACATGGATAATTTACACTGAGGTACAAGGTACACAGGGCCTGAGACTATCCAGTGCCTAGGGGTGTTATCGGTTTTAGTGATCATTGGATTTGTGGTATTTACCTTTGTATTAGGGTGTGTTTGGATTTAAATTATAGTATCTAACATTTATTATTAATTTTTTTAACATTATGAAAGTTTTATTTTGAAAACTGTTTATAATTGAAATTTCAATTTCTTGGAATTTTTCGCCGTTTTCCTTACATATTAAAACTGCATGTTTTTTCACCTTGTATTGCATACTATATGGAATATTTGGGTGGTATACTATTGTTCTTAGGCTCACAACCTACTTACACCCATTGGGTGTAATTATAATTGATTATGGTTGACACAGGTAAAGGCAAAGCCTCAGGTAAAGGCGGTTCGGGTTGTTAGTCCCCTTTTATGGTGCGGTGTTGTGAAGAAGGATCAAGGGTGATGAAACCTTGTCATATGGAGTCTTTGTGGAAGATTTTATACTATTTTTATTTATTATTGTACCTATTTCACTTTATTTAAAACCATTTATTCAGATCCAGTTTCGGTTAAGGATTGTTTGGCATGAAAAGTTCATATTCATATTATTGTTTTTTTAATGTTTTATGCTTTCATACTCGGGTAAATCATTCCATAACCAGATTTATTGATACTAGGAAACTTGTTCCAGCCTTTGGGGATAGGGAATTCCCTTCGGGCCTTGTCATGGGATGGATTTGGTGCCGGTATTAGTGATGACGAGATTTGGTTTGTGACAAAATGGTATCAAAGGAGGCCAATGTTTTTGGGTTAATTACTATTTTGGGATGAGTCGAGATAGATAAGATCCAGGAATGTCGGGGCTTGGGGTTTTATTAATGAGTAGGGTGCCTAGATTGCACCTATCATGGAAAGCCTTGAGTCACTGGCGGACATTAGAATTTTCTGATTGACTTCACTTTTTGGTGAGATGTGTGGGTTGCACGTGGACATCGGGTGGGGCTGGAGTAGTTGTTTATTTTATTATTATAATGTGTTTAGATTATTTATATTTGATTTATTTGATTAAAATTTTCATAATTGTGGTACTGGCTATTGTTTTTGTGACTGTTGCATTTTTTAGAAACATGCCTCCCCAAAAAGCTCTCAGGCACCCACATGAGGAAACCAGAGAGAGTTATCCCACAATAATTGATCAGAGGCTAGTCAAGGCTGTGGTCTAGTCTATCCAAGCTTTGGGATAGGGACTAGTTCCTATTACCATTCCTGTTAAGACATAAGAGATGGGTCCTAGAAAAAATAAAGATGAGGAGTTTTTAAAAAACAAGCCTCCTACTTTTCAAGGTAATATAGAACCCCATGAAGTAGAGGAATGGATGGAGACAATAGAGCACATTTTTGAGTTCCTAGAAACACTCGAGGAGGTCAGGGTGAAGTGTGCCTCTTTTCTGTTGGAGAGTCCCAACTACAAGTGGTGGGAGTCAGTATTTCAGACTACGAAGAATGATCAGATGCGCTCGGGAGATTTCAAGGCCATCTTCAATGAACAGTACCGCCCGGAAGTGTTGAATTATTAAAGATCTTGAGAGTTCATGGACCATGTTCAGGGGAATCTTTATGTGATGGAGTACACCAATAGTTTTGCTGAGTTGGTTCGGTATGCCCCTGATATCGTCTCTAATGAGCATAAGAAGGCCCAATGGTTAGAGAAAGGTTTATGACCAGAGATATACTCCCAGGTTTTCTTGTTTAAGATGAGGACCTATGTTGAGGTCTTTGACCGCGTGTGTATAGTGGAGATTGAGCAGGGATGGTTTTTTTGGAACTGTATCAGTAGTGGGTAGTGACGGATCTTTGGAGAAGAAAAGGAAGCGAGTGGAATAGGGGAAGAATGGTGGTGGTAGTTCAGGCCACTCCTCCATATAGTTTTCCTCTGTGGCTTCTGATGTGAGGTCCATTGTGTGCCACCAGTGTTGAAGGCTAGGATAAATACAAACAACTAGACCCTTAAATCCAAATTCATGTTTTTAGTGTGGTGGTATGAGGCATTTTCAGCGCTTTTGCGGGGTGGCATGACCACTTCATAGTGGGGCACGATCAGTGTCCTCAAAGGGAGTTCCAGCTCAGTCAGGGTTGTCGAGGATGGGGGGATCTCATTTTGGTGGCTATGGTGGTAGTGATGGGTCATCTTTTGGGAAGATCCAACTTAGGGAACAGACACAGACTACCGATCATCCTCAGGAAGAGGCCAAACATCTCTATGTAGTGGATCATGAACCAGTAAGATCAGAGGTGGGACCGTAGATAGTTCGAGGTACCGTTTTTATCACATCTTTTATAGATGATACTCTTTTTGATACTGATGCCACTGATTCATTCATTTCTTCCCATTTTTTGGACACACTAAATATTCCAACCGAGTTGTTTTCTTTTGCAATGGAGTTGGTGACACCGCTGGGAAAGAAGAAGGAGTAGGGTCTCAGGTGCCTGTCATGTGTGCTTTCCATGTTATGGGTTGAGATGGAGTGGGACCTATTGGTCTTAGATATATTTCTTTTTGACATGATACATGGAATGTATCAGCTAGTAAAATTTACAGAACACATCGATTTCTACAGGTGGTGAGTGAGTTTCCCAGCACCTGATGGGAGTGATCAGATTTTTCATGGGGAATGGGATCCTCAGTCGGGTTGCACAGGACCTCCACTCCCAGAGTTGGGAAGTCTTATCTTCAATGTATTTTCACTCAAACAAGAGGATGATGGTATTTCCCCTGAAGTTACACTACCTCATGCAGTGAATGAGTTTCCAAAGGTATTCTCAGATCATTTTTCATGTTTTCCCCTAAAGCGGGATGTGGAGTTCTCGATTGATCTGGCACTGGGAAAACAACTGATATCTCTTCCATCATATCGTATGGACCCCACTGAGATGAGGGAATTAAGGATACATCTGTATAAATTAGAATCCAAAGGATTCATTCACCCGAGCATCTCTCCTTGGTCTTCTCTTGTGTTGTTCACAAAAAGGCTGAGGGATCCCTCCGGTTTTTCATTGACTACCAGAAGCTGAATAAATTAACAATTAAGAACAAATACCCTTTTCCCAGAATAGATGATTAGTTTTATCAGTCCAAGGGGTAAAATATGTTCTAAAAAATATTCCTGCATTTGGGATACCATTAACTTAGGGAGAAAGAGGCTGATATCCTGAAGGTAGCATTCTGAAGCAGGTAAGCGGTCTTTATGGCACTCATGAACATGGTGTTCCACTGGTATCTCGATTCCTTCATTTTAGTGTTTGTGGATGACATTCTAGTATAGTTTGGATCTAAGGAGGAACACAGAAATCAGTTGAGGATCATTTTTGGCACTTTGTGGGATTACCACCTCTATGAGAAGTTGTTAAAGTGCACGTTTTGGATCACATAGGTGAAATTTTTAGGGAATGTGTTCTCAGAGTAGGGGGTTTTAGTGGAGATTGAGATGATCAGTGCAGTCATGTCATGAGAGGAACTAAAGAATGTGTTCGAGATTTGGAGTTTCCTTGGCCTTTCTGGTTATTACAAGTGATTCATTTGGGATTCCTCTCAGCTTGCATCACCGATGATAGCGCTCACCTAGAAAGGGGTGAAGTTTGTTTGGGGCCCATAATGTCTGGAATCCTTCGAGGAGCTAAAGTGGCAGTTGAATACCGCCCTTGTTCTGATTTTTCCTAAGGCCGGGAATGGGTATGTGGTCTATTAAGATGCTTCAGGTATGGGTATTGGGTGTGTGATTATGTAGGATGATCAGATAGTGACGTATAGATCTTGACAACTCCGACCACATGAAATGAATTACCTGACCCACGACTTGTATTTGGCAGTGGTGATGCATTATTTGAATACCTGAAGTAACAACCTCTTTGGGGAGAATTTTGTGGTCTACTATAATCACAAAATCTTGGACTATATCTTCTTGTAGAAGGACCTCAGTCTGAGGAAACACCATTGGATAGAGTACTTGAAGGGGTTTGACTTCGACACAGTTTATGCCCTAGGAAAGGAAAATGTAGTGGAATATACCTTGAGTAGAAAGGTAATAGTGAAAGCCTTGAATAATTCCAGTGATGAGTGGACACGAAAGTTACTCTTTTCTCAAATGCATGTGGAGATTAGGAATCGCAGTGAAGTTGAATTCTTGGTGAGATTTCAGTTGACTCCTTCTCTATTGGAGTTGATTTAGTGAGAACAGACCATTGAAGATATTTTTTAGTGGTCAAGGTAGTTTATTCATGGTTGGAAGATGTCCCATGATTTGTTGTCATCTCTAGAGGGCATCTTATGCTTCAAGGGCTCCTCAGTAGTGTTGTCATCTCTGCAGAAGGTAATAATCGGGGATAACCACATGTCTCAGTGGAATGTACATCCAAGTGTAACTAAGATGTATTATGATGTGCGTTGGCAGTTTTTTGGCCAGTTAAGAAATGATACATAGCGGACTTTTTGTCGAGATGCTACACATATCAGCAGGTGAAGGTGGAGCACCAAAGGCCCTTTAGTTTTCTTCAACCACTACCCATTCCTACCTCAAAGTGAGACGAGGTTTCCATGGACTTCATTATTGTTTTTCCTCGTACACGTTAGGGTAATAATTCCATTTGGGTGGTGATCGACCATCTAACCAAATCATTCCACTTCACCCCGATCAAAGATACAACTAAAGTGGATGATTTGGGCTGTTTGTATCTTCAGGAGGTGGTGAGACTCCATGATGTGCCATCAGTAGTTATCTCAGATAGAGAATCCCTATTTCACTTCTCAGTTTTGGGAAGGACTACAGAAGGCCTTGGGGTCACAGATCAAGATGAGCATAACGTACTATAATCAAATGGATGGTCAGATAGAACACGCAAACCAAATTCTTGAGGACATTCTCCCTACTTGTGTTTTGGACTTTGGAGGTTCTTGGGATAGCCATTTGGGATTGGTTGAATTTTCCTATAATAACAGTTACAGATCCTTGATTTTAATGGCCCCTTTTGAGGCGCTCTATGTTTGGCCATGTCAGTCCCCACTATATTAGCCTGAGGAAGACAAGACTTCATTATTGGGGCCAAGCCTTGTGGAAAAGACTTCTGAGAAGGTCAAATTGATCAAAAAATGCTTTTTGAAAGCTCAGAGTCATCATAAATATTATGCTGACTGGAGGCGTCGAGACCTATAGCTTTATGTGGGTGATAGGGTATTCTTGAAAGTGGCCTCTCGTCTGGGCCATAGTCGACTGGGGAACCAAGGGAAGTTGACGCTGTGATATATCAAACCTTTTTAGATCACTAAGAATATTGGAAATGTGGATTATAGGTTGGACTTACCTTATTAGTTGACATCTATACATGAAGTATTCGATTTCTATCAGTTGAAAAAATACAACCTGGATCCATCCTATATTCTGATTTGGGAAGAATTGAAGATAGAGCCTCACTTATCAGTTTTTGAGCGGCTAGTGAAAATAGTGGACTCCCAAGAGAAGCTGATTTGAAGGAAGCCTATTCTGATGCTCCAGGTTCGTTATTAGCATATTAGTGATACACATGAGAGATGGGAGCAGAATTCATGGGTTGAGGAAAAGTACCCATTCTTGTTTTCCAATCAAGCCTCTAGTCGACTTTCCAGGATGAAAATGGTGGGGAGAATTTTCAGACCCATGTTCTTAATTAAAGGTAATTATATTTCTTATATTTTTATCCTAACATTCCCCCCTAAATACCCCCTAATCCCCCACAAATTATGGATGAATTTGGAGATGTTTTTATGGGAGAAAGTAGGGTTCATGGTTTAGGGGCGCAATTATTCAAACTGTGCTCCCATGCCCATATCATTAAAAATTAGTTAAATGAATTCTTTTACCTCTCAGAATTTATCTTAACTATCCCCTTTATTTCACACATCGATCTTAAAATACCTATCATCCATAAAATCCTCTCAAACCATCATTGGAACTCCATTTTGAAGGGGGATTTGGTGGAGGAACTTCACAAAATCTCAATTAAGTGTTTCCCCTCTTAGTTCCTCTCCTTTTATTGAATTTTCCTCCAATTTCCTAGAAGTAAAAAATGACCAGAGGGTAGGGTTTTGAACCAATGGTTTAACTTTGGGGTTTCTTGTCCCAATATTTTGATTTTAGGCTTGATCTACCTTCCTTGAGGTGCAGCGGTGGTACGGTTGAATATTCACACAAAGGATTGAAAATTTTAATAATTTTTGTAGTTTATTCAATATGTATGAAATCCTTTTGAATTATCAGGAATTTTTTATAATATTTGAATTTATATCTAATTTTATTATTGGTTCATAAATTTGTTTTAGTTGTATTTGTAAAGAAAATGAAGTATAAGTGCCGTTTTTATGTGAAATTGGAGGTTTTTCATAGCAATATTTTATTGGTTCATTTGGGGCTTCCCTTTAACTACTTAGTTGATATTATTGTAATGTATTATGGATAAATATTTTGTTTTTTATGTTTATATCATTTGTTTGTTTCTGTAAAAATTTGTTTTAATGGTGTTTGTGAAGCATATGAACTTTAAGTGCCATGTTTGTGTGAAAATGGAGGGTTTACAAAGATATCACTTATTGGTTCATATGGGGATGCCATATAATGGATTTTTTGTTTTAATTTAAAGTTATTGGGATGAAAGTTTTGTTATTTTTACTTATAAGTGTTCACATATTGTGAAATGTGGGTATTTCAAGGAGTTTTGGGTTCAAAACAATATGAAATTTTGAGAAGTTGTTTTATTGAAAATCAAAATGTTTTGTTGTGTGTTTTAAGTGGTATAAAGTGTGTATTTCTTCTGAATTGTTTGTATTTAACCATTTGTGGTGTTTTTATATGAAATTGGTTGTATGTAACATGCTGAAATTTTTTTATCACAAAGGGGGAATCCTGGGTACCTAGGTGGGCGGATATGTACTAGTAAGCTAGTGATCCAGAGCGGATTTATCCCTTTTTCACTTAAAAGTTTGGATAAAAACAACTCTAAATAAACTATATGGATGATTTTTGGGGACTAATATGTTATTTTTATTTCCCCTAATAGTGTATCGTTCACTAGGATGGATTTTGACAGGGATATTTTACACTGAGGTACGAGGTACAAAGGGCCCGAGACTATCTAGTGCCTAGGGGTGTTCCCAGTTTTGGTGCTCGTTGGATTTGTGGTATTTACCCTTGTATTAAGGTGTGTTTGGATGTAAATTATAGTAGATAAAATTTATTATTCAAATGTGTTAAAATTATGAATGTTTTATTTTGAAAGATGTTTACAATTAAAAGTTTAATTTCTTGGAATTTATCACCGTTTTCCTTAAATATTAAAACTGCGTGCTTTTTGACCTTGTATTGCACAATATTTCGAATATTTGGGTGGTACACTATTGTGAATATGATCACACCTTACTTTCACCCCTTGGGTGTAAGTATAATTGATTATGGTTGACACAGGTAAGGGAAAAGCCTTGGGTGAAGGTGGTTCAAGTTTTTAGTCCCCTCCCATAGTGTGATGTTGTGGTGATGACTCGGTGGTGATGACCCCTTGTCATGTGGAGTATTTATTACTGATTTTCTTCTGTTTTATTTATGTTTGGACCTCTTGTAATTTATTTAAAACCACGTATTAAGATCTTGTTTCTATTAAGGCTTGTTTGACATGAAAATTTTAGATTCATATTATTGATTGTTTTTAATGTTTTATGCTTTTATAATCGGGTAAATCATTCCCAAACCAGATTTATTGACATCTGGGAACTTGTTCCAGCCTCTTGGGATAGGGAATTCCCTTCAGGACTTGTAATGGGATGGATTCTGTGTTGGTATTAGTGGAGACCAGATTCAGTTTGTGACAGTTTTGGATCCCAATATCAAGATTCAACACCTTATGATATCATATGATTTCCATCATTATTTAGATAGTTTTTAGCCATATTTTTTTTAATAATTTCATCATGTATTCCCTATTGATGGAGGTACATGATCAATTTATGGAGATCATTTTGGGAAAATATATGGAGAATTAACTATATTCCAAAAACCTAATGGCCTAGTATTATGTATATGGTGGTACTTTTGAGATTTGATTAGGGATGGGGGTTGTTGATATTGTTTTTCATAGTAAACCAGATGACCTAATATTATTATATGTTTCATTAGGTATTTCTAACTATATATGTGTGTATTTAAATATAGATAGTATTTTATTAATTATATATATTATAATCAATATAAATTGACATTTTCATGTAAACAGTGGAAACATATTTTCATGGCATGTTCAGATATATTTGGTTTTTCATAAGTTATATGACATTAATTGACTAATTCAAGAAATAATTTTTTTTCTTTAATGTTATGAAATATGACCTCTCTACCCTTTTGTTTGAAATTAAATACTCTGATTAAATCCATAACCCCTATAGTTCATTGATGAGTTCAGTCATAAAGTCAAATAAGGATAAATCAATAATATAGGTTAATAACAAAAGTCTGAATATTTGGACCCAGCTTTAAAACATTACATAATATTGAATTAAATGAATAATTCACATTTCAGATCTTTTCATGTTTAGAGTTTTAGAGAATTAGGACATAACTATTACATCTTAAAAGATTACAAAGTAGAAAATTCAACTCAGTTTCCATTTTTTTGACAAAATAAAAACTATTGAAAAAAATAGTTATGTCTAGTTCCATGTTTTAGATATCATGACTTTTCCTTGATCCCATACTTGACCTTATTCATCTTTAATTCCTATAAAAAACATTTCAAAACTTGGGATGAGTATAAAAATCTCATTAAGGGTTATAAAACAAAGAATGAAAACATTAGTTCATCATTATATACATAACATAAGACCTTTAACATACCTCATGAAATCATAAGATTTATGAATAACACATAGAAAACATAAATCATAAAGGTAACTTGTGGCATCTATATCATACTTACATTGAAGCTATCACAACTACCTTGGGAGTTACATTTGGAATACCAATCACAATATATTCTCTAAATATCCCAGTAGAAACATTCATGTTTACCTATGTCAAATTACCCAATGCATTAGAGACCTATCTTGGGCACACCGGCCCTAGATTTATCACGGAACCACTCGTATACGTAAACAATACCCAAGAACCATAACATAACATATGCATAAAAGAAATATAAAATTCCCACATTGTAATAACAATATATAATTTCAAGATATTGAAATAATAAATCCATTCTCAAAACCATTTTCAATACCAACGTACGTAAAAATATTATATGATATTTATTTTCCTTTTAAACACATTATGACTTGTTAAGGAATCCATAGATCAAATAATACTTGTGGCAGCGGAAAGGTCATTGTCACCGCTTACATTAAAAAGAAAAATCCCTTTTTGTCTTTTAGTGAAAAGCCTCGTATAAAAATTTTCCCTTTGAATGAAATGAAAAGTAAAAGGTTTTTATACTATGTATAAAATAAATTCATGTATTAAAACAAAATATGCCACAATGAAAGGAGATTTAGACGAATCCCCTTACCTTGTGTCTGAATTGACCCATTCGTTCTTTAATCTCCTGAATAATAAATTAAAGTTAATTTATACTTGCTTAAGAATCCTCTATCAAGTTTACTATTCCTTTTATATCACTTATTACCATGTTATAAACATTATGTAATCATTTAAGTTAATAATGGTCGTTTTGTCGATATTTGGTACTTGAGTAAACAATTAATACCTTATAATTACAAGTTTTTCATGTAGTAAAATATTCATTATATTCAGAATGATATTAATGATGTAGATATCATATATATCATTTATATCCTGTATATGTATGTATTTATAATAGTATATAACAATTGGAGATAATAAATGAAATGCACCATTCACGGAGATGGTAAGCTGTACGTACGCATGAATGCAACTTCCATTTATATTTCTTATTTTAATGGATTTAAAACATAATGATACATAGTTATAATATAATTAAAGTATAATATCATATATAATATCATTAACACCATCCTTTATACATCCCACATAAGGCATTAACGAGTCATATCACTTTGTGGGGGTGGTAGTCCACACTTTCTAAAATGAAATTATCATGTTTACCCATTATGGAAACCATAAAGGTAAGATATAAATGAAAGATAAATAAGAATAAAGAAAAAATAAACATAATATATATCATATATAAATAAAGTTCCATCACAATGGCCACCATGAGAGGGAGTAAGAGTTAATTGAATAATCATCGTTTTGTGAGGTGTTAGTTTTCCATCCACAGAAACATTATATTCATTACCCATTAGATGTAGTTGTGTGTAAGTGTAGTTATAATACTTCTAATAAAAATAAAATAGTATATTTATGATACTGTTTTTGTTAAAAAATAAAGGAATAAAATGATTTTATGGGGTTGGAGAAGTAAAATAAAACAAAAGAACTTAAGAGAAGATGTTACCTTTAAATCGGGTAACTCCCTTTGGTTTGTACCAAAAGGGTTTCTTGAAGTGATTTATGCCTAAGTTAAGGATTCTAGGATGAAGAGAGGGATCTTGTAAGATTATTGCATCAGAGTTTGGATGATACAAAGGCTTTAGAAGTGTGAGAAATGGGTAGGAAGTTAGGGATTTTTATAAGGGAGAGGAGGGGCTCTTTTGAAATGTGTGAAAATATTATTTTATTATTTAATGATTTTCAGTTTCTAAAGGCCCAAAAAACATTAAAGTATAATATATGGTGGCCCATTTTGTAAATAAAATTATAAAATAATAATTGGACACGTTTTGGATATTTTTTTAATTCTTATCTTCTTAATTTATTAAAATCATTCAGTAATGATGTAAAAACTGTATCATCATTGTGTCATAAGTAATTTTATTTATTTAATGCCTAAAAATTATGTAAAAATTACCATGATGTAGGATATCATCGTATCTTTCCAATGAATATTTATAGTCTAAAATAAAACTTATATAACCCCATGTAAAAATTGTTTTAGTAAAATAGTACATGTTTATGACATTTTTATTTTCACTTTAAATAAAAAGTTATTAATGTCATTATCTTACCCAAGTGGCTCCATGGGGTCCCAAAATTGACCCATGGATTATCTTGGTCTTCCTTGACTCATAAAATGAGGTTATGAAAATTTTCAATATAATTTTATATTATTATAACATTATTTTTACCTTAAATTACCCTAATTACCTCTAATTGTGGTTAATAAAAGTAAAAAGTTCCTATTCACCAAAATTTATTTTCATCCCATTGAACCAAATTTTACTTAATAATTACAAACATGAATGACTAATTTTATAAATTCAATTCAAAGAAGTAGTAAAATTTCATTTAAACGAAAAATTCAGTTTTTTAACTACTACTTAGTGGTTTTACTATTCATCAAAAATTGAAGGTTTTCAAAAAAATTCCAAAAATTCACCCTAAGATAAATTTGATATTTTGAATTAAAAAATTATGTCTATTTTACCAAATTAAAAACATTAATTTTAATTAATTAATTTTATATTTAATTCCCGTTGTCAAAATAAAAAGCGTGTTTTTAAAAAACAACAATGAAAAGATTGGTACTTGTTAATGTCGAATTTCAAAGTGAAATTTCTTCCAATGGCCAAAATTGGATTAAATAGTAAAAATATAATCTATTTAAACTTTATAACAAATTAAAAATTTAATCTAACCATATAAATAAATTATATTAAAAAACAGATTTGAATTAAAATACAATATTTTTCAATATTCATTAAAAATTGAACTTTATGGAAAAAATTCCAAAAATTTACACAAAGTAAATTTTGATGTCATGATTATAAAGAAGAATTTTATTTGGTCAAATAGAATGTATAAAAGTGAAAAAAAATATATTTAAATAGGGGTTTCCATCAAAAGGTAGTAAATCGACCTTTTAGTGAATATTAGAGTATTTATGCTTAAAATTGAATTCTTTTCTTATTTTAAGCCTCAAACTTTTATTGGATAACTATAAAAACATTTAGAAAACATGTATAATCATATTTTAGTTAGTTCTGTCCATTCCTACCAATACAATGGATAGGCGTTAACTACCATTTAAAATAATCACATTATATTGTTAGTGCGCAACGTAAGATTTTAAAGAAACCTGTTGTTGTATATCGGGTACGCTTTTGAACATAGAAACCCCTTTAAAGTAAAATTAATATTTAATTCACAAATATTAATAAATATGAAATATTTATTATTCTTTATTTACCTGGGATGTTACATCCTTACCCCCTATTGGAAATTGTGTCCTCACAATTTTATTGACTTATCATATAAATGGGGGTATTTATCCCTCATAGCATTTTCAGATTCCCATGTTGCCTCTTCAACCATATGGTTTTTTCACAAAACATTCACCTAATGAATTACCTTATTCTACAACACTTTCTCTCTATGGTCAAGAATCTGGACTGGTTGTTCTTCATAAGAGAGATTCTCTTCCAATTGAAGTAACTTTGGACTTAAAACATGAGATGGATCTAGCGTATACTTTATCAACATTGAAACATGAAAAACATTATGTACCTGGGATAAAATTGGAAGTAAAGCCACTTTGTATGCAATTGATCCAACATTATCCAAGATCTCATAAGGTCCAATGAACCTCAGACTGAACTTTCACTTCCTTCCAAAACACATCACACTTTTCCATGGAGAAACTTTGAGAAAAACATGATCACCTACCTCAAAAGAAATATCCTTCCTCCAGTTATCTGTATAACTTTTCTGCCGACTTTGAGCTGTTCTCATGTGCTTCTGAATCAACTAAACTTTCACTGCCATATCATCCAACAATTCTGGTCTCATCAGCTTCCTTTCCCTTACTTCATCACAAAAAGCTGGTGTTTGAAACCAATTTCCATATAATGCCTCAAACAGTGCCATCTATATACTTGAATGAAAACTATTATTATAATAAAATTTTACCAAATAAAGTTATTGGTCCCAAATTCCTTGATAATCCATTGAGAAAGCATGTAACATATCCTCTAAGTTTTGAATTGTTCGTTCTGACAGCCCATCTGATTGAGGATGAAAATCTGTACTAAAATTTAATTCAGTACCCAACAACTTCTAAAGGCCTTTCCAAAAGTTAAAAGTAAACATGGGATCATGATCAAATACAATGGAGAGGGGAACTCCATGAAACCTGACTATCTCTTTAACATACAACCATGCAAGTTGATCTAGAGACAAATTATATCAAATAGGAAGGAAATGAGAAGATTTAGTCAATGAATCAACTATAACCCACATTGAATTATTACCTTGAGATGTCTTCGATAATCCCACAACGAAGTCCATGGATATATTTTCTCATTTCCACTCTGGTACATGTAACAACTGAATAACCCCTTTCAGTAATTTCCACTCTACTTTTACCTATTGACAAGTCAAACACTTCACAGTAAAGCCAAAAATATCTCTTTTCATTCCATCCCACTAGTAATACTCCCGAATATCTTTGTACATATTAGTACTACCAGGATGAACTGAAAACAGAGAACTATGAGATTCACATAATAACTCATTCTTCAACTGTGAATCACAAGACACACATAATCTCTTCCCAAACCTCAAAACACAATCATTATAAATGTCAAAATCAGGAAACTTACTATTCTGAACCAACTCTACCTTTTTCTGTAACTCACTGTCTTCCTTCTGCACTTGATTAATTCTTTTTGATAGATATGATCTCACCAACACCTAAAACTAAATAGAAGAAATTCCTGCACCAACAACTTCTATGCCAAAGTTAATCAAATAAAAAAACAAAGGATCTCATTCCATATGTAGCATGGTTAATGAAGCATTACTTTTTCGACTCAAAGCATCAGCCACTTTATTAGCCTTTCCAGGATGGTAAGGGATTATGAAATCATAATCCTTGATTAATTCCAGCCATATCCTCTATCTCATGTTCAATTATTTCTAAGTGAATATATAATTTAAACTTTTTTGGTTAGTATATATTTCACATTTTACTCTATACATATGATGCCTCTAAATTTTTAATGCAAAAAGAACAACATCTATTTCCAAATCATGTGTGGGGTAATTTAGATCATGAGGTTTCAACTGACATCAAGAATAAGAAATTACCTGATCATTCTGCATAAGGACACAACCAAGTCCTTTTAATAAAGCATCATATTAGATAACAAATTCACTATCTCTAGAAAGCAGTGCCAAAACTGTAGCATTCACCAATATTCTTTTCAATTTATGAAAACAAACATCACATTATTTTATCCAAATGAACATAACTCCTTTTCGAGTTAATTTAGTCATTAGACTAGATAACCGTGAAAAATTCTCAACAAACCTCTGGTAATAACCTTCCAAGCCAAGAAAACTATATATTTCAGTTATATTTGTGGGTCTTGGCCATTCATTAACAACTTTTGTTTTTGTAGGATGAATATTTATTCCATTTTTTGAAACAATGTGACCAAGGAATGAATTTTTTTGTAACCAAAACTCAAACTTTTTGAATTTTCTATACATTATGTTTTCTTTGATGGTTTCTAAGAAAACCCTTAAAAGACTTTCATGTTCCTCTTTACTTTTGGAAAAAACCAAAATATCATTAATCAACACAACCTAAAACTTATCCAAGAACTCATGAAAAATTCTATTTATAAGATCCATGAATACAACAGGTGCATTGGTTAACCCAAAAGGCATAACTACAAATTCATAATGGCCATATCTAGTACAAATCATGGTCTTTGGAATGTCTACTTCCTTTACTTTCAACTGATGTTACCCCAACCTCAAGTCAATCATTGAAAAACATTGAGCTCCGTGGAGCTGATCAAACAAATAATCGATATGAGGAAAAGGATACTTGTTCTTAACAATGATGTTATTCAACGCTCTATAATCAATGCAATGTCTCATTGAACCGTCTTTCCTTTTAATAAACAAGACAGGAGCACCCTATGGTGATGTGATAGGTTGAATGAAACCATTATCTAATAACTCCTACAATTGCTTCTTTAACTCTAAAAGTTCAATTTGATCCATTTGATAAGGGGGTTTTGAAAATAGATTAGCATAAGGAACTAAGTCAACCGTAAATTAAACTTCCCGATTAGGTATAATACCAGGAAAATTATCAAGAAAAACATCAAGGTACTCATTTACCACTGGCACGTCATTAATCTGAATAGTTCTTTTGTTTTCAACAATATGTGCAAGGTAACATTCATTTCCATATTTTACAAGTTTATCAAATTCCTGATATATTATCAAAAGTAATGGTTCATTATTGTACACAAAATAAAAATCTTTCTGAAAAGAAAGCTTTTTAGCTATGCATTCAATCTTAGCATGGTAAACAGAAAGCCAATCCTTACCCAGAATAAAATCAAAATCTACTAGAGGCAAAAAAATAAGGGTTGCAGGTATATTTTTTCCACACACAAGGATAGGAAGGGTCTTATAATTTATTTTTTGTCTCAACGTTTCCACCCAATGTTTTTACCATAAGTTCAGGATTCATATCTTGAGATGGAATTCCCAATTTACTAGAAAAATTATCAGAAATGAAAGACTGCGTAGACCCTGAATCAAAAAAAACATTGGCATAATCTGAACAAACAAACAGTGTACCTGATACTAATTCATTTGATGTCTCAACATCTACTGATGTAGTTGCAAAGGATTTCACCACCCATTTCTACTTGTAGTCTGGCTGCTTTCCCTCAGTTGAGTTCTTCATCAGAAACTCATTTGCATAATGACCCATTTCGTTACACTAAAAACATCTTACTAATTGTAAATCAGATTTTGTCTTACCATTACACTGATATTTTTAAGTGCAATTATGAGCCTTATGTCCCATTTTACCGCATTGGTCGCACTTACTAGAATTCAAAGACATTCCCAAGCATGATTTTTACCAAAATTTTTACAAACTGTAAACTTGAGTTTCTTACCATCAGACTTTTTTGAAGAGTTCTTCCCTTTCGCCTGCCACCTTGACATCTTATTCAGTTGTTTATCAAAGAACACCTGATCATGGGAAAACTCCATTTCTACCTTCTTCACACATCGAACAAGTTTTTAATAACTTTTTAACTCATGAGAAGCTAAATCCCTTCGACAAATTGGATTTAATCCTACGTAAAATGATTGATTTTACTATCAAGATCTTGTATGAAATTTGGAGTATACCTTGCCAGTCCAGTAAACTTTACTTCATAAGCAGCCACTTATTCATCCTCTTACCTCAATTCCAAGAATGGTTTTTCCATCCTAAGACGAATAACCTTAGGAAAATATTTCTCAAGAACCATACCTTTGAATTCATCCTAATCAAGAGAATAAATCTCTTCACTATCCCTAATATTTTTCACCAAAGAACACCACTGATCAACTTCACCTTCAAAACGGTAAACAACAAGACTAACCTTTTGATTTTATGAACACCCCATAACATCAAAAATCTTCTCTAGTGCTTTAATCCACCCTTCTTCTAGCATAGGGTCAGATAATCCTCTGAATGATGGGGAATGTTGCCTCATGAAATGCTCCACTATTGACATGTTCCTCTGTAGTTGATCTCTCTGATCTTGTGCATGGATAACACCACCATTTATAGCCCGAGTCAACTGTTCCATCACTATAACAAACTTCTTAGTTCCGATTCCAACCATCTCAGGTTGCTGATATGCAAGTTTGTCTTCCTCCTAATGTTGTCCCAACATTTCTACCATGTTTCCTCTGTGGAAAACCATTCTGAACACAAAAATATCTTAGGCGAAGCAATATGGTAATCAGTAAATTCTATATAATTTCAATATTAACATAAATTAATTTATGGATATTAATTTAACAATAACTTAACTCCTAAAGTAGTCTAACTCGACCTATGATACCAAATATAAGGACCCAAACTTAAATCATTAAATAATATTGAATGAAATGAATAATTGACATTGGGGATCTTTTCAAGTTTAGAGTTTTAGAGAATTAAGACATAACTATTACATCTCAAAAGATTACAAAGTATAAAGTTCTACTCAGTTTTCATTTTTTTAAAAAATAAAAACTCTTGAAAAAAAGAGTCATGTATAGTTCCATGTTTTAGATAGAATGAATTTTCATTGATCCCATCCTCGGAACTAGTCATCTTTTAGTCCAGTGAAAAACATTTCAAAACTTGGGATGATCATAAAAAGATCAATAAGGGTTATAAAACAAAGAATGAAAACATTATTTCCTCATTACATACATAACATAATATCATTAACATACCTCATGAAATCATAAGATTTATGAACAACACATAGAAAACATAAATCATAAAGCTAACTTGTTGCATCCATATCATACTTACATTGTAGCTATCACAGCTACGTAGGGAGTTACATTTGGAATACCCATCACAATATATTACCTAAGTGTCTTAGGAGAAACATTATCATTTACCTCTATCACGTTACCCAATGCAATTGAGAGCTATCTCGGGCTCACCCACCATAGGTTTATCACGGAACCACCCATATATGTAAACAATCCCAAGAACCATAACATAACAGAAGCATAAAGGAAAGATAAAATTCTCACATTGCAATAAAAATATATCATTTCAAGATATTGAAATAATAAATCCATTCTCAAAACCATCTACAATACCATAATACGCCAAAAGAGTATATGGTATTTATTTTCCTTTTAAAAACATTACTACTTGTTAAGGAAGCCATAGATCAAATAATACTTGTGGTGGTGAAAAGGTCATTGTCACCACTTACGTTAAAAAGAAACATTCTTTTTTAGTCGTTTAATAAAATTCCCTATAGAAAAAGACTCCCTTTGAATCAAATGAAAATTAAAAGGTTTTTATATAAAGTATAAAAGAAATTCATGTATTAAAACAAAATATGCCTCAATGAAAGGAGATTGAGATGAAATCCCTTACCTCATGTCTAACTTGACCCATTCATTATTAAATCTCTTGAATAATAAATTAAAGTTAAATTATACTTGATTAAGAATACTCTTTCAAGTTTATTATACCTTTCATATCACTTATTACCATGTTATAAACATTATGTAATCATTTAAGTTAATAACGAGCGTTTTGTCGATATTTGGTACTTGAGTCAAAAATGAACACCTTATAATTACAAGTTGTTCATGGGGTCAAATATACAATGTCTTCATAATGATATTAATGATATAGATATCATATATATCATATATATCCAGTATATGTATGTATTTATAATAGTACATAACATTTGGAGATAAGAAATGAAACACATCGTTCATGGAGACAGTAAGTCGTACGTATGCATGAACGCAACTTCCATTTCTATTTCTTATTTTAATAGAATTAAAACATAATTATACATAGTAATATTATAATTACTGTATAATATCATATATAATATCATTAAATTCTCCTTTATACATCTCACAGAAGGCATTAACGAGTCATATCACTTTGAGGGGGCGGTAGTCCGCACTTCCAAAAATGAAATTATCGCATTTACCCATTATGGAAACTATAAAGGTGTGATATAATTGAAAAATACAGAAGCATAAAGAAAACATAAACATAATATATATCATATATAAATAGAGTTCCATAATAATGGCCACCATGAGAGGAAGTAGGAGTTAATTGAACAATCATTATTTCATGAGGCGTTAGTTTTCCATCCACAGAAACATTGTGTTCTTTACCCATTATATGAAGGTGTGTGTAAGTGTAGTTTGAATCATTATCATAACAAAATCCTAGTATATTGAGGATAATCTTTTTTATTAAATAATGGAATAAAATTATTTTAGGGTGTTGGAGAAGTAAAATAAAACAAAAGAACTTAAGAGAAGACGTTACCTTTAAATCGGGTAACTCCCTTTGGTTTGTACGAAAAGAGTTTTTTGAAGGGATTTATGCCTAAGGAAAGGCATCTAGGATGAATAGAGGGATTGTGGGAGCTTATTGGAGAAGATTTTGGACAAGAAAAAAGCTTGAGAAGTGTGAGAAATGGGTAGAAAGTGAAGGCTTTTAATGACGTAAACCCTGAATCATCATTGTGTCATAAATAATTTTATTTATTTGATGTCTAAAAATTTTAAAAAATTTCCATGATGTAGGAAAAAATTTTAGAGTCCCAATGAATATTTATTGTTGAAAAAGAAACTTATATAACTCCATGTAAATATTGTTTTAGTAAAACAATACATGTTTATGATATTTTTATTTTTACGTTAAATAAAATGTTATTAATGGCATTATCTTACCCAAGTGGCTCCATGGGACTCATGGAATTTCTTGGTCAAGAATGACTCATCATATGAGGTTAGGACAAGTGTCAGGGTAATTTTATAATATTATAACATTGTTTTTACCTTTAATTACCCTAATTACCTTTAGTCGCAGTTAATAAAATAAAAAGTTACTATTCACAAAAAATTATTTTCATCCCATTGAACCACATTTTACTTACTAATGACAACCTTGAATGTCGGATTTTTGAAATTCAATTCACATAAGTGGTAAAATTTCATTTAAACGAAAAATTCTGTTTTTTAACTACTACTTAGTGGTTTCACTATTCATCAAAAATTGATGGTTTTTAGAAAAATTCCAAAAATTCACCCTAAGCTAAATTTGATATTCTGAATTCAAAAATGATGTCTATTATACAAAATTCAAAACATGGAAGTTGCAATAATTAATTTTATAATTAATTCCTGTTGTCAAAACAAAAAGTGTGTTTTTAAGAAATAACTATGAAAATATTGGTACTTGTTAATGTCCAATTTCAAAATGAAATTACTTCCAATGGCCAATATTGGATTAAATGGTAAAAAAATAATATATTTACACTTTAAAACCAATTAAAATTTTAATCTAACCATATAAATAAATTAGATTAAAAAACATATTTGAATTAAAATACATTATTTTTCACTATTCATTAAAAAATGATCTTTATCGGAAAAGTTTTATAAATTTACCCAATGTAAATTTTGATGTCCCAATTCTAAATAAGGATTTTATTTGGTCAAATAGAATGCATGAAAGTGACCAAAACTATATTTAAATAGGGTTCACCATCAAAAGGCAATAAATCGACCTTTTAGTGAATATTAGAGTATTTATGCTTAAAATTGGATTGTTTTCTTATTTTAAGCCTCTAAATTTTATAGGTTAAATGTAAAAACATTTAGAAAACATGTAAAATCATATTTTAGTTAGTTCTATCCATTCCCGACAATACAACGACTAGGCGTTAAATACAATTTAAGATAATAATATTATATTATTAGTTTGTAATGTAAGATTTCAAAGAAACCCATTGTCGTGTATCAGGTACGCTATCGAACATAGAAACCTCTTTAAAGTAAAATTAATATTTAATTCACAAATATTAAAAAATATAAAATATGTCTTATTCTTTATTTACCTGGGATTTTACACTGAAACATTTATTAATAGATATAATTATAACGGTATTTAATTGAATTATAAGATTTCATATGAGATGGTAATCACTATGAAAATATCTTATTTATCTATGAGTGTATTAATTTATTTCTAGAAATTAATCATAGAATTTAGGTAATTTCTACCAATCAAACTGATAAATTTTACTATAAGGTCACACAATAACTCTTTCCCCAATATTAGAAAAATTTATTTTAAATTTAATATTAAGAATAAATATTATTCTTGATTTTGATAGAAAAACCATAAACTAGAATTATGAATAAAGAGCATGGATATAATGAAATAAAACCATAAATCTAGAGTTTAAAAACTAATTATTAGGATGTTCAGAGAGCTTAATTAATCAAATAAATTTTTTGGTCCAGTAGCCTCATATATTCTTCCAATCCCTGGTTTAAATTTTATTTTTTTCTTGTAAGGTAGTTGTTTTGGCCTAGGATGTTCCTTTAGGTTGTGTTTTAGATTGATTATGAACATGATTTTAGGATTTTTGTGTTATTCAGAATATGCCTCCCAGAAAGGTCCCTAATGTTTCTAGTTGGTCTCTCTCTATTTGTGGTTCTCTTTTGTTACAACCCATCTTTCATGGAAATTGAGGTTCATTACAAGAACTAAAGTGGCTTGAGGAAGATAAGTATGTATTTAAAGTGTTTGAAACTCCCAGTGTTGTTAGAGTTCATGCTGTTTTGGGTCTTCTTGAGGGTCCAAATTTGGAAGAATAAAAATTGTTTTCCAAACCAATGATTATATTTTGGATAACATGGGAAGATTTTAAGTCCCTATTTGTTCGATGGTTTATACCTGAGGTGGTGAAGATAAAGAAAAGGGAAGATCTCTTGAGTTTCGAATAAGGTTAGCAGATGGTGAAGGCTTATCTTAAACACTTCAAAGAGCTGGTTTCCTTTTGTTCACTGATGATGTCACAAGATCATTTGAAATATTATATTTTCATTGGGGGTCTTCATCTAGAGATCAAGGAGTGGGTAATCTTCTCCAAGGGTCTCAATTTTGAGAAGTTGGGGGAGGTAGCATTTTTGGATGAGTTGTTGTGAAAGAAGAATAAACACATTGGCTCAGTTTTTGTCTCCCATGTTGGTGTGAAGAAATTTAGAGTTTCATCATTTTTGTTTTTTGGTTTTTATAACATCATATTTCATTCTAAAAGTTTAATTAAATTATCCTTTTATAGTTCAAATAGTTTTTTTTTTTTTTTAATGTGAACCTTTAAATGGTTTTCCATTCCAGAATCAGTTCCTCTATTTCAATCATTCTTGTTTGGTGATGTCTATTTTTGTGGAAATCAATCTTTATGCCTTATGTGTTGGTTTATTTATATTATTTATTTTGGTCATTTCTGCTACTATTTCTACTTAAGTAGTGTGTTGGAAGAATATTAATGTATATTTCCCTCCATTGATATATGAATCCAGAACATGGATTGGATATGCATGAATCACAAAGTTAATAAAAAAATAAGGATTCTATGTGAACTTCACCACTGTTGGTTAACTACCACTTAATATAAGATCTGACATGAACTTCCTACCCAACATCCCCATGATACTCTCATCCAACAGAGGATCTCCACC
The DNA here is from genome assembly GCA_963277665.1 of Viscum album. Taxonomy (NCBI): domain Eukaryota; kingdom Viridiplantae; phylum Streptophyta; class Magnoliopsida; order Santalales; family Viscaceae; genus Viscum; species Viscum album. The sequence continues at coordinate 651,919,463 of OY728148.1, read as the reverse complement.
ATTTCCATTCAGCATTCAATTTTCCTTGTCTTATTACATTCATTTATAACGTAAATGGATACAAGAAGATAATAAAAAGTGAATGATGAATGGAAATTGTGGGGAGCATGTGTGTGATGAGAGAATCACGAGGATGCCATGCAGGAAGTTCAGGTCAGATTATATGCTAAGAGGTAGTTAAACAATAGTAGTGAAGTGCGAAGAGAATCCTTATTTTTTTATTACTTTATATCTGGACTAAATAAACCCTTCGAAATGTTGTAAAGTAAATGTTATGATATACTTTATCTATTTTACTGAAAATTTATATAATAAAATATTGATTTAATTTTCATTATTCCTTACAGAGTTCATTTATTTTTAGAAGATTTATATCTATGTGTCATTGTTTTAAAGGAAGAGAAATGAAACTTTATTTGCCCAATCATAGAGGTAATCTTGATGTTTTCACAGTAAAATCATTGTCCATAGAATTAATTCATTGTTTCATATTTATGTTTTATTTATTTATTTTTAGTATTACTCATGTAATAGTTTATTTATTAAATAGGTGTATTCTTTTGTTTAAGTTGGACTTCTATGTCCAACTTTTATTCTTCTTCTCCCTCATAACCTTTTCACCCCTACAGTGTTGCATTTATCATTTTATTTTATGTTCTCTCTACTTCCTTTCTAGGAAGAGAAACACCACAGCCTCTGCTCAATTAAAAAGGAAATCTTGATATTTGAACAGTAAAATCATTGTCCATAGAATTAATGTATTATTTTATTTTTATTTTTAATATATTTATTTTTTGTATTACAAATAATAATTTTTTTCTGATATAGTTGGATTCTTTTTTTTTGAGTTTATGTGGTTTATTTGAAACTACTCATGAAGTGTTGATTGTTCGACAAATAAAGTTAATGTAAATCATGGTAACATTAACACTTATGATTGTTTTTTAATGTATGTAATAATTTTTATTTATGTAATTTTATAAACCAATATTTGAAATGTTTAAAATATAATGTTTTTTCTTGTATTTATGTTGTAAATTTATTTACATTTAAATTCTATATTGGGTTTTGTTCTTATTGATATGTGGTGTGTTTCTATTTTGTTTTTGGTTTTTTTGGTGTTATAGTGTGATGTTACAACACAATGCTGTATCTCCATTTATCAGTTCTATTTTAGCACTAATAAAATTTATAGGCTTTTAACATCTCTCAAGTAGTCAGTTCTTTTCTATCATAGATAAAGTTCATTTCTAGCACTTTTAAATGAAAATTTTGAAGTAGTGGTTACTATTATTTCCATCCATTGACTAAGAAAAAGTAAATTTGGGATGATTATTTAAAAACTATTTAAAATACAAATGGAAAACATTACATGTTAATGGGATAACTTATAAATGAAATATATTACTTAGCCTATGAATTTATTGTTTTTAATATATATTACCCATGATCTATTTACTAATATAAAATTTAATGGGAATTTATGTTCTCATAATAATGGTTTACAAAGAGATAGTACATTATCCAAATAATATCCACTAGGAATTTCAAACTAGGTGTGCAGCAAGTCTCATTCTCATTCACTAGGTGATGATTGATTCAGCTCAATTCACACTTTGTTGGGTTATTACCACTAGGTACAACTATGATAGATCCAAATCCAATTGTATTATCTAAACGTGGATGTATTTTTGTTGAAACAACATAATATATACTTCATTGAAATTTAGGAATAGTTTTTTATGTTTAAAATTATCTATATGTATTTTACAATGGTCTTTTATCCAAATCACCAAAAATTAGTAGGCTTTTCTATGATACCAACTATGACAACACATATTTTAAAACAATATGCTTCATGATTAATTATATAAAGGTAGAAATAATGCAACCCCTGATGATTGTGAGTCCTAGTGTATTTGGATAATTGGGTATATAACATAATAACTTTCAAAACATATAAAACAACATTTTTTAAAAACCTCAAAACAAGAGCTTATATTTTATTGATCTTCTAAAACTATATGGGATAACATGAGGTCATATATAATAAAAAGGTGAGCTATAAAGGACAGAAAGGGAATAATGTTATTTAGCATAAGTTACATCATAACATGTGATCCATGAGGAATATCAAGGAGACATAATAAGGTTGAGAATTATAATCTTAAATAATGATTCATGATAGAACATGATAAAATAAGGGCACCATAGGAATGTAGAAATACTATAAAACATGATATCATATACATATTTCAAGGATAACTGCTAAGAAAACATAACATAGTGAACTTAGTATAAAATCTCATGCACTATTTTTGGAATCTCAAGATATAAAAACATTACCCAATGTGTTGGAGGGATATATATGTCTGGGCCCTCCCGTCACATTCATATCATATACGTAAATAAGGGTTTCATATAGATCACACAATATAACGATTCATTTAATCACTTATAATCCCACAATTTATGACTGTGAGATACATACAGGGAAGTCTCCAATTTATTATGTAAAGGTAGATCTTGTTAAATACCCTTGAGTAGAAATTGGGATGGGTATTCTATACACAATTGTTTTTCAGGAAAAATAACATGATGATTTCGGCAATCAAATGGGTAAGTAAATCTTAGAAGTTTATTTTATATTACCTTCTAAATTTTTTTCCTTCCCCTTCAAAATCAGTTGTGGACAATTAGGTTTTTGAACTTAATTCATATAATAAGAAAATGTCTCTGATATATCAAAAAGTTGGGGTTGAGAAACCAGGTAATATTTCTCCCTCCACTGATTAAAAAATTGATTATACAATTGAGATACATGATACAAAAGAATAAAAACTGTAAGAGATGCCTCTTCAGGTTGGATGAAGAAATATAGATGGATTGATGACTTCAATGTCAAGGGAAAACTCACATGAAAAATTCAAAGAGAAGCAAGAAGATAGATTTGACTCTACAATCACTGATATCATCACCCTATATGAAATTATCAAAGCCCTTCCTTAATGTTCAGGAATATATAGAGTTCAGGTGTGTAGATGTGGAAGAGTTGACTAGTATACACTTCGAGCAGAATAAATAAAACTAAATTAAAGACTAAGGAAAAAGTTAGGTACCTAGTTTTTATTCTTTGGGAATTTTCATTTGTCCCCCTGTTCCCTATTTATACCCTTTGTTAGTTTTATTATTTCCAATAAAAGTGGATTTTCCTCAATCCATTTAAAAAAATACAGGAGAAGTAGATGATCCCTTTCCCCAAGAGGTTTCTTCTTAAAGCTTTGGAGGATCTTATTAAAATATTGGTGGAACCTTAATAGGGTCATAAAGAGGGTATGTCAAATTAATTTTGTTCTCTAAGATTTTTGATTTGAGAGAAATGGGAGGTTGGGTGGTATTATATAGTAAAATAAATCATAATTCATATTTAATTTCCAATCAAAGGTTTTGGAATATATATGATAAAATAATCAAATACACAAACCATGAAACCCCCACGAGATACCATGAATCATTATTTTTTCAAATTAATTTAATATTTTGATATTTTTTATTTCCCACAACACTGAAAATAGTTTTTTTTATTTAATATAAAATTCAAACATTTCTTTCTCATGGAACCTACTCTACATATGTTACATACAACATTGAGTTTATACAAGGCATCATTTTATTTTTATAACTATTTAAATGATATAATTATTATCTAACCATTAAACATAGTAATATTAATAGTGATAAATACTATTCAAATATTTATTTATAACAGATTTATATAAATAAAACAAATTAATTTCGAAGGATATATTTTTGGGTAAAATCCTTATATGTTTAAAAATACTATAAACTATTTTTCATATACTTCTGTTAAAAAAATTAATTTTAGATAGATTTAGAAATTTTATTTGATAAAATAAACATTATTTTTGAATTTATAATATTGAAATTATCTGAGGGTGATTTTTTGGGATTTTTCTAAGAAACTTGATTTTTCGATAAAGTGTGAAAAATAAAAAATTTTAATTGAAAATTGTCCATTTGTATAATTTATTTTTATGGTTAAATTATATTTTAATTTGGTTTCAAAGTTAATTGATCATATTTTTTTTTCAATTAATCTAATTTAGGACATTATAATCAATTTCATATTGAAACATTGTATTAAAAACAAAGAAAAATTTTGGATGTTTTTACTTTCAAAACCCGCAGTGTCATCCTGTTAGTGAGATTAATTTTAAATTAATTTCTATCACTTATGTGATTATAATTTGTAAAAATGGATTCAGTATTTTGGATCATAATAATTATAGTGTATAATAATTTCAACTTTTTTTTACCAAAAGTATTAGTGAACATAATTTAAAATTAATTACAACGGTTAAGAGAAAAATTAGGTTAATAAAGTACTAAAACATAAATTTATGATAAAAAAATATCTATAAACTTTTCAAAAAATCATTTTATAGACATTATTCTCCCATCAACATTAAATTATTTATTTTTTTAGGTTTAGTGTGGATTTTTTAGGTAAAAAAGTGGGTACAACTAACATGTTTCAAATAATTCCAAGTGTTTCCTTTCCCTTCCTTATAAAAGGACACCACCTCTCCATCTTCTTCAAACCACTCAAACCAATTAGGTTTTCAAAATATATTCCCAATACACTTACTAAATTCCCTCCATTCATCTTATAATCCACCCCTTGAAAATAAATCAATCTTAGAAATCCTTTTGGAACAAACCAAAAGAAGTAATCCGATTAAGAGGTAACACCTTCTTCCAAGATCCTTTCTTTTATTTTATTTCTCCACCCATCTAATCTATTTATTTCATGAATGTATAAAAAAACAAGTATAATAAATATAATTTTCCTTTTATGGTATTTTTTTGATCTAAACTTACAGACACCTCCATTTAATGGGTAGCAAACATTCTATTCACGTGTATGGTGAACTACTGCCTCAGAAATGATAATTATTCATTTTTTACTTTACCACCTCTTATGGTGGGAATTATGATGGAAAATATTTTTTATATTTTATATATTATATTTATTATTTCTTTAATATTATATTATTATTTTACAATACAAGTATTTATACTTTCCTTTTTGTGTTAATATGATAATTTCATTTGAGGATGTGTGGACTACAACCCCCTCAAAGTGATGTGATTCGCTAATACACTACATAGAATGTATTAAGGATGGGTTTATTGAATATATATGATATATCTATTACATAATAAATCTACTTTAATAATGATACAAACAAACACACACACACATATATGTCTTTTACTTTCTTTCTTTCATTAGGACAATTAAACGAAAATAACATTCAAGCATTCATAAGATTTACCATCTCCGTACACGATGTAGTCCATTTAATAATTATATATTCTATGGATTACTATAACAAATATATATTAAATATAAATTATATTTAAATAATTTTTTAAATTCTGGTAATAATGATATATGTATAAGGACCAAAGATATAAAAAATTAAGACACATGTGGAAAACACAACGAATATTACCCAAAGTGAAACCATAAAATAGAATTGTTAACAAGAAGGTAATATAAATCCGTAATCATACACTATATAGTTTTAGAATTAATATTATGGTTTTTTATATATGTATAATAAATTTATATTCATTATATAATAGGTTTGAATGAGTACGATGAGAGTCAAGACACAAGTTAAGGGGATTTCATCACACTTTTTGTTTCCGCAAGATACATGCTTTATTCACCAACCATTCCTTTTATGTAGTGTCTATAATTACCATATATGTATTCAATTATTATTATACCTAAATTTATGGTAATTTATTTATCCATTCTATGATCTTTATTTCATGGGGTTAATGTTTCAAAAGATACTAACTTGGTAAGATATTGTTTTCTCAACTTTCATTCTTTGAGACACATGTTTTATTATGCACCTATATTATTCCAGGAGGATTATATAGTTCATTTAAAATTTTATATCATGAATCTTATTATTTTCATGATATTTTAGTATTTATGTAATTTCATTTTCTTAAATAGGGAGTATGGTACAAATTTAACATGTTGTAAGAGTTTATTGAAACAATCTCATAACTTTTCAAGATTATTTATGTTTAATATTATTTTGATAAAATTTTATGATCCATATATTAATAAAATTAATTAAGTTTCTTATATAATGGTTATTCATGATATATTAATGTATTGGAACCATTGTTTCACTCTTTGGTACATAATATAGTTTAAAACGTGTTTTTAAGAAAGCCCGACTTTACCATCTCTTCGGTCGGAAACCGATGTTACTTAAAAAAAATGTCCTCTAAAAATGGTTTCCAATAATATTATCCTATTTTCTTAAAATAATTAAAATAATTTTTTACCCTTTTTTTATTTTACCAATGTTTTCAATGTAATCTTATTTTATCTTTCTGAATGAGAAATTTTTATAATGTTTTTACCGTCAAAAAGGAATATTATTTTTTACCTCGTATGACATGTACAGATTTACCCACCATAAATTATTTGGAGATTTATTTTGATGTTTAAATGGTTAATTTTTAACAATTTTTTTTAAATTTATTTTCAAGGAAATGGTTTTCCAAAGTTTTTCAAGTTTATTTTATAGGTTTTTAAGGAAATGGTTTTCATAATGTTATATTCTTTAAAGATTCTTTTTCAAAGAAGAAAAGAAATTAAACTAAAAAAATGTTTTCAAAATATCCTTACAAGTTATTTTCCATCGAATATAACATCCTTTTATGTTACTCATTCCCTTCTAGGAAGTGATCCAAAGGTTCCATTCATAATATTTCATAAATGTTTTATGTTTTTATGGAATAACGCTTAAGACACTCATTTCACATCCATGGGTTTTATGATTTTGAAACCCACTTCATTTCATAGGTTATTATTTTATGAAGTGATTATTAAGCCAATATATTATCATAGGTTATGATGTGATGATATTTTAATGATACCAATTTCATTTCATGGGTTATGATTTGATGTTTATAAAACCTTTCTCTTTTTATGGGTTCTAGTATGATAAAAATTTTATTATCTTATGGTAGATATATAAATGATTTTATTATTATATGTGTGGGGCCAATAACCCCCTCCAATTAATTATGTAGTGATCAATTGAACCTGGGATCAAAGGGTAAACAAGTTTTTTCCCAAGACCTAAAATAAGAAGTTATATGGATTGTAGCCCAAGTCCGAAAACAAAAAAGAACACGGGTTGTAGCCCAAGCCTAAAAATAAGAAGGTTCATGGGTTGTAGAACAATCCTAAAATTAATAGGGTACATGGGTTTTGTCCCAAGACTAAAAACAAGATAGTATATGGGTTGTAACCCAATCCTAAAAACAATAAGGTACATAGGTTGTATCCCATGCCTAAAAGTTAGTGGGTATACATGTTGTAGCCTAAGCTCAAAAACAAGAAGGTACATGGGTTGTAACCCAAGCCCAAATTTAAGAGGATACATGGGTGGTTAGCCCAAGAATGAAGTAGGAAAATGGGTCATACCCCAAGCCTAACATTTTATAATGTTCTTGGTAATTATCCTTAACATAATATTTTCTATTCTTATATGCATACCACAAATTCTGTGTCTTATTCATCAGTTATGATTTCATGGATCATGATGTTTATTTTCTAATGATTAATGTCTTATGAACTACCCTGATTTATCCCATAACTCATATTTATGATCTTTTATATATACAGTATGATTTTATAATGTTATGATCATGTTCTCATACCCCTATGTTAATGTTTATCCATACATATCTCACTTGTTTACACTTACTAAGCAACTGAGATCACCTCTTTTTATGTTTACATACCCAGGTTATGAAGATATATTTAATGTATGATATGTCTATTTGGGGTGATAGTCTTAGAGAATCTAGTGGGATAAAATTAAAACCATTTATGTACTAGGGTTTAGGTTTCCATGTTTCTAAAGGCACTAAACTAATACAGTCTTTGGGTGTCTATTTGTAAAAGGTGTTTATGTATTCCAAAAATTTTATATAATGTTAATGTATGTCAAGACTGGGTTTTTATAGTTGGTATCATGGAAAATTTTTAGTTAAACTTTGGAATATAAGATTATAAAACCACAATGATAAACCTAAGGACATGTATAGGGATAAGTCTAAGGATAAATAAAATTATAGTAAAATGTTTTGGAATTTTGGTAAAGGATAGAGTGAGTGGTTTCTAAGAAATATACCAATATATGGACACTATAAGTGGATGTGGCTCTGGAACATATGTACCTAGTGTTAAAAACTTTGAAATGATGTTCTGGGCCAGACTCGGGCTAATATGGTACACGAAAACGGGCCTTTCTACACACTTGGTTTGACACTCTCGGGGGATATGCATTGCGAATTCACAAACTATTCCTGAACCATCATGAATGATTTAAATAGAAATTGGTTATGAATAACCTAGGATAAAACTAAGGATTTATAGATTAAGGAAGGTTTCATAACTTAGAAATAATATAATTGAATTTTCATGATTATTTTATTCCTCTTTATGATAATTATTTTTTACTCTATGTATTTTGTATTTAGTCAACGGATGGAACTAGAAGGAAACGTGTTAATGGTGATTATGATGGACAATGTAACAATTTTTCTCCTGAGGATCTGAATTCTCTAGGAGTTGGAAGGAAAAACCTCATTGCTATGATCACACATATTTCTCAATATATGAATCATGATGAACTTATAAATGATCAAAATATGGAACAAAATTCTATTGATTCCTTCACGAGGCAACATCCACCTTCTTTCAGCGGATCTTCTAATCAACTTGTTGCTGAACACTGGATTAGTACTACTCAAAATAAATTCTCTATTCTTCTATATTCATATAAAGAGAAAGTCATTCTAGCTATTTATTGGTTAGAAGGTGTATCATATCAGTGGTCGATTATAATCAAGAATATAAGGAAGCAAGATGAAATCGAATCCATAGATAGGGATGAGTTAAAGAGATTATTATTCAATAAGTAATTTACTCATGTTCTTCGAAAGAATATAGAAAAATAGTTCTTTGAGTTGAAGAAAAAGGATGATGAATATATTGGGGTCTATGAGGATAATTTCACAAGACTTGTGAGGTACACTTCTTGAATTATCATCCTACCAGAAAGTAAGGTTGATAGGTTTTTTAGTGGCTTAAAGCCAAGTCTCAAAAGAGGGTTTTCCATAAGAGACTTTGGTAGAAATGAAGAGATTGTGTGTTTTGAAATAAATGATGAAATGGATGTTGGAATTATGTATCAATATTAGGGTTTTAACAAGAAGAGGAATATGGAGTTCAAATGACAATCAACAATCCACGGGGAAAAGAAGATGATCCCTCCTTTGTGCTCTAAGTGTAGAAATAAGCATGGTGGGAATTGTCTTAATGGGACTAGTGAATGTTTTAAGAGTAGAAATGAATGACATCAAGTGGATTAATTATTAAGAGAATGCAAAAAGTTATACAATTATGTGAATAATTAGAAAACTCTATAGGATGCACCACCAAAACATCAATTTTTCAATGATAGAGAGTTTGTGGGAATTTTTTCAAAAAAGTGTCCAAATCCAAGGTTTAATAATGGTTATCAGCACCAAAAACCTCTAAAGATAAAGGAGAAAGGGATATAATATACAATCACAATGGTTTTAGTGAACCATGATCATTGGGGAACTCCATAGTGAGGAATTTCCTATGGTATTTTCGTAAAAATAAGATCTATGATTTTATTGTTGATCATTTTGTAGAACTTCTTATGAGTCTATGAATTGATTATCTTTATCTATGTGAATTTTTGGTTAATAAAATCACATTGAATTTATATATTTACAAGGATGAACCCAATCTTATAATAGAAAAAAATATTTAAGATAAGAGCCTATTTAAGGAATAAAGGGTGTATTATCTTTTGGAATAATGTATGTTTTCAAAAAGTATTTATGGAAATTCATATTATGGACCTGTTTTCAAGAGAATATATGATGAAGGTATTCACATGTTTGGTATGTGATAATAGATGGGGGGTCAATGTTAAGATGATTTCATGACCTTCTTTATATAATTTTTTATTTTCATCTTTCAGAAGGGTTATAAGGTTAACCGTTAATGAAATGTTTAATTTAAAATTCGTATTAAGTACTTATATATTAATGTTGTATTAATAACCTTGGTTAAAATTATATTTAGTGATTAAACTTTTTCAAGTTTGCCTATCATATTTTTTAAATTATATTAGTCTAGTTTTAAAAAAGGACATCATGTATGTTAGGTGACAACCAATCAGGTTCAACAAGCTTGCGGGTTTTGAACCCATAACCGAGGGACGATTCGGGTTTCATGCCTACCACTATCATATGTGATGTCCTAGTTAATTTTTAATTATTTTTTATAAATAATTATTTATTATGAAACAATAGTGTTACTTTTTATGTTTATAGATTAATGTATTAATAAAAATGCTTTCTATAAATATTTATAGATAAATAGTTATACATTTCATTTTTTATGGGCCTTAAGATCTAATAAAAGTGTATTTCAGAACTTCATGCATCAAAGTTAATTTCTGGACATCTATTGCATGAAGTAATGGATGAATTAGAAATTGATAAAATCACAACTAAAGAATTATTTTTTATAGAAATATTTCAAGTAAATATATTTCCATATATTCTTGGTCAATAAAAGAATTACTAAATGTTAGGATAATAATAAAAAGAAAAAGTGTTGTCATAATACATTAAGTTTTTGATCCGATGGCCTTTTAAATCATTAAATATTTTTGATTGTGAGTCCCTTAACTTTTATTTTAGCAATCACTTGTTTGTGATTGATAAACTCAATCACTCCCTATAAATAATTACTCTTTTCCACCATGTTCAATCTACACTGCCAAACTATGTTCTAAAATGGGGAAACCTAGTTATATGATACTTTGGGTAACCATCATGGTTCTAAATTTCCATTTTTAGGGAATTTTTGTATCCTTTTTTATGATGTGTATTTCTATGAATGAAACTTTCAAATATCTAATCTTTGATAACCAAGATGAATTTAGAGGGAGAAATTCATTTCATAGGGGGTAAAATGTAACACCCTGATATTTTGTGAATTTACATAGAATTAATTTAATCTTTTGATATTTTTATTTCATGAGACCCTGAAATATATGTTTTCTTTATAATTAAATCACTATGTCAAACATTCCTTTCCCACGGAGCTGACTTAGTGTACATTACAAGAAACACCGAGTTTCTATGAAGCATCATTTTATTGTTACATTTATTTAAATGATATAATTATAATCTAAACATTAAACATAGCAATATTAATAGTTATAAATAATTTAAAAATATTTTTTATATAAATAAATCATATTGATGATAAAAGATACATTTTTTGGTAAAGTCATTATATGTTTAAAAATACTATAAACTACATTTCATGTCATTATGTGGAAAGAAATAAAATTAATTTTAGAAAAAATTATAAATTTAATATTATAAAATAAAATTCATTTTTTAATTTAAAATTTCAAAATTATCTTAGGGTGAATGTTTTGTATTTTTCTGAGAAACCTCATTTTTAGACGAATAGTGAAAAATAATAGACTTTAATTAAAAAATAACTTTTCATCTAATTTATTTATAAGGTTTAATTATATTATAATTTTGTTTCAAAGTTAAATTATATCATATATTTTTCAATTAATCCAATTTAGTTCGTTAGAATCAATTTCCCATTGAAATTGGGTATAAAAAAGTTATCAAATGTTTGGATATTTTACTTTAAAGCCACAGTGTCATCCCGTCAGTGGGGTTAATTTTAAATTAACTTATTCCACTTATGTGATTATAATTTGGAAGAATTTATTCCATATTTTTAATCATCATAATTTATAATTTATAATAATTTCAAATTTTTTTTACAAAAAATATTAGTGAAAGGGATTAAAATTAATTAAAATGGTTAAGAAAAAAATAGGTTAATAAAGTACTAAACCTTACATTTAAGACCCAAAAAAAATGAAAATTGTAAAAAAAAACATTGTATGTAAATTATTATTCCATTAACCTTCCATTATTTTTTTTCTACATTTTTTAGTTAAAAACGTGTGTACACCTAACTTGTTTATGAAAATGCCAAGTGTGTCATTTCCCTTCCCTATAAAAGGCAACCACCTCTCCCTCTTTTTCACACTTATCAAAAAACTTGGGTTCTACCATGATATATCCAATATTGTTACTAAAATCCCTACATTTCTCCAAGAATACTCCACTTTGGAAGAAAGAAATCCAAGGAAGCCTTTTGGAATAAACCAAAAGGAGTTAACCGATTAAGTGGGAATGTCTTCTCTCATGCTCATTTATTTTATTTTATTTATCCATCATATCCAAAATATTTATTCCATGAATGTATAATAAAAATAGTATCTTAAATATACTATGATGTTTTTAATCTAATGGTTTTACCTACACTAAATCACACCTCCATCTAATTGGAAATGAACATTCTGTTTACGTGTACGATGAACTACCGTCTCACTAAATGATGATTGTTAATTTTTCTTTTACCTCACCTCATGGTGGGAATTATAATGGAAACTATGTTTATATATGTTATATATTATATTTATTACATCTTTAATATTATATAATTATTTTACAACACATGTATTTATATATTACATTTTGTGTTAATATGATAGTTTTGTTTGTGGAAGGATGAACTACCGCCCCCTCAAAGAAATGTGATTCATTCATACACTACATGAATGAATTAAGGATGGGTTTGGTGAATATATAATAAATTTATATTATATAATAAATATAATATAATAATTATATATGTAAATATATATAAATTTATTTCTTTTACGTTCTTTCATTCAACATGATAATTAAATTGAAATAGCATTCATGCATATGTACGACTTACCATCTCCATGAATAGTGTATTTCATTTCAAATATATATATTATATGGATATTTATAATAAAAATATAATTAATATAAATTATATTTCAATCATGTTTTAAATTCATAAAATTGTGATATAAGTATAAGGACTATAGATATAACAAATTAAGACACATGTGAAAAATAAAACAAATATTATCTGAAGTGAAACTTTAACGCAGAATTATTAACAAGAAGGTAATATAATGCTATAATAAAACCCTATATGGTATTAGAATAAAAATTAGGGTTATGTGATATATTTATTATAAATTTATATTTATTATATAGGAGGTTTGAATGAGTATGATGAGATTCAAGACATAAGGTAATGTGATTTCATCTCACTTTTTTTTTCTATGAGATACATGCTATACTCACCACCCATTACTTTAATGTGGTGTGTATAATTCTCATAGATGTATTGAATTATTATTATATATAAATATATAGTTATTTACATACCTATTCTATGATATTTATTTTATGGTTTTAATGTTTCAAAATCTACCAAATCGGTAAGATAGTTTTGTCTCAACTTTTCTTCTTTGAGACAAATGTTTTATTATAAACCTATATTTTTCCATGAGGTGTATATATTAAATTTTAAATTTTATATCAGGAATATTATTCTTTTTATGATATTTTTTTCCTTCATGTAATTTCATTTTCTTAAATATGAATTATGGTCCAAATTTACCATGTGGTAAGAGTTTATTAAAACAATCTCATCACCTTTTGATATTGTTTATGTTTATGCTTCCTTTGATGAAATATTATGATCCATATCTTAAGAACACTCGTGAATTTTAATATCCTTGGTTTATTCATGATATATTCATGTATCAATACCATTTTCCACTCTTTGGTACATAATATAGTTAATGTAGTGTTTTTAAGAAAACTCAACTTCAAACTCTCGTCGGTCAGAAATTTGTGTTCCTTAAAGTCAATGTTTTCTAAAAAGGGTTTCCAAGAATATTATAATTTTCTCCTAAAATATTTAAATGAAATTATTTCTCTTTTTTTGTTTACAAATGTTTTAAAAGTAACATTATTATTTCTATTGAACGAGGAATTTTTTCTAATTTTTTTACCATCCAAAATGAATGTCCTTTTTACCTCATACAACATGTATGAATTTAACCACAATCAATAATTTGAAGATTTATTTTCATATTTAAAAGGATAATTTTTAATAATTTTTTAAAAAATATGTTTTCAAGGAAATGGTTTTCAAAAGTTTTTCAATATTCTCTTATAATTTTTTGATGAAAATGGTTTTCAAATGGGTTTTATATTTTAAAGATCCATTTTCAATGAAGAATGGATATTTATGTGAAGAAATGTTTTTAAAATATCCTTCCAAGTTATTTTCTATATAAGATAACATCCATGTATCTTACTCATTCCCTTGTAAAAAATTATCCAAAGGTTCCATTCATATTATTTCTTGAATGGTGTATCTTTTGGTGGAATTATTCTTAAGACACCCATTACACTTCCATGGGTTTTATGATTTTGAAATCCACTTCTTTTCAAGGGTTATGATTTCATGAAGTTATTACGAAACATATCCTTTCATAATTTATGATGTGATGAAATGTTATTGATACCCATTTCATTTCATGGGTTATGATTTGATGTTTATAAAACCTCTCTCTTTTTATGGGTCGTGATATGATGATTTTTTATTATCTTGTGGAACATTTATAAATGATTTTATTATGATATGTGTTGGAACCATATCTTTATAAAATGAATTGTTTAATGATAATTTGTATATGATCTCAAATGGTACACTAGTTGTAGGACAAGCCCAAAAAAATAAGTTACATGGGTTGTAGTTGTAGCCTGATAAGAAGGTAATTGGGTTGTAGACCAAGACTAAAAACAAGAAGGTAAATGGGTTTTATCCCAAGATTAAAAGTAATAGGGTATATGGGTTGAAGCCTAATCCTATAAAAATGAATTTACATAGGTTTTATCTCAATCCTAAAAACAATAAGGTACTTGGGTTATAGCTGAATCCTAAAATTAAGAGGTTACATTGGTTGTAGTCCAAGCCCAAAAACAAGAAGATACATAGGTTGTAGCCCAATCCAAAAACTAAGAGGTCACACAGGATATTATACCAAGCTAGAAGAAGGTACACAATTCATAGACAAAGCATAACTTTTTATAAATTTCTTTGTAGGTAGCCTTGACATAAGATTTTATATTCTTATATTCATGCCAAAAATTCTATTTCATATTCCTCAGTTATGATTTCATGGCTCCTGATAGTTATTTACTTATGATTCATGTCTTTTGAACTTCCAATAATTATCCCACAACTAATTTTTATGATATTTGATATATAGGGTATTATATTCTATTATTATGTTCACGTTATCATACTCCTATGATCAAGTTTATGTTTATGTGACTCCCTTATTTACCCTTATTGTGCTACTGAACTCACCTCTTTTTATGTTTAATTACCCAGGTTATGAAGATATATATCATGTATGATATGTCTAATATGGTTCATATTATTGGAGAACCTAATGAGAGAAAATGTACATTACTTATCTACCAGTGTTCATGTTTCTATGCTTTCAAAGGAACTAAAATAATATAGTCTTTGAGATTTCGTATGTAAATTGTTTTTTGTATTCCGAAGAAGTTATATAAAGTTAATGTATGTTAATACTGGGTCATTATAAACCCTATCATTATTTACATAGTTTCCACTAATGTGGATTAGTTTTCATTATTTTATATGTCTATGAAATGAATACATTAAAATAATTCCTTTGGTGATGTGGAAGTGAGCCAAGTTTATAAGCAATTGATTTTAAAACCTTAAAATATAATATTGGTTTTGGAAGATTCATTAAGAGTTTATAAAATTATTAAAATAACCTAAAACACATTATTTTATAATCTAATTATAAATTTGGTTGTAATTCCTTTTAGGGAATATATTACTTCAATTTTGGGTTATTATGATGTCATAATACATAACGTATATTTATACCGTGATTAATTGTTACTTGAATATTCAGTTGTCTCATAAAATTTTGAAAAAGTCACCATTAGATAATTTTGACATTATTTTTTCATAAATAATATTTGTTTTATTAAATTAATTATATAAATATGATAATTTAAACTTTTATCTAAATGTAAACATTTATTTAAAAGACTAGTTTTTTGACAATAATAGTTTTCTAACCCTTATAAGAATGAAATATGAATTCATAAAGTTAAATTAACATTTATATTTAATAAATATTGTTTAATAATAACATTTTATTAAATTATTTTTTTAAAACTATATCATTGATAAAAAACATGTCTTTATTGAAAATGTATATTTCCCAAAAATTCAAATTATCTTTCATCATATCAAAATCTAGTTTTTATCAAAGTAATTTTTTAATAAATAAAAATAAATTTTGAATAGAAATAATTATAATCATATTTTTGTTAAAAATAAATTTTAAAAATTCATAATTTTAGGTTATAGATACAAAGTACTTTTGTATACCTACAAATACCCTAAGGGTAAGGTGTGCAATGGTGGTATTTTCAAAGGGTGGTTTGGAAAACCTAGTTTTGATCATGTTATCACTAAGCTAGAAATTATCCCATAATTGGTTTCTATTGAGCTTTAGTTTTTAATATCAACTTGGTATCGGTCAAGGGAAAATACTATTGATGTTATATCCCTTATAATATTAAAAAATGGACTTCATAAGGTACGATTCAAGTCCATCACTTCATTTTTCTATATCATATTGAGTTTATTAGAACCCCTAATATACTAATATTAATGGTCATTGTAAAATTTATATATATTATCAATTGTTGGGATTCTTAATGTTATTTTAAATTTTACAAACCATATAAAAGTTTAGAATAAAAAATAGTGCATGAATTTTCTATTACTTTATTTTCTAAAAATTATTTACTCAATATTTAAAAATGAATTTTATTTATAAATGATTTGGCCATTATAGGGTATTCACAAAATTTATGAATTATTTTTTCTAAAATTTTAATTTTACCATTTCTACATTTACAAATTAATGTTTTCCCATCCATAAAAATTCAGTTAAATTAAATTATATAGCAAGAATGGACAAAGATTATAATGGATAAATGGATAATGTGGTGATTGTACCAACCTATAATCTATTTGGAAGGGAATTGGGGTTAAAAATATTTATCTTATAATAAATAAAATATCATGGATTAGTATTAATAAAGTGAATATATTTTAATTTCCTATCACAGTAAAGATGAGAAGGATTGAGTCCTGTGAAAAGTTGGGTAACAAATATAATGAAGGAAAAAGATACAATTTACTTCAAGTAAAAAATGATGGTGGAAATAAATTAGGGAAAGACATAAAGGAACTAAAATATTTATTATGTGTAGAATAGGAGGACATAAATAATCTACATACTAATGGAAATTGAAGCATTCTATTTGCTCGATCAAGGAAGAAGATTTGTCTTCTAGTTTTAATTAAGATATTAATGTATAAATTTAATTATAAAGTATTTATTATGTTGTGTCTATATTTTTTGACATAAATAATTTATTTATATTTATGATTTTTAGTATAAAATTTATTTAATGTGGTATAATTTAACATCCCATGATTACATTGTGTATATTTTTCTTATAAATAATTCTTATTGTGGATCTTTCATCACAGGAACTAAAATGAAGGTCATGATAACATATTAAATTAAAACAATAATATTTAAAAGATAATTGTGATAAAATATAATATATATATGATATAAAATTTAAAAATTATTTAAATTATATTATTTTTGTGAAATAATATTAGAACCCTTATTTTTAAGAAGGTTATTTTTAAATAAAATCAGTTTATCTTTATATTTTTTATTTTTTATTAAAAGATATATATTGATAATTTTTATAAACATAATTAGAGAAAATTGAAGTTATTTTCGAATTTATAACATTAAAATCCACATAGTATGCATTTTTTTCACATTTTCTAAAAATATCTTTTTTGGTAAAAAAAGTGGGTTTTTAAAAAATTATAATTTTATTGAATTTATCAATATATAAGGATAAACTAGAAGGGAATTAAATAATTTAAGTGATCACATATGAAATAAATTAATATAATTATGCATTTTATAAAATTATTTTATCTTTTAAATCCTACGGCCAAAAATTTTAGAACTAATGTAAAAGGTTACATAAATAATGAAACTTTTTCTATGTATTTTCCATTAATTAATTTATATTTTTTTAAAATTAGTTTATGGATTTATGATAATGTCAGATAAGAATTATTTTATTTATAATAATTTAATTTAAGTAATAAAAATTATTGATATTAATAATTTTATCCCACACATAATTTTTATGCCTAAAACCTTAATTGTCTCAAAAACTGTTTTTAATTATTAATTAATTTTTTAAATCACTTTTCTTAATATATAATTAAAAACCATGTATAAAATTTGTCCCCATTCATAAAAAATTCTTATTTGTTTAATTTATCTTATTATATTAATTAGGCCTATATTCTGAATTGGTAGATTCTACAGTGATAGAAAATATCACTACAATCAAACCATGCCAAGTTTCTATTTATCTAAATTCATTTTCCAAAATACAACATGTAAAATTTTTAATTAACATTGTGAATCCAAAACACAATTTTCATAATTACCTTTTCATGGTAAGTTTAGGGTAATTCTCAACATTCATGTTTCCACAAGACATGTCTCAATGTCATTGGACCCAACGAGGTCTAGTGGTAGGTATAAACAATTTTTATTTATCAAACATAGAATTAATTAATTATTTGGTTCTTGAAGACGACATGATAATGAAATCATAATTAATTAACTTACCTAGATAATTGGAAAAAAAATCTAGGGTAATTTTCTACACAACCCACCACAATCCAATGACTAAAGAAACAGAAACTGTGGGGGAATTACTATATAGAAATGAAGGATAATGAAATAAAAAAGGAAAACCTAGATGAAACAAACATCAAGATAAAATGCTTGATTCAATTACTTAAAGGAGATAACTCCACTATAACATAGGAAAACATATGGAAGAAGAGACCAAAAGTAATGGTACTAGAGATTAAATTCTAGGATGAGACGTCTTAAACGGAAAGAATCACCTACAAAATCACATAGAGTCACCCAAGGTTCTATGAGAAGATGGTACTTAGTGAAATGAAAATAATTTATACGTATAGTGTGGTTAAAACCTCTGATCCTTTGAAATATTCTGGATGATAACTTTTTTTAGGATTTGAATTTCACGACTAATGAGATATGCTGAAAAATGTGTTGCTTTAGGTTAAATTAACATAGATCGACCATTTTAAAGATGTGAACTAGATTCATATTGAGTAACCTTTAAAAATTTATACCAGTTCACAACATATTCCTACAAAATGATTCATGTGGTGTAAGTAGTTCATGACATGAAGGTGTCTAGTAGGAAGATTCCACAGAAACACAAAAAAAGGAATATTTCATCCCATAACCTCTAAAGAAATACTCATAATCATTTTTCCAATTTATACCCATACATCATTAATTTTAAAGAAATCCCTAAACTTGATGTCATTTTCCCTTCCAAAATATTCTATCACTAAAGAAAAGGTTCCTCTATAATGTTTTAAAAGATGAATAACCCAAATAAAAGATATTCCACCAAAACTCAAAGAGGGACGTACCGTAAAAAATGAGATCTTATAACCTCCCATCATATAATATCTCTCCAATGAGATACTACATGAATCACATTGGGGTTTAGGTTATCATGTCTAGCTATTGTGATCAAGTATCAGATTCCCTCTCCTTGGTCTCCTCTTGAACAAACCCATGATTCCCCTACACTCATACTAGAAGTAAATACTTTACATAGAGATACTTCTCACTATGGAGCATAATCCATATCAAATTATCCTTAAAGGAAACATCTACACCAAGATAAAATTCAAGAACATATACCACATGACCAGGGTTATGATGATATATCCAAATGTGTGATACATGAAATGCACCATTCAAGGAACTATATCACTATAGAAGTACTAATCAGTACACCACTGAAAAAACCCTCCCCACTACCTCAAACGGCCTAAAAAACCTCAGCATCAACTTTTCCTATTTCTAGATATAGAATTGTCCCAACCTTGGTTACACCCAGAGTAAAACATGATGATTGACCTCAAACTCCAAAGTTTATCTACAACGGTCAGCCTAATATTTTTTCCTGCTCTGCATTGTCACCAACTGCTTCCTGATCAAACGAATCTTCTTAGACATCTATTACATGGACCTAGGTCCAATAAGAACTGACTTACCTACCTCAAACCAATAAAGAAGACAATGACATGGATAACCATTACAGGCCTCAAAAGTTTCCATTTGGATTGATACCTAGAAGCTATTATTATAGGTGAACTCCATGAGTACCAATTGTTGTTCCACAAACAACAAAAATTTAGCAGACATATCCATAACATATCCTCTAGGATCTAAATCATCTATTTAGACTGGACATCTATATGAGGGTGACAGACTGTACTCAGAAGAACCAATGATCTTAGATACTTATTATGACCCTACTAGATATGATATATGAAACAAGGATCTCTATCAGAATTGATATTCTTCAGAACACCATGCTATCAAACTATGTCCCACACATAATTTCCAAAAAAATCATCAATGTAGACGGTATACATGATGGAAAAAAGTAGTATAAACTACTAAATTTATCTATTATCACCCATAATACATCATTAATTTTTGATGTGTTCGGTAATCCTATTACTCATCCCTTAGTGATATTATCCCACTTATATTTCAGAATGGGTAGTGATTGTAACAACCTATCTAGCCTATAGTGTTCGGATTTCACATGCTAACAAGTGAAATATTTATCTATTAATACCACTAAATAATATTTCATTCATGGAAATAAATAATATTTATGAACATAATGATACATATTTTTCAACACTAGATGTTCTACTCATTTATAAGCATGAAACTCTCTCATCACCTTTTCATGTGAGCCCATAGTAACCCATACTCAACCATGGATTATAGGAACATCACTACTACAATGAAACATCTAGGTGGTGACTCCAAACCATATATTATTTCTCTTAGAGATAATCCCTCTTGATTAGATATGTGGTTGGTTTTGATATGATCTAAAAATAATGGGTAAAACAATTGTCTAGGTAAGAGCTACTCATCCATGGAACTCCTAAACATCTAGATGCATGTTTGAAAAGGGTGGTATCATCCACCACTCATCATAAGAATCCCTCACTACCTATATCTATGTATTATAGGATAATTCATGGGAAATTATGTTACATTTACCGAGTGTATATGCCAACTTAAAGTTAAAAGATTAAAGATACTGGAACTACCTCCTCTACTGATGGTTTAATCCCTGATAAGAAAAGATGTAACCGAGGCTCTTATGGTCTATGTATATGAAAAAAACACAAAACCAAATTAATTTTCCCATCATATGAAGGGATGTACCACCATAACTAACTCTTAATCAAGAGTTGGATAATTAGACTCATGTGGTATCAGTGATCTGGACCCATAAGAAACCACTCAATCTATATAAACCTAGCATTGACATACATATACATTACATCATTTTTATGGATATTCATCACACTACACACAGAAATGTATGATGAACATAATAGTTTTGTGTCTTTAGAAACATAGAAAACACAAACAACTAGTCCATTGGTAAACTAAATCATATACCACTATGAAATTTATAGCTAGCACCTTTCATAGACATATTAAATAAATATCTTCATAACATGGGGAAAAGAAACAGATCAAAGGGTGAGCTCAGAATCTTAGTAAGGGTAAACAGGGGAGATACGTTTGACTAAACTAAAAATAAGGGTATAATAACTTGAATATAACATATAAAATCCTACAATGCATATAAAAGATCATAATCTTGAGAAATGGAAAAATTATTGCAATTTTAAAATACTTGAATCAGAAATCAATCATTAAACAAGAGGTATGAGAGAATAATATTAGACTAAGAAAAACATTGGTGGAATGAACATAATCATAGAAAAATATTATGTCAGGGATCCACACTATGAAATTTATAACATATTAGGCTTGGACTAACCACCCATGTACCTTCTTTGGGCTTCAGACGACCTCCTGTGTACCCTCTTTCAGGACTGGTCAAACAATTATTGTACCCTACGATATCATAGATCATTTTATCATTACAAAATGAATTAAAGGGAAATATTTTTCCCATATGTCACATAATTAAAATCATACATATTCTCTCCACAAGAATATAAAACATTCATTATATCAGACCCATTTAGATAAGTAGGTTCAATATAAATTTCATCAAAACATGTGGTAAATAAACAAGTTTCATAATAATTTCATCACAGATTAACCCATGGAAAAGAAATGAGTTTCAAAATACGGTGATAATTTCATTACATTTTAACCTATGTAAAATGATTGGGTTTCATAAACATATTGTCATCAAAACATAAACCATTTTGTGATAGGATATTAATGGTTTTCTTAGATCATATCCTGAGTAAAGTATAAGTGAAATCAAAGGATGTCATATTAGGTGGAAAATTATTTTTATAGATCACATTGAATATTTATTGGGGAAAATATCCTTTCTATTTGAAAAACAATTTTTAAAAAATCTAACATTTTCAAATAAAGTTATTTTAAAATAATATTTAGATACCATTTTAGAATAATTATTGTCGAAAATGTACTTTACACTTAAAAAATACATTTTTAAAACATTTTAAAAACAAATTTATTTTAAATATAATCTTGAAAACATTTAACAGAATCTTGAAATCATTTATCATCCAAGACAACATGAAATATTGTTTTTGTCTTAAATGATAAAATGAATATTCACTTCACATTTTTGGTAAAACTCAAATGGGAATTGTCTGTAAAACAACATGAATATTCCTTTAAAATAATTTAATTAAAATTAAGACTTGATATTTTTTAAAATAAATATGTTGGATAATGTTTAAAAAAAATCAAAACATTTTTATAAGTGATGGTTTTCGAAAATGAGTTTTTGAACAAAGAGAGAAATACAGATTATTTTTCTTAAAAAAAGTCATTAGAAATACCGAGTATTGAAAGAGAGTATAATGAATAGAAAACATGTATTCTCATCACATCACTATATGAGAATATAATTCACGATATTCTTCATATATATATCATAATATTTCATCTATGGAAACATAATCATAAACTATCACTATAAATAGTATTATTATAACATAAAACTATTACCACTTTCATAAATTTGAATCATAGTCCCCATGAAGGAATAATATTTAATGAAAACTATAATATCATTAATTTAAGTAGGTTTGTGATATAAAATATCTAATGGGTTGTATATACACCACTAAAAATAAATGAGTGTCAAATTTTTATACCTCTCATAGAAATAAAAGGGAGACTAGAAATCCATTACCTTGAGTCTTGACTTCCATCGTACACATTAAAACCTCTTATAGAATAGATATAATTTTATTATAAATATAACACAGAATAAATATTTATATATTTTAAAATATATATGATATTATTTTGACCTTTTATTACCCCTTTATTAACAATTCCATGTTAAAGTTATGTTTCCAGTAATAATTGAATTGTTTTTCATATAAGTTTTGATTTTTATATTTTTGGTTGTCTTAAATTCATAGTGTTTTCATCTTTTAAAAAATAATAATAATGACAAAATTTCCATATTTATAAATAAATTATACTTTTATTACCAATCATGAATGATGGTTTAGATAAATGATGTACATTATGATCATTGAGACAATAGACCGTACCTACTCAAGAGTAATGTTTCTTTTTACCAATGATCATCATAGAATAGAGAATGGTAATGTATTATATTTTAATAATGATAATAAAATCATAAATAACATATTATTTATTTAAATATACTTATAAATATCATTAATATGGTGTGGTGATGGAAACAGAGAGTTACATCACTTTATGAATGCGGGAGTCCACACATACACAAACGACATTATCATCTACTGGTGATTAAATAGATAAGAAATAAACTGATATATTATCATTTAATAATAATAAATATTTCATTAATATCAAAATTATTTTATTTATATCACATATATTTATCCTTATTATCCCCCTTGTAAATCATTTGTTTTAAACAAGCTACATTTCTTCGTGAGGTGGTAGTATACCGTACACATGAGCGACGTTATCATATCCCCTATAAAAATGGGAAGCTAGAAGGTATATATGATATAATTACTTAACAAGTATAATTATTTTATAAATATCATATATATATACTTTAGATCCATCATTATATCCAACCATATATGTTGGTTATTAGAAAATGAATGATAGTGGTTTGTAAGATAGTAGTTTTTTCAAACACATGGATGATGATTTCATAACCAATTTTATGGAAGTGGAGATGTTTGTAGGGCCATGAAATTAATATAAAAATATATAATTAAATTTATTATACCAAGGTTATTATATAATCATTTTTTAATAATAATTTAATGAGGTGGAAGAATAAAGAAAATAAAAACATTCATTGAAGAATGTTACCTCTTCTTCATGTAACCTTCTTAGGTTTCAACCAAAATCATTCATAGATTTGATTTATGAAAAAATAAGGATTATAAGATGATATATTGTAATTTTGGATGTGATTTGGGTATGTTTTTTTCCTATCCAAAATGGATTGAAGTTGTGAAGATCACAGGGGAAGGGGTGGCCATTTATAAGTGAGGTGAGTGGCCCACTTGTAATTTATTTGAAAAGAAAAAGATGTAATTACGTTTTTATCATTCCAAAAGGTTTAAAAATTGATTATTTTATATAATTATACATTATAGGGTGAAATTTTTTCATTAAATTTGTGTGTGAAATGTTTTGGGTTATTTTTAACCTCTATTATTTTAGTTTAAACACCGGGTAAACCCATTTTTACCTTAATAGCTAAAATTATTTTTTTATGGTTTCAATATTCATTTTGGTAAAAAAACTATTTTTTACTTGTTATATAATTTAAATTATTATTATTTTAAATATGGAATAAATTTTTAAAAATTAATTTCACAGAAGTGGAAAATTTTAATTTAAAATTAGTCTTGCAGATGCTACGAGAAATGGGGGTTTTAAAGAGAAAATGTTTAAAAGTATAAAACTATTTTATATCCAATTTCAATATGACATTGACTACAATGGAATAATTTATATTAAAATATGTATAATAAAATTAATTCTACTTTAAAAACAATTTAAAATATAATCTTACTTTATAAATAATTAAAATGAAAAGGTAGTTTTCGATTAAAATTCAGTATTTTTTACTATTCATAAAAAAATTAATCTTTTCAGAAAATTATCAAAAAATAAACCAAAGATAAAATTTATATACTTAATAAAAAATGAATTTAATTTTATTAAATCAAATTTACAAATTTCTCCAAAATTAATTTTTAAACAAGTGCATAAAAAAGCCGACATGACTATTTTTTAGAAAATAGAGCTTTTAAGTGTATAATTGGATTTATTTATATCTCTTATATGGAAAACACCTAAGACTAATGTCATTTTATTTATTGAATATATAATATGTAAATTTAATTAAAATCATTTGTTAAAATTGTTTTTTTAATTTATTGATGTAAGGCATGTTTATTTCATAAAAATAGTTTTTCAGAAAAGGATTTTGTTTTTATTCAAATGGTTTTGATTTTCATTTTTAATTAATTGGTAACTAAATAATTAATTCAATAAACATGTGTAAAACATATATTTTTATAATTTAGTTAATAAAATTATACCTTCTATTTCAACAGGTAGGTGATAACTAAAATAATAAATAATATTATTTTAATAATAATTCACATTTTTCTTAAACTCGGAGTAGTGTATAACAAAAGATAAACTCAGTGTTTTGTTTCATGAAAGCTAAACTTGGTTCTCTATGTAAGTTAATATTAACTTAGTTTTGATTGTAATATAATCTTATCTTGGTGTTTCATATAAAAAAATTAAATTCCTTTGAAAAAATTCTATTTCATTGAAGCCCATGGTGTTACATTATACCCCCCTTAAAATGAATTTCTCTGTAAAAACTTATCTCTTTCATCAATTGTTTAAAATTTGAAAATTCTTTCATAGAAACCCAAATAGTATAAAATGTAAATAAAAAATACTCTTGAAAAATTTTATGGGATTTGTGAATTTTATCTATAAGAACACACACTAGGTTTATAAATAGGAGAACACAAGTGGGAAGCAGAAACACGGAAATAGAGAAGAAAACTAACACCCAAATAATGGTAGAGAGTGATATAGAACACGATTAGGATAAATATAACTAAATAAAATAAAAAAATAGGTGTGATAAAGGGAATTTGTTTTCATAAAAAATGATGACAACATGACAATATCTTATTTCAACAACTTTTTCCTAACACTAGTTAATTAATTTTCCTTATAGAGCGAGAACATATGAAAATTCAATTTCTTCATACCAGTTTATTTCACAGGGAAAAATTCATCCTCTATTTGTTTGTTGATAAATTTCCACTTTATAAATTATTCAAATAGATGATTGTTTCTTGTTTGAAGCACTAAATAATATCCATAAAAGAATGAAAATTCATTCATTTTATTTATAGTTAAAAAACTTTAGCATCAGTTTTCCAATGTGGATAAATCATCATATTATGAAGTAATAAATCTATCTCTAAAACCTCATTCAAATATCAAATTAATCCATTCCATAAATGGATAACCTTGTTAACCCTCTAAAATTCAAAATTTATAAATAAGGGTACTAAATTTTCAAAATCAACTTAATGTTAATCCCTTGTATATCATAAAGTATCTCTAGATTATCACATACTAAAAATATGAATACCTTAATCATGTATTCTCTTAAAACATGGTAATAAACTAAATTACCCCGAAAAATTATTGAAATCATACATGTTTCTTAATTCATTAAAAAACATAGATTATTGTATATATTTCTTAAATAAAAAAATGATGTAAAATCCATTAATTTATTTATATAAATCATACATTTTTCCCAACATCACTATCATGAACATTTTAAGGGTTATCTTTCCATTGATCACGTTTATTCAATTTATATCACCTTCCCATTAATTAAAATTTCTTGGTTATCGACATCATTCGATTTATTATTTCAAATACTTTAGGAAAAACTTATATTGAACAATCCCTTGATATTTTATAATTCATAAAACATAATTATTTATTTCCAATACACAATCATTTAAATAATACAACTTCAATATCAAACCATTAACTAGGTTTCATCATCTTATTATATAATACATCTTTCCTTTCAAATGTTATTCATAGTTTCTTTACCATCAACCATATTACCATTACTTATAGCACCTTGTTTATTGTATTCACATTATTTTCCCTAGGTCATTGATTTTTATTCTTCCAATACATTAAATAATTAAAATATTCATTAATTGATAATACCTTAGGGAGAGTAATATTGAAATCCATTATGTTAACTAAAATTTTTATTTTTCCATTACAATAATTTACCATTTTTCCTTATTATCAACACATAAAATTTTTTCTAATTCCTTTAATACATTAGCTAGATTTCATATTCCCAATTTTCTTACATATTGAAATATTTAATCTTCTTAACTCTATGGTATCCACTACCTGAAATTTTAGTAAACTCTTTCCTTCTCTTATTTGGTGAGTCCAAGAGTTGGTCAAAGTGCACATTGTTAATCATATATCATGACAAATAATTTGGAATAATCCCAATACCAATCAATCTATTAATCATCCCATTTTTCTACTCATTATAAAATTGTCCATCACATTCAATGTTATCCCAACTTCTATTGGTTCCCTCCATTGAATGAAAAGAAAAATCATAGTGTGAGAAAGAGTAATCATGATGTAAAACCACATAGTTTGAAAAATAATTTATAGGAGGTATAAATAATGAAACCTTATTTTAAATCTATCACATATTAGGTTTAACATAGACCTTACATGATCATTATTTATTTAAATCATTCATTATAGTTCATAACGAGTTTTTGAATTTACAAAGCATATCCCCAAAAGTATCAAAGCTTGTATACAACAATGCCCGTTGTTGTACACCAGGTGATGATCGAGTCTAGATCAATTCACCCTTTTTAGATGTATTACCCCTAGGTACCTCTATACCAAATACACATCCACATGTAATAAATAGATAGGGATATAATTTCATTGAAACTAATTGCTCTATATTTTTCCAAAATTATAGGAATTTTTTATAATCTTTGACTCCTCCTTAGATACAACCCTAGACATATCCTTATAAATATCCTTAGGGGTATCACTAATGTTTTCTCAACCTAGTTTAAAAATCTAAACTAAACATTTTAAGTGATACCAACTATAGAGACCAAATATATATATATATATATATATTACATAATTGTTTATGAAAATTCATTAAATTACATAAACACATTCTGAGGGATCATAATTTTTTAGTGTCATTAGACTCATGGAACACAAACAATTAGTCCATAGGAAAATTATATAATCTACCACTATGACCATCATAACTAAACCCTTCTTATATATATATCAAATTTAATATGTATCTTTATGACACGGGGAATGGAAATATAAGAAATGGTGAGATCAAATTCTCAGTAAGGGTAAAAATTGGAGATACACAAGCAAAACATCAACTTAAATATACGAGAATATGAGCATAACATTTGAAAACATTATTCTTCATATCAACGGTCAAGAACTTGAGTTACAGAAGAATTATTGGCATTTCAGAGGACATGAATCATAAGGTGTTAAATGAACATGACCCTTGTGACCATAACATTGTAATAAGACATTGATTTATGGGATAAACATATACATAGAAAGTTTTTTTGTCAAGGATACCCACAAAGACATTCATAACATGTTAGGATTGGGCTAACCATCTGTGTAACTACTTCATGATTGGGATGACCTACCATGTGCCCTCTTTCAGGCTTGGACTAGCCACCCATATACCCCTTGAGCTTGAATAATATTTATCATTAGCCAATGCATTGAGGGTATATATAAGTCTCACTCATAAAATAATGGATATTATACATATGTGTTCCAAAATATCATAAAACATTCATCATATCGGAACATGTGAAAAAATAGGTTTGATAAACATTTCATCATTACAAATGTAAAAGAAAGAAGTTTAATAGTCACTTCATCATAACATAACCCATGTAAATGAAAAAGGTTTCATAATCAATTCATAATTTCATTATATTTTAATCTGCGGAAAAGTAATGGGTTTCATAAATATCTTATCATAAAAATATAAACTATTGACAGAAAGTATAAGAATGGTTTCCTAGGATCATATCCTTAGTAAAGTATAAGTAACACAAAATGAAATTTTCTTATATGGAAAAATATTTTTAAAGATAACATACAATATTTCTTGTTGAAAATATTATTTATAATTTAGAAAACATTTCTAAACATGAAACATTTTCAGAATCCTTTTTATTGAAAATAAGATTTAAGGATCATTATAAAACAATTCTTAAGGAAAGTACCATTTGAACTTGAAAGACACATTTTTAGAATATGTGTAAAATAATTTTATTTGAATATATCATTGAAAACTCATAAGGTTGGATTTAATTCAATGAACATTAATCGTAGTAGGAAATACTTTTCAAGCCATGAGAATTAAAAAAATACCCCATTACGATTTTTGGTAAAAGAAATGTAAGCAATGTTTAAAAAATGATATGAAGATTCCTTTAAAAACATTTTATAAAACATAAAACAGGAGTTAAAAATTTTTTAGTAAATCATTTGGAAATGTAAAATGATAAAATAGAAGAAACTCAAACCCCCAAGGTGTAATCTCTAAAGGATCTCTTGGGGTGATTTTATAATGAATAATTAAGATCACACCGGACCTCCGATGTGGGATGTAGACTCCAACACTCCCCCTCAAGCTAGGTGAACCTAGTTTGGATACATAATGAAAAATAAAGCAAGAAATATATGCTTTAAACACTCCCCCTCAATATGGACATGCCCATCTTGATTACAAAATAAGAAGAAATAAACAAAATAGTACAAAAGATAAAGCTTCAAGGCTGCTTCTCCCCCTCATGATCGAATTTCCCCCATAGGATGATGGATGGATGATGTTGCAGACACAGTAGATGAACCACTCAGATCAGGATGGATGATGGAGCACTGGGAAATGACACACTAGTGGGGCCAGTCAATGAGATGCTGGGAAATCCCCACTAGCACAAGGAAAACCGCACTTACAGGGCCGACGACGGGAGGTGGGGATTCCACAGAATTGTTGCGGGATCGGGAGATTCCAAAGGGCTTAGATCCATGGTGGTCGAGCGACTGTGCCATGATAGAGGAAGTGCGGGGGCATGCCGGCGGATAGGGAGGTGGATGCCGAGAAGATGCCAAAAATGGGCACCCACAGGAGGTGACCGACATGGAAGGAGCACCAGTCCACCTTAGGAAGTGATGAATGATGAGATGCACCAGACTGGAATGGATTAAACCGGCTGAAGGGAGTGATGCCTTGCAGAGCAGTGCACTAGAAGGGGGGGATTCGAGCAGAATCGCTCAGCCAGCCACTATCCCAGGTAGCCTCCATTTCCCGATGGATCCCTCCTCTTGCTTCCCTCTCACCAACCGACTGACTCCCTCCCGGCCCTCCGCATTCGACGCGGTTCCTATCCAGCGCCTCTGTTCTTTTCACCCCCACTTCTAGCATCACCAACTCCATGTGCAACTGTGGCTGCGCCTCGTCCCGTTCATCCCACAGTGGCATGACCATTCTCTCTAGGCCATATCCAGCAGTCCAGTTCCTTTCGAGAGGTTTCTTCCATGTTAGACTCTTCTTGTGGAAGCCCCCCCACCTCCTGCTCTCCTCTTCTGGCAGCCAGCTCCCATCTCTCCCAGCGGCTGCCCTGCTTCCAGTTTTGGATCTCCAGCACTCCTGCAGAATCCCCACCTCCTGTCACTAGCATCTCCCGAAAAATCCTGACAGTCACATCCTTGTACGGTCGGCACACCCTCATACTTCCTCCACCGTGGCGCAACACTTCGATTGCTTAGGATCCGGCCCCCTTGGCACCGCCAAATCCCACAACGATTCTACAGAATCCCCGCCTTCCGTCATCGGCCCCACAAGTGCTTCTTTTTTGTGCTAGTGTGGATTTCCTGGTGTCTCATCGACCGGCCCCACTAACGCATATTTTCTATCCTTCCATCAACATTCCCAGTCTATGTGGTTCCTCTGCTGTGCCCGTGACAACTTCATCCAACCATCATTCAGGATGGGGAGCTACGATCGTGAGGGGGAGTAACATCCTTGAAGCTTTTTCTTTTATTCTATTTTTCCTTGTTTTGTCATCAAGCTAGGTATGTATAGCTTTAGAGGGAGTGTTTTCAGTTTTTTGATTGATTTGATTTATTTTATTTATGTATTAATGCTAGGTACACCTAGCTCGAGTGGGATTGTTGGAGTATGTATCCCACATCGGACTTGAGGTCTGGTGTGGTATTAATTTTTTGTTATAAAAGAACCCCAAGGGCTCCTTTAGAGAGTACAAATTGGGGGTTCGAATCTATAATTTTTTCATTCTATAGGAAAATTATTTAAAAACAATTTTGAAAACAATTTTAATGTTTTTCTTTATGAAAAAATGGGTATTAAACCGAAGAGGGAAATAAAGAGGATTTTTCATAAATATATATTTTGAAATCTTGAGTACATAAATAGTGGAAAATGAAGGGAAATATTTTATTCACATGAGTTAATAATTAGAGAATAAAAAGAATGATTTTTTTTGTAATATAGATCATAATATTGAATTATTTGAAGAATAATCATAAACAATCCTGATAAATGAAGAGTTTTTAACATAAAACTCTTACCACTATAATAATGTTTCGTTGTAATCCACATAAAAAAATAATACTGAATTAAACATATAATATCATGAAAATAAATATATTTATTATATAACATTTGAAATTGATAGTATATACATCACACAAAATAATCAAGTGTTGAATTTTCATACGTCTCCCATAAATAAATGATAGACTAGAAATTATTTACCTGTAGTGTTAACTCCCATCATACCTATTAAAAAATAATGTATAATAAATATATGTTTATTATACATATATATTATATTAAAATATATATATATATATATCATATGATATTTTATTTTCTTATGACCTTTTATTAACCATTTATTAATAGTTTCATGTTAGTATTATGTTTCAGGTAATAATTGATATGTTTTTCATATATGTTTTGGTTTTTTATTTTTAGTCCTCTTATGTTGATCATGATTTTATATTATCCATAATAATAATCATGAAATAATTATCATATTTTTACATAAATTATTCTTTTATATCCAATCATGAAATATGGTTTTGAGAAATGATGTTTGTTATGATCACGAAGACGACAGGCTGTATGTACAAATGAGTATCGCTTCAATATTTCAATAATCCTTATAAAAAGGACATAAGTAATATTTTATCATTAATTAATGATCATAATATTACAAATAACATATTATTCAATAAATATAATTACAAATATCATCTATGTGTTGTGGTGATGAAAATAGAGAGTCACATCTGTTTGTGAAGGTGATAGTCCACACATAGACAAACAACATTATCATCTTTTGGTGAGTGGAAAGGTATGAAATAAAATAACTTATTATATTTTAATATTGATAAATATTTCATTAATATCATAATTATTTAATGTATATTACATATATTTATCCTTATTATACTATATGTAAATATTTAGGGAAAAATGAATCACATTGCTGCCTGAGGCGGTATTCCTTCGTAAACAAGAGCATCATTATCTTATCCCCTATGGAAATGGAAAGTAAAAAGTTTTATATGATTTAATTAACCAATAATTATTATTATATTATTAATATAATATATATAATTTAGACCAATCATCAAACACAACCATGAAAGGTGGTAATGGAAAAATGAATGACATCGGTTCACAAGGCGGTGGTCCATCAAACACAGGAACGATGCATTCATAGCCCATTTGATGAAAATAGAGATAGTTTTTGTCATTAAATAATAATAATAATGTATTAGTATGTTTAATAAACTTATTTTATTATATCATCATGTTTTAATAATCAATGAAGGAGGTGGAGGATAAAATAAAATAAAAATGCTTGTTGAATAACATTACCTCTTCTTTGGGTAACCCCATTATGTTTTCACAACAATCATTCTATTTTGGATTTATGAAAAAATATGGAATTTAGTATTAGAGTGGGGAGGTTGAAAAATTATTTGTGTAGGTATTTTATGATCTAAAATGGCTTGAATGAGTGAAGAGAAGAGAATAAGGGGTGACCTTTTATAAGTGAGTAGAGTGGAAAATCTATAAATTTTTGAAAATAAAAATATATACCCACATCATTACCATGATAAAACACCAAAAAATTAATTATTATAGATAATTAGATATTATAGTGTGTATATATGTTCATAAAATGGGATTTGGTTTAATTTTAACACTTATATGTTTTTTTAACTCCATGGTAAACTCATTTTTACGTTAACCATTATAATTAATTTTTACTATATCACTATTCATTTTGGTAAAAAATCATGTTCTCCTTATTGGATAATTTTATTTTTTTAATACAAATATGAAATCCATTTTTCCAAAATTCAATTCATAAAATTGAAAATTTTTAATTTAAAATTAATCTTGCAGATGCAATGAGAAAACAAGTTTTCATTGAGAAAATGATAAAATGTTTACAAAGATATTATATCCAATTTAATTATAATATTGATTCTAATGAAAAAAAATTTAATTAAAAAATTTATAATATAACTAATGTTACTTTAAAGCCAATTTAAAATATTATTTAACATTATAAATAATTTAAACAAAAAGAAAGTTTTCAATTACAATTTTTTATTTTTCACTATCAATCAAAAAATTAATCATTTAAAAAAATTAAATAATTCACCCTAGGATAATTTATATATATGAAATTAAAAAATTAATTTCATTTTATCATATTCATTTTCTAAAAATTTCAAAAATTAATTTCTAATCAATATGCAAAACGTTGACAAATTTGTTTTAGAAAAATAGAATTTTAAGCATTAAATTGGATTTATTGTTATCTATTGTATTAAAATCACATAAACTGAATGTTAATTAGTTTAATTATATATATTATAAAAACTTCATTAAAATCATTCACCTAATTTGTTTTTTTAATTTAATTAGGTAAAACGTATATTTTTTTTAAAAACATTTTTTTCAGAAAAGGTTTCCTTTATTTTCAAATATATTTAATTTTCATGTTTAATTATTTGGTAACCAATAATAATATTTTTATAATAAGTCACCTATCATTTAAACTTGGAATTTTGTGTAACTCAAGATAAATTATGTGTTGCATGTCACAAAAGATAAACTCAGTGTTGTGTGTAACGAAATATTAACTCGATGTTGTGTGTCCCTAGCTCCGATGACGTTAGATTCAAGATCTGTGTTTCTAGATGGTGGTCTTCCTTCCCATAGGGGGTCTCTAGTTCTATCCTCCAAAGAAGGGTTTCCACCTCCAACTTTCAAGGAAGTTCTTTGAGGGAAGGCTTCAGGCACTTGGGATCTATGCTTCCCAGCGATTGCTCCGTTTTCGCATTCAGTGGTAAGGGATGGGCCACACCTTTCATTGTATGTCCCTGTATCAGCGTTCAAAGAGGTGGTGGCCACCCTTAAGTTGACACTAGTGGAACGTTTTAGTTATGATAAACCCTCTCTTTCTATCTTCAAGTGTTTTGTGGACTCCTGGGGCTTGAAGGATGGGGTTCGAATATCAGTGTTTCAAAAGTTCTCCTTCTGTTTAGTGCTTTCGTCGTCAGAGGATTTTGTCAAGTCTTGGTGTGTCACTCTAAGTGTTTTGGGCCATTGGTGATTTAATCTATCCCATTGGTCGATGAAGGATCATAAGGGGAAGGAATTTACTTTGGATATAGTGTGGGTGAGCCTTCCAGGGCATCCACTCCCTTTCAAGAATGGTACCTTTATCAAAGAAATTGGGGATTCGCTTGGAGGGTTTTTTTGCATGGATGCACGTACTCGTAGTGGGGAGGAGATGATGTTGCCTCAGATTTGTGTCGAGTTGGGTATTTTTATCCTTATACTAGAGTTGTTATCCATGGAAGTACAAGATTTAGGGGTATGGATTGAGGATATCATGTTCTCAGTGTTTCCAAGGTACTACTCGTCCTACCTCCTTCAAGGTAAGTATGATCAAATATTCAATAGAGGGCACCAAGGGGATTATATTCATTTTTCTAGATCTTCCAAGCCCAGATATATGGAGTTCCCTCATAGTGGAGGGTCATATCTGACCTTGTTTCCTCCTGAGGGAAAATTTTGTGGCCTCCTTAGTTGGGGTCAGTGATGCTTCCAGGCATCCCCTTGCATGAAATGTTACTGCTGACCCTCCAACATTTTCAAAAACACCGCCCAGCAAGGCCATAGTCCCCTTCTAATCGAGTTATAGTACTGTGGATCCTTCTATAATCTCTTGTTCCTCCCCTTAATGTTCTCCCAAGGTGAATTTATGGAGTTATTTCTGTCGGTTATCCTGAGAAAGCTGGGTTTCGAATCCATAGATTTTCCACTAGTGCATTTTGAGTCATGAAAATGGCAGGAGAGGGTTCTTAAGTCTAAGGATGTACAAGAGGATTTCACCAATGGTCTAAAAAAGACTTCTTGTGAGGTTTTTGAAGGAGGTTATGGACTTTTGAAGGCAGTGGATTTGTCTTGTTCCTATTCATCCTCTATGTCTCCAGGTAGGGAAATGAAGGGGAAGTCCCACTCCTTTGAGCCGCCTGTATCCCCTGCGGCCTCTGCCAATAGTCTGGGGGTATGTACCCCGGCTTAATTGAGACATATTAGGAAAATTTCTATTACCAATATAAAAATGACCAATGTTCCAGGGGCTAAAGCTAGGCTACCTATATTTTAATAATTATCCCACCTCATTTTGAATTCTCACAGTTTGTGTGCTCGGGTGAAGTCTGACCTCATTGACTCAAAATCTAAGAAATATAAAGCCAGTCTTGTGGCTATCCTTGAGCATAAATAGAAGCTGAGTAAAAAAATCCTTCAGTCACAAGGTTCTGATTCAGGGTTCATTGCACGCTGATCCGATCAACATACATATTTGGCTCTTTTTAATAAAAAGATTTCAGTGGATCTAATTGATTCGGGAGACCAATTCATTACCACGACAGTAACGAAGGGAGAAGAATGTTTCTTTCTATTTTCTATGGTAGCTGCAACGTACATGAATGTAAAAGGCTGTGGAAAAGCCTCAAGTACTTTGATCCTATCATCATAACATGGATTATTGTGGGGGATTTCAACATCATTATCGACTTGGAGGAGAAGAAGGGAAGAGGTGTTTCCCCCCATAAGGATATCCAAGACTTTTTTTAGTTTATAGCTGACAAGGGTCTTCTTGAGATGTGCTATTCAGGGGATCCCTATACTTAGTGCAACAACCAATCTGGTGGAAGTATAAGTTGGAGCAGGATTTATCGATGCTTGATTGATAATAATGCGATAATAAAATTCCCTGATGCAAAAGTCAAGAACCTATCCCAAGGTATATCGAATCACTACCCTTTATTGGTTTCTCTGGTTAACAAGCAGGATTCCCTAGAGTTCTTTAGATTCAATCATTAGTGGTCTCGGATTGAAAGTTATCAGCGAACTGTAAGGGAGCTGTGGGCAGAAACTACTCAAGGTCATACATGGGTAGCTCTTCATAACAAACTGTGGTGGTTGAAATAGGGGCTGAAGGAATGGGCCAGGGAGCTTCCACCTTTTGATCATAACATGGAGATTCTTAAGAAAATCATTGAGAGTTTGGAGTCTAATTTGGAGGAGGAGTGGAATTACTCAGTGTTTGAAAATTTAGTGGTCAATAAGTTGGGTTAAGTGGAGATTCTTCTAAAGAAGGAGAGATTGGCCTGGGATCGCTCCCAGGTGAGGTGGTTGCAAGAGGGAGACCAAAAAACTGCTTATTTCCATGTGTGTATCAGAGAAAGAAGGAACTTCCTTTCACCTAATATTTTTATTGAAGATGGATCTTACACTAAGGATTGTGATACAGTGGGGGGAATGAGATTTTACTTCTTTAAGGAGTTACTAGCTGGTCCTAATCTAGGGATGAATAGGGGGAATCCAAGTGGGCAATGTGATTTTTGGGAGGCATTTCCCAGGCTGGTTTCTCCACTGGAAAATGAGGGCCCGGTGGCGATTCCTTGCGAGAAAGAAATTCACTTATCCATGTATAAACTCAACCTGGATAGTGCACCGAGGCCAGATAGTTTCCCAGGATCCTTTTACAGAGGGGTTTGGG
Organism: Viscum album; assembly: GCA_963277665.1. Classification (NCBI taxonomy): domain Eukaryota; kingdom Viridiplantae; phylum Streptophyta; class Magnoliopsida; order Santalales; family Viscaceae; genus Viscum; species Viscum album. The sequence goes on along the minus strand of OY728148.1, from coordinate 651,881,788 downwards.
GGGTGGTTAAGAAGTACATAATAGAAGATAATCGAGAATATTTTCATAGTGGGATTCTCCCTCAGGTTTCTAGTGCTTCTACAATGGTTCTCATCCAAAAGATTAAAAATCCTTCCTCTCTATCTCACTATAGACCAGGGAGATTATGTAACTTACCCTACAAAATTTGGGTGACTGTTATTAATCAGAGGTTGTACAAATTCCTTCCAGACTGGATATGCCCAGAGAAACATGGGTTCATGAAAGGATGAACAATTTAATGAATGATAGCTCTATCCCCAGAGATGATTAGGGATATCAACGTAAAAACTCATGGTTCAAATTTGGCTATCAAAGTGGATATGAACAAGGCCTATGACAGGATTGAATGGAACTTCATTAACAGAGTCCTCTTGAGTATTGGCTTCTTGGACAGAGCAGTGGACCTCATATTCAGGAGCTTTAGCACTTCATGGATGGCGGTATCCTTTATGGGAAAGGTTCTTGGCTTCTTTAAGGCAACAAGAGGGTTGCGGCAAGGAAATCCCCTCTCTCCCAGCATTTTCATACTGGCGCAAGATACACTTAGTATACTTATTAACTGAGGCCTATCTCAAGGAGTTATAATACCTTTCAAGAAAAGGATGAACATCCTCCCAATTTCTAATATGTTGTTTGCTGATGATACCATCATTTTTTTGAATGGTGGTAAGGATTCAGTTCGAGGGATCAAGGGAATTATGGAGGAATATTGTCACCAGAGTGGGAAAGTCATCAGTATAACTAAGAGTAATTTTTTATCTCTAATAAGAGCACCACCAGTTGAGTATCCTCCTTATGAAGTCACTTGGACATGCAACGAGGTGTTCTTCCAATAAAGTACTTGGGCACACCAATATCCTCTAGTAGACTCCAGGTACGTGATTTTGATCTTTTTGTGCGTAGGATTACTAACAGAGTGATTAACTAGAAAAATCAATTCCTTTATTTTGGGGGATTTATTGATTTAGTTAATAGTGTTATATTGACCATCCCCATTCATCCAATGGCTTCCTCAAATGTTCCTAAAGAAGTGATAAAAAATGTTGACAAGATCGTATGTTCATCTGTCTGGGATTCTAATCCAGAAGGAAAAGGATATTGGGTTTCATAGAGAAAGATGGCGAGGACGATTCTTGATGGTGGGATCAGTGTAAGGAGCCTCTAGAGTACGATTCACTGCATGAATTCCAAGATTGCTTGGTAAATTCTGGAGGAGCAAACGTTATGGGGAAGCTCCATGTCAAAAATTTGTGGGGGAAGTGTAGATGATGTTCTTGGCTACTGTTCTCCCCTACGGGCGATGATTTTGCCTTTGGTCCAGCTTCTTCAACTAATATCTCGATGGATTGTCAACTCTAGGGACTTAGTATTTTTTCAAAAAAAACTGGGATGGTTCTATTATCACATTCATGGGATGCCCTACCCCTCTTATATCAGTGAAAAAGGCACGTCTCCATCCCAGGTTCACCAGGGCAGTGTTGAACTTGGACCAGCAGGACCTTCTCGAGTCTATTGAGATCACTTCCATACAGAACTATTGTGTGTTTACTCCTTCGTCTTTAGGCATATTTTCCACCAAAGAGTACCGAATTCTGATTTCAGAGTAGACCCAACATGAATATTTTAATGGAGTGGTTTGGTGCCACAAGATCCCAGTGAAATTCAATTTCTTTATATGGTGCTTTAGGATTTTTTTGTAGCTACGAATGAAAATATCAAAAAGCTGGGAATTAATATGGCATCATCATGCCACTATTGTGAGATAAAGAGGGAGGAGAGTATGGATCACTTATTTTTATAGGGGGAGTGGGATTCGACGGTGTGGTCCTTTTTTAGAGGCTCTTTTTTAACTCCACTCATCAGTGGGACCTTCCTTCTTTCTTGGGAAGTTGCTTTCAAGGCTTGTCAGGGTCATAGAAGGATCGGTTGGCTCGTTCAAGGACATTGAGTGCTAGTTGTTGGTGCTTGTGTCAAGACAAAAACCGAGAATGATTTGAAGTTTCTATTTCTCTGGTCGGATTCATCATAAAAAGGATGCGCTTCCTATTGATGGACTTTATTTCACTCTCCCAGAACTGGCAAGATTCTCTTTCATTCAGATGTATCCAGGTTAAGAACACCGTGTTCTTTCCTCTTCTAGTTATGTTGCAAGGACATTGGGTGTTCTAAAAACACCCTAGTTCAGGCTTCAAGCTAAACACAGATGGGTCTTGCTCTTTGGGAATCATTAAAGGAGGGGGATTGGTTCACAACTCTCAGGGGAATGTCAAGTTGGCTTTTACGCCATGCTTGGGAATGGGAACTCCTCTTTTGGATGAGGTAAAGGAAATGCTTACCGATTTCACTCTTTTCTTTTAGGAACATGTGTTACTAACTCAGTTTGAGATGCATTCCTTAATTTTTCATGATTCTATGATGGGTAAATGTGTTACACTGTGGTCTATATCCAACCTGGCCAAGAATTGTAGATCCTTAATTTGGGATACTATCCCAGTGCCCCACACATGGCGCGAGGGTATTAAGGTAGCAGACTATATGGATTCTTTATCAGAGCAGGTCCTCATCCACACTAGTCTTCTTTCTTATAATTGTTTGAAACCAGAGGCTATACATTTAATTAGAGGGGATGACCTCGTCCTTCACTATTTCAGACCTCCATAAGCATGGGGGTTATTTGGTTTCTTGCACCTTTTCATTGAATAAAAATTTATCTTGGATGGATGCATAAAAAAAATCCAAGTAAAACTCTGTATGCCTTATAGTACATGGTATATGCCTCAAAAAAAGTGAGGTGATGATCTATGCTAAATTTAGTTTCCTCTTTGTCTCCTTAGAAACTCCGTCGTAATCTTTTAACAAAATATGCATTGCACCTTTTATTGTCAACCCATATATTGGTGTTCTAGATGGAGGAAGTCTTGGATAAAATTATGATAATTTCTTGCCAAACCCAGAAAGCACATAATCTCAAAGAAATTATTAGGCCACTCCCATGATACAATGGTTGTAGCCTTCTACGAGAACACCGACACTCCAAAATCTCAGATGACATGATTCAATAAGTGCACTTTTTCAATACCAATGCAATATTTATATATATTGGTGTAAATATGATTATATCCCAATGTAATCAAGATGATTTGAAGATGTTGGGAATGATTGTCTGCATACTGGGAGTACACTAAAATCTCAATAAAAAAATCCACCACAAACTGATCCAGGAAAGGATGGATAATCCAGTTTACTAAGACCATGAATACCACTGGTGCATTTTTTAGATTGAACATCATCACCAGAAACTCATATAAGATATAAATTATACTAAAAGAAGTCTAAGGTATGTTTGATTATCTCACACTCAACTGAATTTACCATGATCTGATGATAGTTAGTGAATATATTTTGGAACCTCTCAATTGATGAAAAATATCATCGATGTATGGATGAGAATAATATTTCTTGATCATAATTTGGTTCAACATTTGATAGTCCACACAAATGTGCAATGTCCCATCTACCTTTTTGGTAAAATTCATTGGAGAACCACAAGGTGATTTACTTGGTCATATGAAAACCTTTGCTTCCAGATGTTCAAACTGATATTTGAATTACTAAAGCTCCTCTAAGTCCATCTTATAAGGTAGTATATAAACTAGATCAACTCCAAAAACCAACTCAATATTTAACTAAATCACCCACTTGGGAGTTATGTCATAGAAAACTTGATGAAAAATAAAATGAAAATATTCTACCAGTAGAGGGAATGTATCCTACTATATTACACCATCATATAGAGAATGGCCTTTTATCTTAACTACGAGACAATATAATCTGTAATGAATTAGTCATGTAAGACCAGCCTTAAGATCCCACTAAACCCAGTTAAAATTGCTTCCTCCTTATATAGATATAATGGTAACTCTCCTATGGTAACAATTTATGTGATCCTGGTATAGTAATGAATAATACATACTAAGACTCAAATCAAAACCTATCATTTTCAGCACAAAAATTTCCAAATAGTAATTTTAACCCTTAATTTATAGGTAACATTCCTTGAAACCTATGATATTATATTACTGCACTCCCAAAAATGTTTTTATGGTTAAAAAACCATCTAATATTTCCATAATCAAGCTCAAATAATTTTCTAAAAGAGAAGATATAATGTAATGTGAGGATCCTGTGTCAAAAAAATAGATTATAGATGATACCAGAATCATACCCATTGATTATCGAGGGGTACACATCTAAAATATCAAAAGTAGTCATCAATACATGTAATAGAATTTCCCCTCTCCATTGTTCTCTAGTTTGACTCCTGTGTGCTACTCCCTTTATGTGGTACTACTACTCCTAGACTGGAGTACAACTTCCCATTCATTAGGATAAACATCTAGTGGAACTCCAGCTACCAGTCTATTGAGGGTTTGACAAGTCCTTTATAAAATAAGTTTCCTTTCTTGATCATCTTCCACTACTCTAATACTATGAGAACCTATAGAAACTCTAAAGATGACCCATACATCTTTTAGTATGATACTCTACAATGTGTTAATGGAATTGATTGTTCTTGTGGCCAATATTTCTATAATTAAATCACTTCATTGGGATATGATTCTATGATGGAATTCTAGTAACCTAGATGCTCTACATTCTACTGGCTTGGTGGTTACTATCTTAACAACTTTTCATTCTTTTAGAAGCTCAGCTCCAAAATAGCCTTGTTGGAACTACTTGTACACCACTTGAGGATCTCTTAAATTCCTCTTAGTGATGAGAGCCTAATTCATCATTTATTATATGGTACTAAGGTGAAATATGTTCACTTGTGATTATATCTAATAGTAATTATCATTCTGAAAATGTCTCTTATAGGCTAGCTTTTTAGAGGCCCAAAGCTTAACGTACATAGACATTACATTACTTTTACGGAATACTTAGTACATAACAAAAACACACACACAAGGACCTTAATAGTTTAGTGTCTTTGGAAACTCGGAATATAATCTTATAATCATGGTGAGATATGTTCAACATCTCCCATAAAGATTTTCTTTTTTTTAAAACCTAAATCATTTATTTATGTCCTGGGGAAAAGAAAACATAAAAGGGTGCGCTCAAATTCTCAGTAAGGGTAAACAAAAGAAATATCAATCATGTCATATTCATAAGAACATATCTTTTGGAAATCTTAACCTGCAAAAGAGAACATAATTTCATAACATGGGATAAATCATAGTAGTGAAATGTAATCTCAATAACCATAACTTAAAACATGAAACATTGTGGCATACACATATAATCATAGAGAATCATTTCTTATTAGTCAAGACTCATTTCCAAGACTATCTTAGTGGACAAAGTCCCTTTCTGAACCGAGTTCACTCCTCGTTTCAGTCCGGTTTCACTAAACCCGTATAACCTACCGTTCTAGCCATGTATATCTCATGAGATATAAAATCTTTACCCAATGCATTGGAGGGAGGCATAGGTCCCACCCATCTCATAGTGAAACCATTCTTATGTGTGCCACAAAAATCATAAATCATACATCATTGCATAACCCATGTAGTAAAAATGGGATTCTTAAACAACATGACATCATAAAACAATTCATATAAGATAAATGAATTCATAAAAATATTTCCATCACAAAAAAATAAAATCCATGTAATAATTGGGATAGAAACAGAACCCTATATTATCTTATATGGAAAATAAATTTGATAAAACACTTGAACACCATTCTTGAGGAAAATATCCTTTCTACTTCAAAAACACTTTTCCTTTCTTAACATGTCATACAATTCTAAACTAAGAGAAGTTGATTAAAAATAAACTTGAAAACTTGTAATGTAAGCTTCTTGGAAATAATGTTTTAAAAATCCATTCATGCAGTATAAGTTAAAAAAAACAATCTTCTCGTACTTTTGTCAGAAAAGTCAAAAAGTACCTCGTATGAAAAACGACAAAAGATTCCTTTCATATCTTTTACTAAAAACTCACCGAAGGGTAAAATTGGATATAAACTATTGTAGAAGGATATACATATTACATATTGAGGAAACATGGATGTGGATGATAAAATACACCCTAGTAAATGCCAAAGTATAAACAATCTCAGATAAAAATGAGATTGTGATATTTCCCTTACCTTAGGTCCGATTTGCTTCGTAAGTGTCCGAACATCCTGTATAATGATTTAAATAATGTTATTGACTTATTCCATAATCATAATTATTTTTATGATATCATATATGGTCATATTCTTAGCTTCTTATTAGTAATATTTCATTACTACTTGTTATTTGGGTGTTTATTACTTTTTGTTCTTATGCGTCTTTTGTCGAATAAATTCTTATTATTCTCTTTAGGTTATAGATACCTCATTTCCAGAATGGTATTAGTGTAATATATATCATTTTCATTCATTCAATTGATATATATAATCATTATTCAATGAAGATCATGTAGAACGAGTCACATCACATCGTGGAGACGGTATTCTGTACGTACGCACGAGTGATGATATCGTTTCTATGATCGTGGAATTGTTTTGGAGTGTATGTATACTATTTCAGAATCAATATCACTTTATAATAGTCATATATAGTCATTATTTACACCATTATACCCATCCAAGTAAGGTGGTGGTGGAAAATAGATTACACCACGGCGTGGAGACTGTATTCCGTACGTACGCACGCGCGGTGATTTATTTTTCCGTAGGATGGATAGATGGTGAAATAGGGTTGGTTCATACTTATAATAAAATATCAGTATATGAGTGATACTGATGTTATTACTTCATAATGAAACAACTAAAGAATAATGTGTGGAAGAAGAAATAAAGATGAAAGAATCGGTAACCGACATTACCTCTTCTTTGAAGTGCTTCTTTGAGACCTCCTATTAGGGTACTAAAATAGGTCTTTGAAGAAGACCAGAACCTCTAGGATGTTTCTAGGGAAGTGTAGAGAAGAAATTGGCAGGGGTTGGCCGAGCTTGAAGGCTCAAAGTGGTGTGAGGAAGAGGGGGAGGAGGTGCCCTTTTATAAGGGAGGAGAGGGGCTCATTTGGAAAAACGAAAAATATTATTTTATTATAAAGTAAAGTTCGGTTTTAAATAGCTCCAAATTGATTTATTTCTAAACTAAGGTGGGGATGGGTCTAAATACTCTCATCCAATAGAATTTAGACAAGTTGAGGTTCCTATTTTAACCTTATCATTTAGATTTAACATTAAGTTAAATAATTTTACTTTTACCGTGTCTTCTTGTGTTCTTATACTATAAGGTTAATAAACTTACTATAAGCAGCCAAAATAACCCAAAGTTGTTTATTATTAATATATATAACCTTATATAAGTCATTTTTATGAACCTTATATTTTTAGGAATAAAATAACAATTACTAATATAATATTTTTTTAAAAACTATTTTATGTCAATTATGACACTATTTAGTAATTAATTTTTTTGAAAATCATAACAGAATGATTAGTTAAAAAAAAGTTAATTAAATCAATAATAACATGTCATATTAATCTAGAAAATTAGTGGAATTCATAAAAAGTCTCAAATTACATTTCTTTTTGTGTTTATAACATCAATTATGTCAATATTTCATTAATAAGATAATTACTGCATCATCTTTGTGTCATAAAGAAATATAATTATTTAATGTCTAAAAATTAAAAATAAGCTACCATTATGTAGTAATTCTTTTTATATTTCTAATGAATATTTATTGGCGAATTTATATTATGTATAACCCCATTTTAAAAATTATTTACTTATTAAACTTTGATTTTAACTATTTTAACCCTTCTTTAAATAAATTAATAATAAATGTCCTAATCTAATCCAAGTGGGCCTAAATGGTCATATTTTATTCCTAAGGTTGTTTTTGGTAGAATTAAACTTGTAAAATTGAATTAGGACATGTTTTAGGGTAATAATAATATCATTTTTACCCTTAATTACCCTATTTACTTTTATCCGTGGTAAATAAAAGTAAAAAGTTACTATTCACTAAAAATTATTTTCATCTCATTGAACCAAATTTTACATACTGACATCAACCGTGTCTCTCGGAGTTTTGAAATTCCATTCACAGAAGTGGTAAAATTAAATTTTATGAAAAATTCAGTTTTTTAACTACCACTTAGTGGTTTCACTATTCATCAAAAATTGAAAGTTTTCATAAAAATACCAAAATTTCACCCTAAGATAATTTCGATATTCCGAATCCAAAAATGAAGTCCATTTTGAAAAATAAAATTTATAAAATTTCAAAAAGTGGTTATTACTATTCATAACGGCTAGTGTTAATAATATTTTATTAGCATATCATTGTTTAGTGAAACTTGGTATTGCATACAACACACACTATCGAAGAAGGTCGCGATTGTGTGTAATGAAAGCCAAGTCAGGGTTGCGTGTTGTGCAAGAATCCTCCGTTGTTTCGTATAACATAATCCAACCATATGTCATTTATACATTGAATATATATATATATATATATATACTCAATGTTGTGTAGAATAACTATTATCAAAATTGTGTGTAACACGATCCAAGAATAGTGTTGCGTATACTGCAAGCTAATACGGTGTTGCGTATAGCGCAAGGTAATCTTGGTGTAGCATACAACACAAGACATTAATGAAATTAAAATAATATTTTTCATAAAATCTCGGGGTGTTACATTCTACCCACTTAAAATGAATTTCTCCCTTGAAATTCGTCGGGGTTATAAATGGTTTACTATTCGAAAGTTTCTTTAATAGAAACCCACATCTTAAAAAGGAATACGAAAACCAATCTTTAAAAACAAAAGTATGAAACGTAACGGTTACCCAAATAAACTAATCACTGGGTTTCCACATAGGTGAAAATATGGATATGGAAGTGAAATCTAACCATCATGTTCTGATGGAGAGTGGTAGAGAACATGGCTATGGAAAAGACAGCAATCACAAAGCCATAAATTTGTGACGATCTAAGGTACCATCTGATTAATTAGATATAAGATCACTAGGACAACATTTTTGGTTTTCAAGATCATTTCCCTAAAGTTGATGAAATTGGAATTAGAAGAAATACTTTCGTGATTTTGGTATAGTCTCACCGTTGGTCATTCATTGGACAATTTCCACTTCATCTCTTAAAGAAAGGAAGTTGAATTCGTCCTTCGGGATGTGTTAGCAGATCATGTGATAGAATGATGGGTCATTCCATCTGTCTCAAACAAAAGGTTAGAAAAGTTATCAAAAAATACATAAGTCCATCTATAGTGAGATTAATCATATATGGTTCCTAAAATGGACTTATACTTCATATATCATACTAGTTAATATAATAAAACTAGTTTCTACTAAATAGGGACTTCCTGTAGGCCAGTGGTAGGCGATAAAGGCCAGTCGCACTTCGGTTGTGGGTTCGATTCCCACAGCCTTGTCCGACGCGATCGGCTGTCGCCAGTCCTGCAGGTTGTCCTTTTTCTAAAGCTATATTACTATAACATCCCATCAACAAAATCAAAAAAGTTTTATCCTTAAACAATACTAACTTATGTCCAACATAATCCATTCCAATCTTTAGGCTTATCTAAAATACTTCGGTCCAAGCTCATAGTATAAAGGAAATGATCACGTGAATGCCATCATTTATCACCCATATATCATAAGATATATCTTGTTGGTCAAATTACAAACATGTGAATACCTTAATCATGTATTATATTGAAGGATGAATATCCATTGAACCTTTGTGAAAACATGAATGTAGTTAAAAGTTAACACTTTCCACATACCAAAATCATCAAAATTCTATATCCTCAAACCATGATATCACTTAGTCCTTATATCAATCATGAGATCATGAATACAATCAAACAACTCATTATCTTCTTATCCCTTCATTATGCACATATCATCTGTTTACAAAAAATGTATCAATCACTTTTCATGGTTACCGGTACCATAAAATTATTGAAAACCACAATAGACCAAAACATAAATATTTCAATATTCCACGATACTATATAAAAAATTATTTTGGAATCCCATTACATAAACACTTAATCATTCCACCACATCATTTTCATATTCAACATCACCAATAGTGATCGCATGTGACTTCCCTTTGTCCTTTGACTTAAGTGGTTGCTCATGTCGATCATCACTAACCCTTGGATTAGGGCATTTATTAGCATAATGCCCCATTTCCTTGCACTTGAAGCATTGAAGTGCAGTAGGTTCATTCTGTGTATCCCTTCATTTGTTTGCATCATTAGGCATCTTCTTCCCATCATTGCGGCATTCAATGCCCGATGACCTTCCTTTCCACATTTGAAACATTTACTTTTCCCTTTATGACAATCTCCACTATGCTTCTTTCCACACTTTGAGAATAAGGAAACATTGATCTTCTTTTCACCATTATTCTGAGATTTCTCCTTGAACTCCATCTTTCATTTCTTGTCAAAACTATGAGATGGATAAGTAACACCAACTTCCATTTCTACCTTGATAGCACAACACACAATTTCTTCATAGCTACTGAAGTCTCTTATAGCTAATGCCCTTCGAAGATTTGGTTTTAAGCCACTGAAGAATCGATCAACTTTACTTTCAGGTTGGATGATAAATCCAGATGCATATCATGCAAGCCTTGTAAAATTCGCTTCGTATATACCAATAGATTCATCATCCTTTTTCTTTAGTTCAAGAAACTCCTTCTCCATCTTTGTTCAAAGAATACGAGGGAAGTACCTATTGAAAAATAAGTTCTTGAACTCGTCCCATTCCATGGACTCAATTTCATCTCTTTGCCTCGTATTCTTGATAAGATTCCACCATTGATCAACTTCACCTTCCAAACGATATACTGCTAAGATGACTTTATCATGTTCAGAACATTGAAGAACTGAAAATATCTTTTCAGTAGTACTAATCCATTGTTCAGCAACAAGTGAATCAGAAGACCCACTGAATGAAGGTGGACGTTGCCTCATTAAGGACTCAATAGAATATTGTTCCCTTACCTGCTCATTTGGAAGTCCAAAATGATTCATTGCTTGTGTAAGTATAGCAATAAGATTTTTCACTCCATCTCCCATAACATTTGTTTGTTCAGGAGGACAATCATTGCATTGTCCATTGCATTGATCAACACGGTTCCTTCGGGTTCCAGCCATCATCTAAAACCCAAAAAGAATAGTGTGAGAGGAAAAAATCATGCTAGGTAAAACAACATAATAAAGGGGGAGTATCCTCAATATCTAACATCTTAGGTTAAATTCTATGATCATTACCGTAGTTCTAGGACTGTATCCTATACATATACTTATCCTTAGGGACATCCCTAGACATACCTTAGAAATATCTCTAGGGATTTTACTAACGTTTTCGCATCCTAGTTTCCAAAGGTTGACTAAAATTTTCCTCTGATACCAGCTGTAGTGGCCCGAAGCTTAACGTACATAGAAATTACATTACTTTTGCGGAATACTTAGTACATAACAAAAACACACACACAAGGACCGTAATAGTTTAGTGTTTTTGGAAACTCGAAATATAATCTTCTAATCGTGGTGAAAGATCTTCAACATCTCCCATAAATATCTTCTTTTTTTTAACCTAAATCCTTTCTTTATGTCCTAGGGAAAAGAAAACATAAAAGGGTGAGTTCAAATGCTCAGTAAGGGTAAACAAAAGAAATATCAATCACGTCATATTCATAATAACATATCTTTTGGAAATCTTAACCTGCAAAAGAGATCATAATTTCATAACATGAGATAATTCATAGTAATGAAATGTAATCCCAATAATCATAACTTAAAACATGAAACTTTGTGGCATACACACATAATCGTAGAGAATCATTTCTTATTAGTCAAGACTCATTGCTAAGACTATCTTAGTGGACAAAGTCCCTTTCTGAACCGAGTTCACTCCTCGTTTCAGTCCTGTTTCACTGAACCGGTATAACCTACCGTTCCAGCCATGTCTATCTCATGAGATATAAAATCTTTACCCAATGCATTGGAGGTAGGTATAGGTCCCACCCATCTCATAATGAAACCATTCTTATGTGTGCCACAAAAATCATAAATCATACATCATTGCATAACCCATGTAGTAAAAGGGGGATTCTTAAACAACATGACATCATAAAACAATTCATATAAGATAAATGAATTCATAAAAATATTTCCATCAAAAAAAAATCAAATCCATTTAATAATAGGTATAGAAACAGAACCCTATATTATCTTAGATGGAAAATAATTTTGATAAAACACTTGAACTCCATTCTTGAGGAAAATATCCTTTCTACTTCAAAAACACTTTTCCTTTATTAACATGTCATACAATTCTAAACTAAGAGAAGTTGATTAAAAATAAACTTGAAAACTTTTAAAGGAAGCTTCTTGGAAATAATGTTTTAAAAATCCATTCATGCCATATAAGTTAAAGAAAAATTCTTTTCGTACTTTTGTCGGAAAAGTCAAAAAGTACCTCGTATGAAAAACGGCAAAAGATTCCTTTCATATCTTTTACTAAAAACTCACCGAAGGGTAAAATTGGATATAAACTATTGTAGAAGGATATAAATATTACATATTGAGGAAACGTGGATGTGGATGATAAAATACACCCCAGTAAATGCCAAAGTATAAACAATCTCGGATAAAAATGAGATAGTGATATTTCCCTTACCTTAGCTTCGATTTGCATCGTAAGTGTCCGAACCTCCTGTAAAATTATTTAAATAATGTTATCGACTTATTCCATAATCATACTTATTGTTATTATATCATATATGGTCATATTCTTAGCTTCTTATTGGTAATATTTCATTACTACTTGTTATTTGGGTGTTTATTACCTTTTGTTCTTATGCGTGTTTTGTCGAATAAATTATTATTCTTCTCTTTAGGTTATAGATACCTCATTTCCAGAATTTTATTAGTGTAATATATATCATTTTCATTCATTCAATTCATTTATATAATCATTATGCAATGAAGATCATGTAGAATGAGTCGCATCACATCGTGGAGACGACATTCCGTACGTACGCACGAGTGATGATATCGTTCCTATGGTCGTGGAATTGTTTTGGAGTGTATGTATACTATTTCAGAATCAATATCAATTTATAATAGTCATATATAGTCATTAGTTACACCATTATACCCATCCAAGTAAGGTGGTGGTGGAAAATAGATTACACGACGGCGTGGAGACGGTATTCCGTACGTACGCACGCGCGGTGATTTCTTTTTCCGTAGGATGGATAGATGGTGAAATAGGGTTGTTTCATACTTATAATAACATATAAGTATATTAGTGATACTGATGTTATTACTTCATAGTGAAACAACTAAAGAAGAAGGAGTGGAAGACGAAATAAAGATGAAAGAATCGGTAACAGACATTACCTCTTCTTTGAAGTGATTCTTTGAGACCTCCTTTTAGGGTACTAAAATAGGTCTTTGAAGAAGACAGGAACCTCTAGGATGTTTCTAGGGAAGTGGATAGAAGAAATTGGCAGGGGTTGGCTGATCTTGAAGGCTCAAAGTGGTGTGAGGAAGAGGGGGAGGAGGTGCCCTTTTATAATGGAGGAGAGGGGCTCCTTTGAAAAAACTAAAAATATTATTTTATTATAAAGTCAAGTTCGGTTTTAAATAGCTCCAAATTGATTTATTTCAAAGATAAGGTGGGGATGGGTCGAAATACTCTCATAAAATATAATTTATACAAGTTTAGGTTCCTATTTTAACCTTATCATTTATATTTAACATTAAGTTAAATAATTTTACTTTTACCGCGTCTTCTTGTGTTCGTATACTATAAGGTTAATAAACATACTATAAGCAGCCAAAATAACCCCAAGTTGTTTATTATTAATATATATGACCTTATCTAAGTCATTTTGCTGAACCTTATATTTTTAGGAATAAAATAACAATTACTAATATAATATTTGTTTTAAAAACTATTTTATGTCAATTTCGACACTATTTAGTAATTACTTTTTGTGGAAATAATAACAGAATGATTAGTTCAAAAAAAGTTAATTAAATCAATAATAACATGTCATATTAATCTATAAAATTAGTGTAATTCATAAAAAGTCTCAAATTACATTTATTTTGGTGTTTATAAAATCAATTATGTCAATATTTCATTAATAAGATAATTACTGCATCATCTTTGTGTCATAAATAAATTAAATTATTTAATGTCTAAAAATTACAATTAAAATAGAATTATGTAGGAAATCGTTTTCGATTTCTAATGAATTTTTATAGTCGAATTTATCTTATGTATAACCCCATTTTAAAAATGATTACTTATTATACTTTGATTTTAACTATTTTAACCCTTCTTTAAATAAATTAATAACAGATGTCCTAATCTAATCCAAGTGGGCCTAAATGGTCATATTTTATTCCTAAGGTTGTTTTTGGTCGAATTACACTTGTCCAATAGAATTAGGACATGTTTTAGGGTAATAATAATATCATTTTTACCCTTAATTACCCTATTTACTTTTAACCGTGGTAAATAAAAGTAAAAAGTTACTATTCACTAAAAATTATTTTCATCTCATTGAACCACATTTTACTTACTTACATCAACCGTATATCTCGGATTTTTGAAATTCCACTCACAAAAGCAGTAAAATTAAGTTTTATGAAAAATTCAGTTTTTTAACTACCACTTAGTGGTTTCACTATTCATCAAAAATTGAAAGTTTTCAGAAAAATACCAAAATTTCACCCTAAGATAATTTCGATATTTGCGAATCAAAAAATGAAGTCCATTTTGAAAAATAAAATTTATAAAATTTCAAAAAGTGGTTATTACTATTCATAACGGCTAGTTTTAATAATATTTTATTAGCATATCATTGTTTAGTGAAACTCGGTATTGCGTACAACACACGCTATCGAGGAAGGTCGCGATTGCGTGTAATGCAAGCCAAGTCAGGGTTGCGTGTTGTGCAAGAATCCTCCATTGTTTCGTATAACATAATCCAACCATATTTCATTTATACATTTAATATATATATATATATATACTCAATGTTGCATAGAATAAATATTAAGAAAATTTTGTGTAACACGATCCAAGAATAGTGTTGCATATACTGCAAGCTAATACATTGTTGCATATATCGCAAGGTAATCTTGGTGTAGCATACAACACAAGACATTAATGATATTAAAATAATATTTTTCATAAAATCTCGGGGTGTTACAAGCTCATTAGCTACTAATTATGGAGAAAAATTTAATAGGTCTGTGAAATGTATAGGATTATCCACCACTAGAAATCTCTCCTATTTCAAGTTCATGAACTCATGAGACTTCTGATCCCTCAAAATATCATGATAAACAATTCTTAAAAACTTCACATCAATGTATTTCTATGTTATCTTTTCGTAATGATAATATTGATCCATAATTTCCCAAAAATTATGGGATGATCAATGATTCATGTATATATAAAGATTCACCCACCTACTAGTGGGTGTCTCAAGAAACTTAAAGATCACCTGGATTGACTTGATCTAGAACTAAACTATAGAGGGGTCTCCCTCTACATTGAACAAAGGTGAATGTTGTAGTTGAAATTATCTCATCATCGTAGACATATAAGGTACTATGTGAATTTTTTCCCTCTCCATGTATATCATCTTCCTTAGGAATCATTCATGGATATGATCATCCATATGATTCTTAGGGGTAATAGACACTATGGTCAGCTACATTGGGAGCATACTGGTTATCATTCTCCTGATGCTCGATTTCATGACAATGAGGATATATTTTCAAAAAATAAAAATACACTCCTTAGAACACTTTATAAAATAACGGTCAACATCAATTGGAGTCATAAAACGAGAAACATTGTAACATTGTCTCTTTAAAATTGTCATAACATGTGAATTATCATGGCCTAACAGTTCTTTTATTACCTTTTTCATTAGACATAATAGGGATTCATTTCACAGTTCATATAGTTAAATATATCTAATGCAATTAATATATCCCCACCATGAACAATTAATGTCAATATATATCCCGGTATGCCTATCATGATAAATTTATAGTAATATCACTCCATACCGGGTGACAAGTATAAATCTCAAGAAACAATAACATCACAAAACATGTGAATCCCCCATGGTAAAGTAATATCCCACCTATAAAGTGAATAATATGAACATTAATTGAATACATGGGAACTCATATTTTTCCTTGTACATGGGTTGATGACTCCCATTGAAAATATCATTACTAAGTCCAGATATATCTTAGTATCCTTTCTTACCTTCTTAAATTGTAAATTAATTGGAAAGAGAACATGATGCTCTGATACCACTTTGTAGAATTCTTCGACCCGATATCCACTAATGTGGACAAACTAGGTTTGTTACTGACCTCAAGAATACCTCCCCTTATTCCAAAGGACTTAAATTAGCATAAGGTGTATATATAACATAGTGGGGAGACTATACCTATGACACATAGCTGTAATACATCAAAAATAATAAATTTCAGAGTGAAAAAATAATGTATATAAGTACATCATACATTTTAAGAATAAAGGATGAACCAAATAAACAAAATAATAATAAATCATGTAATTTCATGCTAACATATAATTAAATGACATGAAAAAATTCATATTGATAAAATATCAATATGGAAGAAATAAATTGAAAATACCATAATCTAGAATCTTGTGTCGTTCTCATTACTATGGTCTAATCCCTCTTGTATGAAAAATAAAAAACAAGACATTTTCCCCTTATCCTAACCTGCACCCATGAAATCTGCTCAGGTACCCAACAACAACCCAAATAAGGTGTGGGTAAAAATCAGTAGGTCAACACCATCGTGTCTAAAAAAGTAGTCTAATATAAATTTCATGAAATAAAGGGATACTAGGGTTTTATTTAATAAATTAATAAAATATATAAAATAAACTTACCAACCATCGAGTTCTAGGTTAATAATCAGGTCTAACCTAACCTTCTTCTTCCATATGCACGATGTCTCTATCGCATATCTGATCCTCCTGTATCTGGATGAAACCCATATACCATGCCTCATGAATCAGAATAAAGCTCCATGATAATTCCCATACCAGAGTCTCTTAAATATTCTCTAGGAATAATACCATGACTGGGGTAATGTTACCATATCATATTGGATCCATTTCAATTCTCATTCCAGACTCACTTACATCTTCCCATCTTCACATTACAAGGTGTGAATCTTAGCTCAAGCATTGGGTTCTCTTATTCCAGGATGAACCATAGTCACTCCATATCATTATACAATGGTCCAAGCTGGTAGGTATCCTTTTAGCAAAAACATATACAAACCAACCATGTATACATTTCATTACGATACATATCACATGCCTAGTTTTTCAATTTAACCCATTATATTAAAAATAATATTTTATCAATTGGTATATTCTCTTATGACTTTAAGAGTCATCATAATTAATCCACGCCATGTTGCAATGTATATAAATTCATTTTCCATTCCACCACCTGTCAAGTTCTCAATTAAAATTTCTATGAAAAAAAAAATCCAATTGTCATAATTTTTGTTTCATTGTAACATCAAGGTAAGGCTCACCAAAAATGTGGCCGAAATCCCAGATTCAATAAATATAGACCTAGTGGGTACAAATTGGGGGTTTAAATAGTTAATTTTTATCAAAAAAATATTTAATTAATTATTTTGGTCATGAACACAATGTTCTGGCTTGATCATAATTATTTCACATACATAGATAATTGAGAACATATTCTTGGGAAAAGTTATAAACCACCCAAATTAATATAATGATAATAGAAACAACTATAATGGTGTAACAACGATGGATAAATTAAGGTGAAGGAGATTAAACAATAATACCTAGATGGCACAATCCTCATGATCAAAATATTGATTCAATAAATAAAATAATATAACATCAATATAATCAAGGATAGTGAAAGGAATATGAAAACTAGGGGGAAGGAAAACACAAGAGATCAAAGACTAGGATAATATGTCCTAAAGTGAAAAAATAACCCAAAAAATCACTTGGATTATCCCTATGGTTTTAGAGAAGAGGCTACATGACAAAAATAAAAATAATTCATATGTTCAGTGTTGTTAGACTAAACATCCCAAAACATTCATGATGTGAACCATTTTCATGGTTTGAAATTAAAAAATAGATATTTTGAAAAACATGTCACCTCATTTTAAATTGACACCGATTATCCATTTTCACACCATGAACCAGTTTCATGTCATGTAGATGTTTCATATTTTGTACCAGTTCCTAGAATTTCCTCATAAATGGATTCATGTCATGTAACTAGTTTATGATGTTAGAGTGTCCTGTAGGAAAATTATGTATATACAATTTGGAAGAAATGAACAGTTCAACCAATAACCTCTAATAAAATACTCTTAATCCCTTTTCACATTTATACATGTACCCCATTAATTCATACATACATACATCCCCTAACTTTAGGTCATTTTCCTCGACAAAAGCTCTCTCTCCCCATATAACATGTTTGTCCAGAAAAGATTATAATAAGAAGAACCAAAATAAAATAGATTAAACCAAAACTCAAAATGGGACATTCCTATAAAAATATGGGATCTTACAAAAAATGTTAATAATATATCATCTCCATCCACAAAAATATGAAGAAATGGTTTTGTCTCTGGTCTCATCTATATGAGTCATAATTAAAAATATCATGAGATGAAAGTTGAACATTATGGGTTATTATGGTATAAATATTATAGAAACATAAGCACTGTTTTACTTATGAACATGATATCATATACATGTTTCAATATTAACATTACAAAACATGTGTAAGAAAATTAAAAGTGTTAACGCCTGCTGTTAAAAATAATTTATAATTCACTATTATCTTGATAGTAAATAATTATAAATAAAGTATATGAAAGGGAAATAGAGATGAACAAGGATATGAAATAGACTCTTAGGATTGTTTTTTTATAAGAATTTATATTGTGATCAACTATTCCATGAAATAATATATGTTATTTTTTTCTCAAACTCCCTTTATTGAAACCTGTTTTACTTTATACATCAAATAAATTTTATATGGTGTATATGCTTCCCAATTATTATGTTATCATGAAATATATTTAATTAATGGTATTTTATAATTTTTTAAAGATATTTATCCTTTAATGGTTTTTATTGGAATGTTACTCAAGTTATATTTATTTTCTCAACCCATGTTCTTTTTCCTATGAGCCATGAAATCTCGTAGTGATTTTGATCGTCCATTTCTTTATTCTCTACCACTTTATTTTAAAGTTATAGATTTAATTTTCATCTATGTATACTAATTATATTCATTAATATCATATTCTATGGGGAAACAATTCCTCAAATAAATGAATGATGTTGATAAGAATAACTCATATACTTTTTAAAGAATATTTTTCTTCTATATCAATGTATTACCAATCAAAAACTATTTTATATATTGTTTCAATTGACCTTTATAATTATATTAAACTCTAATAAATAAAAGTTTTCATAAATATTTTTATGATGTGGGTTTCACTAAATGGTTTTAATGAGCTTTAAATGTTTTTCACATAAAGATATTTCAAAAATGTTTACCTATTAAGTGATGTTCTGAAATGTTTCAAATGTATTATTTTAAAATTGTTTTGAAAAGGAAAATTTCAGCTACCCTGATTTATGAGGAAAAATATTTTTAAAATTAGATATTTTTAATGTTTCCATGTGGATCATTTTTTACCAAAATGAAAATATTTTTCATGATTTTATGGGGACATATATTTATATCTCCTTTTTAATTTTCTAAGATACTTCCTCTAAACACTATCATGTTTTCAATAAAGGATAGTATTATTCTCATTTATGAATAAATTATTCCTTTTTAAACTTCTTTAAGGAAAAGTGAAATTTTTATTTTCAATGAAGTTTTCTTAGTTATTTTTTGATTTTTCTTCATATCTATCATATGCTCAGTCAAGGGTATTCTTTAAAAGATAAATTCCACATTATTTATCTTATAACATTATGAAATTATTGTTTACATATATGAAATGATCTATCACTGCATTTTTTCTTCCTAATAATCTAATTTTATAGGCATGAGATAATTAAATTGTATTTCAAATGTGAATTTATTATGATCTATTATGTGATTGAAAGGTGTTCACCTCGATTCTGAATAAAATAATGTGTTGGGGAATTTGTTTTTCTAAACCGTATATCTATTTCTTATATAGTAACTATAACATATGTTTAATAATTTTTATTGATTGGGTATTTAACAAGAATGATGTGTAATTTCATTAGATAACCATTTATTTTACATGGGTATATCTTGTCACATTTGTTGATTAAATAATGAATGCTTCCTTAGATAACCACTTGAAAAGGATGTGAAGGGAATTTTATTTCCTTAGGCGTTTAAGATATTTTGGTTAAAACTGTGTGATACACATATTTTTAATTTTCAATATGCGATGTCTGATCATGGAATTATAAATCCCTCCAAAGCATTAGGTAATGTTTCCATCTCATGGGATATCATGGTTCTTGGGTTGTGATCCTAACCAATTATTGCACATGGGTAGTTATCCTAGCCAACTATATTATGTTAATGAGGCAAGGAGCATTAAATTGTCCTTATGATATCATGTTTATGTTGATTCAACATTCCAATGCTTCCAGGATCTTATGTGATAATTGTTGTTTAATCCTTGTAGATATGATATAATCTATTCATTCCATACTTCCAAACTTATGATCACCCTCATTATGATATCATGGTATACCTCCTAACTCTCATGTTATGATTTATTATTATGTTTACTCTTACTGGGTGTTTGATCTCACCTCTTCCTTATGTATCTATTTACCTATGTTATGAAAGAAATTATTAAGTATGCTAATCATATAAGAGTATATTTTTCAGATAATTTATAGGCAATGTTGAATAGAAATTATAGATTTCTTATTTTCTTTTTTAATTTAGCAAAAAGTTTCCATTTTCTGAGAATTATTGAGGTATATTAATTATTTATTTCTCATAATTATCTAAAAAACGAAATTAAAAGGTCCTTGGATTATAATTTTTTAAATATATTAAAATAATAGAGATGTTTAATATATAATGTTGGGAGTTATTTTTATAGAATTGAATCCTAGAGTGTGGTTTTAGGGTTTCTATAGTTGGTATCATATTAGTGTTTACATAACTTTAGGGGTTAGTAAGTTATTGGTTTAGGGTTATGAAATATTTAGGAATTTAATCAAGGGTTGATGATTAATTTATAATCATAGTTTCAATATTATAGATAAACATTTGGGTTGGAAGTTCTGAATATATTATTTTATTATGGGACTATGATAAGGAAAAATTAGTGTAAAACCCAAGTATAAACATAATTATCGGATAAAATCTTATAATTTTGATAAATTATATACTGTGTGGATTTCCTAGAAATTAAATCCTTCTCTAGATACTATCAAGGGGATATTGTTTTGGAAAAAATTAATCTAGGGGTAACATATTTGAAAATAATTGGGTGGGTATATCTTCTTCATCATTCTAGTGCATGGTGAATTAGCCCTAACTATAAACTTATCCAAACACTACCAATGGATACTATTGTGTTAATTCACATTCTTTTTACCCATCCTTATGAAGGATTTTAACATATTATTTTTTATAAGTTAACAAGATTAGAGAACATAATAGTAAAATGACATTGGATTACCTAAATTGAAGATAAATACTCCTAGGTTAGGATATACACACTATTTATGAATTATTTATTCTAATATTGTTGGTTTCCCTTGGTATATTTACTAATTTAATTATTCTCATTCCTAAAATTTCCATTAATATATAGGATAAAATAAAAATGAACTAATTTAACAAATGACGCAACTAAAAATGAAATAATTGTCCTAACCTATAGTATATTGGTATAAGAAATGGGGTTAAGATTATTATTATTATTCCAAATAAAATATCTTTAATTACTATTATAATGTTAATTTATATGAATTCCAAATCATAGAAAAGAAGATAAGGATTGAGTCTTGTAAAAATTAGAGTGATGAATATGATGAAAGAAAAAACATAAAATTTCTTTCATGTAATTTTTTTTGAAGAAACACACTAAAGTAACTAGAGAAAATTTTATGTTAGGAAAATGAGTTGAGGGAAAACAAAGAATTAGTTAACTCGATAGATGAAGAAGATTTTGATTATAATTTGACATAATATAATAATATAGACGTTTTATTTGAAATTTTATATGAATACATGTCAATATTGGTTTACATCCTTAATTAATACTATTTTCAAATATTATTTTCATTCAATTTATTTATGTAGGGAGAATGTAGAATCCCAATATTCCAGTATATATATCTTTCAATTAAATATTTAGATTTGTGATATATTTACTAACACACACTAAAATAAAGGTTGTGAAAAACTATTAAACTAAAATAATCATATATAAAATAGAATTATGATAATATCTAATATATCAATAAATGAAATAAAATATATTTTTTATTTAAATTACAAAAATTGGTATAAAATAATATTAGAAACACTTAATGTTTAAAGAATGTCCTTTTCCAATAAGAAACATTCTTTATATTTTTATATTATGCATTAAAATTTATATATAAATACATTTTAGGTATTAAATTAGGAAAAATTAACTTCATTTTTTTATTTAGAGTATCAAAATATAATTAGTATGAATTTCTTATCTCTTTCTGAAAATATCAATTTTTAGTTAAAAATAAAATTTTTATGAGAATTGTAATTTAGATGTATTTATCTGTATATAGGAATGAACAAGAAGGAAAAAACCATTTAAGTGATAAAATATGAAATTAATGAATAAAGATATGCAATTTAAAATTTTATTTTAACTTTGAAATCCCATGACCAAAATTTTTAGAAATGAAGTAAATAATAACTTTAATTAAGAAAAATGTTTTATGTATTTTATTTCAATTAATTTATATTTTGGTCAAATTAAGTTATGGATTGATTTTAATCTCAAATAATGTTTCCTTTATTTATAATAAATCAATTTATCTCAAAAAAATATTGAAATTAAAATTTTTAACTCACACATCAATTTTAATACTAAAAACTTAATTATCTAAAAACTGTTTTAAATTGTTAAGCTCATTTAATTCAAAATTAACTTGTAATAATAATTTTAATTTTAATTGATAAATTTAATGTAATATATAGGATTACAATACTCAAATTATGTGGTAATATAAATATTAATAAATAAATGTTTAGTAAATAATAATAAGTGAAATGAAAGGTTTTCATGGGAAAAAAGTACACCTGGGTAAAATGAAAAGTGAAATTAAAAACCACTAAATTAGTCAAATATTTCCTCAAAATGGTTGAATGAGAGTATTTTTGGTCATATAATGACCAATAATCCATAATTTTATGTATGGGGGCCTTTAAAAATGAATAATATAATGAAATTATTTAATAAGTTAAGTCAATTTCAAAAACTACCCTTCCCTTCATGTATAAAAGGACACACTAACAACCCTTATTTAAAAACACATAAATTAGTAATAATTTGTTAACATATACCTATTTATTCAATATATGACCCTATCCCACTTAAAATATACTTTTCCACCCTTAATTAGTATAAGACTGTCATTTCCATGGATAATTCAAATGAAAATCATCATTCCCAACAATTGTATTACTTCCCTCTTAGTATTTATTTTTAATTTTCCTCTTCCTAATATTCCATAAATTTATAAATATAATGAACTAATTATCATATATATACTTAAATTTATTATATTAATTCCCAAATGATTATTCATTCATTCCATAGCATTTGTTATGAAAAACAAATGCATTAATCCAACATATGTTTAGACTCCCACCTCAATGACACAATGTTGTTTGTTTTTTATCATCACCTATTGTGATTGGTATAATGTATGAGTTTTATGAGAATTTTTTTTCTATTTCCCATAAAATATTATTAAATTATAATTTTTATATTTTCCTTTATTATGTCCAATCCTTAAGGAATGAGATTGTTAATCAAGCCTATGTACGGACTACCTCATCCATGATGGTCAAGTCTTATTTCTCTTAATCACCTTACATGAATAAAGAAAAATTTTAATTAAGAAGATAATATTATATTTATAACGTTATTGAAATTATTAAATGTTAATTTTTCATATACTATCACTTTATTCATTCATTGAGAAATGTGTTCGTTAATTGTGCTTACGTGTATACTAACACCTCAAAAACTATTGAATTTCATTTTTAAACCCCACACATAATTAATGGTTCTATGAATATATTTTATAGATATATATGAAATTTAATACATGTTTAATATTCTATAAATAATATATTAACAATATGTAATAACATTTCATACTCATTCAATCATTAAGATACACTTTTGTTTTGGTCAGTTTGCCACCTACTTGAGTCATGTTGTAATATTTATATAGTGAATGATTAAGAAATTTTATATTAAGTAAATAAAATTTAATAATGAGGTATTAAATATTTTATAATGTTCATCTAGTTTTAATTATAATATATATAAATGTTAATAACATATCATCTCCATTAATAAAAAACTATCGAAACGTGCTTGTATCTGCCTTCATATTGACAAGTCATAATTAAAACTCTTAAGGTATGAAAGTGGAACATTATAAATAGTTATGGGATATATATTAAATAATAATAATTAATATTTTAATTACAAAATTGGTATGAAATATCAATTATCATTATTAATATTACAAATCATGTGAAAGACAATTCAAGGTGTTATCACCTGATGTTAAAAATAAGATATAACGAACTAATGTATTTATATTAAGCAATTATAAATGAAGTATATAATAGTTTTATAGATATGAATAAAGTTAAATATATTATCATGATATTTATGGTTGTTTTATAATAAGTTATAGTGTTTTCAACTATGTGAGAAAATATGGTAATACATTTTTGTCTCAAACTCCCTTCATTGAGATGCATTTTAATTTATGTAGAAACTTAATTTTATATGGTGTATATTATTCCCAATTATTATGTTATCAAGAAATATAATTTATTAATGGTATTTTATGTTAATTTACAAGATCTCTTTACTTCAAGGGTTCTAATTAAAATGTTACTCAAGTCATAATGTTTTTCTTGACTCAAGTCCTTGTTCTCGTGAGTCATGGAATCTATTCTTGGTTTTGATCATTCAAGTCATGTTTCACTTATATTATATTTTAAAATGAAGGATTTAAATTTTTTTTAGGTAAAATACTAAACTTCATTAATATTTTCCCTTATATGAAACTCTTACTTAAATTGAAGCACAATTTTAATAAAAATTACTCATTTACTTTTATATAGACAGTTTTCTTCCATATCTAAGTTTTAACTATAAAAACTATTTTATATAATATAGAAAATTAAATTCATAATTTTATTCGAATCCTATAAGTAGAAGGTTTTATCATCCTTTTAATTATGTGGGTTTCACTAAATCTTTTTAATGGAACTTAAAAATTATCTTCATGATTAAATTAAAAAAATATTCAATTCTAAAGTAATGTTTTAGGACGTTCTAAATAAATTCTGTCCAAATTGTTTTAAAAATGGAATTTTAAACTAACTTGAATTAATTTGAAATAATTTTTATGTAAATATTTTAAATTTTTGTATATGATTTACTATCGACTAAAAGTAATCTATTTAACATGTTTCTGCATGAATGTATATTTCCTAGGAATGTATCAGTTTCTAAGAGACTTCCTCCTTACACTATCATATTTTCATAATAGGAAATTATTATTCTCATGGTTTAATAAAGTCATATATTTCTGAAACAATTAATGGATTTGTAAATTCTTAACTTCAAATAAGTATTCCTAATGCTCCTAATGGTGTTTTCAATCTCTATCATACGCTCAGTCATATGTATTTTTTAAATGATACTATGAACCTTAGATATCTAGATGGATTATGAAATTATATATTACATATAATTTATGATACATAAATATTTTTTCTTACATAATTATCCACTTTTATATAAATGGTTTACCTTTTATTTTCTTATATTAATTCCATTTATTACATCACATGAATCATGTGTATTCACTTAGATTCCCTATATAATGATTGATTGGGGAATTTGTTGTCTAAACCGTATATACATTTCTTATATAATCTAAATATTGTATCCATAATCACATTTAATGTTTTTTATTTACCAATATTTATGGTAAAAATAATTTGATGCACATTTATTTTACATGGGTATATAATGTCATGTTTATTTATGAAATATTGAATGATTCCAAAGAGAAATACAAGAAAAGGATATAAAACACATTTAATTTCCTTTTATTTTTTGATATATTTATTGAATCCAAGTGGCACACATATGTATTATTTCCATTATATGATGGGTGAGATTATAATTATTTATCCTTTTAATTCATTGGGTATTGTTTCCATCCCATGATATATCATGGTATGGGGGAATTGAGCCTCATCAACTATGGTGTGTGGGTAGTTAACCTATCAAATTATTTTATTTCAATAAAGAAGGGATCCTTGACTTATGTTTATGATATAATGTCTATGTTGTTTCTACATTCCTATGATTCCATTTTCTTATGTTATGATCATTGTTTAATCTAAGTATATATGATATAATATCATTATTTCATGATTACATGATTTTCATAATCCTCATTATGATACTATGTTATGCATGATGGATAACATGTTATGAATTATTTTGATGTCGACCCTTAGTCAGTGTTTGATATCACTACTTTATTACATTTTCATTTCCCCAAGTTATAAAAAAATGTTTTATGTTTTCTATGACTGGGATATTATATAGTGTGGAGTGTTTATAGGTGACATTGATGAATCATTTTGGATTCAATATATTCTCATAGTGTGGAGAAACAAATGTGTCCATTCGATGAGAATACATGATATTTATTATTTAGTGATTTTTACTAATTCTATGAAACTATAAGATAAAAGGTACATTGATTTAAATTTTTGAAATATTTTTTAATAATATATTTGTATCAGATCTAGTGGTGTGTGTTAAGTGTTTTTAGTACCAGATTCGAGGGACTGGGTCTATGGGTGCTATAATGATCACTGATGAACATATAATTAGAATCACACATGGACCATAACCAAAAGAATCTCAATCCCAATACCAATTCCCATAAAACATTGGACTTCAAATCCAAATATTAAATTTGTTATTCACCAAGGAACTCTGTAAAATTAGGTCTACCTACACATTATTATTGAAAATACTCCTTGAACTTCCAATGATCGGTCAAATTGAACTCATGATACTAACCATGTGTGGGTTCATTCCTCCATAACCTATGGTTTGTACATTACTTCATTTAATGAATGGACATGGTCGTGCCTCTTGTAACCAATCACTAATACAAAATATTGATTTCTAAACATTATTATCTCCCCAATAACATCATCATCAACATCCGATGCATTTATCCATAATGAGGATCACACCCTTTAACATATTATGGTGAAATATCTACCATATAACTTCCCTTATTAAGATGCATGAGTCTAATTTTAATAGATTTACTACAAATCAACTCCCTTATAATCCATGTCAAGGAACGACCATAAGTTGTCCATACCATTGTACCCTGATCTGTCTCTAATGTGATTATTTCATGTGAAAATATATACAGACCACCATGTGAGATTAACTCAATGGTTTTATGAGAACTAGGTAGTCTATCCTTTTTGTCTTATGAAGGAGACATCATATTTGAATGATTTATGTCGGTTGCCCCAGTTTTTTTGTTGAAAATGTGTGGCTAGATTGGCTCGATTGTTTGATTATAGGGGGGGTTCAATTTCTTATACAATAATCGAAGATGGGCTTACCATTTTGTTATCTCTAACAGAAACTACCAATGGATCCAACATATATAACCAGGTACATACCGACATTCCAAAGGACAGTGGTCCATTAGTTATTCATACCCAATGAAACCTAGGAACTCACATTGGTAAAGAGGATTGGAGGTCAATATCATCATATGATTTGTGGGGAATTGTTTCTTACTATAGGACTCTCTTATAGATTTAAGATATGTTCAAGAATATCTTCCTAAAATTGGTACATGAATAGTTACCCTAACAAAATAAACATAGGTTAAGTTCTTTTATATTAAAAGGGGGAATATTATGGGTGAATGAATATATATGAATCTGAGGTTATTCATCTATTTCCTTTTGTTGGGTAGCTTCTTATATGTAGAACCTATATAACCAGGAACAAAAGATTTTTTTCTCATCCATAGAGGTGTTTAATATCTCAATCACAGGATTGATCCATTATAGGGAATCCTATGCACACTATTTTGTATGAGGGAAAAACTCACATAGTTCTTTAAACTCATGTAGTTTAATGTCATACGAAAAGGATGTATATTGGGTAACTTGGGCCCCATATATTTGAGTTCAAACCTTTAAAATGAATCCTATATATCTTTATTATAGTAGGAATCATATTTCTCATAGTTCATTCAGTCCCATTGGAATTTCCATGAGGTAGAGATAATTTTTTTCGGAAAATTACATCATGACACTAATCAGGGAATACACAATGAGTGTTCCCTATCTATAAGAGATTCATGATAAAAATGATGTGATCATTACAACTCCCTAATCCTACATGAAGGATGCTTGGTGTAGAAAAAAGGGATAGAAATTAATCGGTCTCACTACATATGGATGCATGGATTATAATCTTGAAAAACCCTTTGGATTTATATTATGGATATTGGGACATAGGAAGGCATCCTATGTATCCCAGTTATTGTAGGAATCAGAGTAATCATAGTTTATTTTAATCTCTCAATCCACTAGTGGATGAGGAACAATGGTTAATCCATGTGAGAGATTGGGTTCCAATGGATAGAATTCCAGAGACATGGTGAGACTTACATAGAGGAAGATTCCAATTTGAGTTTAGTCATTTTGATGGAATCATTCATATCCTAGTAATGGCCCGAGTCATAGTCATCTCAGCTCAGTAGATCAAGGATTTAATACTATAGCTTCCATAATATTAGCAGAAATATCATATTCTTCCACTGATTATGGATTCCATTATGAGGTTTCCCTATATAGGGGTCATATCATATTATTCCCCTAATAAGGGATTACACAATAAGGTTTCCCCATGCGAATGATATGATCATTACAACTCCCTAAGCACACATGTTCTATGCTAGGTGTGGGAAATAAGGAATAGAAATTAATCAACCTTACTAATCATAGATGTGGTACTTATGTATTGTGACAACCCTTTAGATCTTTAATATAGTGCTCATGCCATAGGAAGGTGACCTACATATCCTAGTCATATATGAGATCAGAGTCACCGTAGTTTAGTTGATCGGGCCTTACACACTGAGGATACACTTGTATTAGTGATACTTCATATTATTCCACAGATCAGTACTTACACATTGGGGTTTACCTATATGAACTATATGATCATTGTAACACCCTAAGCCAACATGATCTATGTTTAGTCTGGGAAATAAGGGATATCAGTTAATCAATGACATTTCTCATGAATGTTGGAATAATGTGATGTGACAACCCTTTGGATCTTTAATATGGATCTTGGGACTTTGGAAGGAATCCAAGTTATCCAGGTTATAATAAGAATTAGAGTCATCATAGTTTAGTTGTCTGGGATTACACATTGAGGATTCCATGTATTGGGAACATATCATATTATGCCACTAATCGTGTCTTACACACTGAGGTTTTCTTGTGTGAATGATATGATCATTTCAATTCCCTAATTCCATGTTATATATTCTCAATGTGAATAATAATGGATAACAAGTAATCGATCTCACTTCTCACAGAAATGGGACTTATATCCTAGGACAACCCTTTGGATCTATAACATGGAGCTCAATCCTTAGGAAGGAATCTTACGTATCCAAGTTATAGCTACAATTAGAGTCATCATAGATTAGTTGAATAAGGTTTACACAATTAGGATTCCATTACAGTGGGAAAAATCATATTATTCCATGGATTGAGGATTACACACTATGGGTTCCCTAATATGACCACTGGGTAGGGCAATCATATCCTGAGGCATCTTCTTGATGTAGAATGATTGTCTACCTAAAATCTCTAGTTGTCTACCTAACATTTCTTATGTTCTCCCTGACATGTCCTAGTGAAAATAACATGATCCAAGTTGATATGTATAGAGAATGTAACAAGACTTGGCCAAGGATGTTTGGAGACAACAACATGATCAATACATACATGTTTGGAGGACATTGTAAGAACTGACTAACTTTTCTTTTTTGACTTGTCTAGAGGGTTTCACACGATGTTGTCTAACTTGTCCAGAGGGTATCAAATGATCTACGTTTTCATTTCTTGGTGCCGTCAGGAGATCTGGATGACATACATGATGGGTTCTATGAGATTTAGCTGGTAAGACCGAAGGGTTTTGCAGGACCCATCTTATACACACGAGTTTCACCGCATAACTTGGGAGGTATGTCTAGAGGATATCAAAAGATTTGGGTGGTGATCCCAGAGGGATTTTTGGGACTTGGGTGACATGATAAGAGGGAGTCATTTGACTTTCCCAACAAGTTAGGAGGACATCACAGGACCCAAATTATGGAATTTATTACATAATGATTTTTTTATTCACATTTGGTGGGTAAAAAATACCCCCCCCACTCAGGAGTGATGTCCTCTAGAATAAGGGCTCACTTCTGAGGAAAGTGAATGCCCGCCTGAGGCTTTGGTTCTATTTCCATTTAGTGTCTTGGATGATGGTGGGTATTCTGAGTGAGGTTTAGTATTATGTGGAAATACACATAATAGTGGAGTGGAGGGAGGCTCAACCACTAGCTACCCAACTCTTAGAGCTCATGTGATATTCCTTCATCGCAAGACTGTCTCACAAGAACCGATCACAAGATTCATTTGCAAGACCTTTTTCTTGAGAACTCATTTGAAAGATCTATTTTTCATAGGTTTTATTCATACCATCTATGAATCTATCCTCTATAATTGGATGATCCTTGGTTATAGTTCTACATTATTGTATTTGAAGGTTTTTCATGATCTCTTGGTTCAACCTCATGATCACTCAACTATTATACAGATTTCATGACCATGTGATGGTCATGTGATCAACAGTTTAAGACTGATTGTGTGGTTCCGCGATGTTTACTGGGTTTATATAGTCCATGATATATTTTAATGGCCAAGAAATTTGTGATTCCATTATGTGATTGAAAATATCTTTGATGATTCATGCGATGCACATGAGGATACCAAAGTTTATGTCTTTCATTTGAAAATACTTCATTTTCATATGTCTAACATATGACACTTAATTTTGGTCATATGGATTTTATATCTTGTCATACATCCCATAATCCTTAACAGAGAGAAGCTAAAGTAGAAATGGGTCACCCCCATGCTATAATGGAATGTGCAGATGCTAATTTACACTATGTTGTTGGGCCATTTTAGATGATTCTAGTAGAGTTGATTAGAGCGAAACTTGCGGAATATCCCCATTCAAGTTTTCTATACCTTTTTGATTTGGTTCTTACCAATAACACTCCCATTTATTCACCCTAGTAATCATTAATACCCTCGTAAAGGGTTTGAAAAAACTGTAACAACTTTTGGGTGAGCATCTCTCACATGAGTTATTTTCTCACTGAGGGGTAGTGTGAAGACAAGAATATTCTGATGTACATGCCCATAGAATATGATGGGAAAAATCATGAAACCAATTCATTTTCCCATATATAAAACTTGATAATGTTTATTTTTTCCTAAAACCATAAGTTTTGGTGGTTTCCCAACATGGAATTTCTATTAGGGGAAATTATAAGATATATTGGGGCTGACCCTTCTAGGTATAATACATTGCTTCTGAGTTTGCTACAAATTTGAATCAGATTTGGCTATACATGGCTGTACAGATTTCAAAAACATTTACTTATTAAAAAATGGTCTGATGAAGGACCGGTTAAGTCATTGGTGTCCTGACATGAACACTTTCTATCTCATGCATGGTGAGGTGGTAATCAGTCTCTCAGATGTTGAGTAGATATGTGGTGCACCCATATTGGGTGGAATGAATGATGGGTTTTCCCCTACATCATTATTATGGGATAACAAATATAGGAATCCTCCCCTCACTCGAGATATTATTAAGCTAGCCAAAAAGGACCTTCTGAAGGAACCACTTCCTAGAGTAGGTATCCCATTCATGACATGGGTGACATACTTTATCAATAAATAATTCTTTGAGTTGAAAGATATGAATCTAATGGCCTACCCTATGAAGGACTCTCACTGTTTAGAGAGCGATTATTGTCCTACATTTGAGGAATGAAAATTTAATGACTAGGGATGGGAGATTGTTTCTGTTGTTAACCCAATCATTCATCTAGCCAATTTCCTCACCATATACCAAAGTGAGTACTTAATATCGGTAAAAGAGAAGGTTGGAGTAAGGTTCTCCACATTAATGATGGTGAATTCTAGGGTAGGAGGGTAGCATGTTGGATTAGATATCCCGATAATGGAAAATTATTACCACATTCTGTGACTTATTTATATGGTAAAGTCCCCTTATATAATCTATATCCCTTTTCAAGTGTTATGGGGTTGGATGTGGGATCATTTAGGAGGATATGAGTTCCTAAACTTCCAGAACACACCCAACATCCATTTAAAAAACATTTTTATAGTGTATAAGCAGGGTAAATTCCATTTTACTATTGTATTAGGGGGTCAGGTCCATCATTAGTCATCATGATCATTTATCCTTCCAACCCTATAGATTATTTACCACAAGTAATAGGGTTGATAATGGTGAGGTCGATCTTGGTGAACGATCATACATTCTATATCTTTGTGAGGGAGTCCTTTCAACCCACATAGATGGGGACCTCCACTAATAATTTTATGCACCCTACCAGTTTTGACTTCAGTTCATTTGTTTTCAGTTGAGATTTCCTTTCCCCATTCATGTTTGATCGAGGGAGAATTCGATTATGGCCCACCAGTTTTGGATAATGTTTACTAGTGAGGAAACTTGATTTGAGATAAAACTTTCACTCTATAATAAAATGACTGGTTTATCTTGAAATTATTGCTATGTTTGGATTCAATCATATCCCAATGGGATATTATCTAAATTTGTAAGAGAAACTTCAAAAATACCACTGGTTGTTGTGTAAAATTTTAGCCCTAGAAATAAACTGGTTTTGAGAGCACCAATGGTCTCAGAAACATCCTGTAAAGAAGTAATGCATTTAACATTTCCCTTAATTGTAGTAGATTCACTAATTGATTTAGCTATTATGAGTGTATTTATAGAGAGTGAAGGTGTGAAATTATTATTATTTAGTGTCACATCTTGACAGTGGTCGTCTTGGAGGATATTGAGCTAATAGGCACAGCTATAGGGTGTACCATGTTAAACAGAACTACCTTTAGAATGTTTTATCCAAGTCTCTCCCCATCTAGGCATAACTTTTAAAGACCGGACTGAGGAGGTCAAGGCCTTAGTATGAGAACTTGACATAATGTTGGATAATGTTTGTGGCTAGGTTTTCTATTCACCTCCTATTTACCAAATGGAAGTTCAAAGTAGGCTTCAAATGGTTATGGACGAACATGGATATCCCATTATAGAGACAGCAGTAAGGCTTGAAATACTATTATGTTTAAAAATCCTTAATTCCATTAAAATTTTACTGGTTTTCTTTGTATTTTTTTGATATAGTGGGAAGATGCAGAAGATCGACCAATCTTTCAAGCCCCCATATATTCTCTCTTGGGTATGATAGTTGGAGATGAATTTAGTAGTGACCAAGGGATTAATGATGTGGGGTCCTTGAGTCAACTAAACCAGATAAGGACAACGATTTACATTTTTTAGAGCAAGGAATTTGAAATAACCACTATCTTGAGATCCTAGACTGTAAGGAAAGGGAAAAGGGTTCACTCCTGATTATCAGAGTCCTCTTGTTTAGAATCCCATATTAAGTGTGGTATTTCACAGTTCTCTTGTTTTATATTATTCTGGTAACACATCTTGATTTTTCAAAAATGTGGAAGTCCCCACTGATCTCACTTAAAGGAGAATGTGTCTGCACCTAAGGATGTGGGTGGTAGTTTTGTTACTTTTTTAGTACCTTATTTGTCAGTAATAGACCATCAAGAATAAGAGATGTCCAAGGTGCCGATGTTTTTACAGCATTTTCCTGTTACATACACCCTAATGGTCGCACCATTTGATATGACACAGGTGACCCAACTATTGGATTATACTGATACATGTATCTATTTTTTTACTTAGTTATCCTTGATGGGGACAACATTTGGAGAAGGTGAATACTTATTAAAAAACTACACACTTTTTTTACATCATGTTATCTCATATGCCATTATATTTTGTTATTTTATCCCTCAAGGGTGGTGAGTGAATCACATATTCAGGGAAAGAACTATATGTTCCACAAATTGGATCACCATAAGAGGGGTAACCTGTAACACCCCAAGCTTCCATGGTATGCTTCTCTTTAAATAATGTAGTAACATGTGTTGTACGCAACATCGAGTTCTAACACAAACCACAACCAATGAAACTAGTAGTTATGAATAGTAATACACACTTTTTTGAAATTTTATAAATTTTATCTTTCCAAATGGACTTCATTTTTGGATTCGGAATATCGATATTAGGCTAGGGTGAATTTTTGGTATTTTTCTGAAAACATTCAGTTTTTGATGAATAGTGAAAAACACAATGTTATTGGTTAAAACTGAATTTTTATTTAAATAATTATTTATTTTATTTAAATTTATTTTAGGTCAAAATAGATACTTAATACCTATATATGTTCAATGTAATTCATTGGAGTCAGTTTATAATAATTTTAGACATATAAAAATTTTATTGAACTTTTCATCGTCTTTTACCGATCTCTTAAGAGAATTTGAAAATTCACATAAAACATAAATTTACCACTTCTATGAGGGGAATGTCGAAAATAAAAGATACATGGTTAATATCAAGAATTAAAATGTGGTTCAATACGATACAAATATTTTTTGGTGAATAATAACTTTTTTACTTTTATTTACCACGTTAAAAAGTAAATAGGGTAATTAAGGGTAAAAATGATATTATTATTACCCTAAAACATGTACTAATCCTATTGGATAAGTATAATTTTACCAAAAAAAACCTTAGGAATAAAATATGAACCTCTATGGTCCACTTGGATTAGATTAGAACACTTATTATTATTTTATTTAAAAAAGAGTCAAAAGAGTTAAAATCAATGTTTAATAACTAAAACATTTTTAATATAGGGTTATACATCAGATATATTAGATTATAAATATTAATTACAAAATGAAAAGATTTCCTACATAATGGTATTTTATTTATAATTTTTACACATTAAATAATTTAATTTACTTATGACACAATGATGATGCAGTAATTACCTTATTAGTGAAATATTAAAATAATTGATATTATAAATACCCAAAGAAATACAATTTGAGACTATTTATGAATTAAAATAATTTTATAAGTTAATATGACATATTATTATTGGTTATATGAATTTTATTTGACTCAATAATGCTGTTATGAATTTATCAAAAACAAAATACCCAATAGTGTCCAAATTGACATAAAAGAGTTTTTAAAACAAATATTATGTTATTAATTAATATTATATTCCTAAAAAACTAAGGTTTGGAAAAAGGACTTATATAAGGATATGCGTATCATTAATGGACCACTTGAGGGTCTCTTGGAAGAATATATTTTGTTTATTAACTATATATTATAAAAATACAAAGAGGCATGGTAAATGTCAAACTATTAAACTAAGAGTTAAATCTAAAAGATAAGGTTAATATAGTGACCCAAACCTATCTAAAATCTATTGGTTGAGTGGTTTTTTTATCCATACCCACATTATACTTTTAATAATACACTTTGGGGCCATTATAAACCGAATATGAATTTATTATACATTAATACTTTAAGTTTTTTCTAAAGTGCCCCTCTTCCCCCATATAAAAGGACACCACTTCTAACCAATTACTCACACCTCTCAAGCCTTTTGGATCGTCCAACCTCTACCCAATTAAGCTACCTACATCCCTATAATTATCCTAGAATCATTAACTTAGGAATAAGGCACTTCAAGAGTCCTTTTTGGTTCAAAACAAAGGGAGTTACCCAAATTAAAGGTAACAATTTCTCTTAGCTTATTTTCTTTTATTTTACTTCCCCAATCCCTAAAATATTCTTATTATTTTATTTTGTAAGAAAAAGTATTCTAAATATAATAGGATATTTTTATGAGAATTATTCAAACTAAAATTACACACACCTCCATCTAATGGGTGAAGAACATAATGTTTCTGTAGATGACAACCAAACGCCTCACGAAACAATGATTGTTCAATTATCTCCTACCACCTCTCATGGTGGCCATTATGGTGGAAATAGAATTAAATATGATATTTATGATATTTATTTTATATATAATATTCTGTAATTCCATTTTATATTATACCATTATTCGTTTCATGTTGTATATATATACGATAATTTAATTTGAAGAAGTGCGGACTACCGCCCCCTCAAAGTGATATGACTCGTTCATACCACACATGGAATGTATAAAGGATGGTGTTAATGAACTTAAGTAAAAAATATAAGATATTATATTACACTGGAATAATAAAATACCTATGTATTATTTTGTTATGATTCATTTTAAAATGAAAAATGAAATGGAAGTAGCATTCGTGCGTACGTACGGATTACCGTCTCCATGAACGTGATGAGATTCATTTCCCCATCATATCCATTCAATACTAATTCTCGTTTGATGATTAAAAGTAATTTTTAAGGACTTTATATAATTTTGTATATTAATAAGATACAACCTATCCATAACAAACATGTCTTACGTAACGAAACATATAAAGGAAAATGAATCAGTTAACACCTGAAACGACAATAATACTAAAATATTATTAACAAAGCAATATTAAAAGATCATATATGATATCATATTTATGTATATAATTCCTGTATAATTTAATAAAAATGATTTAACTATTATACAGGAGGTTAACCTACACTCTATCAAGGAAAAGTACAAGGTAATGGTTTATTTCACAATCTCTTCATTATCCGAGGTTGTTTATACGTAATTATATACTGGGACCTATTTATCATCCACAACCATGTTTCTTAAAAATGAATATCAAATGATTCTTACTATTTTACAGACTATGGGTTAAAGTCATTTATACCCTTTTTTACTTTTTATAATAAGTTTATAATGTAATCTTTTTGTCGTTTTCCAAACAAGGTCCTTTTTAACCTTTTTGACATAATTAAGGTAAGAATGTCTTTTTTAACTTATACGGCAGGTGTGGCTATTTTCCACCATTATAAAATTTTCAAAGCTTCCCTTACAAGCTTATAAAAATATTTTCATAGTAAATGTTTTCTTTTACAATTATGTGACTTTTAAATGTTTTAAATATTTATCTTTCTAATTTTTTTTAATTAATGTCCATGTTTTCAAAATGATTTTAAGGATTTATTTATATGGACATCAATGTTTTGAAATGATAATTATTTTCAAAAGTTTCAAAGTTTTATGGGACACTTTGATTCAGAAATATATTTTAAATTACTTTTTTTATAAATTTGTGACTTTTAAATGATTTTAAAAAAGAGATATTTCTCTCAAATAGTTTCGATTTCATCAATGTCAACATCCTTTGATGGATTTTAAGCTTATTTGAAGTTGATTTATTATGATACAAAACTTCCATATTATATTGGAGGTGTTGTGATAAGTTTGACTATGGATGTGTTATTTTTATACCATTCATGGTTTATGGAGAAAGTATTTACATTTCGTATGCTAGTTTTAATATGAATGATTATGTTATGTTTAAACCTGTTCATATGAGGAATGCATTGGACTTAGTAAGTTACGGGTGGAGACCACTATAGATCCTCGATGCATTGGTAGGTCTCATGAGACAAACTAGTGTCTTGGAACGAGGCCTTGACAAAATCTTATTTGTAGTCTTGGCACGAGGCCTTGGCTATGTGGCTATGATAGTCTGGCATTATGCATTCTATCATTATGAAAGTGGTTAGTGATATTGCATGTGATTATAAGAATAGTAGAATATCCATGTGAATAAGTAAGTGGCATTACTTCATTTTATTTTTTCCATATTATACTGAAGTTCAAGTTTAAAATTATTTTGTTTTAGTTATAAATTGCCTTAACTGTTTATAATTATTTATGAAAATTTCTTCTGTATTGTTATCTTTACTGAGTATCTGAGCTCACCCCTTTATATGTTTTATTTTCCCCAGGATTCCATGAAGTGTAATTTGATTGATATGCAGGGTTAAACCAAGGGAATAATAGAATTCATAAAGTATTATTTATGTTTTTTTGTATGTTATAAAGTGTAATGTTACATTCATGTATGTAATCTATTTTCCAAGATTGCTAAACCGATCGGTCCTTTGGGACTTGATTATTTGTAATCATGACAATGTATTAAAATAATGCACTGACTCTGGGTAACAGGTGCCGGGGCGTTACAGTTGGTATCAGAGGGAGTTTAGAAATAACCTTGGAAGCTAGATTTAGATAAACTCTGATTAGAGAACATTGGCCTAAGATAGACTTTGAGGATTAGTATAGAAGAAATTCATAGAATTTTGGTAATGTAGAGATTTTGTGAGTTTTCCAAGAAAATAAATCCATGTATGGATACGAGCAAGTAGAGGCGGCTCTGGCACCGATGTACCTAGGGGTAAAACTAGAAAACAACCCTTTGAGTTAGACTCAAATGAAAACTGGTGCATGACAACAGGCCTTTCTGCACTCTTGGTTACGACACTCCCGGGGGATATGCTTAGGATAATTCTCATTTTCTTTACAAATCATTATCAAGGGTTTATGAGTATATACTTCCTCAATGAAAAACTCTTTATGATTATGGATTATATCCATAAACTGTTCAATTTACGTTAGGTATTTTACAAGTTTGGAATTATTCATTGCAATTCGTAAACTGACCTAGTTTATTCCATTGTATAGAAATAGTGCTCAGTAGAAGGAATGCGAACTCCAGCAATACGTATGATCTAAAGAGTAAGAAGGATCATATCTTTCATGGTCTTAATCCTGAATTTAGAAGGGAAATAGTGTCCCATGTGTTATCATCATATGAAGAAATAGTATCATGTGTTGATTAGATAAGTAAAGAGTTCTCAGAGTCCCATGAATTCAAAGGGAAGCCACAAAAGAAAAGGATGGTAGAGAGAAGGACAGATAAAGGGAAGAAGGTAAAGAAGGATTTTCCCATATGTGATAACTGTGGAAAGAATCACCTTGGAAAATGCGTGAAGGTAATGGGAGTATGTTATAAGTGTGGAGAAAAAGGACACCATGTTCATGATTGCAAGGTTAAGAAAAAGGATTCAAATGTACAATGATTAATCTGCAAGGAGAGGGTACACTACGTGAATCAATGTTCAAATCATCAGAGTATTCCCCAAATGATTCTATTGGATAATAATAAAGTTATGATACTACCACAGATGAAGAAGAATGACCAGTGTTCT
Organism: Viscum album; assembly: GCA_963277665.1. Classification (NCBI taxonomy): domain Eukaryota; kingdom Viridiplantae; phylum Streptophyta; class Magnoliopsida; order Santalales; family Viscaceae; genus Viscum; species Viscum album. The sequence goes on along the minus strand of OY728148.1, from coordinate 651,841,829 downwards.
TATGTTGTTATTAAAGAATTATTTCATTTGAGTGTTGTGTCGATGATGTACTGGTTATATGAATTATGGAGATAAATAGGATTGTACTACAATACTATTTCATTGAGGATTTGAGATTATATGGTACTATGAAAAGTGACTCAATAACAAGTTAATTTTTTTTAAAATACATGGTTCAAAAAAAGGTAATAGTTAATATTGTCTTGATACTGAGGTAGTAATTTTTGAATAAGAGATGGTTGATTTGGATAAATTATATTTGATATTCTTGACTTCCGTGGAACTGGTTAATAGTTTGTTTATTTCATTATTGTTGGAATTTTCAAAATTTTTGGATATAAGGAATATATCCAATATTCTATAAGGAATAAGGGAGAATTAATGTAATCAATAAAGGTTTTATGGTAATTCAAGATGTTACCATGTTTTAAAATAATACATGATGAAGGTGTTCACATGTTATTACCTGGAAAAAAGGATCTTCATTGTGTTTAAAATACTTATAAATTTTGGTCTGTGAGTTTGGATAGAAGTATTTTGGATAAGTCTAAAGGTTGGAATGAATTAAGTTTTAAAGGTTATTTTTGGATTTTTATAAATGGAAAACACACAGACCGTGTGACATCCCATCGTGTTGGACAAGGCTACAGGAATCGAACCCACAACTATAGTGCGATTGAGATTTATCACCTACCACTAGACAACGTGAAGTTCCTGGATGGTATAATGTAGCTTCTTATTTATAAAGTGTCTGATATGTAAATTATAAATTCATTATACTTGGAACCCTATACGATTAATTTTGAGTTGTATTATGTTTTTGAGTGAAGGATGAGTTTGTGGTAGAAATTTATTATTGGATAAAACTCTAATTATAAAGTTAGTATATCTTCTTATGATCTTATCAAATCTCATAAATAAATTCCTCAACATTAAGAAAAGGAACTTAGAACAAAAACATTTTCCTAGATGGTACCTTAGATCATCACAAATTTATGGCTTTGTGATTGTTTCCCTTTTTATAGCCATGTTCTCTACCAATCTCCATCAGATATTGATGGTTATAATTATCTTCCATATCCATGTTTTCCTACATGGAACCCTAATATGTGTTGTTTTCGGTAACCTTCATACTCACCACTCATTATTTTAAATAAAGGCCTCATTAATCCATTTTTTGATGTGGGATTTCAACTAAGATATTTTGAAATTTCAACCCCAAGTTTCAAATACTGAGCATAAATTCTGAGGAAGCAATTTATTGAAGTAGGGGAGAATGTAACACCCCAAGCTTCCACGGTACGCTTTTCTTTGAATAATGCAGTAGCGTGTGTTGTACGCAACTTCTAGTTCTAACACACAACAAAACCAATCAAACTAGTAGTTATGAATATTAATACCCACTTTTTGAAATTTTATAAATTTTATCTTTCAAAATGGACTTCATTTTTGGATTTAGAATATAATAATTAGCCTAGGGTGAATTTTTGGTATTTTTCTGAAAACATTCAATTTTTGATGAATAGCGAAAAAAGCCGAGTTATTGGTTAAAACAGACTTTTTATATAAATAATAATTTATTTTATTTAAATTTATTTTAGGTCAAAATAGATACATAATACCTATATATGTTCAATTTAATTCATTAGAGTCAGTTTATAATAATTTTATACATATAAAATTTTTATTGAACTTTTCACCGTCTTTTACCCATCTTCTAGAAGAATTTGAAAATTCACATACAAAATAATTTTACCACTTCTGTTTGTGGAATTCTGAAAATCCGAGAGACTGGTTAATATCAATGAGTAAAATCTGGTTCAATAAGATAAAAATATTTTTTGGTGAATAGTAACTTTTTACTTTTATTTACCACGGTAAAAAGTAAATAGGGTAATTAAGGGTAAAAATGATATTATTATTACCCTAAAACATGTCTTAATTCTATTGGATAAGTATAATTCGACCAAAAACAACCTTAGGAATAAAATATGAACCTCTTTGGTCCACTTGTATTAGATTAGGATACTTATTATTATTTTATGTAAAGAAGAGTTAAAAGAGTTAAAATCAAAGTTTAATAACTAAAACGTTTTTAATATAGGGTTATACATAAGATAAATTCGATTATAAATATTCATCATAAATCTAAAAATATTTCCTACATAATGGTATTTTATTTATAATTTTTATACATTAAATAATTTAATTTACTTATGACACAATGATGATGCAGTAATTACCTTATTAGTGAAATATTAAAATAATTGATACTATAAATACCCAAATAAATATAATTTGAGACTTTTTATGAATTGCAATAATTTTATCGGTTAATATGACATATTATTATTGGTTATATGAATTTTATTAGAAGTTATAATGCTGTTATAAATTTATCAAAAACAAAATACCCAATAGTGTCAAAATTGACATAAAAGAGTTTAAAAAAAAATATTATGTTATTAATTGATATTATATTCCTGAAAATATAAGGTTCGACAAAAGGACTTATATAATGATAGGTGTATCATTAATGGACCACTTGGGAGTCTCTTGGAAGTATATAGTAAGTTTATTAACTATATAATATACAAATATAAAGAGACATGGTAAATGTCAAACTATTTATCTAAGAGTTAAATCTAAAAGATAGGGTTACTATAGTGACCAAAACCTGTCTAAAATATATTGGTTGAGTGGTTTTCTACCCATACCAACCTTTTACTTCAAATAATTCTCTTTGGAGCCATTAGAAATTGAATATGAATTTATTATAAATTAATACTTTATATTTTTTCTAAAGAGCCCCTCCCCCCCTTATAAAAGGACACCACTTCTAACAAATTCCTCACACCTATAAAGCCTTATGGCTCATCAAAACTCTACCCAATTAATCTACCTACATACCTATACTCATCCTAGAAGCCTTACCTTTTTTATAAGGGACTTCAAGAGTCCTTTTTGGTTCAAATCAAAGGGAGTTACCCAAATTAAAGGTAATGATTTCTCTTAGCTTCTTTTCTTTTAATTTACTTCTCCAATCCCTAAACTCTTCTTATTATTTTCTATTGTAACAAAACCAGTATCCTAAATATACTATAATATTTTTATGAGAATTATTCGAACTACTATTACACACACCTCCATCTAATGGGTGAAGAACATAATGATTCTGTGGATAGCAACCAAACGCCTCACAAAATGATGATTGTTCAATTATCTCCTACCACCTCTCATGGTAGCCATTATGATGGAAATATAATTAAATATTATATTAATGATATTTATTTTATATATAATCTTCTGTAATTCCATTTTATATCATACCATTATTCGTTTCATGTTGTATATATATACGATAATTTCATTTGAGGAAGTGCGGACTACCGCCCCCTCAAAGTGATATGACTCGTTCATAACATACACGGAAAGTATAAAGGATGATGTTAATGAACATAAGTAAAAAATATAAGATATTATATTATACTATAATAATAAAATACCTATGTATCATTTGGTTTTTATTCCTTTTAAAATGAAAAATGAAATGGAAGTAGCGTTCGTGCGTACATATGGATTACCGTCTCCACGAACGTGATGAGATTCATTTCCCCATCATATCCATTCAATAATAATTTTAATTTGATGATTAAAATTAATGTTTAAGGATGTGATATTATTCTAGATATGACTAATATACAACCTATCCATAACAAACACGACTTATGTAATGAAGCATATAAAGGAAAACGAATCAGTAACACCCGAAACGACAATAACACTAAAATATTATTAACAAAGTAATATTAAAAGATAATATATGATATCATATTTATGTATATGATTATTTTATAATTTAATAAAAATTATTTAACTATTATACATGAGGTTAACCTACACCCTATCAAGGAAAAGTACAATGTAATGGTTTATTTCACAATCTCTTCATTATCCGAAGTTGTTCATACGTAATTATCTACTGGGACCTCTTTGTCATCCACAACCATGTTTCTTAAAAATGTATTTAAAATAATTCTAAATATTTTACAGACTATAGGTTAAAGTCATTTATACCCTTGTTGAATTTTTATAAGATGTTTATAAAGGAATCTTTCTATCATTTTCCAAACAAGGTCCTTTTTAACCTTTTCGACAGAATTAAGGTAAAATGTTTTTTTTAACTTATACAGTGGGTGCGGCTATTTTCTGCTGTTATAAAATCATAGAATCTTCCCTTAAAATATTATAATAATATTTTCATAGTAAATGTTTTCTTTTACAATTATGTGAATTTTAAATGTTTTAAATATTTATCTTTCTAAATATTTTTAATTAATGTCCATGTTTTCAAAATGATTTTAAGGATTTATTTATATGATCAGGATTGTTTTGAAATAATAATTCTTTTCAAAAGTTTCAAAGTGGTATGGGAAACTTTGATTCAAAAATATCTTTTAAATTATTTCCTTTTTAACTGTGTGCATTTAAATGATTTCCAAAAAGATATATTTCTCTCAAATAGTTTTGATTTCATCTATGTCAATATCCTTTGATTTATTTTAAGCCTATTTGAAGTTGATTTAATATGATAAAAAACTTCCATATAATGTTGAAGGTTTTGTGATATTTTTGACTATGGATGTGTTATTTTTATACCATTCATGGTTTATGGAGAAATTATTTACATTTCATATGCTAGTTTTAATAAGAATGATTATGTTATTTTTAAACCTGTTTATATGAGGAATGCATTGGACTTAGTAAGTGACAGGTGGAGCCTGCTATAGCTCCTTGACGCATCGATAGGTCTCATGAGACAAAATAGTGTCTTGGCATGAGTCCTTGACAAAATCTTATTTGTAGTCTTGGCACGAGGCCTTGGCTACGTGGTTATGATTGTCTGACATTATACTTTCCATCATTATGAAAGTGGTTAGTGAAATTGCATGTGATTATTAGACTAATAGAATTTCCATGGGAATAAGTAAATGGAATTACTTCATTTTATTTTTTCCATATTATGCTGAAGTTCATGTTTAAAATGATTTTGTTTTAGTTATACATTACCTTAAATGTTTATGATTATTTATGAAAGTTTCCGCTGTATTACTATCCTTACTGAGCATCTGAGCTCACCCCCTTCTATGTTTTATTTTTCCCAGGATACGAGATGTGTATTTTGATTCATATACAGGGTTAAGACAAAGTAATAATGGCATTCATAAAGGATTATTTATTTGGTTTTGTATGTTATAAAGTGTAATGTAACATTCTTATATGTAATCTATTTTCCAAGACTGCTAAACCGATCAGTCCTTTGGGACTTGATTCCTTATAATCATGCCAATGTATTAAAATAATGCATCGACTCTCAGTAATTGGGGTCGGGGCGTTACATAACATCTTCAGCCAAGGATTAGGGTTGGGTAATAGATGTCACTAGTGACATAATAGAGAAATAAATATTTCTAACATCTTTCATATTCATTTGTAACTTAGTGATGTCATATCATTTATCATTTGGTTGATAAACCCCGATTACCTTTGTTTTAGTGTCTTCACCTTGAAGCCTAGAGGATACTATCTTGGCTCTATTGTGGATCCTGTAACGCCCCGACCCCAGTTACCCAGAGTCGGTGCATTACTTCGTAACATTGGCATGATCACAAGAAAGATCAAATCTCGAAAGATCGATTGGTTTAGTAGCCTTGGAAACACTAGATATATTCATAAGGTTTACATTACATCATAAGGTGAAAAAATACTACAACAACATATTGTCTCCATAGTCCACACTATTATCCCCTCATAGTATCCCTGCAGGTCATTTATAATTTACTTCTTCACATACTGGGAAAAATAAAACATAGAAAAGGGGTGAGCTCAAATGCCCAGTAAGGATAACAATATAGCGGAAACATTCAAAAATAAGCATAAACATTTAAGGAAATGTATAACTAAAACAAAACCCTTTTAAACTTGAACTTCAACATAGTATGGTAAAAGTAAAATGAAATAATGCCATTTACTTATTCACATGGATATTCTACTAATCGAATAATCACATGTAATATCAATAACCACTTTCATAATAATGGAATGCATGATGCCGGAATTTAATTCCTGTGTCGAGGCCTCGTGCCAAGACCTAAGGGATAACTGTAACCGGAACCCAACCCAGAGAGCCTCTGTAACCAGACTCCATCCCGGAGTGCCTATAATAACCGAACACCAACCTGGAGTGCCTCTAATAACCGGACACCAACCCGGAGTGCCTCTAATAACCAGAAACGAACCCGGAGTGCCTCTAGTAACCGGAAACCAACCCGGAGGGCTTACTTTTACCTGTCCCCAACCCGGAACATACTAGTCCAACACATTCATCTTTAGAAGAGGATGAAATATAACATAAACATTCGTATTAAAACTAACATACAAAATGTCAAAACTTTAATCATAAACCATTAATGGCATAAAAATAACTCATCCATAGTCAAAAATATCACCAAACCTTAAATACAATATGGATGATTTGTATCATAATAAATCAACTTGAAACAAGTTTAAAATTTATCAAAGGATGTTGACATAGATGAAATCAATACTATTTGAGAGAAATATCTCTTTTTTTTTAAATCATTTTAAAAGTCGCATAATTATAGAGAAAACCTTTATTTTTAAAATATCTTTATAAGCTTGTGAAAGAAGCTTCAAAGGTGTAATAATGGCGGAGAATAACCACACCCACCGTATATGTTAAAAAACATTCTTACCTTAATTTTTTCAAAAAGGTTAAAAAGTACATTGTTTGGAAAATGATGGAAAAATTACTTTATAAACCACTTATAAAAGTCAACAAGGGTATAAATGACTTTAACCCATATTATAGTAAATAGTAAAAATGTTTTGAAATACATTTTTAAGAAACATGGATGTGGATGATAAAGAAATCCCAGTATATTATTACATATAAACAACCTCGGATAATGAAGAGATTGCGAAATAAACCCTTACCAATTTGGTAACATACGAAACATACAATCCATGAAAGAGGTATCATACAATGAATATGTAAATACACATAAATTAAAGTGTATTACACAAATAATATAATTATGGTTAGTACATACACCACACAAAAGGTAATGGTGGCAATATGGCATGAATCTCACTGGAATAAGGAGTGAGATGAAAACCCCTTACCTTGTACTTTTCCTTGGTTAAGGGTAGGTTAAACTCCTGTATAATGGTGAAATAATTGTTATTAAATTATACAAGAATCATATATATTAATATGATATCATATATGATCTTTTAACCTTGCTTTGTTAATAATATCTTAGTATTATCGTCATTTCGGGTGTTAACTTACTCATTTTCTTTTATATGTTTTGTTATGTAATCCATGTTCGTCATGGATAGTTTGTATATTATTCATATCCAGAATGATATCAAGTCCTTAAAAATTATTTTTAAATCATCAAATGATAATTATATTTGAATGGATACAATGGAGAATGAATCTCATCGCGTTCGTGGAGACGGTAGTCCGTACGTACGCACGAGCGACAATATCAATCTTTTGATATTAAAATAATATATAATTGGATATTATATCATATATACAGAATCATTATCATGTTATATTTATTATTTACTTGAGTTACACATCATTATTATACCCATTCAAATAATAATATATTGAATAACAATTACACCACGACGTGGAGACGGTAAGCCGTACGTACGCACGTATGGTGACATGTTATTCAAAGGGTGGATAGAATACTGAATATTGTTGTACCATATTTATAATAAAATCATAGTATATATAATATACTGGAGTTATTATTTTAGAATGGTAATAAAAATGAATGAAGAAGTGGAAGAAGAAAGGAACTTGAAAAGGGGTGGTGAAAACATTACCTCTTCTTCGGGTTCTTCCTTTTGATTTGATCAGAAGGGCTCCTTAGGTTGGCTTTCTGATCAAAATAAGGCCGCTAGGTTTTATTGAAGGAATTTGAGAGAGTATTTGGGCAGAGTTTGGCCGAAACAAAAGGCTATGAAGGTGTGAAGTAATGAGAAGGGGGAGTGCCCTTTTATAAGAGGGGTGAGGGGCACCTTTGGAAAAGCTAGAAATATTAATTTATAATAAATTCATATCCAGTTTCTAATGGCTCCAAAGTTGCTTATTCAAAGTTAAATATTGGGATAGGTCTAAAACCATTCATCCAATAGAATTTAGAGAGGTTTGGGTTTCTATATTAACCTTATCTTTAAGTATTAACTCTAAGTTAATTAGTTTCACTTTTACAATGTATCTTTGTATTTTTATATTATATGGTTAATAAACATACCATATACATCCAAGCGACCCCCAAGTGGTCCATTAATGATACAAATATCATGATATAAGTCTCTTGGAAGAACCTTAGATTTTTAGGAATATATTATCAATTAATAATATAATATTTGTTTTAAAAACTCTTTTATGTCAATTTTGATACTATTCAATAGTTGATTTTTGTGAAACTTATAACAGAATGATTACTTCGAAAAAAGTTAATTAAAGAAATCCTAATATGTCTTATTATCCTATAAAATTAGTTTAATTCATTAAAAGTCTCAAATTATATTTATTTGGGTATTTATAATATCAATTATTTTAATTTTTCACTATTATGGTAATTACTACGTCATCATTGTGTCATAACTAAATAATATTATTTAATGTCTAAAAATTATAAATAAATTATCATTATGTAGGAAATCCTTTTATCTTTCTAATGAATATTTAAAATCAAATATATCTTATTTATAACCCTACATTAAAAATGTTTTAGTAAATAAACTTTGATTTTAACTCTTTTAACTCTTCTTTGAATTAAATAATAATAAATGTCCTAATCTAATCCAAGTGGACCTAAATGATAATATTGTATTACTAAGGTTGTTTTTGGTCGAGATACACTTGTCCAATAGAATTAGTACATGTGTTAGGGTAATATTAATATCATTTTTACCCTTAATTACCCTATTTACTTTTAACAGTGGTAAATAAAAGTAAAAAGTTACTATTCACCAAAAATTATTTTCATCTCATTGAACCACATTTTACTTCTTGATATTAACCGTGTCTCTCGGATTTTCGAAATTCCATTCATAGAAGCGGTAAAATTAAGTTTTATGAAAAAATTTTGTTTTTTAACTACCACTTAGTAGTTTCACTATTCATCAAAAATTGAAGTTTTCCAGAACAACGCCAAAATTTTACCCTAAGTTATAATTGATATTCCGAATTAAAAAATGATGTCTATTTTAAAAAATTAAAAACATATATGTTGGATTAATTAATTTTATAATTAAATACCGCTGTTACAACAAATAGCGTGTTTTTAAGAAACAATATATATCAAAAGATTGACAATTGTTTATGTCCAATTTCAAAGTGAAATTAATTATAATGAACACCATTGGATAAAATGGTAAAAATATATTCTAATTATACTTTAAAACCACCCAAATTCATAATTTATCACCAATAATTATTTTGATTAAAAAAGTTGTTTTTAATTAAAATATAGTAATTTTCACTATTCATCAAAATATTAAAGTTATCTGAAAAGTACCAAAATATCACCTTAGGCTAAATTCGATACTCCTAATCCAAAAATGAAGTTTATTTTGAAATATAAAATACATATAATTTTAAAAAGTAGGTATTACAATTCATAACGGCTAGTTTGATTGGTTATGGTGTGTGTTAGAACTCGAAGTTGCGTACAACACACACTACTGTATTATTCAAAGGAAAGCGTACCGTGGAAGCTTGGGGTGTTACATTCTCCCCTCCTTCAATAAATTGTGTCCTCGCAATTTGAAATTGTTCTTCGAAAATAAATGGTTGAAAATAGAAAATATCTTTGTGGGAAAACCCACATCGGAAATTGGGTTACTAAAATTTAGTCTTAATATGAGGAAATGATAAATGAAAGGGTCACCACCAAATTATGATCTCGATTAGGAGAACATTGGTGGCAATTAAAGACATATAATTGGAGGAAAAACGTAAATATTTATAGGTAGTGATTGAGGCCATCAATCACAAACAAGTTTAAAATTGAGGTCCTTAAATTCATCAATCTATGATGATTTAAAATACCATCGATTCAACAAAACATAAGGTATTAGGATAACACATTTTTGATGTTTCAAAATATCTTAGTTTGCATACCACATCGAAAAATGAATTAATGAGGCATCTATTTAAAATAAAGAGTGGAAAGTATGAAGATTACCAAAAATAACACATACTAGGGTTCCATGTAAGAAAATATGGATATGGAAGAGAAATTTAACCATCAATTATATGATGGAGAGTGGTAGAGAACATGCTATGAAAAGGCCAACAATCCCAAAGCCATAAATTAGTGATGATTTAAGGTACAATCTAGGACAACATTTTTGTTCTAAGTTCCTTTTCTTAATGTTGAGGAATTTATTTATGAGATTGGCTAAGATCATAAGGAGATATACTTACTTTATAATTAGCATTTTATCCATTAATAAATTTCTACCACAAACTCATCTTTCACTCTAAAAGATAATAGAATGTAAAAAAAATTATATTTATACTATTCGTACAGGGTTCCAAAATAAACGAATTTATAATTCATCTACCAGATCTTTTTAAAAATACTACATTATTTAATCCAGGAAATCTCGTGGCCCAGTGGTAGGTGATACACCCTTTTCGTCCTTCGGTTGCGGGTTCAAGTCTCGCGGCCTTGCCGATCGCGACGGGTTGCCGCCCGACCTCTGGGTTGTCCTTTTATGGCAATCCAAAATTAATCTCAAACTAGAATGTATCCAAAATACTTCTGTCCAAACTCACAGTCCAACATTTATAAGGAAGGTAAACATAATGTAGATCCTTTTTACCCTGTAATAGCATATGAATACCTTCATCATGTATTCTTTTAAAACACTGAAACATCCTGAATTACCATAATCCGTATTGATTACATTCATGCTCCCTTATTCCATATAGAATGCTGGATATACTTCATCAATACAAAAATGTTTTAAACCCCAACAATGATGGAATATAAAAATCATTAATCAGCTTCAAGGTAGTCAAGAATATCCAATATAATTTATCCAAATCAATCATGTATTATTCTAAAATCACTTCCTCGGTATCAGAACCATATTATGGTTTATCTTTCTCTCAACTATATATTTTCCAGAAATTTAACCTCCTATGGAGTCTCTTTTCTTTTTTCCACACAATATCAAGTCCTTAATGAAATAGTACTGTAGTACAGTCCTTATATACTCCATAATTATTATAACAAGTACATTGTAGATACAACACTCAAATGACATAATCAATATAAGAACTATAATCATTCCTCTTCATCTGTGGTAGTATCATAACTTGATTATTATCCAATAGCATCATTTGCGGCATAGTCTGATGACTGGGACATAGGTTCGCGTAATGTCCAAACTCCTTGAAAATGAAGCATTGTACATTTGAAACCATTTTCTTACCCTTGAAGTCACGTACTTTGTGCCCTTTTTCTCCACACTTATAACAAACTCCCATTCCTTTCAGACAAGTTCCAGGGTGTTTCTTCCCACAGTTATCACATATGAGAAAATTGTTCTTTTCCCTCTTCCCTTTATCCATCTTTCTCTCTTCCATCCTTTTCTTCTCATGCTTCCCTTCAAAGCCATAAGACTCAGTAAAATCTTTACTTATCTTATCAACACAAGATATTATTTCTTCATATGATGATAATACATGGGAGACTATTTCTCTTATAAATTCTGGCTTAAGACCATGAAAGATATGATCCTTCTTTCTCTTTGGATCATGTGCATTGCTGGAGTTATCATTCCTTCTACTGGGTGCCATTTCTAAACAATGGCATACACTATATTAGTTTATGAATAACAATACCTAATCCCAAACTTGTAAAACACATAACATAAGTTAAATAGTTTATGGATATAATCCATAATCATAAAAATGTCTCCTTTGAGGAAGTATATACTCATAAACCCTTCATAATGGTTTGTAAAGAAAATGAGAATTATCCTAAGCATATCCCCCAAGAGTATCGTAACCAAGAGTGTAGCAAGGCCTGTTGTCGTGCACCAGTTCCCGTTCGAGTCTAGCTCAAAGCGGTGTTTTCAGGTTTTATCCCTAGGTACATCTGTGCCAGAGCCACCTCTACCTTCTCGTATCCAGACAGGGATGTATTGCTCGGAAAATTCAAAAAATTTCTGCAATACCAAAATTCTAGGAAGTTATTCTATACTAATCCTCAAAGTTCATCTTAGGTCTACGTGTTCTAATCAGAGTTTATCTAAATCTATCTTCCAAGTCTTGTACTAAACTTCCTATGATACAAACTATAACACCCTGACCCCAATTACCCAGAGTCTGTGCATTACTTCGTAACATTGGCATGATCACAAGAAAGATCAAATCTCTACAGACCAATTGGTTTAGTAGCCTTGGAAATACTAGATATATCCATAAGGTTTACATTACATCATTTGGTGAAAAACTACTACAACAACATATTGTCTCCATAGTCCACACTATTATCCCCTCATAATATCCCTGCAGGTCATTTATAATTTATTTCTTCATATCCTGGGAAAACTAAAACATAGAAAAGGGGTGATCTCAAATGCCCAGTAAGGATAACAATATAGCAGAAACATTCAAAAATAATCATAAACAATTAAGGCAATGTATAACTAAAACAAAAGCCTTTTAAACGTGAACTTCAACATAGTATGAAAAAAGTAAAATGAAATAATTCCATTTACTTATTCACATGGATATTATACTAATCGAATAATCACATAAAATATCAATAACCACTTTCATAATGATGGAATGCATGATGCCGAAATTTAATTCCTGTGTCGAGGCCTCGTGCCAAGACCTAAGGGATAACTGTAACTAGAACCCAACCCGGAGAGCCTCTGTAACCGGACTCCATCCCGAAGTGTCTCTAATAACCGGACACCAACCCGGAGTGCCTCTAATAACCGTACACCAACCCGGAGTGCCTCTAATAACCGAACACCAACTCGGAGTGCCTCTAATAACCGGACACCAACCTGGAGAGCTTACTTTTACCGGTCCCCAACCCGGAACATACTAGTCCAACACATTCATCTTAGGAAGAGGATGAAATATAACATAAACATTGGTATTAAAACTAACATACAAAATGTCAAAACTTTAATAATAAACCATTAATGGCATAAAAATAACTCATCCATAGTCAAAAATATCACCAAACCTTAAATACAGTATGGATGATTTGTATCATAATAAATCAACTTGAAACAAGTTTAAAATTTATCAAAGCATGTTGACATAGATGAAATCAATACTATTTGAGAGAAATATCTCTTTTTTTGAAATCATTTTAAAAGTCGCATAATTATAGAGAAATCCTTTATTTTGAAAATATTTTTATAAGATTGTGAAGGAAGATTCAAAGGTGTAATAACGGCGGAGAATAACTTCACCCGCCGTATAAGTTAAAAAAAACATTCTTACCTTAATTTTGTCAAAAAGGTTAAAAAGAACCTTGTTTGGAAAATGACAGAAATATTCCTTTATAAACCACTTATAAAAGTTAAAAAGGGTATAAATGACTTTAACCCATATTCTAGTAAATAGTAAAAATGTTTTGAAATACATTTTTAAGAAACATGGATGTGGATGATAAATAAATCCCAGTAGATTATTACATATAAACAACCTCAGATATTGAAGAGATTGCGAAATAAACCCTTACCAATTTGGTAACTTACGAAACATACAACCCATGAAAGAGGAATAATACAATGAATATGTAAATACAAATAAATTAATGTGTATTACAAAAAGAATATAATTAGGGGAAGTACATACAGCACACAAAAGGTAATGGTGGCAATATGGCATGAATCTCACGGGAATAAGGAGTGAGATGAAAACCCCTTACCTTGTACTTTTCCTTGGTTGAGGGTAGGTTAAACTACTATATAATGGTGAAATAATTGTTATTAAATTATACAATAATCATATATATTAATATGATATCATATATGATCTTTTAACATTGCTTTGTTAATAATATCTTAGTATTATCGTCGTTTCAGGTGTTAACTTACTCGTTTTCTTTTATATGTTTTGTTATGTAAGCCATGTTTGTCATGGATAGGTTGTATCTTATTCATATCCAGAATGATATAAATTCCTTAAACATTATTTTTAAATCATCAAATGATAATTATACTTGAATGGATACAATGGAGAATGAATCTCATCGCGTTCGTGGAGACAGTAGTCCGTACGTACGCACGAGCGACAATATCATTCTTTTAATATTAAAATAATATATAATTGGATATTATATCATATATACAGAATAATTATCATGTTATATTTATTATTTACATGAGTTACATATAATTATTATACCCATCCAAATAATAATATATTGAATAACAATTACACCATGACGTGGAGACGGTAAGCCGTACGTATGCACGTATGGTGACATGTTATTCAAAGGGTGGATACAATACTGAATATGGTTGTACCATATTTATAATAACATCACAGCATATATAAGATACTGTAGTTATTATTTTATAATGGTAATAACAATGAAGGAAGAAGTGGAAGAAGAAAGGAACTTGAAAAGGGGTGGTGAAAACACTACCTCTTCTTCGGGTTCTTCCTTTTGATTTGATCAAAATGGCTCCTTAGGTTGTCTTTCTGATCAAAATAAGGCCTCTAGGTTGTATTGAAAGAAGTTGGGAGAGTATTTGGAAAGAGTTTTTCCGAACCAAAATGCTGTGAAGGTGTGAAGTAATGAGAAGGGAGAGTGCCCTTTTATAACAGGGGTGAGGGGCACCTTTGGAAAAGCTAGAAATATTAATTTATAATAAATTCATATTCGGTTTCTAATGGCTCCAAATTTGATTATTCAAATGGAAATGTGAGGATAGGTAGAAAACCATTCAACCAATATAATTTAGACAGGTTTGGGTTACTATATTAACCTTATCTTTAAGTATTAACTCTAAGTTAATTTGTTTCACTTTTACAATGTCTCTTTATATTTTTATATTATATGGTTAATAAACATACCATATACATCCAAGAGACCCCCAAGTGGTCCATTAATGATAAAAATATCATGATATAAGTCTCTTGGACGAACCTTATATTTTTAGGAATTTACTATCAATTAATAATATAATATTTGTTTTAAAAACTCTTTTATGTCAATTTTGACACTATTCAATAGTTGATTTTTGTGAAACTTATAACAGCAGGATTACTTCGAAACAAGATAATTAAATCAATCATAATATGTCATATTATCCTAGAAAATTAGTTTAATTCATTAAAAGTCTCAAAATATATTTATTTGGGTATTTATAATGTCAATTATTTTAATTTTTCACTATTATGGTAATTACTGCACCATCATTGTGTCATAAATAAATTAAATTATTTCATGTATAAAAATTATAAATAAAATATCATTATGTAATAAATCCTTTAATATTTCTAATGAATATTTACAATCAAATTTATCTTATGTATAACCCTATATGAAAAATGTCTTAGTAAATAAACTTTGATTTTAACTCTTTTAACTCTTCTTTGAATTAAATAATAACAAATGTCCTAATCTAATCCAAGTGGACCTAAATGATAATATTTTATTCCTAAGGTTGTTTTTGGTCGATATACACTTGTCCAATAGAATTATGACTTGTGTTAGGGTAATATTAATACCATTTTTACCATTAATTACCCTATTTACTTTTAACCGTGGTAAATAAAAGTAAAAAGTTACTATTCACCAAAAATTATTTTCATCTCATTGAACCACATTTTACTTCTTGATATTAACCGTGTCTCTCAAATTTTCGAAATTACAGTCACAGAAGCGGTAAAATTAAGTTCTATGAAAAAATTCAGTTTTTTAACTACCACTTATTAGTTTCACTATTCATCAAAAATTGAAGTTTTTCAGAACAATGCCAAAATTTCACCCTAAGCTATAATTGATATTCCGAATTCAAAAATGATGCCTATTTTAAAAAATTCCAAATATATAAGTTGCATTAATTAATTTTATAATTAATTCCCACTGTTACAACAAATAGCGTGTTTTTAAGAAACAATATATATCAAAAAATTGACAATTGTTTATGTCCAATTTCAAAGTGAAATTAATTATAATGAACACCATTAGATAAAATGGTAAAAATATATTCTAATTATACTTTAAAACCACTCAAATTCATAATTTATCACCATTAATTATTTTGATTAAAAAAGTTGTTTTTAATTAAAATTTAGTAATTTTCACTATTCATCAAAATATTAAAGTTATCTGAAAAGTACCAAAATTTCACCTTAGGCTAAATTCAATACTCTGAATCCAAAAATGAAGTCTATTTTGAAATATAAAATATATATAATTTCAAAAAGTAGGTATTACTATTCATAATGGCTAGTTTGATTGGTTGTGGTGTGTGTTAGAACTCGAAGTTGCATACAACACACACTACTGTATTATTTAAAGGAAAGCGTACCATGGAAGCTTGGGGTGTTACAGATCCCTTCGACTAAGTCAACCAAATTATAGGATTCCTCCCTTCCTTCTTCATAAAATACTGTGAGCACATCTCATTCTCTTAGTGACCTAGTCCCAATATATATTTCTATTCCTAGGATGGTCTTAGATCTAGGAATGAGATCTACATCATTTTACCAGTCGATACAGTAATAGATATAGAGGTAGATTTGGGACTTAGTCTTAGATACCCCTATATAAGGGCTGAAGGATTGGTTGGGTCACTTTCAATTTATGTTTTCCACCCTTGGTTATGAGGGTTTGGAATATACAACCCTACATAACCAAGTGAAGGTGGTGATATCTCTATGAGAGAACCATAAGTCACTTGAATTGAGAGTGTTAGATGATTAGGCTTCCTCTTAATTATATAAAATATGGGATGAATCCTTAAATGAAGTTTCCTAAAGAATGAAAGACAGAAGAAACTCATCAGGACATAGTCAACACCTTGAAGTTTGAGATTGATTGTCTCAAATCTGAAATTCTCCATCTTCAAATAGAATTTTACCAATTTTAACATGCTATTTAGATATCAGATAAAAATATTCTCGAGAAAAAAACTCCTTGACATAGATAAGAAAACTAGGATCAGTTTCATTTATCAGGTGGAGGATTTGAAACAGATTGCAGAGGAAGAGACTGAATCTATTGATCAATTACACTAATCCATTACCTCTATGGAGAGGAGGCTTGAAAATCTAAATAAAACCTCTGATAACATACTGTGGTTGAATTTTAATTTTGAAAATTTTCCTTTTATTTAATATTAATGGGAAATACTTAGATATGAATAGATTCATCCTCTTGTGTTCTATTAAAGAATAGATTTGAAAAAAATTTATATATTGTTGTCCAATTATCTTTTGTTCATGATGGGCATGAAATTCCATAGATATTATGTTTTAGGAATCATCCATGATAAATATCCTCTTCATAATATCGAGTAAACATGAATGTTGATATTTGAATGTTTAAATTCTAACAGATTTTTCTCATGAAATTATCATTAATGTAAAAAAAATGAGATTCCTTATTGACATATCTTCTCCATCTATATTGATATTACCTGATCTATAAAAGGGTAATTTCGGTAGAATATATGTCTTGGAGGGAGCGTTCTCTATCATTTTTTGAATTCTATGGACTTGGAAAGAATAGCCTATTTTTTTCTATGGTCATATGGTGGTCCTCACAAGAATTTAATATTTTCCATTGTTGCAGACTAAATCATAAATTTTCTATAGTTTAGGGTCCTTTAGTTTAAAACTTATATCATTTTAATTTTGGAAATTTTGGCTTGGTCCTTCTATCACTTTATTTTAAGGACTTTTATCTCAGACCTTATATCTCTATAGTCTAGGGTCTTTTAGCTTGGACCTCATATTTATATTTTTTAGAGTCTTTTATCTCAAACCTTATATCACTTTATATTAGAGTCTTTTATCTCAGACCATATATTATTGTAGTTTAGGATATTTTATGTCACACCTTATATTAAATCATTTTAGGGTCTTTTAGCTTGGACCTCCTATTTTCACAATTTAGGATCTTTTAGATCAGACCTTTTATCACTTTAGTTTAGGGAATTTTAGCTCGAACCTTCTATTACTATAGTTTAGGGTCTTTTAACTTGGACCTTCTATTATTTTGGTTTAGGTTCTTTTAGCTCCAACTCCTGATTTCTATAGTTTATATTCTTTTTTAGACCATATATTTCTATAGTTTATGATATTTTAGCTCATACATTATATTGAGGTAGTCTATGGCCTATTAGGAAAGACCCCCAACTATAGTGTAGGTTATTTTATATTGGACCTTATATAACTTTAGTTTATACCTTTTCATGTTAGATCATAAATCATTGAATATGGATTATGGGGAAGAAATTATAGGGATGAACCAAGACACTGTAAGGTTCTGAGTTCCACCGTGGTGTTTTGGGGGGCTCATGAGGGTAAGATATCCTTTGTCAAAAGGAGGAGGCACCATTGGCCAGTAGGACAAAGCCCTTATGTTTCAATTTCAAGGTCAAATAGAGGTTTCACCACTCTATTATAAGGGCCATGGAATATTTATGGGGTAATATTGGTTAAGGGTACAATACTATGGATTTTAGGTCTACCAGTATAGTTGGAATATGGATTATGTAAGTCACAATGAAAACATTTAAGTTATTGAGTATGGGATGGGGCATACATGTTAGGGATGACCCATAACACCCTGAGGTGATGGGATCCACCATAGTGTAAGGCTCATAAGGATCAGAGTTCCCTTATTAGAAAGAAGATATGTCTTTAGATGGTATTATTGAGCCCTTATGTGTTAATATAATGGTCATATATAGATTTACCTACCATTTCCTAGTTCTATGATTCATTTTTTATGTCTCAAACATCCAAAAGAAGAAGTTGGGTATATAGGGAAATCTTTCTATGAAGGGTTATAGAACCATACTAAAATTTATCTCTTAAATTTTGAAGCATGGGATCTATGCCCTCTGGTTTTGAGTCACAAGGTGTGGGCCACCAAAATGTTCGGGAATGGAGTATCTAATTATTACTTTGAGAAAGGGTACAATACATGGTAACATAACATTAAGGATATCAAATCCACTTGAATAGTTTGATTATAGTGATTGTAAATCATGGTGCAGAGCAATCAATTCATGACCATGGAATGGATGAATCATAAAGAAAATGGACTCGAACACCCTCAAGTGTTGGAAAATGCCACAATGATGTCAAGGCTCATAAGGATCAGAAATACCTTTTTTAAATTGAAATATTTGGTTAATGAACTTAGCTGCATATGTAGGAGCCATATGCATACATGAATAGTCAAACAAAAGATCCCCTAAGGCTGAGTATCTATTTCCAAGGGTTATGAAAGGTTTACAATGATTTGACGAGATAAAATCATGAAGTGTGATTTGTTGAAAGCGTAATTTCAAAGAAGGGTTCAAGCACCCTGAAAGTTATGTCACGGCCTAGAAAACATGTTTCAAGGAGATGATATGCGAAAAATCATTACTCTAAATTTTTCCTAGACCATGGGATTCAACAAGAATATGTTGGATTTTAATAGGGATAAAAATATGAACTACGCTATTTATACCTTATTTATTTATGACCTAAATTTTTCCTATAATCTTTTGATGAAGAGTTTAGAGAGAGAAGACATGAATTTTTAATAGGACGCCCTTTGTGGGGTTTCAACCTGAAAAGTTTTGTGTCTCTTTCTCTAGTAGTTGAAGGTCTTGATATTTGGACCATCAAAGGCTAGAGTTTAAGATCATACAACTTTGACCAAAGTGTAGGCATTTTATAGTCATGCTACACAAGGACCTATCATTTTGGGGATGTTACACAAGAGTCTAATTAGCATACTAAGGGTCTATGTCACACCAAAATCCTTCTGACTGGGATATGATTTTTTTAAAATCAAATCTCTATATTCTCATGTCATGAGTAATGGTATGGGATAATTATTCCTGGGATAACCCAGAACATCCTCAGGTGATGAGTCTTGTCATGATGATGACAGGGCTCACAAGGATCAGATTTGTGTTCTTACAGAGCCAAATATCCCAGGTTGGTAAGACATGTCCCTTATTAATTGATATCATGGTCAATTAGAGAGATCAATTTTAATTTCCTTGGTAAATGGAAGGTTTTTGGAAACCCATGGTGTTCAAGACAGGAAGAGTTATTTAAGAATTTAGGTGCTTAAAAGATGGATGAAAGGCCCCATACTCTGGTTTACCAGGGTAATAATATTTTATTACTTTGATAAGGAATGATAATGGGTGATGGACTACATATTTTATCACCATGTAGTGGGAATGTATTTGTTTTTAAGTTTTAATGTCATTACACTTAGACATTTTCCTTGTAGTTTAACAGCATGCCTTAAGGATGTAATTATTTCCTTATATTTTAGCATCATGCGGTAAGGACGTGGGAGAAAACTTGAACTGTTTTGAATGGTATATTACATGAATAAGTAATTCATTCATAGATAAGAATCATATATAGAAGAAATGATCTTGTATGAATTATCCCTTGTGTATTTGGGGGTGAATCAATTCATTGGTTGTGGTAGATAGACCCATGAGTAGAGATTTATGCTTCACTATGTATCCTGTGATGGAAGGTATCAAGAAATACATAGTTCTTGAATGGGAAACTATATATGTAGGTCTTAACCATCTTCATGGGGGGGATTGTTCCCATTGATTATTATATCTAGACCTAGGATTAGAGATTCAGGTGTCACTACGTATCCTATGATGATAGGAATCAATCCACACGTAGTTATTGAGAGACCATGTAGTTTAATGTCAAGAGACAAGAATATAGGCTCCCAAAAATTAAAAGGGAATGTTGTGGTTGGGCCCAATAATTGAATTTTGGGCATTAATATATATCATATGATGATAGGAATCAATCTGCATGTAGTTCTTAAACGAGGTCTCCCTGTGCAGGTCTAACTTGTATATAGAGAGGAAGGCATTTTTACGATTCATTGTTGTGACTGGACTCAAGGTCGATGATCCATGTGTCACTACATATCTTATGAGGGTTAGAATAAAGTAACATATATTTATTTAATAGAATATGTGATGGGTGACTAACACCCACAATAGAGGTCCTCTCAGGCAAGGTTCATAGAAATGTGTAGTTATATATATTGTAAGAGACATCAACTTTGTAGTTTAACATTATGTGGTGAAGAATCATGGTGTGAATTATGATTTATTACATTCATGACTATGATGAACCTTTCAAGAGTTGATATTCCATTTTGATGTGGGTAATACCCTACCAAAACTACTAAGCTCATGTGATATATACTCGGTGTGAGAAACAAGGACTGGAAAGGGTTCCTCTCACAATGAATAGAAAATTATGGGATATGATAGGGTAATTTTGTATCTTTTGGTGACTCTACCATAATATAGGATCAAATCATCCCTATATATCTCATTAAAATGAGAATCATATTGTACCTAGTTCTAGAGACCTGTGTAGTTCAATTTCATGCATCATGGACATCCGTTGTGTAGTTTAACATCATGTGGAGAGGACATGGGTGATTCAATGTGAAATAGTAGAATGTTGCAGAGAGGCCCATGAATGGAGATATGAGCATATTTATGTATCATGTGATTGTAGGAATGAATCCACATATAGTTATTGGATTATGAGATTCCCTATGTGGATCTGACTCTCACATAGGGATGAGGGAAACCCATCCTTATTTTTCATAGATATAGATCATGTGAAATGAATAATTTTTGAGAAGATGATTACCATGAAGTTTAGAATCATTCATTGAGGATATCATCCGTACAATTTAATTTCATGTAATAAGGACATGTTATATATAGTATAATGTCATGTGTCCAAGATGAGAGATGTTGTGCAGTTCAACATCCTATTGCTGGGGTGAAGTATGTATAGTTTAATGTTAGGTGGTAAGGACGTGAGACACTATCCAGTTTATCATATTGCTTCCAGTAAAAGGGTCACCCAATGTTCATAAATATGAAAAATGTGGATCCATGTAGTTTAAAATCATGTGACCAAGATGGGCGCTGTATAGTTTAATTTCATACGGTCAAGACATACTCTGTATAGTTTACCTTCCAGTGGTTATGATTTTCTATGTACAGTTTACCATCATTTAGTCAGGATGTGTTTTCTACAGATTACCATAATGTGGCCTGGATACACGATGCTTGATGGTACCTTAAGAAAAGTATTTATTAGAAAATATTACATTGGTATGGGGTGTGACATGTTCCCCATCAATTGTGTCCAATGAGTATGTTCCATAGGGATAGGCCTTATGTATGACATAAGGCCCTTCCTATATGGGTACAAGATTTGGAGGCTTTATAAATTGTATCATCAGTGTTATAAGATCCAACACCAATTATCCTTGAGGAAATGAACGAATGAATAACTATTTATTAAAGTCTCGTGTGATCCAGTTATAATGGACATGAATGTTGTGCACTGTACGCAACCTATTCTCATCACGCCTATCCAATTCATCTAGCTTCTTTTACGATTTCTCATCTTCAAATAGTTTTCTACAAATTTATAAGAGTGTAGATAGACTTATATGGGTAATACCTCTTCATTCTTATACACCAATGAATATAGAGTTTATTGTGTAGTAGTACACATGATGGTATGATAGGACTATAAAAAATGGAGGATAATGTCTGACAAAGACTTATTTTTTTATTCACCATAATTTGGAGTATATTTGATATATTCTTACTGAAGGCATCAATCTTTAAATTATCAACTTCATAATATTAGGAAGAGTGATTGGACTAAATGTTGTACTGCTGTTACAATTTCTTCAACTCCACAGAATAGAACATGGGGCCTTTGTCCATAAATATTCCGTGAGGGACCCTGAACCTAGTGATGACATGGTTATCTATCATGTTTATGACATTATTCATCCCAAATACCTTGAGGGGTATTTCTTGAGACCAGTCGTAAAATAAGTTAGTAATAGTAAGGAAATACTTAAACCGCTTAGATGTAGATGGGGGATATTACCCCAAAAATTCCTTTCCCCGTACGAAAAATTTCCAGGTTTATTTAGGTATATATTACAATTTTAGGGGTTGTTGGATGAAGTTTTAATAGATATAACATTAGTGATATTTCTTGGTGAATTCCACATATTCTTATATCACGGTTTTATAGTAGTAACCTAACATCCAGATTTAGTGGGAGAGTGTAGTTCCAGATTGATTAGTGTAGAAGGAGACCCCATGGACTTCTTCCACGATAGCATGAATCTCCCTTTATGATATGTATCAATGGAGAATTCCATTGATGCATCACTTGTATAAGACTCTTTTTTCATTTGGAACATCCCATAGGGTAAATTTTGTTGCAAAACATAAAACTTGTTCTATGTTAGCTTGGTCTATCAGGAGAGTCCCATTTTGGTGATAAATTGCTTTGGGATCCATCCATCCAGAGGTGGGTAGTGGTTCATCATGCTCTAGGTTAGTGTTTAATTGATTGATTTCTTACATATCATAGATCAAGATCACTGATACCATTCTCTGGTGCATGATATGAATGATTACTTCCCCTTAATCTGGGCAGTCCAAGACTATGGATGTATTTGACAATGTATTGGGTCAATCATTTTGCGATCAAGGAACATGTTGTAGCATGATCTCAAAAGGTAACTCTACCATTAGTCCCCTTGTGTATCTATTGAAATGGTTAAGATATTCTTTTTGGATGACATATTCACTATTGATCTACTTTACCACTAGCTTTAAATCTCCTTTGACTAATAGGTAGGCTATATTCAGCTGTAGGACTAGTTTCAAGTCAGTGATGAGGGCCTGATATTCTATCTCATTATTTGTGGATCCATCAGATAATGATAAATATTAGGTCAAACATAATTTTTTTAGAGAGAAAAATACAATACATATTCTAATCTAATTGCACTTTGTATTTTCTAGTTTATTGCAGATACAACTTTAGAATAAACCATCAAAATACATCTCCCATATATGATGAGTGTCACAAGAATAGAAAACATCCTTATTTGGGAGTTTGGTGTTCAATTGTGTACTTTCTAGGACATGATGTGTAATAAGGAAATCATCTAGAGCTTTCCCTTTCACCACTTTATGTGACATGAACTAAATATCATATTATTGTAGAATGACTGCACATCGGTCCAGACAACCATTATTCATTTGAATGCCAAGGGGTACTTTAGTGGATTAGTATGAGAGACAAGATGGAATTCGTGGTTCTGCATGAAATAACTCAGTTTCTATAGTGAAAATATGATTTTCTGGTTGTCCTTCTCTACATCTGAGTATTGGGTCTTTGTACATAGCTTCATTCAAATGAAGTAGTAGAGACTTTTCTCATTCACCCATTTTTATTTTTTGTGAGGAACATGCAATGTGTGTGTTCCATGGTTGAAACATATAAGATGAATGTATTTCCTTACACCGATGGAATCCAAACTAGTGGGTGCAGTAGGTACTTCTTGAGATATTAAAAGGATTCCTAGTAGTTCCCATCCCATTTATAGGTGAGTATCTTCTTCATTATCTTGGTGAGAGGGATATATTTTCCAACAAAGTTGGCTATGAAATTCCAAATTCCGGTGAGGTTCCCTTGGAGTCCCCTATGTTGTTTTGGATTTATAGGGTGTGAAATTTCTAAAATAGAACTAGTCTTCTCTGGGGATACCTCAACGTCATGGTGTAATAACACAATGTAGAGGAACTTCCCTAATGTTACCCCTAAGGTGAATTTCATCAAATTCATCCTCAGACTATGCTATTATAGCTTGTTGAAGACTATTTCATGACCAGTGAATTGATCGCTTCACAATCGGGATTTGAACACTAGGTAGTCGACATAAAATTTGGATATAATTCCCAAAAAGGGTTTAAATATATGATTCATGGAATGTTGCTAATTAGTGATAGTGTTCTTTAATCTAAAGGGATGACCTGGTAGAAATAGATACCCTGAGTTTCTCTGAAGGGAGTGGAGTATTCATCTTTAGGGTCCATATTTACATAGTTGTAACCTTAATACCCATCCATGAAGGAAAGGTCTTGGAATCTAGTAGTTGCATTGATAAAGAGTTCAATGATTGGGAATGGGAAATCATATTTTGGGCACTATTGATTACGATCACTGAAATATATGAAGACCATAATCTTCCCATTTTTTTATTGATAGGGATGATATAGAAAAGATATATTGGGTATTTGACTTCTTATACAATGTTGGATTTGATAAATTTTAAACCTTATCCTATATATGGGTAGTATGACAGGGGTACATCCTCTTGGATTCCTGATTGAAGCCTCGATGGACATCAAGTAAGTAGATAATGGGAGTAGCCACATATGTATTTAGTCCGAGAATTAATGTACAATTCCAAGAGAACACATATAAGTGTTTCTTTATAAATTCAATGTATATATATTCCTCATTAAGAGTCATGAAGGCACTAATCAGTGTATGTTGTGGGTCTTCTTTTGTTTCTATATTTACTAGTATGAATTCTTGAATGGAAATAGAGACGACTACCTCAAACGTGATAGGGACGTTCTTGAGGTCATCCTATTCTACTTCCATTTATGAGAATTATCAGATGATTTTGGGAATATAGGGGTATCATTTTCACTACCAAGGTGATAAAGGTCATTAGAAAAGTCATTATCATACCATATATTCATATTTATTGCATATTAATTCTAGAGATGATTGTCTTTTACATTACCACTTGTGACAGAAAGAGATTAGACATCTAGGAATAGATTTATTATATCAACTATAATTTTGGGGAGAACATAGTCATTTTAAAGTATACTCAAAGGATTTTAAGGGTAAGTCCTCAAGATGTTGGGGGATGAATCCTGTATATCACCATACACTCTTGGTTTTTTACCATCCCATTTGTATAAATGTGTATCAGTATATTTGGCTGCACAAGTCTCAAAGGGTGATATATCACCATGTATTATTCCAAAATTTCCATAGATGGGGTATTTCAAATAATGATGGAATGTTAATGGTACTAACACATGGCTATGGAGATAGGTCCTTCCAAGAAGGTATTGAATATGGTGTCTTTATAGATAACCATAAAATAGTCTTCACACTTGAGATCCCCAAACCGAGCAATGAGATTTATCTTCATGAGAGGTCTTTTCTCACAATTATCATACCCTTGAATGGTCAACATTATGGTAGAAAAATACCATTATTCATTCCCCAAACATTAGAGGCTTTATATTAGGATCATTTTAATTTTCAAAACCATTATCAATCAAGTCCCTTCAGATGTAAAAATTATCGAATCTTCCCAATACATGTTGGGGTATGATCTGTCCCTGTAAGAACTCCTCCCAACCCAAACCATTGAACAAGATGGAGACAGATAATTCTACTGTCTTGGTCTCCACTCAATATACCGGGACTGAAATGACTTCAATAACAAAATCCTATAGGCTATAGAGGGATTCAAAGAGTCTCTCCCTAAGTAATTTTGATATATGGAGAATATATAGGATAAGATCTTAGTTGGGAGAACATTAATATATTTTTGGAAAGAATTACTTTTGTTCCAAAGGTTGTAGCTTCTCGAGGAGGGGCATATCAATAGTATCTGGCTCAATAGATAAGTAATTTGAAGTGTACATGAATGGTGATTATTTATGGGTTTAGGGAGAATCTTTTTCTAGTGGTGTAGGTCATTATAGACTTACCCATTATATGGGATGATTAGATGATCACGCCCCTACTAGGTGGTCATGCAAGATTATAAGGCACATACAACCACTGGAGGGTTTTGAGAAAACCTTAAGGTCTCTAGTATTCTTTTTGGATTTCTTTACCACATTTATTAGCTATATATTTGTCCTCTATGGAAAATTGACTGAAATATTGGGTCGGGCCACACCTTTGATGCCCCTGTATCCTTGTTTCCTTTGCATGTGGCCTCTTATTACCTATTTCGGTGTGGGGAACTCATGAATAAAGGTATATTAATCTTTGGTGAAGGGGTATTCTAAGTGTATCATGTTAACAGAACCAAATTTGAGATTTTAGTCTCATGAGGGTTCCATTTTGTGGGGTGGTACATGTACTTCAGATGTTGCAGGGATGAAATCTAAAAGAGTTATAGCTTATGTTAGATAAGAGTAAGACTCTTCCACTTCTATTTCTTTCGATGTATTATAGCTGCGTCCACCTATGGGGGACATATGTGACATAAACTCCTTGGGTGGTGGAAATATAGTGGGTCTAAGGAGTTGAACTCTTTGGGTTGCATGAGCTTAGTCAACTACATTCTGAGTTATCCAGCTATTGAATTTGTTCTCATGTTTTGAATGAACTTATTTCTAATCAACTTATTCTTCTGGATGGGAAATTATTATGCATGAAACCTACTCACAAGAGTTATATAAGATCACTTATTTGTAATTGACCATACTTTGGATGATGTATTTGAAGATAAAGCAATCATGGATATTATGACCAAACCATCTACAAAAATGGCAGTAGTTGGGAAGTTTTACGAGGTTAACCTCTTTGGGTTTTCTGATATGTGATAGTTTGAGTAGGTACCTTTCTATGGATTCAATTAAATAACTAGGTACTTGATAATTTTGAAAGTAATAGACTTTATTCATCCATTCCTAAAATCTTCAGTGACCCTGGCTTCTTTGTGATTCTAACTGAGGAAGATTTTGTGAAATTTTCCACTCGGAAAGAGGCACTGGGTTGTTTGGGACCTATATAGGAGCGTGTATGGGTGATTATACATTAGTGAGAGTACAAATGACAATTTACAACTATTCAAGACATTTAAAATTTTCTAAAGGAAAGAGTTGAGATTTATTTCTGGTTTTTTGAATGAAATCTTCAAAATGTTGTTCCATATATGTGAACTCATGGAACCCACCTGGATACTTCATTGGGATTAGAGGTTCATGTAGCTCATCATGAAGATTTTAAATATTGAGTTCCAAAAGTTATTCATGTGAGAGAGGGGTGTTGAGAGAATATTTTAAACCCTTACATATGGATATTAAGTTAGACACCCTATCATTTTCAAGTTTCCTATAGTTCATCAGGTCAACACTTTTTTCCTTAGTATAGTGATGAACTAGTAAAGAAATTGATGAAGAAGGTCCTCTCATCATACAATTCATCTTTTTGGAAGGATATTGTACCTAAAAAAGGCTAGCACTACTAGAGTATATACAAAACACCTCAAGTTTGTCACCTCTTGCTGACATTGAGGTCCCATCATCAGACTGAATTAGGATATGAAGTGAGTGAGATGTTTCTAGGGGTCTCCAATGCTGTTAGAGGTGGAGAAGGTAGGATTTACAAAATTAGGTGTGGGGAAAGTATTATCCACCCATTCAAGATATGTATTCTACTAAAAATTAAAAGGTTCACATAACCCCTCCATGTAATACATCAATGTATATAGTGATTCGATGTAATTGAGAAATTTTGGAGGCACTACTACCTGAGATTCCTTCTTTCAATAAGGATCTGGAGGAGCCTTGTGATGTGGAACATTTTTTTATCTCCCACCAATTTGTAATCCTTCATAAGAATAAATTATTTTCTTGGAGATGTAGAGGTTGTCCACATAATGGAGGAAACTCATGATGATTTTTTTCTTCCTCATTTATGTATATAATATGCCTAAAGGAAGAGCTAGTCGGATGCTCAGATGTCAATCTTATAGGAAGATCAAATTTTTCTAGATGTATGTGGGGAGGAATATTTTCCTCTTCCTGAAGATGATAACCAATAGGAATGATTCTCCTGAGTATCTCTACATTGAGTTGTATGCGATTTTGAATATATTCCCCATATTGTTACATTTTTTACTTAGTAGAAAGAACTTCAAATCTCCATGGTCGTAATTAGGATGTAGCCACACTAATCCCTTTATCATTGGTTGTGTTTCTCTATAAAGGTGGAAACTTGATATTCAGAAGTTCCATGTTTTCAACCCTCCTTCAGTTCTGGGTATATTCAACCTTAGTGGGTCAATCTAGATCCCCTTCTTGAGGAATGTTCTCTACATTTTTCTCTCTACATCTACATCTTGATCTACATTATCTATTGTGTTGATATTTATGATGTTCACATAGGCGTATCAGGAAATGGATGTTATCACGTTACTTGTAACACAACTGGGTTATTTTGAACTACCTTTATTAGGGTCATTTATTAGACTGTTTCCCATGGTGGTATGTTTGGCCTTGTGACCACAAAGAGGTTTGATTTCAATCACCATACACTCCTCCCATATTGACATATGAGTAGTGTCTATGATGGAGTTTTTGGTTACGACTACCAAATGAGCCCTGAATAATAGTCCTTTTTCTTGTAGTGAGAGTAACAGTTGGGATTCCAACCATTGATATTTACCTCCCAACCTTAAGAAGTATGATTCTCTATATGGTGGTGATTATGATGAAAATCCTCCTCAACAGTATATGATGCGGCTTATTTGAGTATGAATTTTCCATTGATTGATCCTATTATTGAGGATTTGATGCTTTTGCTCAAGGATTTGATAATTCCTGAGATAGACATTGAGATATTAGTGCCCATAGCCCAGTGAGATGGGTTTTATGTAGATCCACATTTTATTTTCCCATTAACCTCTTGGAGGATGATGAAGATGGTGAGCGTGACTGAGATATAGATTTCCCAAGCCCAGTAGAATGTTGTTTTTTTAGCTGCTATAGACATGTTTGGAATCCTCTTGGGAATTGACAATCCAAGAGGTGGAGACTATGACAGATATTCCCCCAAATAAAAGGGATGGGTTTTATCTTATATTTATACCTTGTAATATAATATTATGACATATTGCAAGTGGAATAACTATTATTGTGTTGGAGAAGTGTGAAATGGATTCCCATGATGGGAGTCATTTTCTTATGGGAAGTTATTAGGTTGATCACAACATTGTATTCCATGTCTGTGATGCATTCCCATTACTTCAATGGGAATGGTTCAATGCTTCAGGGTATATCATGTTCCTCTATTCATGATGTTTTGGCAGCATTGAAGCAGGGGGTTCCATTGCATTGACCAAGTAGCTCGCGTGTTAACCGGTCCTCTGATTTCACCAGAGGCTATAACATTATAGGACGCCATACCTGAGGGGTTATAATATTTCAGGGGTGTAGTGAAGTGTAAAACTCCATACATTATCCATCCCCAAATATAGATACATGATACTACTTCAAATATTAATTATTTAAGAGATGTGATGAAATGGATGCAAGCATATTGTATATTTGTGCCATGATTTTCTAGTTTTTGGTCCTACACCATAGAGATTGACGACAAGTCAAGATGAAAATAGAGTATCATGATGGTATGAAGGTGAACCTTATATAGTGGATAAGGTATGTGTCTATCCTTTAGTCTATAATTAGTTTCCCACATATTTTGGAATAGATAAGGTTTATATTTCTTTTCTAGATCATCTGGTATCTCATAGTGAGATGTGGAAAGGGGACAAAACATGGTGGGGAGGTTTTTTCTGAGTAACTATCTCTATATTTCAATTTCAGCCAACTCATCATCAGAATTAAATGCCTCACTTTTATTAGAACACTGAAGGTGCTTCTTATAGTTTTTTCTGACTAGAGTAAAGTGTTTCATGAAGTTGATGGGTAACTTTATACAGTTGACCCTAATGTTTTGAGCACCTCACTATTCAAAGGTGTCTGATTTTTTTAACACCTATCTATATGGTGATGACTAGGAAAGATTAGGGTTTTCTTGTTTGTGGATAATATTACCATGGTCAGATTGAACATGTTTGATGTTTGGAGTGGATTCTCTACAATCCATCTCCACACTACCACGAGGAGGACTATAACAGTAATGATAGCATTTTAATTTGGTTGAAGATTTGATGGACCCTTGGGGAGTTGATAATGTTTATAAAACAACCTCATGTACAATGATATTATGAAGATAATGGATATGATCCTCTCTCTACATCATTGATGGAATATTTCCACCCACAATCTAAAATTGTTTAGGGATAAAAGCCTTAGGTATGATGGTTTCCAGACCTTATTGACAACGGTCTAGTGTCACGAGATTATGAGAATTATACTAAGAAGTTTCTAGAATATTCCAATTAGATTTTTTGTTATTCATAGGAATATGATCCTATCCTAAGGCATGTGGAGTTATCACATGCGGATCCTAGTTATAATGGGAGTATGCGAATAATCTTTAGTCTATGGAATATGTCACTGGACTTCTGTGATACGGACATAAGCCTATCCAAAGGAATGTATCACTATCAATTAGAGATCCCTAGCTTGAACCAGAATATGAGCCCAGGAAAAATATAAATTCCCTATTAGAATAAAAAAATGGACCTTAGGAATGGGAGAATGGATGTTATCATTCTCTTATATAGCCTAAAAATGATGCTGGTGTAGTTGTTTATTTACAGATGTTGGAATATCCACCAAGCTTCCCTGATCTACTAGAATGTTCCACATAGATTCGTTCATATGAATATGAGAATTTATCAAGGTATGTGCCACTATATCTTGGATATCCCTAGCCAAAATAGGGATATGAACCTTATTATGGAATTTGGAGTATGATGCTGGTTTTTTTTGATAGAAATATGAGCCTATCTCGAGGCAAGTGGCTCTATCACTTGGTGAGCCCCATCTTGAATTGGGATATGATCTCAAATATAGTTCTTTGTAATATTTTTCCAATCCTTGTGACAATTATATGATCTTTTACCAAGGAATGTGCCACACTCACTTGGTAAACCCCAAATAGAATGTGAATATGAGCCCAGTTTGGTACCTCATCCTTTACAAGAATATTACAGATAATCCTTTCATATAGGAGAAAGAATATATACTTTCTTCAAAGAAAACACATGTACATAATGATCAGTGTGTTCTACTTTTATGGATATATGGATAGGAATATTCATATTACCCTGTATCTATACTAGTGTCAGAAAAGGTCAGTGGAGTTTTTTAGCAGTTTCTAATATTCCGTGGTATTTTAGAAAAGTGTGTGTAGGAATGAAAGCCTATAAATTTTATGTCTCCCACATATAAAGGCATATATATTTGATTAAAGTGTGGTTATGATCCCCATATATTTCCTCCCAATTCCACCAAAATATGATGACGAACTTCATGCATGGGTTTTGGGATATGCTCCTCCCTATGCTTGCTATGAGAATATTCCCACATACTTGTTCCAATTGAGTAGGGACATGAGCTTGCTCATCGGATACAACTGGAGTATTCCTATAGGCATCATTTGTCGGAGAGGGGATATGAAACCACTAATTATTATCCAAATCCTTCCATACCTAAATTCTCTTCATTGTTTTCCGTTCTTAGGTGTTAAAGGAAGTAGTGTGTCGGGATGTACCTTCTGCAGGTGGATGAAGGGTACTTGTGGGATGGTGCTAGTGAAAGAGGTTTATAGGATCCCTCTTCAAAGGACCATGAACTGGAAGGGATCTTTTGTTGACTCCATGGACCACCTTCATCAGATAGTGAAGGTGGTGATTGTCCTTCTTCATGGATAAGATTTCCAAGCTATTGGTTGTGGCAATGAGGGCCACTAGTTTTTGTCATCTTTCCTCCGATGATGTGGACTCATCAGTTTTACCTTTTAGAAACACTTTCATGATGCATCATGGGTTTTTATTTTACATGTTGATGGTATTCCCATACTATTGCACCCTCCACCTAAAATTGAATATGTCATACAGTTTTGGTCATTCTATGATGCACAGGGGTTACTACCATATCTGATTTTATAGAATGGTCAGTGGATGAAGACATTATCTCATGATGGGGTGTTCTTGGATGGATCACTATCTGCAATCACACATGAAACAAGGAACAAGGCCATCGATTATGGAATTATCATAAAGATGATGTGTGCTCAATAAAATATGCATGGGTGACATAATTTTCATTTTATATATGTGATATATCTATTTTTCTCATGTGGAATTTTCATAACCAAGATTGAATTATTTTATGAGAACCCCAACTATAGTGGATCAACCATAAGATCCATTTCAAGTGAACTGATTATTTTGTTATTTGAGAGTTTCACATCAGGTTTAATATTTTTTTTCACGTGAAAAGATATAATAACCACCCATGTGATGGGAACTAAATGGTTCAACAAGAATTGTGTAGTGTATCCTTTTTATCTTGTGAAGGAGATGTTCAAGATGAATGATTCATTTCAGGTTCCTTGACTTTGGTTTGTTAGAAAGGTGTGGCTATCTTGGCCTAACAGTTTGATTGTAGGGGGCTTCAATATCATGTAAAATCGTATAGGTTGGTCTAAGTACTTTTTATCTCTAATAAAAAGTCCCAACAACTCCCAGATCCATAAGTGGTTGAAGACATTCTTTCAAAATGAAGGTGGTCCTTTCGGGTTTCAGAAACAATGATACTTATAAACTCACATTGGTCGAGAGGATGGGCAATCGAGATCATCACACCCTTTTGGTGTAATTTTTTCCTACTTCTAGAATCTCTTATTGATATAAAATATGTTTGAGAATATATCCCTAATATCGACATGGCACCCGGTACCCTAAAAAATTATCATATGTTATGTACTTTTATATGAAATGGGAGTATCTTATTAGTTAATTAATCTGTATATATCAGAGGTTCTTCATCCTTTTTCCATTAGAGGGTAGGTGATTATCTATTAAAGTAGTAAAAATTGGAACTTTGGAGTTTGTTTTCATCCAGGTAGGTAGTTATTATCTGAGGATGGGATTGAGACATTATGAGGTGTCCAATGTACCCTTTTTATAATAGGGATCAACACCCATGATGTTCATTAAACCTATGAAGAATAATTTCATACAGAAAATACATATATGGGTGAACATGGGACCAAATTTTGAGCTCTAACCTTCAGGAGGCATCATACATATCCTGGTTATAGTAGGAATCAAAGTTCCCAAAGTTCAATCACACCTTTGGGGCTTTACCTGAGGTAGATACACTTGTATGGGACAATTATAACATGCTGCTAATTATGGATCACACACCAAGGTTTCCCTTCATGGAATAGATTCATGATGAAAATGATGATATCATTGCAACTCACTAAGTATACACGAGCCATGATCAGAGAATGAAATAAGGAATATCAAGTATCATTCTCACAACATATAGATGTCGAGATTACATGTTGGGAAATCCCTTTGGATGTATATAATGTAGCTCGATCCTTAGGATGGAAGCCTACAACTCTTGTTTATTACATGAATCAGAGCCATCGTAGTCTAGTTTAGTTTCTCAACCCACTAGTGGGTGAGGAAGGATGGTAATCCAATTAGATATATTGGGTCAGATTGTTAGTGTCAGATACTTGGTTGGACTTATACTAAGGAATATTTCCATTTGAGATGGGGAATTTGGAAGGAATACTACATATCCTGGTTATGGCATGAATCAGATCTTTCAAAGATCAGTTGATCAGAGATTACACATTAATGATTTCCTAATTTTGGTGGACATATCATATTATGACACTAATTGAGGCTTACAAATTGAGGTTTCCTTTTATTGGTGGCATATCAAATTATTCCATTAATCATGGTTTACACACCATGGTTTCCATGTGAAAATTATATGATCATTTCAACTCCATAATCCCATGTGAGCTATCATCAAGGTGATAAATAAAGGATAAAAATTAATCAATAACACTTCCTACATATGTCATAAAAATGTGTTGGGATAGCCATTTGGATATTTAATATGGATCTCAAGACTTAGGATGGCGTATTATGTATCATGTATATAAAACTAATCATATTCATCATAGTTTATTTGATCGAGATTACACAATGAGGCTTCCCTTGTATTGGGTATATATCATATTATTCCACTGATTAGGGATTACACACTAAGGTTTACATATTCTAATGATATGATCATTGAAACTATATATTCCCATATTAGTTATGCTTAGTGTGAGAAACAAGGTATTTAATGTGATCAATACCACTGCTCTTTGATGTGGACTTTATGTGATAGGATATCCATCTGGATCATTAATATAGAGATCATGCCTTAGGAAAGAGTCCTTAATATCCTGGTTATAACAGGAATCGGGTTCATCGTATTTGAGTTGATTTGGGCTTACATGCTGAGGTTTAACTTATATTAGGGTGATATCATATTATTCCACCAATTGAAGATTACAAACTAAGGTTACCCTGTGTGAATGAAATGATTATTGAAACTCCTTAATCCCATGTTAGCTATGGTTGGTGTGAGAAAAAAGGGATAACATGTAATCAATCTCACTAATCACATTTGTGGGACTTAACTGATTGGACAACCCTTTGGATATTTAATATGGAGGTTGGGACTTAGGAGGGTGTGCTACATATCCTTATTATAACAGAATCAGAGTAATCATAGTTTATTTAATCAAGGACTACACACTAAGGATTCTATTTTATTGGGTATATATCATATTATACCACTGATCATAGTTTTCACAATAAGGTTTCCTAGATATGCTCAATGGGCAATGATATCATGTCACGAGACATCTTCTTGACATAACTTGGTTGTCTTCCTGACATATCTGGTTTTCTACCTAAACATTCTGGTTATCTTCCTGGAATATCCTTGTGACAACTATATGATCTAGGTTGACATGTTTGGAGGAAGTCACAGGACCTGGATGTGGATGTATGGAGAAAATCACATGATTAGATTTGACAAGTTCATAGGACATCACATGACCTGGATGACATGTCTTGACTGTCTTTTCAAGAGTGTGTCCCATGATATGGGTTGACTTTTCTAAAGGGTATCGCACAATCTATGTTGGAATTTCCTAGTGCAATCGTGAGACTTTAATGACATGATTTATGGGTGATGTGAGATTTGGATGGTGAGCCCATAGGGCTTTGTGAGACCACGTTGTTACACACTGGTGTTACTACATAACTTGGGTGACATGTCTAGAGGAGATCACAAATTCTGGATGGTGATTCTAAAGGGCATCGTGAAACATGGTTGACATGATCATAGGGTGTGTTGTTACTTACTTGACATGCGAGGAGCACATTGTATGATCCAAATGGTATATCGAGAATACACCACATAACTTGATCGACATGTCTTAGTGTTGTTTAATAATCTGTATGAGTCATATGAAGAACATGAGGATCAATGAATCTAAATTCATGTATGTCTTGAGTCATTTTTCTTTATTCTAGTTTTTATGTCATATGTTTCATAGATTTATTAAGTTTCAGATTGTTTTAGGTTTCAAAAAATTCATTAGATGTGTGTGACATACTTTGTATTTTCCACTAGAAGTATTTCAAGCGATCTTAAATGATCACATGAAGTTACCATGCATACATCGTAATCTCTTAGGTTGTTCCCTAGATTCTACCAGGAAGAAAACCAATGTGATTGATAGATTGGTGTCTTCGAAAAGTGCACTCTGACGTGTGGGTGTGCTAGTGGGAGGATCCAAATATTGTTTTTTATGTTGGGGTGGGGGGGTTTATAGGTGTGAAAACCCTGATTATATAACTTTTTGTGTGGTGCGTATGGTACACAACCATGTGGGTGTAAGTGGAGGTCTTTTGGTGTCATGTGCTTCACGAAATACTATCGTAGGTGTCACATGATTTTTAGAGACTACATGACCATCCTATCAACAAATCATTTATTAGATTTTGGAAAATTAATGGGGTATTTCTTAATTTTTTGGACATTCCATTGGACTTTCTTAATTGTAGTCCGATATGTCTAGGGAACATCTTGATATTAAGATTCCTGTTGAAATGATTTCACATGATTAGAGATGAATTGTTTGGGGCATTCCATGAGAACATGGTGGATTTTATGAAAGTATTCATGAGATCAATATATCTTATTGAGGGGGGGGGGCTCATGTGATCAATGACGATTTCCTTGGGTGTATAAATATGGTCTCATAAGATTAGTGTATGTTCCCCTTACAAAAGGTTCCCGTCATTTCCCTTTTCATTTACTTATTTATTTAAAAAAGTGTACGGATCTAATGAATCAACATGAGTGTTTTCTAAGAAAACCATTATCCCGATCGATGATGCATTGTGTGACCAAAAAAGTGTCATGTGGTGATGAATGTTCATTTTTTGTGAACATACCCTTCTATTTATCTTTGGATTAGAAGGGGGAGTGCATGACCACCTAGATATGTCTGAAATGCTTTGTGTGATGATAGTGACATACTAGAAGGCTCATGTGAGACTTGGAAAGAAAGTCACTAGATATTTCATGGTGTATTATGAACTACATGGGTGTGTCACATTAATGTTTATGACCACAAGAGGCTCCTACCTTTTATATATTTTCCTTCTTATTTTAAACAGAACTTTTGATGGATTTTCATGCATCTTCTAATTGAAACATTTCCCAATCTGGAGGAAAT
Organism: Viscum album; assembly: GCA_963277665.1. Taxonomy (NCBI): domain Eukaryota; kingdom Viridiplantae; phylum Streptophyta; class Magnoliopsida; order Santalales; family Viscaceae; genus Viscum; species Viscum album. The sequence continues at coordinate 651,804,070 of OY728148.1, read as the reverse complement.
CATCCAATATCCATCAGATGATTAGTGAATGTCTCAAGCACCTTCACCAAAAAAATAAGAGCATATCAAAGGGGATCTATGAGATCTTTTAGTAGGTTATTCATTGTTTATGATCATTAGTATAACTTTTTGAAGGTCATGCAATCATGTGTCCTTCGAACAATCATGCAATTTTTGAGTCCTATCCACCCACTCTTCATTTTTTTAATAGGGGAAATAATCTAAATATTCAGGTAGTTCCTCCCTTTTGGATTTTTTATGCTCATTTTACTGAGGTCAGTACTATTCATAATAGGTACATCTCTAATTCAATTTAATGTTCTAAGAAAGCATGTAAATAAGTGTCGCATCAAACCCAACTGTCCTCATACTACACACAACCACTCATTGATATGTTATTAAACAACACCACAAGTGACCAACACACACTATCTCAATCTCATGAAATTGTAATTGGTGTACACTTTTTAATAACAAATTCAAAGAACACGAATTATGCTCCCTTGATTCACATTTCCCTGAACCTAGGCCCATATTCCTAACTGCTACTCCTGCTTCATGAAACAACAACATCATCTCATAGTAATCACTTTAGTGCTTTCCCCTTTCCTCAAGTCTAGAATTCCTAAAATTACATGCATTATCACACAACCACCCGCTACTCCAAGCATCATATCAATACTAAAAATCATACAACCTATCTCAAAAGATCATAGATTATACCATCATGTAGCATGGTATACTATATCACTAAAACCTGAGGCCTGAAAGCAACACAGTCATGAATCCTACTAAACCTTCCCTCCAAATGAAGATCTTGACACTAAAACACCTCAAATGTTTTTTTCTCATAAAAAAGGATTCTAGAAATAATATACCATGTTGACCATAAATTCATCAATTTAAAATCTACCACCACATGAGAGTCACATAATCATTCATGTTCATAATATCTAAGGCATCGACATGCTTATATCATAAACCTAGTATCACATACCATGAACCTATATCATTTCCTAAATCATCAAACTGCACTTACCATCTCCACAGCGCTCCCAAACCATGGAAAACCAATCTCAGGGGTTACCCTAACATATAAAACACAACTCTCTAATATTTAGAGCCATATATATAAGAACTAGGCTCTCCCAAATATCCCATAAGCCTTGTCTCACATATGTCATATCTTATGGGGAACAGAAATGCCTCTAGACTAAACTATCATTTAGAAACTCATGTTCTAACACACCCACTATTTGGTTATAACATATACATAATCAACATCATATGATGAATCACCACTCTTACCTGCACCCTATTCCCCATTGGGAATCTGCACACGAGACTACAACATGAATGATCGTGTCACCTCTATCAATACATATATAACAATATCATCCCATGAAAATATGTTTTGCGTAAACCATAGTCATATGGTACAATCAAAAAAATTCCACCAAAAATATATTCTAAAAAATACCATATAGGTTTTTTTGATAATTTAAGTAACCCAATATATTTACAATCACACACAATGGGTCAATCACTATGGAATCTAATTCATATACTGACCCACCACACCTCATTATACATCAATTACATAGATGGACTACATTGTTGTTAGCATGGAGTACCGATCTATTAGAATACACATTAATTATCATTAAATGGAAATAAATTGGGGTTCAGGTGGGTATAATTACACTAAAAAGTTATATAGGAAACAATATTTTTTTTTTGAAATTTTAGAGAACTAAACGCTTTATCTTATGTAATATTATTCACACATCCACACACATTTTATGTGGTCCATTCATGCCAGATATGATGCATGGAGATACCTCATGCCAATATGGGCCATGATACAATAACCTATAAATAATAAATACAAAGTCCAAGTGCATCATAGTATTTCAATTCATACAACCGTAAAAGAGAAAACCAATAATAGAAATATGATATCCCTGGTAACCATTATTTTCCATCAAAAAATATGTTCAGGATGAAGGTATCAAAGGTTCATCAAAACCTACAACACATTTATATATCACCTTTCCACCATCTCCCCAAAAAGTATGAAAAAATGAGAACACCCTGATACAATTTGTTTCATTAGTTATATAACATTGTGATAACACTTTGTCATGCCCCACTGAAATGGACAAATCAACTAGGTCTCATGTTTGTAATTGGTCATAGACCTAAAGAAATCATCCCCATAAATTAATGGTTATTGAATTTTAGTGAGGTTATATGGCATTACCATGGGGAGACTATACACTCTTATTAGAGAAAAAAATACAAAATAAACAAAAAAACATCCATAACAGTTGATGAGAGTAGGAATGATTAGTTAGAAAATAACACTATAACAAAATATTATTAATCATTAGGAGACACAATCAAAACACATACATCATATGATTTACCAATAAAAAAATAGGGAATAAAAAATAAATAAATAATAAAAATAAAAAAGAATAAATAAATACAAAAAATCAAATGAAGAAATAAATAATGCATGTCTATCCTTTGGTTATACCATTACACCATAGATCTATTATAGTTGATTTGTCGAGTAGTATAGTGTCTCTAAGCATATCAACCACTTTGGGGAAATATAACCACCCCCAAGACATAATAATTCACCCAAGGAAAAATATAACCACCCTAGAAACCCAAGGAGTAACACCCAGGGGGATCCACATCTTACCTCAGAACCATGAGAACATCTACCCAATGAGTATTTTACCTTGTAACAATATCTACCCTTGGATAAAAATCACTAGGAAATATCATATTACATACACCTGAGGGTGTCTTACCCTACCCAAAACTAGGTATCCGGATTTCATTACCTAGAGAAACAAATCTACCCTGAATCCTAACCCAATATTCACAAGTCACATTCATTGAGCTTCCCTATTATGTGAACAATACATCTCTATCACTACTACTATGGAAGGTTCACAAAAATATCCTTTAGGTTATAAGGTGAAAATAATTTTGTATGGAAAACACTTCTATAACAATTTTCACTAGGGTAAACGAACCATAGGGCCACCCATCGTGGTCCCCAATGCAATATCAGAGTCATGAAACCCTATACGGGATCTTCTATTAAACAATTAATTACCAAGGCCAAGACTATTAGTCAAAGGATTTAACACCCCTCACCACCATAATAAACACATCATTGATTCATTGACCTTATAAGGAATGTCTCACTCAAATTGGAATCAAAAGATGGAATAATTCCCATATCACATCTCAAAGTATGCTTGGCTAGTGCACTCACCCAACCTATCACCACCCCACCCAAGGAATACCCACCCAAGTGATCACATCTCAAAGGGGGGGGGGGGTGGAATCACCCCCAAACTCATCTCACAAAGAACAATATCTTTATGGAACCTCACGAGCTAATCACATGCTACTATTTCCAATCATCCCAAACCCATAAAATCACTCTAATTAGAAAACACTATGGGAACCGATATATAGGCATACTACCCATTGTCTATTTTTTTAGATTGAATTTATTTTCCTTAAGTATCATACATATAGAATCATACTTTTTATCACTAATATATTTTCTATTAGGAGATGAGGTGTCAAAATAGTGCTTGAGTGTCCATCATAGGCCTTGACACCCTCGTTCTATCCATATGCATTTTACATTAATAAACTATTTTATTTAAAATACAAAAAATTATTTATATGAATGGTAGATCACCCATGGTGGAAAAACCACATATCACAAGCCACATAAAATGTGTATAAAAATTATGGGGGATTTCTAGGAACCACCCATATAAATAGAAGAAAACTCCTTTGAAATAAATATTGCACATCACTACCTTGACCCCAAGAATCACCTAAACTCCAATGAACCTATCAAAAGACACAACATCTAATAATTTATTATTAATAATTTTATTTAATTATTCAAATAAAATGTCAAAATGAATAATTAATTTAAAATTTAATTCAATTAGTAATAATTGACGAAGTATTCATCATGCTATCTTTTCATTCCAAAACTTTGACCAACCAATCACAAAAGATATATGGCATTCTACCAACACTAGTATGGGAAAAATCCCAATAATGTGACACATTTTAGATAGAAAATATCACTAAATTAATCCAAAACCCCTGAAAAAAATCATTGGGATACATAACTTCATTGAAAATAGTGTTTAACTACATATATACTTCATCTCAAGATTTCTTATATCTACACCATATTAAAATACCATTTTTGTTGGAAACTTCCACCATGAAACAATGTAATCATCCATCAAATCGATAATTATGTAACAAAAAATAAGTTGGTTATCTGTAAGAAGGATATTTGAGGATAACTAATAGGATTACGTACATTAAACCACTAAGGAGGACATCAAAATTTCCATAAACTAATGGGGTATAAATGAGGAAGGGAGGGATGATTCCTTCCTGGGTTGGCCATGTGCGTGGAGGGAGAGGGGGGGGGGGATGAAAATATGAATAGAGAAATAGGTTATTTACCTTCTTATTGAAAATTAAAATGTCGTATGATTTGAGAAAATGTGTGCTAATAATGTAGTCGACACTGTCCCAACCCCTCTCCCTCACTTGGTTTGGTTGCAAGATTTGTCAAAAAGTGCACAAACCATGTCACCTTCACTAACTAGGGCCACACACCATAGATGGTTTGGCTCAATAGTTTACCAAAATATGTTATAATCATGAAAATGCCCTCTATAACTTTATTACTGTTTTTAGATAGTTTTTCTAAAACTCTGCACTATACCACAAGAAAAACTAGCATCGATTCTTATCCCACATGATTTTTCAAACCATGCCATAATAATGCACATGGGTAAAGTACCATCCAAAACTCCAAAATACTACTAAGTGCTCCCATTGTAAGGACCCAACCCTAGTTACCCAAATCTAGTGCTTTATTTTATTAAGTTGGCATACATAAAAGGAATACAAACCCCAAAGGACAGAGTAGTTTAGTATTATTGGAAACAAGTACATACAATATTTGATCATTACAACATGAAGGAAAAAACAACATTAATTTATTCTACTAGCAACATCATGTATCCTATATTATGTTTTCATGTCATTTATAATTTACTTCTTCATATCCTAAGAAAAATGAAACATAAGAAAGGGTGAGTTCAAACGCTCAGTAAGAATAAGCAATATAGTGGAAGATAATATAAACATTAAAAATGGCGAATTGTTGAAAACACATGCCTTTAATAATAAACTTCAACACATTATGGCAGAAATATGAGTTGATTAAATATTAACATAATAAAACATAATCAAGGGTATTTTACTAGTCGAATATCCACATAAACGTTAAATTAATAGATTCATAATGAGGGAAGTGCATATGACAGACATTCTGAATCATTTTTTTATGGCATCAGCCAAGAAACCGAGTGATTAAGGCCTCGGCCAAAATCCATATCACATTTGGAAAGGCCTCAGCCAATTCCACGTCTATTTGTCTCATGAGACCTACCGATGCATCGAGGGGATATAGAGGGCCCCAATAGTCACATAATAAGTCCAATGCATTCTTTATTTGAGCGGGGTAAAAATAAACAATAAATACATTCATATTGAAACTATTATATGAAATGTAACAATATTTCCCCAATCATCAAACCTAAAACACTAACCATTTGGAATAATATGGTGAATGGTTTTAGGATAGATCATCCATAATAGAGTTAGTCATAACCATTAAATCAAATATGGTAGATGAATTCATAAATTATTTAACCCAATAATACCATGTAATCAACAAGAGTGTTGAATTATATGAAAAACACTCTTATAAAATCATTAAGCAATTCTGGAGATAAATACTCTTTTATTTTGAAAAGAGGAGTTCATTTGGAAAAATCATTGTATAAAACTAGAAGTGAAGTAAGATAGTATTTTTAATAACAAAATGAGTTATTTTATAAGGATAATTTTTTACAAAAACAAATTATAGAGTCCCCTTGAAAATAGGTAAGAATTTGAGAAATTCCCTTGAATCGGGCTTGTATTTTTAAAACAATTTTGAAAGTTCTTTTTAAAACGTATAACTATCCATACAAAAGAAGTATTATTTTTTTGTAAACATATATATGATACTAACACAGAACATATGATGAGTACATAACAATACATAAGAATTACATTGATGTAATTAGACAATGAAAGTATCCTGAATGAAAGTGGAAGTTCGGGTGGAAAAACCCATACCTTAACTCCAAATGTGTTCCGCTCTTGTACTTAAGTTCCTGGAATATGAAATTATACATCTTAATAAATTATTTCAGAACCAATTAGATATTTATTTAGTTTACCATAATTCAGGATAGTTTATTTATGTATTTATTGATAAGTTATTGTATTGAATTTCGTCGTTCTGGAGTGTTCGTTTCCTTTATTTACATATTCGGTTCACTTGTTTTTATGTAATAATGTTCATGTGGAATGGTTATAAATCTCCAGGAATGGAATTAAATATTATTAATGAACATAAATAATTTATAATGGTAATTTATATCATTTTCATACATGGAAGGAGGATGAATTATTATATGACAACCACTTCGATTATTTGGTGGTATTTGGAATATTATAAACTAGTTTGGTCAGATAACTTAATTATATGTACATATTATGGTTACTGAATATTAATTAGGTTATAAAACATATATTATAGTCTGGTGAAACCATGAATATAGTTTCATGACCATTAATGAAGAATAAATTGATGAACAAAACTTCGTCGTCCACAAAGGTTATAAATTGGAACATCATGGACGTCGATTTCATTTATAAAAATAAAAGGGAGGGAATAAGAATATCTATGATGGTTCTTCCATTCACAAGATATAAATCCAGTATATAGATGTTATTGGAGTTATCATGGTAATTTGGACAGAGGAGGCGAGGAGAGGATAACAAAAGTAGATAAATTGAAATAAAACGAAATGAGAAAGAAGGGTGTTTTACCTCTTGAAATAACCTCCTTGAAAAACTCCTAAAGGGAAGTGGTTTTGGTCTTCTGGAAAGACTAAGAGATTCCGGGTCGTGGGGAGTGACTAGGGAAGGGTAATTGGGCAGAAATTTGAGGAGATTCAAGGCTTATAGGAGTTAATAGAAGAGTTAGTGGTGGGGGGTTTTTATAGTGGCGGAGTGGGGTATAATTTGAATATTTAATTCATTATTTTATTATTTCTCTCAAGACAACAAAATAGTGTTGTTTCATGTGACCCATAATAGTAATAAGTGCATGTGAGTTCGAACCAAGTTTCCTTGCATCACTTATGATGTCATTAATAGTGTATTTAACTGATAAATTGAATACACGGTATTTTACTGTATTTCACTATTCACCAAAAATTCAAAATTATCAGAAAAATCCCAAAAATTCACCCCTACAATTTTTCAACGTGTAGAATTAAAAAGTGAAATCCAATTTTCAAAAATAATTTTCTATATATTATTAATATAATTTTTAAATAAGTTCATAGTTATTTCGAAAAATAACAATCTTGAAGTGCAGTTAGTTTTATGTGACATTGAAAAATTAATTAAGATTCTATTATCATACTTCCTTAAGAAAATAAAATAATATCATTATTTACTATTAAAGGGTCATATTACTATTCATATTACTATTCATTAGGGTATGTTACTATTCACCAAAAATCAAGTTTGTTCTATCAGACTCCAAATAACTTACTAAACACAACTCTAGATGACCATTTCTTGAAATTCAAAACATAGAAGAGACACAGTTGTGTTTAATGGTTAGATTATAAAATTGAATTCTATATTTATTTTCAAAACCTTGGGGTGTTACATTCTCCCCTCCTTACAAAAATTTCATCCTTGAAACTCACAGAATATTACCTAAAAAAATTTGGGTATGTCTTTAACATAAGATCCTGAGGCTCCCATGTTGCTTCCTCCATCTTATAGTTCCTCCATAGAACCTTCACCTGAGGAGTCATCCGATTTCTCAATACTTTTTCTCTAGTATCAAGAATCTTTATAGGCTCTTCACAGTAAGATAGATCGGGCTCAAGTTCCACTTCTTCATAAGTGAGTACATGTGTTGGGTCTTGCATGTACTTTCTTAACATTAACCCATGGAACACATTGTGAACCTTGGAGAGACTTGGCATCACTGCCAAATGGTAAGCTACAACTCCAATTCGGTCTAGAATTTCAAAAGGTCTGATGTACCTGGGACTTAATTTTCCCTTCTTACCGAATTGTATAATACCCTTACATGGAGATACCTCTAGGAAAATGTGATCACATTCTTGAAACTCCAAATCCTTCCTTCGGTTATCATCATAGCTCTTTTACCTACTTTGAGCTATTTCGATATGGTTTTGGATAATCTTCACCTTTTTTATTGTTTCTTCAACATGTTTTGGGCCCACAAGCTTTCTTTCACCAACATCATCCCAACAAGTTGGTGTACGACATCGCCTTCTTTATAATTCTTCATAGGGTTCCATCTGTATACTTGAATGGAAGCTATTATTGTAGAAAAATTCTATGAGAGGTAAATACTGATCCCACATGCCTTGAAAATCAAGTGAACAAGACCTCAACATGTCTTCCAATGTTTCAATAGTCCATTCTGATTGTCCATCAGTTTGTGGGTGGTAGGCAGTGCTCAAATGAAGATCAGTATCTAGGGACTTCTAAAGACTTTTCCAGAATCTTGATGTAAAACGTAGATCAAGATAAGAAACAATCGATAGGGGTACTCCATAAAGTCTCACAACTTCATTAATATATAATCTTGCTAGAGTTTCAAGTAGTAGATCTTCTCTTATAGCAAGAAAATGTGCTGAATTGGTAAGAAGATCAACGCTGAACCATATTGCATTGTTCCTTCTGATAGTATTTGGTAGTCTCATGACAATGTCCATCATGATATTATCCCATTTCCACTCAGGTATGGGAAGAGGTTTAAATACTCCTCCAGGCTATTGCCTTCTAGCTTTCACTTGTTGACAAAACATACATCTTGACACAAAATCAGCAATCTCCCTCTTCATGTTGTCCCACCAGAAATGTTCCTTCAAATATCTATACATCTTAGTGCTCCCAGGTTGTATAGAGAAATTGGAACTATGAGAGTCATCCAAAAATTCCCTTTTTAGATCAGGTATATCGGGAACACAAAGTCTCGTCCCAAATTTCAAAATTTCATCTTCATATACGAAGTCACTCAATCTCCCATCATTCACAACTTTAATCTTCCTTTTAAACTCTTTGTCATCAGCCTAAGAACTTTTTATCCTTTCTAGTAAAGATGTATTGGCAACCAATTGAAAAAGAATTGATGTTTCACCTTCCATGGTTATTCCCATATCCATATTTACTAGATCCATGAAAAAAGTATCCCTTTCAACTCTCATCTTGTTCAAAACTCTATGATCCTTTCTGATCAAAGAATCTGCCACCTTATTTTCCTTCCCTGGTTGGTAGTGTATCGTGAAATCATAATCTTTGTGGAGTTCAAGACATATCCTTTGCCTCATGTTGAGTTATTTCTATGGGAAAATATACTTCAAACTCTTGTGATCAGAATAAATATCACATTTTTCACCATAGTGATAATGTATCCATATCTTCAAAACAAATATTACAGCAGCTAACTCAAGATCATGAGTTGGATAGCTTTGCTCATTAATTTTTATCTGTCGTGATGTGTAAGCATTAACCCTATCATTTTTCATAAGGACACAACCAAGTCCTTTCATTGAAGCATCACTATAAATAACAAACCCGTCATTCCCTAATGGAAGAGTCAATATAGGAGCATTGACTAATCTTCTCTTCAGTTCTTTGAAACATTCTTCACAATATTTTGTCCAAAAAAATTTAACCCCTTTACATGTGAGCTTCATTAGCAGGTTATCTAGTCAGGCAAAATTCTGTACGAAACGCCGATAATAACCTGCTAAGCCAATAAAACTGTGTACTTCAGTTATGTTTGTTGGGATGGGCCAATATTGGATTGCCTTTATCATTGCAGGATCAACTAGGATTCTATACTTAGAGATAATATGGACAAGAAATTAAATTTTTTGAAGAAAAAATTCACACTTGCTAATCTTCCCATATAATTCATATCTTCGAAGAGTCTTTAGGATAATGCACAAGTAATTTTCATGATCGTCACTGCTTTTGGAGTATACCAAGATGTCATCAATAAATACCACTACAAAATCATCGATATTTTCCTTAAAAACTCTTCTCATTAGATCCATGATGATAGAGGGTGCATTAGTCAATCCTAAAGGCATCACTGTAAACTTGTAATGCCAATACCTGATTTGAAATGCTATTTTCAGAATGTATTCTTTCTTCACACCCAACTGATGATATCTAGATTGAAGGTCAATCTTTGAAAAGTATTGAGCTCCATGCAGTTGGTCAAATAAATCATCAATGTGAGGCAGAAGATACTTATTCTTTACTGTAATAGCATTGATTTCCCTGTAATCGATGAAAAGCCTCATGGATCCATCTTTCTTCTTGACATAGAGGACAAGGACTCCCTATGGAGAAACACTAGGTCAAATAAATCCATTTTCACTCAAACCCTCTAGTTTTTTCTTTAGCTCCACTAATTCCATAGTGACCAATCTATAAGGTGTCTTCGATATGGGCCTTGAACCAGGAATTAAATAAATGGAAAAATCAATTTCTTGTTTTGGAGGATGTCCAGGTAGATCTTCTGGAAACACATCAATATATTCTCTCATAATAAGTACATACTCTATTTTAACATTCCTTTCCTCACCCAAAGTTATTTCATTCTCTTCCTCCCCAATAATTGAATTTAGTTGAGCTACTGGGGGGGGGGGGTGGATCTAGATAAGAATCAGGTGGTGACGATTCTGTTTTAAAGATAAGGTGTTCTTTATCATCGCCATCAAAAATCGTAACCTCCTTCTTCTTACAATAAAATCTTTCATCATGGTCCGAAAGCCAATCCATACCAAGGATTATATCAAATTCAATCATGAGTATGATAATAATATCAGTAGATAAAGAACACTTGTATGCCATAATGGGAATTCATTGATAGAACTTTGTAGCAATGATACTTCCCTTAGGAGTTTTAACTGACAACTCCCCTGTTAAATCAAATTTTAAATATCTAATTTTCATAGAAAACTGGGAAGATATAAAACAATTTAATGATCCAGAATCAAATAAAGAATTTTCTAAACTCAAGGAAACAATTAAAGTACCTTCCACCACGTTATTAGGAACTTCAACCACTGTAGTTGTGATTGCATAAGATTTTCCCTGATCCCTTTCCCCTTTCTATTGCATATTTCCTTGACATTTTGGACAATCATTAGCATAGTGTCCTATCTCTTGACAACTATAGAATTGAACATCATTGGATTCCTTATTCCCTTTGCAATCAGCAGGCCTTTCTGATCACATTTGTGGCATACTCCTTTTCCTTTTAAGCATGCACTAGGGTGTTTCCTTCCACAATTATCACACAGTGGAAATTCGACTCTTCCCTTAATCCTTGTTTCCTCATTTCCTTTCCTAGGGTTTATATCATCCCTCTTCATTTCTTGCTTTCTCTTAATGTCATAAGACTTAGAGAATTATTTTTATGTCTTGATGGTACACAAAACTATATCCTCATATGATGAAAAAATTTGGGAGACTAGTGCCTGCCAGAGGAATGGCTTTAGGCCATCAAAGAAGCAATCAATTTTTCTCCTTGGATTTCGTATGTAGTCTAAAACATGTCTTGCTAATCTTGTGAATTTAGCTTCGTACCTTGTAACATTCTCATCTTCCTTCTTCCTTAGATTCTATAATTGTCTCTCCATATCTGCTCACTACTCATGAGGGAAATATTTTTCTAAGAATATTTCCTTAAAATCCATCCATTCCAACTCTTATATATCTTCCTCCTCCTTTGTGTTTTGGATTAATAACCACCACTGATCCGTATCTCCCGATAGATGATATACTACCATGACAACCTTCTCTCTTTCCTTACATCCCAAAGTGTGAAATATATTCTCAAAGGAACATATCCACTACTCTGCTACAAACGGGTTTGTAGTCCCGTTGAATGATGGAGGCTGTTGTCGCATAAAGCGATCTAGAATGGCTCCTACACATGGTAGATCGAGAAGCTTCATATGGGTAAGGTGATTATTCATAACTTGAGTAAGTTTTCCCAGTATAGTTAGGAGTTACTCAGCACCAGTCACAGCACCGGATCCAACATCATTATCTTGCGTCGGAGGAAAATCTATACAAGGAACACATGCATTCGTGAGGTTTCCATTCCATGCACTAGGTGCCATATCTAGATAATGGAATACACTAGATTAGGGTATGAATCATAATGTATAATCCTAACTAAAAAAATATTCATAAAAAATGAGATCCTATGCATAACTATTACCATATTATCAAAAATGGTTTCTTTGAGGAATATTTTACATTTCAATCCTTCATAATGGATTGTAAAGAAAATATGAATTATCCTATGCATATCCCCTAGGACTATCGTAACCAAGGGTGCAGCAAGACCCATTGTCGTGCACCAGTTCTCGTTCAAGCCTAGCTCAAATCAGTGTTTTCGGGTTTTACCCCTAGATACATCTGTGCCAGAGCCGACTCTACCTTCTTGTATCCAGATAGGGATGTATTGTTTGAAAGATCCACATAATCTATTCCTTAACAAAATACTAGGATGTTATTGTATGTATTATACTCAAAGACTAACTTAGGGACTCTTCCATAATTCTATGTTTTCTAAATCTAGTTTCCATGTATTCTATAGAACTTCCTCTGATACGAACTGTAAGGACCTAGCCCTAGTTTCCCAGAGCTGGTGCCTTATATGATTAAGTTGGCGTATATACAAGGAATACGAATCCCAAAGAACTGAGTAGTTTAGTATTATTAGAAATCAGTACATACAATAGTTGATCATTACAACATGAAGGGGAAAAAAACACTAATTTATTCCACTAGCAACATCATGTCTCCTAGATTATGCTTGCATGTCATTCATAATTTACTACTTAATATCCTGAGAAAAATGAAACATAAGAAAGGGTGAGCTCAAATTCTCAGTAAGAGTAAGCAATACAGCGGAAGATAATATAAACATTTGACATGGTGGATTATTTAAAACACATGCCTTTAATAATAAACTTGAACACATTATAGAAGGAATATGACCTAAGTAAATATTAACATAATAAAACATAATCAAGGGTATTATACTCGTCAAATATCCACATGAACTTTCAATTCCTAGCTTCATAATGAGGTAAGTGCATATGCCAGACATTTTGAATCATTTTTTCATGGCCTCGGCCAAGACACCTAGTGATTAAGGCCACGGCCAAAATCCATATCACATTGGGAAAGGCCTCAGCCAATTCCACGTTTATTTGTCTCATGAGACCTACTGATGCATCGAGGGGCTATAGCAGGCCCCAACTATCACATAATAATCCCAATGAATTCCTTATTTGAGCTGGGATAAACATAAACAATAAATACATTCATATTTAAACTATCATATGAAATGTAACTATCTTTCCCCAATCATCAAACATAAAACACTAAACATTCGGAATAATATGGTGAATGGTTTTAGGATAGATCATCCACAATAGAGTTAGTTATAACCATTAAATAAAATATGGTATATGAATTCATAAATGATTAAACCCAATAATACCATGGAATCAACAAGAGTGTTGACTTAGATGAAAAACACTCTTATAAAATCATTAAGAAATTCTCGAGATAAATAATCTTTTATTTTGAAAAGAGGAGTTCTTTTGGAAAATTATTTGTTTAAAACTAGAAGTGAAGTAAGATAGTATTTTTAATAACAAAATTAGTGATTTTATAAGGTTAATTGTTTCCAAAAATTGATTATAGAGTGGCCTTGAAAATAGGTAAGAATTTTAAAAATTCCCTTGAATCGGGATTGTATTTTTGAAACAATTTTGAAAGTTATTTTTAAAACATGTAAATATCCATACAATAAAGAAGGATTATGTTTTTTAAACATATATATGATACTCAAAAAAATCATATTATGAGTACCTAACAATACATAAGAATTACATCGAGGTAATTAGACAATGAAAGTATCCCGAATGAATGTAAAAGTTCGGGTAAAAAAATCCTTACCTTAACTCCAAATGTGTTCCGCTCTTGTACTTAAGTTCTTGGAATATGAAATTATACTTTTTAATAAATTGTTTCAAAACCTATTAGACATGTATTTAGTTTACCATAATTCTGGTTAGTTCATTTATGTCTTTATTGATAAGTTATTGTATTGAATTTCATCGTTCCAGAGTGTTCATTTCCTTTATTTTCATATTCGATTCACTTATTTTTAAGTAATGAAGTTCATGTGGAATGGTTATAAATCTCCAGGATAGGAATTATATATTATTAATGAACATAAATAATTAATAATGGTCATTTATATCATTTGGTTACATTGAATGAGAATGAATTATTAGATGACAATCACTTTGATTATTAGGTGGTATTTGGAATATTATGAACTAGTTTGGTCACATAACTTAATTATATGTGCATATAATGGTTCCTGAATATTATATAGGTTATAAAACATATATTATAGTCTGGTTAAATGATGAATATGGTTTCATGACCAGTAATGAATAATAAATTTAAGAACTAAACTTCGTCGTCCACATAGGTTATAAATCGAAACCTCATGGATGTCGATTTCATTTATTAAAATAAAAGGGAGGGAATAAAAATATTTATGATGGTTCATCAATTAACATGATATAAATCCATTATATAGATTTTACTGGAGTTATCATGTTCATTTGGATAGAGGAGGTAAGGATAGGATAACAATAGTAGATAAATTGAAATAAAACCAAATGAGAAAGAAGGGTGCTTTACCTCTTGAAATAACCTCCTTGAGAAATTCCTTAAGGGAAGGGGTTTTGGTCTTTTGGAAAGAATAATAGCTTCTTGGTAGTGGGGAGTGACTACGGAAGGGTAATTGGTCAGAACTTTGAGGAGATTCAAGGCTTAGAGGAGTGAAGAGAAGAGGTAGTGGTGGGGGTTTTTTATAGTGGAGGTGAGGGGTATAATTTGAATATTTAATTCATTATTTTATTATTTCTCTCAAGATAACCAAATAGTGTTGTTTCATGTGACCTCTAATAGTAATAAGTGCATTTTAGTTCAAACCAAGCGGCCTTTCATCACTTGTGATGTCATGAATAGTGTATTTAACTGATAAATTGAATATACGGTATTTTACCGTATTTCACTATTCACCAAAAATTCAAGATTTTTAGAAAAATCCAAAAAATTCACCCATACCATTTTTCTATGTGTAGAATTAAAAAGTGAAATAAAAATTTTTAAAAATAATTTTCTAAATATTATTAATTTAATTTTTAAATAAGGATATAGTTAATTCGAAAAATAACAATCTTGAAGTGCAGTTAGTTTTATGTGACATTAAAAAATTAATTAAGATCCCATTATCATATTTCCTTAAGAAAATAAAATAATATCATTATTTACTATTCAAGGGTCATATTACTATTCATAAGGGTATGTTACTATTCACCAAAAATCAAGTTTATTCTATCAGACTCCAAATGACTTGCTGAACACAACTCTATATGAGCATTTCTTGAAATTCAAAACATAGAAGAGACAAAGTTGTGTTTAATGGTTAGATTATAAAATTGCATTCTATATTTATTTTCAAAACCTTGTGATGTTACATTCTCCCCTCCTTACAAAAATTTCGTCCTCAAAATTCTCAGAATATTACCTATAAAGATTTGGGTATGTATTTAACATAAGATCCTCAGGCTCCCATGTTGCTTCCTCAATCTTATGATTCCTCCATAAAACCTTCACCAGACAAGTCATCCGATTTCTCAATACTTTTTCTCCAGTATCAAGAATCTTGATAGGCTCTTCACAGTAAGATAGATCGGGCTCAAGTTCCAATTTTTCATAAGTGAGTACATGTGTTGGGTCTGGCATGTAATTTCTTAACATTGAAACATGGAACACATTGTGAACCTTGGAGAGACTTGGAGACATTTCCAAAAGTTAAGCTACAGATCCAATTCTGTCCAGAATTTGAAAAGGTCTGATGTACTTGGGACTTTATTTTCCCTTCTTACCGAATCGTATAATACCCTTCCTTAGAGATACCATTAAGAAAACGTGATCACCTTCTTGAAACTCCAAATCCTTCCTTAGGTTATCAGCATAGATCTTTTGCCTACTTTGAGCTATTTTGATATGGTTTTAGATAATATTCACGTTTTCCATTGTTTCTCCAACAAGTTCTGGGCCCATGAGATTTATTTCACCAACATCATCCCAGCATGTTGGTGTACGACATCGCCTCACATATAATGATTCATAGGGTGCCATCTGTATACTTGAATGGAAGCTATTGTTGTATGAAAATTATACGAGAGGTAAATACTGATCCCACATGACTTGAATATTAATTTAAAAAGACCTCAACTTGTCTTCCAATGTTTGAATAGTCTGTTCTAATTGTCCATCAGTTTTTGGGCGGTACGCATTGCTCAAACGAACATCAGTATCTAGGGACTTCTGAAGACTTTTCCATAATCTTGATGTACAACATGGATCATGATCAGAAAAAATCGATAGGGGTACTACATGAAGTCTAACAACTTCATTAATATATAGTCTTACTAGACGTTCAAGTGGTAGATCTTCTCTTATAGAAATAAAATGTTCTGACTTGGTAGGACGATCACCAATGACCCATATTGCATTGTTCCTTCTATGAGTATTTGGTAGTCCCATGAAAAAGTCCATCGTGATATTATCCCATTTCCACTCAGGTATGGGAATAGGTTGCAATACTCTTCTAGGCGGTTGCCTTCCAGCTTTCACTTGTTGAAAAACCATATATCTTGACATAAAATCAACAATCTCCCTCTTCATGTTGTCCCACCAGAAATGTTCCTTCAAATCTATATACATCATAGTGCTACTAGGGTGTATAAAGAAATTGGAACTATGAGCATCATCCAACAATTCCCTTTTTTGATCAGGTATATCCGGAACACAAAGTCTCTTCCAAAATTTCAAAATTCCATCTTCATAAATGAAGTCACTCAATCTACCATCATTCATAGCTTTAATATTTTTTGGAAACTCCTCATCATAAGTTTGAGAAATTTTTATCCTTTCTAGTAAATATGGTTTGGAAACCATTTGAAAAAGCATTGATGTTTCACCTTCCATGGTTATTCCCATATCCATCTTTACTAGATCCATGAAAATAGGATCCCTTTCAACTCTCATCTTGTTCAAAACTCCATGATCCTTTCTTCTTAAAGCATTTGCCACCTTATTTTCCTTCCTCGAGTGGTAGTGTATCATGCAATCATAATCCTTGAGGAGTTAAAGCCATATCCTGTCCCTCATGTTGATTTCTTTCGATGATAAAATATACTTCAAAGTCTTGTGATCAGTATAAATCTCACATTTTTCACCATAAATATAATGCCTCCATATCTTAAAAGTAAATATTACAGCAGCTAACTCATGATCATGAGTAGGATTGTTTTTCTCAGGAATTTGTAGCTGTTGTGATGCATAAGCAATAACCATATCATTTTGCATAAGGACACAATGAATTCCTTTCTTTGAAGCATCACTATAAATAACAAACCCATCATTCCCCGATGGTAGATTCAATATAGGAGCATTGAATAATATTCTCTTCAGTTATTTGAAACATTATTTACAATCTTTTGTCCAAATAAATTTAAACCCTTTACCTGTGAGCTTCGTTAGTGGGTTAGCCAATCGGGAAAAATTTTGTACGAAACGCCGATAATAACTTGATAAGCTAATAAAACTGCGTACCTCAGTTATGTTTGTTAGCATGGGCCAATCTTGGATTGCCTTTGTCTTTGAGGTATCAACTAGGATTCCATCCATAGAGAGAATATGGCCATGAAAAGAAATTTCTTGAAGCCAGAATTCACACTTTCTAAACTTCCCTTATAATTCATTATTCTAAGAGTCTTCAGGATAATGCGCAAGTGGTTTTCATAATCTTCACAGCATTTGGAGTATACCAAGATATCATCAATAAATACCACTAAATTATCATCAAGATATTAATTGAAAAATTTGTTCATTAGATCCATGAAGACAGAGGGTGCATTAGTCAATTCAAAAGGCATCATTGTAAACTCGTAATGCCCGTACCTAGTTTGAAATTCCGTTTTCGAAATGTCTTCCTTCTTCAAAAACTACTGATGATATCCAGATAAAAGGTCAATCTTTGAAAAGTATTGAGCTCCATGCAGTTGGTCAAATAAATCATCAATGCGAGGGAAGGGATACTTATTCTTTATTTTAATAGCATTGATTTCGATGTAATCAATGCAAATCCTCATGGATCCTTCTTTCTTCTTGAAAAAGAGGACTGAGGATCTCCATGGAGAAACACTAGTTCGAATAAATCCTTTTTCACTAAAATCCTCAAGTTGTTTCTTTATCTCCACTAATTCCACAATGGCCATTCTATAAGGGGTATTCGATATGGGACTTGAACTAGGAATTAAATCAATGGAAAACTCAAGTTCTCATTCTGGAGGATTTTTAGATAGATCTTTTGGAAACACATCAACATATTCTCTCACAATAGGTACATACTCTATTTGAACATTCCTTTCCTCACCCACAATTATTTAATTCTCTTCCTCCCCAATAATTGAATTTTGTTGAGCTATTGGGGGTGGATCTAGATAAGAATCAGGTGGTGATGATTCTCCTCTAAAGATAAGGTGTTCTTTATCATCGTCATCAAAAATCGTAACCTCATCCTTGTTACAATAATTTTTTTCATTATGGTCTGAAAGCCAATTCATACCGAGGATTATACCAAATCCAATCATGTGTATGACAATGATATCAGAAGATAAAGAATATTTTTGTGCCCCAATGGGAACTGATTGACATAACATTTTAGCAATGATACTTCCCTTAGAAGTTTTAACTGACAACTCCCTTATTAAATAAAATTGGAAATATCAAATTTTGTTAGAAAACTGGGAAGATATGAAACAATGCGATGATAAAGAATCAAATAACGCATTGGCTAAACTCAAGGAAACAATTAAATTACCTGCCACCACTTCATTATGAACTTTAACCTCTGCAGTTGTGATTGCATAAGCTTGTCCCTGATCCCTTTCCCTTTTATGTTGCATATTTCATTGATGTTTTGGACAATCATAAGCATAGTGTCCCATATCTCGACAACTATAGCATTGAACATCATTGGATTCCTTCTTCCCTTTGTAATCACCAGCAAGATGGCCTTTCTGACCACATTTTTAGCATACTCCTTTTCCTTTAAAGCATGAACCAGGGTGTTTCCTTCCACAATTGTCACATGGTGGAAATTAGACACTTCCCTTCTTCCATGTTTCCTTATTTTCTTTCCCAGGGTTTTAAGCAGCCCTCTTCTTGTCTTGCTTTCCCTTAAACTCATAAGACTTAGAGAATTATTTTTCTGTCTTGATGGCACATGAAACTATATCCTCACATGATGAAAAACATTGGGAGAACAGTGCCTGTCGAAGGAATGGATTTATGACATCAAAGAATCGATCAATTTTTCTCCTTAGATTTCTTATGTAGTCTACAACATGTCTTGCTAATCTTGTGAAGTTATCTTCTTACCTTGAAACATTCTCATCTTCCTTCTGACTCAGATTTAAGAATTTTCTCTCCATATCTGCTCGTTGCTCACAAGGGAAATATTTTTCTACAAAGATTTCCTTAAAATCCCTCCCTTCCATCCCTTCTATATCTTCCTCATACTTTGTGTTTTGGATTATTGACCACCACTAATCTGCATCTCATGATAGACGATATACTGTGATGATAACCTTCTCTCTTTCATTACATCCCAAAGCAAGAAATATCTTCTCAAGGGAACGTATCCACTACTTTGCTACAAACGTGTTATTAGTCCCGTTGAACGATGGAGGTTGTTGTCGCATAAAGCGATCTAGCATGGGTCCTTGACAAGGTGGATCCATATGATCTATACGGGTAAGGTTATTATTGATAACCTGAGTAAGTTGTCCCAGTATAGTAATGAGTTGCTCAGTACTAGTCACAACACCAGAGCCAACATCATTATATTGCATCAGAGGAAAATACCTACAGGGAACACGTTCATTCGTGCAGTTTCCATTCCATCCATTAGGAGCCATATCTAGATAACAGCATACACTAGATTAGGTTATGAATCAAAATGTATTATCTTAACTAAAAAAATACTCCGAAAAAAATGAGATCTTACGCATGGCTAATACCATATTCTCAAAAATTGTTTCTTTGAGGAATATTTTACATTTAAATCCTTCATAATGGATTATAAAAAAAATTTGAATTATCCTAAGCATATCCCCCAAGAGTGTCCTAACCAAGAGTGTAGCAAGGCCCATTTTCATGCACCAGTTCCCGTTCGAGTCTATCTCAAAGCGGTGTTTTTGGGTTTTACCCCTAGATACATATGTGCCAGAGCCGCCTCTACCTGCTCATATCCAGACAGAAATGTATTTCTTGAAAGATAAACATAATCTATTACGTACCAAAATACCAGGATGTTATTGTATGTATTATCCTCAAAGACTAACTTAGGGGCTCTTCCCTAATTCTAAGTTTTCTAAATCTATTTTCCAAGTATTCTACCAAACATCTTATGATACCAACTGTAAGGACCCAGCCCCAGTTCCCTAGAGCCGATGCCTTATTTGATCAATTTGTCATACATACATTGAATACGAATCCCGAAGGAGCAAGTAGTTTAGTATTATTGGAAACAAGTAAATACAATAGTTGATCATTACAACATGAAAGTGAAAACAACACTAATATATTCCACTAGAAACATCATGTCTCCTAGATTATGCTTGCATGTCATTCATAATTTACTTCTTCATATCCTAAGAAAAATGAAAAATAAGAAAGGGTGAGCTCAAATGCTCATTTAGAGTAAGAAATACAGTGGAAGATAATGTAAAATTAGACATGGTGAATTATTTAAAACACATGCCTTTAATAAGAAACTTGAACACATTATGGCAGGAATATGAGTTGTGTAAATATTAACATAATAACAAATAATCAAGGGTATTATAATAGTTGAATATCTACATGAACTTTCAATTAATAACATCATAATGAGGTAAGTGAATATTCCAGACATTCTGAATCATTTTTTCATGGCCTCGGTCAAGACATCTAGTGATTAAGGCCTCAGCCAAAATCCATATCACATTGGGAAAGGCCTCGACCAATTCCAAGTCTATTTGTCTCATGAGACCTACTGATGCATCGGGGGATATAGAGGGCCCCACCCATCACTTAATAAGTCCAATAAATTCCTCATATGAGTGGGGATAATCATAAACAATAAATACCTTCATATTGAAACTATCATATGAAATGTAACTATCTTTCCCCAATCATCAAACATAAAACATTAACCATTC
The DNA here is from genome assembly GCA_963277665.1 of Viscum album. NCBI lineage: Eukaryota > Viridiplantae > Streptophyta > Magnoliopsida > Santalales > Viscaceae > Viscum > Viscum album. The sequence goes on along the minus strand of OY728148.1, from coordinate 651,782,423 downwards.
GGAATAATATGGTGAATGGTTTTAGGATAGATCATCCATAATAAAGTTATTAATAACCATTAAATCAAATATGGTAGATGAATTCATAAATTATTAAACCCAATAATACCATGGAATCAACAAAAGTGTTTAATTAGATGAAAAACACTCTTATAAAATCATTAAGGAATTCTGGAGATAAATACTCTTTTATTTTTAAAAGAGGAGTTATTTTGGGAAAATAATTTTATAAAACCGGATGTGAATTAAGATAGTATTTTTTATAATAAAATGGGTGATTTTATAAGGATAATTTTTTTAAAAAATAGATTATAGAGTGCCCTTGAAAATAGGTAAGAATTTGACAATTTCCCTTGAATTGGGCTTGTATTTTTGAAACAATTTGGAAAGTTAATTTTAAAACGTGTAAATATCCATACAATAAGGAAGGATTATGGTTTTTAAACATATATATGATACTCACACAGAACATATGATGAGTACATAATAATACCTAAGAATTACATCGAGGTAATTATACAATGAATGTATCCCGAATGAAAGTGGAAGTTTGGGTGGAAAAACCCTTACCTTAACTCCAAATGTGTTCCTCTCTTGTACTTAAGTTCCTAGAATATGAAATTATACTTGTTAATAACTTATTTCAGAACCTATTAGATATATATTTAGTTTACCATAATTCTGGTTAGTTCATTTATGTCTTTATTGATAAGTTAATGTATTGAATTTCGTCATTCTGGAGTGTTCATTACCTTTATTTTCATATTCGGTTCACTTGTTTTTAAGTTATGAAGTTCATGTGTAATGGTTATAAATCTCCAGGATTTCAATTATATATTATTAATGAACATAAATAATTGATAATGATCATTTCTATCATTTGGTTACATGGAATGAGGATGAATTATTAGATGATAACCACTTCAATTATTCGACGTTATTTGGAATATTATGAACTAGTTTGGTCATATAACTTAATTATATGTACATATTCTAGTTCATGAATATTAATTAGGTTATAACACATATATTATAGTCTGGTTCAAAAATGAATATGGTTTCATGACCTGTAATGAAGAATAAATTGAAGAACGAAACTTTGTCATCCACGAGGGTTATAAATCGGAACCTTATGGATGTCGATTTCATTTATAAAAATAAAAGGGAGGGAATAAGAATATTTATGATGGTTCTTCCATTAACATGATAAAAATATAGTATATATATATGTTACTGGATTTATCATGGTCATTTGGAAATAGGAGGTGAAAAGAGGATAACAAAAGTTGATAAATTGAAATAAAACCAAATGAGAAAGAGGGTGCTTTACCTATTGAAATAACCTCCTTGAGAAACTCCTTAAGGGATGGGGTTATGGTCTTTTAGAAAGACTAAGAGCTTCCTGGTCGTGGGGAGTGACTAGGGAAGGGTAATTGGGTAGAACTTTGAAGATATTAAAGGCTTAGAGGAGTGAAGAGAAGAGGTAGTGGTTGGGGGTTTTTATAGTGGAGGAGAGGGGTAGAATTTGAATATTTAATTCATTATTTTATTATTTCTCTCAAGAAAACCAAATAGTGTTGTTTCATGTCACCTATAATAGTAATAAGTTCATGTGAGTTCGAAACAAGTGGCCTTGCATCACTTGTGATGTCATTTATAGTGTATTTAACTGATAAATTGAATATACGGTATTTTACCGTATTTTAATATTCACCAAAAATTCAAGATTTTCAGAAAAATCCCAAAAATTCACTCCTATAATTTTTCAACCTATAGAATTAAAAAGTGAAATCCATTTTTCAAAAATAATTTTCTCAATATTATTAATTTAATTTTTAAATAACTTTATAGTTAATTAGAAAAATAACAATCTTGAAGTACAATTACTTTTATGTGACATTGAAAAATTAATTAAGATCCCATTAACATATTTCCTTAAGAAAATAAAATAATATCATTATTTACTATTCAAGGGTAATATTACTATTAATATTACTATTCATAAGGGTATGTTACTATTCATAAAAAATCAAGTTTGTTCTATCAGACTCCAAATGACTTACTGAACACAACTCTTGATGACCATTTCTTGAAATTCAAAACATAGAAGAGACAAAGTTGTGTTTAATGGTTAGATTATAAATTTTCATTATATATTTATTTTCAAAACCTTTGGGTGTTACACCCATGACTTTCTTGATAGCCCATGGAGTCTCCATATACTCACTACATATCCTAAAACAACACAATAAGATTCCCTAACTCTCTGAATTCTAATCTGATCCTCAATTAGTAAAACAACCACAACTCCATAAAAAATTGAAATTTCACTCAAATTCACATCTCATAAAAGATCTGGTCTTTACAATAGATGAATCATATAGAATTGTTCAAGAAAAATACAACACATGAATAGGGAGGTCCAACATCAATGTTACTCCCCTACGTCAGACTAAATTTCCCCAGATAGTGCACACTACATATTTTCTTGATGGTTACCAGCCTTAAATTTATATGATACCTACAATAAATGTATTTTAAGACATAAATTAGTTTTAATTAAAAAATTTAATAAAAAATATAACTATAAAAATATGATACTAATATAAACATATTAAATATATATAATAGATTCAATACCACTCAAATCAAGAATCCAATGTCTGTAGGATTACTCCTAGTCATTTCTTTAAATAGTGTAGCCACAATACTCTCCAACTTCACAATATTTTCATCCTAATATATCCATCATGAATCCTTATCCTATATTACATTATGGAGGGTCACTATTTTTTTTTGATCTTAATTGATCAATAAGAGTAACATTACTCGAACCTTTAGGGTGAGGTTTCATAGTTAATGAATATTATCTCTACTCAAAGACTCATGAGGGGGAGGGTCTAATACCTTACCCTTACAAATAAATGGCATTCTACATACCCAAATTTTTTTTAATAAAATAATTGTTGGAGACTAATGATGACTGTGATGGATTTTCATCCCATTCATCGTAAATTTTTAATAAAAATATAAAAAATATGTTTATGTTAAAAAGTGAATATTAATTTATATATTTTACATTGATGATCAGAGAGGGTTAATTTATTTTATTTCCATCATATTTGTTATACACCTAAAATGAAATCATTTTTCAAGAGACCTCATTACCACCTTATTTCTCCAATATCATCAAATGTAACAATGTAGTGATAAATATTTATGTACATACAATGGAAGAAAAGCATATTTAATAATGACTAACATATTACATTACTCAATATTCCTCTTGAAAAACTTTTGAAATTAGCCGTATGTGAGATAACTATAAAAAAAGTGACATGTAACAACAAAATCTTGACATCAATAATATATATGATGAAAAATAAAATTATTTCAAAAACATATTATGGTTTACTGATATTATTTATAGGTACCATAATTTTTTTAAGAAAAGATATATATGTCACCATTAATTGTTCAATACCAAAAAATTCGTTATTAATAATAAAATATGTCACTTTATGAATATAATACCTATAATTATTTTAAAAATAATTGAATATATTTTTAATAATTTTTATTACCAATAATCCATTTATAATTAGTGTATAATATTTCATAAATTATTCAATATCAATAAATATAATGCTATGTAGGTTTGTTTTGACTTGTGCATTTTGGATTTTACCATTCTTATAATGGGTTCCTCTTTCCCATTTTTAAGAGGTCTTTTTCTCAATTCAAGGGGTTTGACCCCAACTTTAAAAAAAATATAATGCTATGTATTTGATCTATATATATAAATTATTCAAAAAATAAACCAATTTTGGGTTAATAAAAATATGTGCATATATATTGAATTAAAATATTGATAATTTAATAATGTTTCATGAAATTAATAAATATAATTTAGAATGGTTGTTAAATGATAAAATTGTTTATGAATAATAAACAGATCAATTATAAAATAAAAAAATTTTAAAAATAGAGGTGATTATAATTATTATTTTTAAAATCAAATTTTTTTTATTCTTATAATTTTTTATTATATTTATTAACCCCATCCTAATAAAAATAATGTGCCACAAATTATATCCACCATAGAATCCCTACCTCAAAATTTAGTTCCCTAAAAACAAAAGATCAATCATTGGTTCATGTCCATGTTATTCACCCCACTTCAGTTCTTTGACAAAGCATGTTATTTCCCATTAGATTCATGGACACACCATTCCTCCCCCAAATCGGGTAACCATTCACCCCACTTTTCTTCCTACAAAATGTGGTAATCATTCACCCCCATAGAGTTTTCACCCAAATGTTCATCTCTATATTGGTTTAATTTTCATAACCTCTACTGTAGTACAATAATATTTCCCTTTATTCTTTGTTTTTTATGCTCCTTTAATTCTTCCCCCTATCGCCTCATCTTCTACCATTACCTCAATGGCCCCCACAAGTGGGAGGTAACTCTTTATTTTTGTGTTATATTTATTACAAATTAATAAAAATATCGATGAAGCATGTAAAAAAGTAAAATAAAGGTGTCTAATTAACCATTCACAATGAAAAGAACATTTTAGAAATAATAAATATGGAATTATAATTACAATTTTCCAATTTTTTATTGTGAATTCTGAGGGAACCCATTTATTTTAAACTCCATTGATCAAAAATAAAATTCTCTTGATAGTCATCATAAAAGTGATCAACCCATTATAACTAGTATCACTATGGTAAAATTGATTTTATTTGTGAAAAATTACTATTTCTATACAAATAGTGGGTGAAGTCAACATATTTACATCATACTAGTACATTAGGGGTAAATAATTTTTTTGTTACAGTTTTTTACGACAGTTGTGTATTCTATCACAAATAGTTATTGAGAATTTCTTCATGTGGTGGTGGGGAAAATATATTTATAATGAATTTGTAATTATATCAGAAATAGTTGATTTTGAAAAAAGTATTTTTGATGTGCTTGTATGTCCATCACAAATACCACAATTGGAAAAAGATCATTTGTCCCAAATCCACCAAAAATACACATTATATATGGTATTTTCATAGAATGTATCACAAATACAATTATTTTCATTGTATCCATAAAAAATACTCCGTCCTTGGATTTATTTCAATAGACCATTTTCATCACACAAAATATTTCCAAGAGCGGTAAATAGTATTTTTGGTGGCATCTTTTTTGATTGATATATTATACATCAAAAATAATCACTAGAATATAAATAATCTCTTGAAATAGTACAAATGATATAATTTTTGTAATGGAAAATCCATAAAAAAAGTAAAACATAAAAAAAGTTAACTATAAAGATGTTCCACCCCTCTTCACCTCCCCACATTCTCTTATTACAGAACAATTTTTTTTCTAAAAAAAGAATCTCATTTAATATCTAACCTTATACTCAGAAAATTCATGGATGAATCTAAAAATTGTTTTGAAAAGTACCCATTTTGTGGTATATTATTTAATTTTTTTAAAAAATATTATTATTAGGGTTTTTATTAATTGTTTTTTTAGTTATAGATTTTTCAGATATTTTAAATTATTAAATTGGGATTACATTTAGTATAAATTAGTATAATTTAGAAAAAAATGGTAAAATTTACTATAAATTGTTATAAATAGATATTAAAGTTGAATTAATTAATAACAATTATTATAAATTTGTATAAAGAAAAAATAAATATTATGAATTAATATAAATTAATAAACATTATGATAAATTTGAATAAATTAGTATAGATTAACCTTTTATTATAATATAGTATACACTAAGAAAAATTATAATACATCAACATAAATTACTATAAGTTGATATGATTTAATATAAATTGATATAATTTAGTATAAATTAATATAATTTTTTTTCAAATTAATATAAATCCATAGAAAATAAATGTAAATTAAAATAAAATACTATAATTTTATAAAATTATATATATTGGTATAAATAAATAAAAAATTGTATAAATTATTTAAAAATAGTATAAATTTTTGAAAATTAATATATATTAGTATAATTTAATAAAATTATTATATGTTTGAATAAATTATTATAAATTGAACAAATATATTTTAAATAAAAAGGAATTACTATTAATTAATAAAATTATTATAATTTAATATTAATTATTAAAAATTATTTTATATTTTTATAATTGAGTATAAATTAATTAAAGATGATATAAATTAGTAAAAAATAATATAAAAGTATAATATTTTACTATAAATTAATATGATTTGATATAATTTAGTATAAATTAAAATAAATTACTATAAATTAGTACAAATTCATAAAAAATTATTATAAATTAATATACATTGATATAAGTTGATATAATTTAGCATAAATTAAGGTATATTAATATAAATTAGTATAAATTAGTATAAATTAATAGAAATTACTATAAAATAATATAAATTAGTATAAATTAGAATCACTATATAAATTAATAAAAATTTTGATACGTTAATATGATTATTTAAAAAATTAAAAAATTATTATAAATTAGTATTAATTAGAGAAAATTAATATAAAATAGTATAAATAATTATACATTAATATAAATTGTTATGTTTTACTATAAATTGTTAAAATTTACTAGAATTTGTTATAATTTAATATAAATTAAAATAAATTACTATAAATACCTATAAATTTTATTTAATTACACTTTGATGGTGGGGATAAGGGATCATGTGAGTCCTATTTTTAGGAGACAGTTTGGATGCGGGAAAAATCATGTGGTCTTCAGAAAGGTTGGGTGATCGGTATAGGATAAAGAATGACAATAGTTAGTTATAATTTTGTTGCAGTAATGAAATTATATGGCTCAAATTATAGTCATCATCATTTTCTATTGTGGAGTATAATTAATAATTATAGGCTTAGGATAAGGTAATAAAAATATTGACTAGATAGTAGGAGATGCAGTGATAGGAGTAAGAAGAGAAGTTAAGATTGAAGTAGCAACTACATGAGTAAATTATGGAGTAAATGTGCTGACTTGAATGTGGTTTTGGGATAATGTTTCCTCCACCATTTGGACTTAAACACCACCCAAATTTTCTTTATTATATTATATAATTTTCTATATCATTTTATATTATAAATTTGGTATAATTTTACAGTCATTGTTTTATTTGTCTTTGTTTTTTAGGATTTATAATATTTTAGTTTTTTATTCTTAAGTAATTTTTGATGTCATTGATATTCTGAAAAAAATAAATACAAAGAACATTATTTTAGATGAAATTGTTATTATTTTGTAAATAATTATTTGCTGTGGAATTATGATTCCCTACAAAAAAATTATGTCATAAACTTTTTTGTGATGAAAAAATAATCTTTCAAATATAATATCATTATGAGGATAATTTTGACAATCCCTTGAAAATTAATGTATTTGGGATGTCGTTTTACATAAAAAACTATTTGAGATGGATTTAGATCCCAAATACTATTTTCTTGTAGTTCATTACATAATGAATTTAATATAGTCAATTCTAATGTATTGGTCACATTAAAAATGAAATAACATTTTTACACATGTAAAATAATTTTTTCACATCGTATTTGATTTTAAAGAGGAGTATGGGCTCTACGATGATAAATGGGTTCTTTACTGAAATTGAGATTCACTAGAATCATTTGTAAGTATAATTTTATTTTTTAATGTAATATTAATTAAAATAAAGTGATATAATCTTGTATATTATAGTAAAATATACAATCCACATATAATATTTAAAGCATTAAATTATGGAGATTGAATATTTTGTATTTGAATACACCACCAATTATCTTATTAAAAGCATATTCATTCATAATTTTATAATAATGTTTTTTACTTTTTTATGTCTAGTTATAATTAATATTTTGATTTGATGTGTGAAATGCCTCAATGTTGTGACTTTTATTATTTAATGTATGATTCCCATTCCATGTGATGTGTTAATTCATTTTAAAATTCTATTACATTAATCATTTATAGTAATTCTGAATTACATATTTAAATTTAATACATCTAAGATCCTTTATAATTATTTAATTATGTTCATAGAATTAATTTGTTGATATATGTATAATAATTTATATCTATATTGAATTTCCCTTATATTTCATCATCAACATGATATAACTACATGATTAAAAAATAGTTGTGTTTAATTTTAATAAATCATAGTTTAATTTAGTTTTTAAAATTAATTATCATATTTGTTATTTGAAAGAATGTTTCTCTATTAATATATAGTTATTATTTTTATTAATTTTTGAGAAATTTTACAGTTATTCTTATCCATAACACAAATAAATTTCTACTCAAGATGTATATTTTGTAGAGGCATTTTTATGAAAATTTCTAAATTGAAATTTGTATGTGTAAGATACCAAATTTTCATGAAATTTATTTGGATAATTTATAAGTATTATTTTTATTTTTTGGGTAATTTCTATTTGGGTTTAAATTTTGGGTGGATTTGGGGAAAAAATTGAGAGTTTTGGAAGGAGGAGATCATGTAAATAGTTGGCACATAGTTTGCACAAACCATGTGCCCTAGCCCAGTAAACTTTGCAACCCTAAAAAGAGAGGGTTTGAATAGATGTCACACTGTTTTTCAAAACCTGAACCCTAAATGTGAAACCATAAACCCTCTATAAGATGTGCATTATTAAAATGAACTATTTGGAAAATTGTCCTCCTCTTCCCAGTAAATCATGCATATAGTTTTAATTAATCTGAAAATTAGTTTGTAAAATTTCCAAAACCACAATATTAACCTATAATTACCCAAAATTCGTCCCTAATATCTATTTTCCAATTATAGAGGCTATTATGAATATTCCATGTCTTCCCAACCTCCGTTCTTAGTAAATCGAATGATAGATTGAATATCTTCACCACCCAGGTATGTAGTTTCATCCCATTTAGATCTCTCTCTCTCTCCCCTTCTTCTCTTCCTAGATAAAAATAATATGTTTATCTACTATTGGATCTAGATCTCGATCTGGATTTCTTATATCCTAATTTTTTTATCTTGTATTTGGGATTCGGATCTAAATCTCATTCTTCAACGTGATTTCACTTGTTTTAATTCATTTGGATATATCCATTGGCGACCGTTCATTATCAAAATTGAGGGAGGTGGTCTAAATTAAAATCCCATGGTCTTCATTAAATTACATGTGTTTAATTTTGATAATTTTAGTTGTCACAAATAGAAAATTTTATTGGAAATGGAATTTATTATTTTGTTTCCATGTGTAAACAATTTTGGTTAGTTGGGGAAATTGAGGTTTTGAATTAAAATAATTAATTACTAAATTAATTGATGGATATTAGGGGTTGTGAAATTAGACTAATTATTTTTTGAATTAACTAAAGAGATGTTGAGATTGTGAACTGAATAATTAATTTTTGAATTAAGTATAGAATACTAAGATTGTGAATCAATTAATTAATTGTTGAAATAATTAATGGAATTGATGTGGCCAATTAATTTGTTAATTAATATAAGGTATTTATTTTACTAATTAATTTATGAATTAATTAATGGAATGATTTGAATATAAATTTATGTATTTAGATTAATTAATTTTTTAATTAATTAATTTGGATTGTTGAGAGTATAAAATTGATTGAAATGTGCTAATTATTTTTTGAATTAATTAATAGAAGTTGTTATCATGAAATCTGACGAGAAGGATAATGATGATTAACCTTTATTAATGTGATATATGTGTAATTTTTATAGATGTGATTATTGTGATATTCTTGTGTGGAATGTGGCCCACTACATCAAAATCCCATAGTGATAAATTGATATTTGAGTGTTGGACAAGGACTACATGGTCAAAATCCAATAGTGATAAATAGATTAATGACTACAAGACATTGTCTTCCATATCCAAATACCACTTTTGTGATTTCTTGATTCCATAGTTTGAGATATGGTCTACTATATTAAAAAACCACAGGGTCCTAGGAATGATGATGAATACTCAAAACGTTGGCATTGGACCATCGTTCTAATTAGTTGTATTATAAATTAAAATGAAATGGGTAATGAAAAAATATGTGTTATAATGAATTGACAATTTATTTTGTGACATGGTTTAGAATCCAAAAGGGGATTAAGTAGGTATTGACAGTTTGAGAATCCTTGGTAACCTAAGGGTTATGTGGTTTAATAAAGAGAAATTTAATAAATGTAAACTTTTTTACTTCAATGTTTTTATTTATTCTTTATAAAATTTTATACAATGTTTTGACTGGATATTTTTTTAAATGTCGTTGGTGGTGGAATACTAACTTGTACTCACAGACTAATTAGGATTCCTGATTGGTACTCGAATAGACTTCATGTTTTCATAGGAGGATAAGGTAAAATTCCATGTGTTCGATAGATGATTTGGGTTGGATCATGGATGAGGTAATCATATGTGGTTTGGGAACCACATGGGTTTTTTTAGTGTTAATAATTTGGAGTTTGAATTTTAACACATAGAACATACTTTTTCATGGTATATCTACTATTTAGTTTTGATATTTTATTTCCATTTTTGGTCATCTTGAGAAATTGGTAATATTATGTTTATGTTATATCATTTAGTTATTAATATTTATTTCTATTATTTTACTACTTTTATAAACATGGTATAGTATCCCCATGATCAATATTAGACCTTCGATGCTAGTCAGAATCCTATAACATATGGGGCAGAAATATTTTGTTCATGTAACCAACTAGATCGGGGCACCAGTTGGTGGAACTTGTGGCGAGATGTTACAAAGTTATATCAAGGGGGTTTTATTTTATTTTCTTTTTTATTACTATTTTTGAATGTTATATAAGAGAATAGGATGAGTCAACCCTTAGTTAATAGATCATTCATGGGATTAGCTAACCCATGTATGAGGTTAAAATCCATGTACCCAGAGTGGGATTACTGTTAATAGTATTTGTTATTATAATACCTTTGGTGAAGAACTTGTTGTGTGATGTATTTATTATTATGATATTTTCTGATTTTTCACTCATCGCCTGATAGGGCATAAGTGATGAGGATTAATGAATGCTTCTAGGAAGTTAGGATTATTTTGTGACATGTATCATTTTAGTAACTCACGCGAAAATGGGGTTTGGCTAAGATTTTGGACCTGAATTATATTTCCTTGATTGTGTATTTGAATTGAAAATGGTGCCTAATATGACTTTTAGAATTGTAAAATGATGTCAGGTTAGAATAAATGGTTGTCTAATGAGAAACATGAAAAATAAAAATGACAACATTGTAGAGACCCAAAGCTTGACGTACATGGACATTACATTACTTTTGCAGAATACTTAATCAATGACAAAAACAGACACCTAAAGACTGTATTAGTTTAGTGTATTTTGAAACATGGAACTTAATCTTCTAATCATGGTGAAAGATCTTCAACATATCCCATAAAGATCTTCCCCTTTGGTTTTCTTACCTAAAACCTTTCTTTATATCCTGGGGAAAAGAAGACATAAAAAGGGTGAGATCAAATGCTCAGTAAGGGAAATCATAGAGAACATAAAACAATCCATAAACATTTGATTGCAAAAAACTTTAACATAAAATCAAAACATCAAAGTCTTGAGAAAAGTCATAAATCTTGGAAGTACGTAAGGAATATATCATAAAGGAACATCAATAATGATAAAATAGAATGGTAATAAAACATGTTATTGTGGAAAAACATTAAACACATGATATGATTTCTATAGTACTCAAGGCATGGCTGCCAAGACCATCTTAGTGGACAAAGTCCGTTTCTGAATCGAGTTCACTTCTCATTCCAGTCCTGTATCACTGAACCAGTTTAACTTACCGTTCCAGCCATGTATATCTCATGAGATATAAATCTTTACCCAATGAATTAGAGGGAGATATAGGTCCCACCCATCTCATAATGAATTCATTCTTACTCATGCCACAAAATAAACATAAATCATTCATCATAACCCAAAGAATAAAATGGGTTTCATAAACATCATCCCATCATCACATAATCCGTATAAAACAAATGGATATCATTTCTTCATAAGAAAAATAACACTATTTAAATAATATAAACATTATACTTGAAACAAACCTGCTTAATAATGTCATCTTATATGGGAAATAGTTTTAATAAAACACTTGAAATGAATTCTTGAGGAAAATATCCTTTCTTTTTAAAAATAATTTTATTTTCACAAAATGACATGTAATTTTAAAAGATAAAGATTTTTTTTAAAATATTCATGAAATGTTATAGAGTAATCTTCATGAAAATAAGGAGTTATGAAATCATAAAAATCCATTCGGTTCATATAATTAAAAAAAACAATCTTCTTGTACTTTTTTTGAAAAAGTCAAAAAGTACCTCGTATGGTAAACAAAAGAAAGATTCCTTCCATATGATGTGGTAAAAGTAAAAAGGGTAAAAATGAATTTAAACATACATGGAAGAAAATTCAACATTTTATGAAATCATTTTTAGAACATATGGACATGGATAATAAACATAACCCCAATAAATACTTATGAATAAACAATCTCGGATAAGAATGAGTTTGGAATAATTATCCCTTACCTTATGTCCAATTTCTTCTGTATGTGTCCGAGACTCTTGTATGGTGGGTTTAAACATATTATTAACTTGTAACAGAATCATAATAATATTTATGATATCATTTATGGTTCACTTATGTATTTATATTACCCGTTCTTTTGTAAATTTGATGTAAAAGCAGTGATTTGGGTAAAATTGTTTCATTTATTGTACGTGTTTCGACTTGTTGTTCATGATATTATTACTTATATCCTGATTTACTTAATTAAATAATGTAAAATATGATTTATATATAATATATAGTCAGTATATACATATATATGTGATAGATCGATAAATGGAATGAAATACACCGTTCATGGAGACGGTGGGCCCTACGTACGCATGAACACTGTTTTCGTTTCCTTATTGAATTGAATGGAATTAAGTAGATGAAATACATATATATATATATATATACACATAAATATAGTATCATTATTATGTCATATATTTAATTATTATTCATTATATATACTTTATAATCATTCATGAATGGTTAACATGGAGAACGAATCTCATCATGTCGTGGAGACGGTAGTCTGTACGTACGCATGAACACTATTTTCATCTCCTTACTGAATTGAATGGAATTAAGTAGATGACATATATATATATAAATATACATAAATCCTGTATCATTATTATGTCATATATTTCATTATTATTCATTATATATACTTTATAATCATTCATGAATGGTTAACATGGAGAACGAATCTCATTGCCTCGTGGAGATGGTAGTCCGTACGTACGCACGAGCGATGATATCATTCCCATGATTGTGGAATTTTATTGAAGTGTGTGTATAATATTTAATAATAAATATAACTTTAAAATAATCATATATAGTTATTTAATTACACCATTATACCCATCTATGTAAGGTGGTGGTCGAAAACAGATTACACCACAGCGTGGAGATGGTATTCCGTACGTACGCACGCGCGGTGATTTTGTTTTCCGTAGGATGGATAAAAGCTGAAATAGGGTTGTTTCCTATTTATAATAACATATCATTATATAAGTAATACTGATGTTATTACTTTATAATGAGACAACTAAATAAGAATAAGTATAAGAAGAAAGAAACTTGAGAGAATCAGAAGAAGAGATTACCTCTTCTTCGACACACCTCCTTTAAGATTCCTCTTAAGGAAGTAGAGATGATATTTTTAGAAAACTAAAACCTCAATAATGTTTCTATGGAAGTGGAGAAGAGAAATGGGTAGGGTTTGGCTGAGCTTCAAGGCTCAAAAGGGTGTGAAGAGAAGAGGTAATGGGTGCCCTTTTTATAATGGAGGAGGGGGCACCTTTGGAAAAACATAAAATATTATTTTATAATAAAGCCATATTCGGTTTATAATAGCTCCAAATTGATTTATTTAGAAGTTAAAGTGGGGATGGGTTGCAATCCTCTCAACCAATATATTTTATACAGGTTTAGGTTACTATTTTAACCTTATCATTTAGATTTAACTATAAGTTAAATAATTTTAATTTTACTGTGTCTTCTTGTTTTCTTACACTATATGGTTAATAAACGTAAAATAACAAGAAAAAAGAACTCCAAGATGTTAATTATTAATATATATAACCTTATCTAAGTCATTTGTCCGAAACTTAGATTTTTAGGAATAAAATAACAATTAATAATATAATATTTGTTTTAAAAACTATTTTATGTCAATTTTGACACTATTTGGTAATTGGTTTTTGTGAAAATCCTAACAGCATGATTAGTTCAAAAAAAGTTAATTAAATAAATAATAACATGTCATATTAACCTATAAATTTTGTTTAATTTATTAAAAGTCTCAAATTACAATTATTTTGGTATTTATAATATAAATTATTTTAATATTTAATTATTTAGGTACTTACTACATCACCATTGTGTCATAAATAACTAAAATTATTTAACGCCTAAAAATTATAAATAAAATACCATTAAGTATTAAATATTTTTATATTTCTAATGAATATTTATAGTTGAATTTATCTTATGTATAACACTACATTAAAATTTTTTTAGTTATTAAACTTTGATTTTAACTATTTTAACTTTTTTTAATAAAATAATAATAAATGTCCTAATCTAATACAAGTGGAACTAAGGAGTAATATTTTATTAATAATATTTTTTTTGGTCAAATTACACGTATCCAATAGAATTAGGGCATGTGCTAGGGTAATAGTAATATGATTTTTACCCTTAATTAACCTATTTATTTTTAACCATGGTAAATAAAAGTAAAAAGTTATTATTCACCAAAAAATTATTTTTATTTTTTTGAACCACATTTTAATCCTTGATATTTACCTTTTCTATCGTATTTTTGAAATTCCACTAACAGAAGCGGTAAAATTAGGTTTCATTTAAATTTTCAAATTCTCCTAGGAGTTGGGTAAAAGACTGTGAAAAGTTCAATAAAATTTTTATATATCTAAAAATATTATAAAATGACTCAAATGAATTAAATTAAAGTTATATAGGTATTATGTATAAATTTTGACCTAAAATAAATTTAAATAAAATAAATAATTATTTAAATAAAAATTCTGTTTTTTAAATAGTGACCTAGTGTTTTCACTATTCATCAAAAATTGAATGTTTTCAGAAAAATACCAAAAATTCACCCTAGGATAATTTTGATATTATGAATCCAAAAATGAAGTCCATTTTGAAAGATAAAATTTACAAAATTTCAAAAAGTAGGTATTACTATTCATAACGGATAGTTTATATAATATTTTAATAATATCTCATTTAGTAAAACTTGGTATTGCGTACTACACACGCTATTGAAGAAGGTATTGATTGCATGTAATGCAAGCCAAGTCAGGGTTGTGTGTAGCGAAAGCTCCGTTTGGTGTTGCGTATAACATAATCAAAACTTATTTCATTTATACATTAAACAAAATCTATAATTAATGTTGTGTAAAATAATTTCCACAAAACGAACAGGAAATTGTGTTTAACACGAGCCAAGAATAGTGTTGTGTATAATGCAAGCTAATACGGTGTTGTGTATAGTACGACCTAATATTGGGGTAGTGTATAATAGAAAAATCAAAGAAATTAAAAATAATATATCTCATAAAATCTTAGGGTGTTACATTCTACCCCCGTTAAAATGAATTTCGCCCTCAAAATTCATCAGGGTTATAAATAGTTTACTACTTAAAAGTTTCATTCATAGAAACCCACATCGTAAAAAGAAATACTAAATCATCATTTTAAAAAGGAAAGTTAGAAACAAAATGGATACCCAAAGTAACTCATCAGTTGGATTCCCGCATAGGACTATATAGGGGAAAATATGGATATGAAAGAAAAATCTATCCATCAAGTTGTGATGGAGAGTGGTAGAGGACACGAATATGAAAAATCAAACAATCACAAAGACATAAATTTGTGATGATTTAAGGTACCATCTGATTCATCGGATATAAGGACACTGGGATAACATTTTTTTTATTCAAGATCATTTCCCTAAAGTTGAAGAATTGTTGAATTAAAAGAAATACTTACTTGATTTTGGTACAATCTTACTGTTGTTTGTGCCTTGAACAATTTCCACATCATCTCTTAAATAAATGAATTTGAATTTGTCTTCTGTGAAGTGTTAGCAGATCTTGAAATAGAATGATAGGTCAATCCATCTGTCTCAAACAAAAGGATAGTAAAAGTTATTAAATATACATAAGTCCATCTATAGAAAGATTAATCATATATGGTTCCTAAAATGGACTTATACTTCATATATCATACCACTTAATATAATTAAACTAGCTTCTACTAACCAGGTACTTCCTGTAGGCCAGTGGTATGCGATAAATGCTTATCGTACATCAGTTGTGGGTTCGATTCCCACAACCTTGTCCGACACAATGGTTTGTCGCTCGTCCTATGGGTTGTTCTTTTTCTAAAACTATTCTATTATAAAATTCCATAAATAATATCAAAAAAAGTTCTAGCCTTAAACAATATTGACTTATGTCCAACATAATCCATGAAAATCTTTAGGATTATCCAAAATACTTCTGTCCAAGCTCATAGTATAAAGAAAACAATTACAAGAAATGTCATCTGCCAAGCATGTGAATACCATCATTTATCCCCCATATATCATATGATATATCTTGTTGGTCAAATTACAAACATGTGAATACCTTAATCATTTATTCTATTGAAAAATGAATACCCATTGATCCTTAGTGAAAACATGAATGTTGTCAAAATTGAACACTTTCCACATACAAAAATCCAAAAATTTCTATATACTCAAACCATTATATAAATTTTTCCTTATATCAGTCATGAGCTCATGAATACTATCAAAATTTCATTTTCTCTTTATCCCTTCATTATGCGCATATCATCTTCTTTCCAAAAATATCTGAATAACCTTTCATGGTTACCAGTACTATTCAACATATACTTTCAAATACTTTAGGAAAAACAATAGTGTAACAATCCTTAGATGTTTCTTTATTCTATAGTATCATTAAATTACCTATACAACATAACTCTTGATAAACATACAATCATTCCACTACCCTCTTAAACCATTGAACGAGCTTCATCATTTTATTCCTCAACACTTCTTTCATCTCATATATCATTTGTAGTTTTTTCATCATCATCAACATTCATACAACTCATATGACCATGTTGATTCTCTTCATGAGATTTTCCCATAGGGAATTGGTTTGCATAATGCCCATACATTCCAAATTTAAAAAATTTAACCATTTTTGATGTCATAGAAATACCATTATCCTTATCCATGGTGCTAACTGATCCTTTCCTTTTCACTTACGAGATTTGTGTCCTTCTTTTCCGCACCCAAAGAATCTTCCAGTTCCTTTGAAACATTCTCCTTGATGCCTCTTCCCACATGATTTACTTGACAGAAATTGAACTTTCTTTCCTCTATGATCATCATGAAACTCCATATTTCTCTTATTAGCTGAGTCAGGAAACTTTCCAAAGTTGAGATTATTGATCATATTATGAGATTGATGATTAGGAATAACAACGGTGTTTAGACTTCCAAATCCCATTTCATTTAGTTTCTCATGAATAATATCATTCCATTTTCCACCATATCCCCCATTATCGTGAATCTTCCTGTTTCCAGCCATTTTCTAAATCCCAAAAAGAATAGTGTGAGAGGAAAAAATTATGCTAGGGAAAACAACATAATAAAGGCGGATTACCATCAATATCTAACATCTTAGGTTAAATTATAAAATCGTTACCATAATTCTAGGACTATAATCTATACGTATACTTATCCTTAGTGAAATCCCCACACATACCTTAGAAATATCTTTAGGGATTTCACTAAAGTTTTCACATCCTATTTTCAAAAGGTGAACTAAACCTTCGCTCTGATACCAACTGTAGATACCCAAAGGTTGACGTACAAGGACATTACATTACTTTTGCAGAATACTTAATACATGACCAAAACAGACACCTAAAGACCGTATTAGTTTAGTGCCTTTGGAATCTCAGAACATAATCTTCTAATAATGTTGAATGATCTTCAACATATCCCATAAAGATCTTCCCCTTTGGTTTTCTAACCTAAAACCATTCTTTATATCTTGGGGAAAAGAAAACACAAAAAGGGTGAGCTCAAATGTTTAGTAAGGGAAAACATAGAGAACATAAAACAATCCATAAACATTTGACTGCAAAAACATGAACATAAAATCTAAACATCAAAGTCTTGAGCAAAGGAATGAATCTTGGAAGTACGTAAGGAATATATCATAAGGAAACATCAATCATGATACAATATCATGGGAATAAAACCTTTAATTATGGAAAACCATTAAGAACATGATATGATTTCCATAGTATCCAAGGCATTACTTCCAAGACTATCTTAGTAGACAAAGTCCCTTTCTGAATCGAGTTCACTCCTCATTCCAGTATTGTATCACTAAACTGGATCAACTTACCATTCCAACCATGTCTATCTCATGAGATATCAATTTTTACCCAATGCATTGGAGGGATATATAGGTCCCACCTATCTCATAATGAAATCATTCTTACTTGTGCCACAAAATAATCATAAATCATTCATTATAACCCAAAGAATAAAATGGGTTTCATAAACATCATCCCATCATCACATAATCCATATAAAAAAATGGATATCATTTATTCATAAGAAAAATAACACCATGTAAATAATAGAAACATTATAATTGAATCATAAACCTGATAAATAATGTCATCTTAGATGGAAAATAGTTTTGATAAAACACTTGAAATAAATTCTTGAGGAAAATATCCTTTCTTTTTCAAAATCATTTTTTTTCACAAAATGACATGCAATTTTAAAAGAAAAGGATTTTTCTGAAAATAGTCATGAAATCTTGTAGAGTAAGATTCATGAAAATAAGGTGTTATGAAACCGTAAAAATCCATTCACGCCATATAAGTTAAAAAAACATTTTTCTCGTACTTTTTTCGGAAAAGTCAAAAAGTACCTCATATGGTATGCAAAAGAAAGATTCCTTCCATACGATGTGGTAAAATTAAAAAGGTTAAAAATGACTTTAATCATACATGTAAGAAAATTAAAAAAATTTGAGAACATATGGACATGGATAACAAACATAACCCCAGTAAATACTTATGAATAAACAATCTCGGATAAGAATGAAATTGGAATAATTATCCCTTGCCTTATGTCCAATTTCTTTTGTATGTGTCCGAGACTCTTGTATAGTGGGTCTAAACATATTATTAACTTGTAACAGAATCATAATAATATTTATGATATCATAAATGGTTCACTTATGTATTTATATTACTCGTTCTTTTGTAAATTTGATGTAAAAGCAGCGTTTTGGGTAAAATCGTTTCATTTATTGTACCTGTTTCGACTTTTTGTTCATGATATTATTACTTATATCCTGATTTAATTAATTAAAGAATGTAAAACATGATTTATATATAATATATATTCAGTATATACATATATATATGATATATCGATAAATGGAATGAAATACACCATTCATTGAGACGGTATGTCGTACGTACGCATGAACGCTGTTTTCGTTTCCTTATTGAATTGAATGGAATTAAGTAGATGACATAAATATATATATACATAAATCAGGTATCATTATTATGTAATATATTTGATTATTATTAATTATATATACTTTATAATCATTCATGAATGGTTAACATGGAGAACGAATCTCATCACGTCATGGAGACGGTAGTCCGTACGTACGCACGAGCGATGATATCTTTCCCATGATGGTGGAATTGTATTGAAGTGTTTGTATAATATTTCAGAATCAATATAACTTTACAATAATCTTATATAGTTATTTACTTACACCATTATAACCATCCATGTAAGGTGGTGGTCGAAAACAGATAACACCACAGCGTGGAGACAGTATTTCGTACGTACGCACGCGAGGTGATTTCATTTTCTGTAGGATGGATAGAAGGTGAAATGGGGTTGTTTCATTTTTATAATAACATATCAGAATATAAGTAATACTGATGTTATTACTTTATAATGAGACAACTAAAGAAGAAGAAGTATAAGAAGAAGGAAACTTGAGAGAATTGGAAGAAGAGATTACATCTTCTTTGACGTACCTCCTTTAAGCTCCCTCTTAAGGAAGTCGAGTTAGTATTTTGAGAAGTCCAAAACCTCTAGAATGATTCTAGGGAAGTGGAGAAGGGAAATGGGTAGGTTTTGGCCGAGATTCAAGGCTCAAAAGGGTGTGAATAGAAGAGGTAAGGGGTGCCCTTTTTATAAGGGAGGAGAGGGGCACCTTTCGAA
Source organism: Viscum album (assembly GCA_963277665.1). Taxonomy (NCBI): domain Eukaryota; kingdom Viridiplantae; phylum Streptophyta; class Magnoliopsida; order Santalales; family Viscaceae; genus Viscum; species Viscum album. The sequence continues at coordinate 651,761,925 of OY728148.1, read as the reverse complement.
AAACTTAAAATATTATTTTATAATAAAGTCATATTCACTTTATAATAGATAAAAATTGATTAATTTAGAAGATAAAGTGGGGATGGGTAGAAATAATCTCATCCAATAGATTTTAGACAAGTTAAGGTTACTATTTTAACCTTATCATTTAGATTTAACTCTAAGTTAAATAATTTTACTTTTACTATGTATTCTTATTTTCTTACACTATATGGTTAATAAACTTACTATAACAAGACAAACGAACCCCAAGTTGTTAATTATTAATATATATACCTTTATCTAAGACATTTTGAAGAACCTTATATTTTTAGGAATAAAATGACAATTAATAATATAATATGTGTTTTAAAAACTATTTTATGTCAATTTTGACACTATTTGGTAATTGATTTTTTTGAAAATCTGAAAAGCATTATTAGTTCGAAAAAAGTTAATTAAATCAATACTAACATGTAATATTAACCTATAAAATTATTGGAATTTATAAAAAGTCTCAAATTACATTTATATGGGTATTTATAATATCAATTATTTTAATATTTCATTATTTAGGTAATTACTGCATCACCATTAGGTCATAAATAACATAAATTGTATAATGTCTAAAAATTATAAATAAAATACCATTAGGTAGGAAATCTTTTAATATTTCTAATGAATATTGATAGTCAAATATATCTTATGTATAACCCTATATTAAAAAATTTTTAGTTATTAAACTTTGATTTTAACTATTTTAACTCTTTTTTAAATAAAATAATAATAAATGTCCTAATCTAATTCAAGTGGACCTAAAGGGTAATAATTTTTTTCTAAGGTTGTTTTTTGTCGAATTACATTTATCCAATAGAATTATGACACGTGTTAGGGTAATAGTAATATCATTTTTACCCATAATTACCCTATTTACTTTTAACCATGCTAAATAAAAGTAAAAAGTTACTATTCACCAAAAATTATTTTTATCTTATTGAACCACATTTTACCCCTTGATATTAATCTTATATTTTTTATTTTTGAAATTCCACTCACAGAAGTGGTAAAATTAATTTTTATTTAAATTTTCAAATTCTCCTAGGAGGTGGGTAAAATACGGTGAAAAGTTCAATAAAATTTTTATATATATAAAATTATTATAAAATGACTCAAATTAATTGAATTAAACTTATATAGGTTTTATGTATCAATTTTTACCTAAAATATATTTAAATAAAATAAATATTTATTTAAATAAAAAGTCGGTTTTTAAATAGTAACCCAGTGTTTTCACAATTCATCAAAAATTGAAAGTTTTTAGAAAAATAAGAAAAATTAACCCTAGGATAATTTTGATATTCCGAATCCAAAAATTAAGTCCATTTTGAAAGATAAAATTTATAAAATTTCAAAAAGTGGGTATTACTATACATAAAGGCTAGTTTATATTATATTTTAATAATATCTCGTTTAGGGAAACTTGGTATTGCGTACTACACACGCTATCGAAGAATGTCTTGATTGCGTGTAATGCAACCCAAGTTAGGGATGTGTGTAGTGAAAGCTTCGTTTGGTGTTGTGTATAACATAATCAAATCTTATTTCATTTATACATTAAACAAAATCTATACTTAATGTTGTGTAAAATAATTTCCACAAAACGAACATGGAATTGTGTGTAACACGAGCCAACAATAGTGTTGTGTATGCTGCAAGATAATATGATGTTTCGTATAGTACAAGACAATCTTGGTGTAGTGTATAATAGAAGACATCAAATAAATTAAAAATAATATATCTCATAAAATCTCGGGGTGTTACACACACCCTTGGTTAACTATAACCTAGATGTAGGATGGTTAAGGGTAGTGACAACACATAGGTCATGATAGTGTTGAAGGGTTTGAAAAAAATGGATTTTTGTGGATTGTTGGATTTTCCTCATATGTAAATGATAAAAATTGTTGTTTTGTGTCCTGATATGTCTATTCGGTTTTTTATAGATATTCCTCCATGATGTTTCTTGTTGATGGGATGACTATGGGACATTGCTAGACATGCTCCTCTAGTAGTGGAACCTGAAGCACTAGTAGTGCCATTTAAGGAAGTTGGAGATCATTTCCATGAGAACATTTTTTGGTTTATGTAAATCATGGAAAGAGGCCTTGGGTGGGTTATGAAAATGATTTCCAATCTGATGATGGAGTTTCAGTTACAACACACTACAACATTTATCAGAGAGGGAGGACCAGAGGAAGTAGAGTTTTAATTGAATTCATCCAGACAATACATTACCAATTGGAGACTCCTACGATGAAAAGTGTTAAGATGACATATTATATGTCACATGCTAAATAGAAGTCATGGTGGGACATCTAGTTATGGGATGAGTGGATGGAGAATATTTCTTGGAAATACTTTTAGTAGAAATTCTTGTAGCACCTTTATCATACGACACTCAATCTAGAGAGAGAAGTTGAGTTCATGGGATTGACTAGGGGAGGATGTCTATGATGGACAACAATAAATTATTTATAGATTTATATCTCTTTTCTACATCATTGTTAGGAGATGAGGCTTCTTATTAAATGAGGTTTCAGGACATGCTTAAATGTATAATTAATTCCCATGTGAATATTTTCAAGTGGAAGAAGCTTTTAGAAGTGGTGAATTAGGCTCACATATATAAGGGGAACTTATTGGAGAAACACGAGGAAGGATATGTGGTTCCTTCTAGAAGGTCAGGAGGTATGAATTATAAGAGTTGGGAACTTAGTTACAAGAATTGTAGTCAGGGCTATGGGAAGTATAGTAAGTAGACAGAGGGATCAGTTACTCAGGAGCTTACTCGAGTGGTATGTCACTAATGTTATAGGTTGGGAAACCTATAGAGGTTTTGTAGTTACCCATGGTAGATGAGAAGAGATGGTGCATCTAGACTGAGCCATAATGTAAGAAGGGGATGTTATACACCTTATCAGTCAGGCAATTGGAAATCTACTATACATGGCGATAAAGACAATGGATAATGTGCTTCTCAGAAGGAGTGTATGTATCAGCAGAGTGGTGCATCTTAGGGATCCCTAACTACTTAATAGGTAAGAGGGCAAAGAAAGTTACATTCCATTTATCATACACTTATGGATGGTGAGGCTGGACCCATCAATAGTAATATGTACTTTTCTTATTGATTATATTATTTTTAGAACCTTATTTGATACTAGTGACTCTCGTTATTTTATTTATACACAAATTTTGAATGGTTTAATCCTGGAGTGGGAGTTCATGAGAGGGGTGTTGATGATAGATACACCATTGGGATTGCAGTCTAGGGACATATGTTTGTGCATGGGGTGCTCTCTCAAGGTTGGGGAATGTCATTTTCTATGGGATTTTTATAAACTTGACATGTTAGAATGTGAACTAGTTATGGGTATGGACATGTTAATAGAATACCAACCCACATATATTGTCACTACAAAATGGTAAAATTTATGTCTTTTAAGGATGATATTTATACTCAATGTGGAGAGTGGGATATCAGGGCAGGCTATACAGGGACAGTTCCCCACCAACTGGGTGAGCTTATCGCCTACGTCACTAGTTTGTTGTTAGATGAAATAGGTGTAATGTAGGATTTCATTCCACATATAGTGGATTGGTTTCAATATGTTTTTCTTGAATACTTATCAGGTTTTAAACCTGTAATAGATGTGGAGTTTTAAATTTATCTAATGTTAGGAAGTGATCCAATATCTATTCTACTATAAATAATGGCACCAGATTAACTTCAAGAGATCAATATTCAGCTGACAGAGTTAAAAGAATAAGGTATCTATCCATTCAAGTACATAATATTGGGGTTCTATTAGGTTGTTTTCTAATAAGGAAGATATAACTCTATGCTTATGTGTGGATTACCAGAATTTGAACCAGATGAAGGTAGAGCACCCATATCCTCTTCTAAATATCAATAATTTATTTGAAAGTTTGAGGGGATATTTTGTATTCTACAAGATCAACTTGAGATTAGGGTAACATCAGTTTAGAGTTTAGACTTATGATATTCTGAGCACTTATTTCATTATCAGGTATAACCTCTATGAGTTTGTTTTAAATCCATTTGGGTTGAAGAACCCACCGGTAGATTTTATAGCCTTGATTAATAGAATATTCCATATGTACCTTGATCAGTTTGTGGTTCTATTTATGGATGATATCTTGATGTGATCCAAGAATCATGAAAATAATTACCAACATCTTAACATCATTCTGAGTACATTGAGAGATCATTTACTATACTCTGATATATCTATGTTTCATTTTTGGATTGATCAGATACACTTCATGGGTCATATAATCTTGGAGGATGGTGTGTTAGTGGAACCGTAGAAGGTGCAGGAAGTTATTTCTTGGGATCAGCCCAAGAAATTTCTTGATATCCGTAGCATTATATGGTTAGATAAATATTAATAAAGGTTTATCCAAGACCTTTACCATTTGGTAACACCACTTTTGGTATTGACCAAGGAGAGTGAAATTTTGAATGGTTGGAAGCATGTGAGAATTACTTCCAATAGTTGAATAAGTTTTTTACATAGACATCAATATGGACCCCACCTGATACAGGTGACGAGTATATGGTGTTTAGTGATGCTTCTAGTATTGGACCTAGAGCTGTGTTGATGCAAGAAGATGTATTTTTAGCATATGGGTCTAAGTAGTTGAGGCTAGGTGAACGGAATTACTCTATGCATGACCTCGAGTTGGTTGTAGTGTTTTATGCTTTGATGTGTTGGAAGCATTATTCATTAGGTGATATGTTTATTGTGTATACAAATCACAAGATAATGGAGAATATATTTTCATAGTGATATTTTAATCTTCATAAACGGATATGATTTGAGTTTATGAATTCATTTGGTTTTGATATAGCATATTTAATGGGAAGGGAAATAGTGTTGTTGTTGTTTTGAAAAAAAAGACACAAACACATCAAGTTTTGGAGTATAGTGTTGAGTAAATTATGAAGCATTTACAAGATAAGATGCATTTTTTGGTTCATGAGAGCCAGGATTAGATAACTATGGTATTATTTTCTGTGGCGTCAACACATTTGGGACGGATCAGGGATAGAAAATTTGAGGATCTAGAATGTTTGAATTTGAGGGAAATTTTAATGTGGGGAGACACCTTCTATTTAGAGAATAGATGAGCATGAGATCATCCATGTCAGGAATTAGGTTGTTGTATATATGAGTCTGTGGGGGAAGTGGATGCATGAATTTGATACCTTGAATGTTGAGTCAATAAGGTTTTCCTTATGACTTTTCCATTCCTTCTTGTTTTGAAAATCACAAACATTTTATCTTAAGGAAAACTACTTTCTTAAGGAAAATTGCTTTCTTAAGGAAAATTGATTTTATAAGGAAAAATGCTTTCTTATGGAAAATTGCTTTTATAAGGAAAAATATCTTATCTTAAGGAAAAATGCTTTCTTAAGGAAAATTTCTTTTATAAGAAAAATTATCCTTATCATATATTCTTCCATATTTTTCTTAAGTATAAGTTTTGGATTCATTTTCTCGGAATCATTGAAACTTTGATATAAAGTATTCTGTTTTAGGGTTCGGATTCTGGACAAGAACTATAAGGAAGTTTCATTCCGAATTCCGGATATAAACTCTAACTAAGTTCTATTCCAGATTCAGGTTACGAATTCTGAAGAAGAATTCTCATTACGAATTCTAATGAAGAAATCTCATTCCGAAATCTCATTACGAATTCTAATGACGAATTCTCATTACGAATTCTGATGATGAATTATCATTACGATTTCTGATGATGAATTCCTATTCCGAATTCTCATTCCGAATTCATCTATTAAACAGAATCTGATTATCATTGTTTTATACACTCTGAATTTATTCACTCCGAACCTTCACTCCGAAGTTTTCATTCCGAACCTTTATGTTAGAGTTTAAAACGATGTCGTAATTTCTTTTACTCTTGTTTTGTTATAAAACGATGTCGTCTGTTTTGTTATAAACTAACCGTTGTCTAAGTGACACGTGTACAGGTCCCTCCGATCTTTAAGGAAAATATGACCGTTGGAGAGGAGCCAACCTTACCTATAAATAGGAGCTCATTTGAAAGAGCTCGGCGCCGATTGTTGAAAAAGTGCTTACATGTTGTTGAAGTGATTTCTAGAGAGAGAGACTCTTATTAACTCTCAAAGCTTCGTGCGACTCCGAATGTTGGTGATTACATTCGAGGGCTTCCGGGGATAGGAAGACAGAGGTGCCGACTACCTTAAAGATCGATGGCTTTCTTGCTGAGAAAGACAGAGGTGCCGACTACCTTAAAGATCGAGGGCTTTCTTGCTGAGGAAGACAGAGGTTGCCAACTACCTTGAAGTTGAGGGCTTGCGGGGATAGCAAGACAGAGACTCCGATCTTTGTATCGAGGGATTACCCTGGTGTGGGTAAGACAGACTTGCTTGAAAGTATAAATCAAGGGACCTTTTATCCAAGGTTGTTGGATACCCTTCTCTTTGGGTTAAAAGACTCTTATCTTGTTACTAGTTGTTTTACTACTTGTTCTTATTCCGCTGCATTTTGTATCTTAAGGAAAGTATAACTTTCTTATACTTCCTTACTTACTCTGATTCATTTAGATTCTATACGCTTTAAGGTAGAATCTCATATTGTAATTGTTTGTTAAGTTTCAATCTCCGGAACCATATTTCCGGAACCTACTTTTGGAATCACTTTCCAAGTTTAGTTCGGTGTTATAGGTGTTGTGAATTTTCTTAGTTTAACATTGTTAAACTTAGTCTTTTCCTTAGCTTAAGGAAAACTTAGTTATTCTTAACTAACTTTAAAGGTTCCAAAGGAATTTTTAAAGTATACAATTCACCCCCCTATTGTATATTGAGCATCTCATATTATATTTCGATCCTACAATTGGTATCAAAGGTTGGAAACCTCTTACTCTATACCATTCTTACATTTGGTATCAGAGGTGGTTACTAAAATACTTGTACTCACATACAAGTTTTTCTTGCTCACTTTAACCTTCCGAACGTTGTCATTCCAATTTATCCATTCCGAACTTTCTTTTATCCATTCCGAACTTTGTGATTACGATTCTTTGCTACTAACAAGTTTGTATACAAAGTTATTTTTAGTATGGCAGGAATTAATGTTGGATCTATTGAAAATCTGAATCTTACAAGACCACCTATATTTGATGGTAATGACTATGAATACTGGAGAGATCGTATGAAGACATTTGTTATCAATACTGGAGTAGACAACTTTGTCATGCTTACTGGTGATTATAAAATTCCTGACAAGGAAGTCAGAACCTTTACTAACCAGGAAAAGAAAGAATATCAACTCAACTATAAGGTACGCAACACCTTACTATGTTCAATGACTAGAAATATATATATCCAAATTTCTTATTGTGAAGCAGCTAACTGTATATGGAAGAAGTTAGAGGTTACACACTTTGGGACTTCTAAAGTGATTGAGACTAGAAGAGCTATGCTTAGAGCTGAATATCATGGCTTCAATTTTCCTTATGGAGAACCTATCGGTAAAGTTCAACAAAGATTTATGACTATTGTCAACAGTCTGTAGTCTATGGGAGAGAAAGGTTTAGATGATGAAGCTCTTGTGTACAAGATAATTGACATCATGCCTAATGAGTGGGAATCCAAGAGAACAGCTATAAATGAGAACAGGAAGGTTACTCAAATTACTCTTGATGAATTATTTGGAACTCTTCTACAACATGAAACTAGAATGAAGAGAGATGTTGACAACATCAAGAAGAAGAATGGAAATGGTACTGTTGCTTTTACTACAACTTCAAATCAGATGAAAGCTAAGACTCCTGAGAGAGTAAGCAGATCCAAGTATAAGAAAGTCATTTTCCAATCCGAATCTAGTGAGAGTGAAGTCTCAGAAAATGAATTAGCCAATCTTGCTCGAAGGATGAACAAGATAGCTGGACAGAGAAACTTTCAATCCAAGTATAAGAAGAAGGATAGGAAAGATAAGAAAGATGGAGAAGTTACTTGTTATGAATGTAAGAGAGCTGGACATATTAGACCAGATTTCCCTATGCTCAAAAAGAAAGAAAGGATGGAAACACATTCAGACAGGAACAGAAAGAAGTATTATAATGCCAAAGCTAAGAAAGTTCTGAAAGCTAATGACACCTGGAGTGCCAGTGGTGGTGACTCTTTAGATGAATCTTCTGATTATGAATCTTCAGGACAGAAGAATCTTGGTCTTATAGCCAGATTACCTATTGATAATCATTGTCTTATGGCTAAGGTACGAAATGATGAATCATTGACCAATGTTCCTTTAAATTCTAATGATAGTAAGTATTATAACTCTTCTGATGAAGAATCATCTTCTGATGAGGAAAATACTTTACCTACTTATGAAGAAGTCTCTAGGTTTGCTGAACTTCTTGAGATTGAGAATTCCAAACTCAACAAGAAACTTGATAAGGCAAATTCTAGGAATTCTATTCTTACTAAAGAGATATCAGATCTTTCTAAAGATCTTGATAAGAAAAATGATGATTTTGAAAGTATTTCAAAAAATCTTGAGGAAGTAAGTTCTGAGAAGAATAAACTTTCTAAAGAGTTTGAAAAAGTAATTTCTAATAAAAATGTTTTCGAGCCTAACTCTAGTTCAAAAACTAATGATTTTTAGAATAAAAACTTGGTTGTAAAACTCAAGTCCGAAATTTTTTCCTTAAAGAAGTGTTTATCAAACTTTACCCATGCTAAGGAAAATTTTGATAAGATGTATTCCCAAATGCGACCTTTAAGAAATAAATCCGTATTTGGTTATACCCATGCAAAACCTGTTTTCAGTAACAATTATTTTGTTCCTCAAAGTGCCCCATTTTGTACTAAGTGTCAATGTGGTGGTCACTGGGCAAAGAATTGTTCCTTAAATAAAACCCAATCCTTAGGTTTTCATAAAGCTTACTTTTCCAAAAAGATGTGGATACCTAAAATTTTATTTTCTGGAAATCTCGGATCCAAACAAGTTTGGATTCCGAAAATATAACTTTGTTCTTGATTTCAGGAAAATAAAGAAAGTTCCAGCAACAATACATGGTACATGGATAGTGGATGTTCCCGGCACATGACTGGTAACAAAAGCTTTTTTGAAAAGATTATCAAAATGAAAGGAGGAAAGGTAACTTTCGGAGACAATGCTAAGGGAGAGATTGTTGGTATTGGCAATATTGTTATTGTAGGTAAAACCTTAATTTCAAATGTTCTTTTTGTTAAAGGTCTTAAGCACAACCTCATTAGCATAAGTCAGTTATGTGATGAAGGTTACCTTGTGAATTTTAGGAATGATAAGTGTTTAGTACACAATTCCAAGGAAGAATTTATTCTCTCAGCCAACAGGCAAGAGAATGTTTACACCTTAAACTTAGAAGACTTAAGAAGCCAAGATTTACCTTGCCTAAGGGCAATGGAAGATCATTCTTGGTTATGGCATAGAATATTAGGACACTGTAATCTTAGGAACCTATGTAAACTCTCTAAGAAGAAACTTGTTAAGGATCTACCAGAGCTTAGATTTGATTCTTCTAAAGTTTGTGATCCTTGTCAATATGGCAAGCAACATAAATCTAGTTTTAAGTCAATCGGTGAAGTATCAACAACCGATGCATTACAGTTAGTGCACATGGATCTTTTTGGTCCAACACAAACTGGAAGTATTGGAGGAAAATACTATGTGTTTGTTCTAGTTGATGATTACACTAGATTTACTTGGGTATATTTTCTAGCAAGAAAATCTGAAGCTTTTTCTTATTTCAAAAGTTTTAGAGCTCAAGTTAAAAATGAGAAAAACCTTCCATTGAGAACTATTCATAGTGATCATGGAGGAGAATTTCAAAATTCAGATTTTGAAATTTTTTGTAGTAAGAAAGGTATTACTCACAATTTTTCAGCACCTAGAACTCCTCAACAGAATGGTGTAGTTGAAAGAAGAAATAGAATTCTTCAAGAAATAACTAGAACCATGTTGAGTGAATATTATATTGCTAGACATTTCTGGGCTGAAGCTGTAAGTACTGCTTGTTATACTGTAAATCGAGTTTTGATTAGACCTTTTCTTAATAAAACTCCTTATGAGTTATGGAATGGTAGAAAACCAAGACTTTCCTACTTCAAGGTTTTTGGTTGCAAAGTATTCATTTTGAATACTAAAGATAACTTACATAAATTCGCACCAAAATCAGATGAAGGGATTTTCTTAGGTTATTCCACAACCTCTAAGGCTTATATATTTTTTAATAAAAATACTTGTACTGTTGAGGAAACAGTGCATGTGAAATTTGATGAGTCAGATCCTTTTGTTTTTAAACCATCTCAACTTACATCTTCAGATGTGTTTTCAAAAACTAATTGTCAACCTTTGTTAAAAGAACCTTCTAATAAGGAAATTGTTCTAGAAGATACTTCTGAGATATTTACCCCAGAAGACTTTCTACCCTAAGTTGATGAATAGGTTTTACAAAACCCAAATCAGGTGTTTCTTAAGAATCATCCCAGTGATAGTGTCATTGGTGATGTAAATCAACCTGTAAGGACTAGAAGTTCCTTAAGAAATGAAGTAGAACATCTAGCATTTCTTTCCCAATTAGAACCTAAAAGCACAGATGAAGCTTTAGGTGATGATGATTGGATCAAAGCAATGCAAGATGAACTAAATGAATTCGAAAGGAATAAAGTCTGGACCTTGGTTGAAAGACCTAAGGAAACTTCTATTATTGGTGTAAAATGGGTTTTCAGAAATAAATGTGATGAAAATGGAGTCATTGTTAGAAACAAAGCTAGAATTGTTGCTAAAGGCTATAATCAGCAAGAAGGAATAGACTATGAAGAAACCTATGCTCCAGTAGCTAGACTTGAATCTATCTGTATTCTACTTGCCTTTGCAGCATTCTTTAATTTCAAACTTTATCAAATGGATGTGAAATGTGCTTTTCTTAACGTTTATGTTCAAGAGGAAGTCTTTGTTGAACAACCTCCTGGCTTTGAAGATACAAAACATCCTGATCATGTTTTTAGACTTACCAATGCTTTGTATGGCCTTAAACAAGCCCCACGAGCATGGTATGATAGACTCACTGGATTTTTGCTTCAAAATAACTATGTTAAGGGAAATGCAGATCCAACCCTTTTTATAAAGAAAGATAAGAAAAATGTTTTGATTGTTCAAATTTATGTTGATGACATTATATTTGGTTCAACTCAGCAATCTTTGACTGACTCTTTTGCTAGTCTAATGAAATCTGAGTTTGAAATGAGTATGATGGGTGAGTTAACATTTTTCCTTGGTTTTCAAATTTCTCAAAAACCAGAAGGAACCTACATATCTCAACATAAGTATATCAAAGATCTTCTTAAAAAGTATGGTTATGACAACACTAAGAGTATAAGTACTCCCATTGGTACCTCAAACTCTTTAGATCTTGATGAAGCTGGGAAACCAGTAGATCAAACATCTTTTAGAGGTATTATTGGAAGTCTACTTTACTTAACAGCTAGTCGACCAGACTTAATGTTTTCAGTATGCTTATGTGCAAGATATCAATCCAATCCTAAGGAATCTCACTTAAAGGCAGTAAAAAGAATTTTTCGCTACCTTAAGGGAACCATGGATCTAGGATTATTTTATACTTCTGGAAATGATTTTGTTCTAAAAAGATTTTCTGATGCTGACTTTGGTGGATGTAAAATGGATAGAAAAAGTACATCCGGAACTTGTCATTTCTTAAAAGATTCATTAGTTTCTCGGTCTTGCAAGAGGCAACATTCTGTTGCAATCTCCACTGCTGAAGCTGAATATGTAGCAGCTGGAAGTTGTTGTGCACAAGTGTTGTGGATGCAACACAAACTCACAGACTATGGCCTGAGTTTTACTAAAACTCAAATTTTTTGTGATTACACAAGTGCCATTGCCCTAAGTAAAAACCCTGCACATCACTCTCGTGCAAAACACATAGATATTAGGCATCACTTTCTTAGGGATCACACACTCAAAGGAGATATAATTCTTCAGTTTATCGGAACGCAAGATCAACTTGCTGATATTTTCACAAAATCTTTACCTTCTGATAGATTTGAATATATTAAACAGAAGTTAGGAATGATAACCGTAAGGTAATCTTCCTTAATTAAATTTCTGTTGAAAAATTATCCTTACAGTAATAAACTCCTTTTCATAGGGGGAGTACATTTGATTGTTTGGTTAACAAAGTTTTTCAAAATTTGTTTTCAAACTTTTCGGAACGAAGATTTCCGGAATGGAACTTCCGGAACTACAATTTTCTAGATTGGACATTTTTGAACAGAACACTTCTGGAATGGAAGTATTCATGTTGAAAATTTCCGGAATGACAGTTTCGTACTGGAAATTTCATAAAGGAATTTTCATACCAAATTCTTCAAAATGTATTTTTCGTACTAAATTCTTCGTACTGATTTTCTTCTTAAGATTGTTTATCGTATTAAGTTTTTCGTATTTACATTTTCGTATTGAGTTTTTCATATTCAGTTTTTCGTATTGAGTTTTTCGTAGTCATCTTTATATTACCCATTACGAATAACTTTCCTAAGCTAATCCGAAAGGTATGATTTCCTTACTAAAGTTTTCGTAATCATATTTTACTTGCTGGAAGTTTCTTTTATTTTGTTTTCGGATTTTAGATTTCTTAATTCTTTGTTTTAATAAAACCTCAAAAAGATCGGATTCGAATTTTCAACCGTCAGATCTGATCGCAGCTCATTCCAACCGTTAGATCAACTATGGAATGTGAACCGTCATCTCGTTGCCTATATAAAGGGGACCATAGTTTCTCGTCCCACATTGGTTTCAAGCTCTCGCGTGCTGAAGCTCTGCCCCTCTGATTTAAGGCCGTTCCGAAATTCAGTCTTCTCCGTTCCGAACTTCCCAGAGAACTGCTAATCCGAATGTCTGCAGAGTTAGCTTCTCAAGAAATGTCTTCAACCAAGCCTATTTCTCAGTGGTTAGTATACAGGGAAAGGTTACTCCATCCGGATTTCTTCAACAATTATTATTCCCTTATCTCAAAGAATATCAGGTTGAATGGCTGGGAGGATATTGCGGTATCTAAAACCGGGAATCAAGATGAAGTCTTTTCTGATTTGCTTGTTGAGTTTTATGAGTCAGTTGCTTTCTTCGAGGAAGAAAATAGAGAGAAGTTTTCTTTCAAATCATATGTCAAGACATATAAGCTTTCTTACACCAAGGATGCAAGCTTGGTAGGATTATCTTATGAAGGTGAAGCTGAGTTTGTTTCTCACGTATTTCCAGACTCCAAGGGTAGCTTCAACAAAGAGAAAGCTTTAGAAACTCTCGGACTTGCTGATGACAAGGCTCCGAAAATTGAAAGTCTTTCTACTAATTTTCGGATTCTGGAATTATGGATGCAAGGACTTATCGTACCGAGAAAAGGTGATAATGACAGTTTGAAGAAAAGTGAGATCTATATCTTAGATTTTCTGATAAATCTAAGGAAGTTTAACTTCATGAGGCACATTCTTATAACCATTGAGAACCTTAAGAAAGGAAATCTCAGAGCTCAGATCGTTATGTACCCAGCAATATTATCAAAGCTCATAGTTCGGTGCCTAGAATCTTTCAAGGTAGCTTGCCAATCTAAACCAAGGGTGTTTAAAATTTTGTTGGTAAGTGATGACACTCTTAAGAGGATGAATTTGTCCTTCAACAAGGAGATTGGAGAGTTCGTTGACCTGCCTAATCAAGAAGAAGTGGCTCTGAAAGTTGCTGATCCGGAATCATCCAAGCTGGTAAGGAAGAGAAAGCTGAAAGAAGTGATAGTCGAAGCCGAGGAACCTAAGTCTAAGGAAGATCACTCCGCACCTCCCAAACCAAAGAAGAAGAAGACCTATCCTGATGAGGTCGTTGCAAAGTGGAGAGCTGATAAAGAGAAGAGGAAAGAAGGGGATCCGCAGTTCAGATTGGACCCTGCGGAGGCTAAGGCTCTGAAAGAGAAGACTGCTGATGAGCTTGAAAGGCAAGCAAAGCAAAAGAAGCTCAAGAAGAAGATGTCCGAGGCTGAGGTAGCTCAGGCCTTGTTGAAGTTCAATGAAATGGTTTCAGAAACAATTCCAATTCCGAGATCTTTCTCCCTGGAATCTCTACCTGAGACTCCAGGAAGAAATCTTGTTGCTCCGGAAGAGGCTGTGGCCACAAATACTGAGGAAGTAGAACAAGTGGAACAAGTTGAAGAGGCCGCTGAAGGAAGTGGGGAGATAGGAGATGTGCTAAAAAAAGTAGATGAATACAAGGGAACTCCTTCGGAACACTTATCACTCCGGACTTTAGAAGCTGAATCTTCGAAGTTAGTTACTCCTACGATGGAAGAAGAGAAAGGAGAAGAAGAAGTTGCCTATCATGGAGAAGAAGAACAACTTTTACATGATATTGATCAGATGGGAAACGAAGAGGCTGGTGTTCAATAAGTTGCTGATGAGGAAGATTTGGTTGTTCAAGTTTCTGACAGTGAAAAGAAAACTCCGGAACAGGATTCTATTCCGGAAAAAGATAAGGGAATGAAAATTCTTACCGAGACTCCGAGTTCAGAAAAGAGGATGAGAAAGGAATCTGGTAGTTCTTCTAAGAGGAAGTTGGAGCTTATTGAGGAAGAAAACTCTCCGAGCAAGATTTCAGATTCAGAGTCATCCTCGTTGGGGCATGATTTTGTTGTTCAGTCTTTGAAGAAGTTGGTAGGAACCATTCCGACCTTCTCAAGCATTGATTCACGATGCCAGATGCTCCAACATGCGTTGAATCAGAAAACCGACTCCGTATCGATGGTTATGGATAAGTGTGTTGAGATTGAAGCTCAGTTCAAAACATTCTTTGTTGGTTACGAAGCTCATAAAAGATCTTGTAAGAGGATGACAAGCTGGTCGAAGAAGACTGTGGAAGAAATGAGGCTTTTCGATGAGTTTCAAGATAATGTTAAGGATGCCTTTGAGACCGAAGACAAGAAGATTAATGAGCTGACTGGATCCTTCGAAGAGGATTTGACAGAGGAAAAGAACTTTCAGATTCAGGTAGTGAGAGATCTGAATGGGAAGCTCAATTCCGTTTCTCAAAATTGGAAATATGAAAGGGATTATCGGATCAAGTTTGAAGAAAGGATGAAGGCTCAGGAAGAGAAGATGAAAGCTCAGGAGGAAAAGTTGAAGGCTCAGGAAGAAATAATTGAAGCTCAGTTCGCAAGAATAGTCGTCTTAGAGAAGCAAGCAGAAGAAGATCACAAAGACTTGAAGAAGATCAAGACGATTCTTAAGGGGCTTATGTCGAAGGAGAAAGATCCGAAATGACCAATCCGATCTTTTTGTTGTAATTCTTTTATTGCTGATATTTCAAATCTATTGAGAATTGTTTGTTGTTATTACTAATATCTCAGGTACTTTGTTAAGTTTTTCCATTCCCTCCAATTCTTTTTGAAAATCACAAAGGGGGAGAAGGAAAAGATCCTTAAGAAAAAGAGGAACTCTAATAAGAGTTTATCAAAGGGGGAGAAAGAAAAATACCCAAGGAAAAAGAACTCTAATAAGAGTTTGTTTAAGGGGGATTTTTTCTTAAAGAAGACCTTCTTATGAAATGTCACTCTGGAAATCTGAATACGATCCTTAGAGTTTCAAAGCCTAAAGGGGAGTTAGTCGTATTCATCTATATCCTTAAACCAAGGGAGATAAGCATTAATATGTTTCTTTCTTCTTAGATTTTTTTTTTGTTTTTCGTAAGGATGTTTGTGGTTTCCAAAAAGGGGGAGATTGTTGAGTCAATAAGGTTTTCCTTATGACTTTTCCATTCCTTCTTGTTTTGAAAATCACAAACATAATATCTTAAGGAAAATTGCTTTCTTAAGGAAAATTGCTTTCTTAAGGAAAATTGCTTTTATAAGGAAAAATGCTTTCTTAAGGAAAATTTCTTTTATAAGGAAAAATATCTTATCTTAAGGAAAAATGCTTTCTTAAGGAAAATTTCTTTTATAAGAAAAATTATCCTTATCATATATTCTTCCATATTTTTCATAAGTATAAGTTTCAGATTCATTTTCTCGGAATCATTGAAACTTTGATATAAAGTATTCTGTTTTAGGGTTCGGATTCTGGACAAGAACTATAAGGAAGATTCATTCCGAATTCTGGATATAAACTCTAACTAAGTTCTATTCCAGATTCAGGTTACGAATTCTGAAGAAGAATTCTCATTACGAATTCTAATGAAGAAATCTCATTCCGAATTCTCATTACGAATTCTAATGACGAATTTTCATTACGAATTCTGATGATGAATTCTCATTACGATTTCTGATGATGAATTCCTATTCCGAATTCTCATTCCGAATTCATCTATTAAACAGAATCTGATTATCATTGTTTTATACACTCTGAATTTATTCACTCCGAACCTTCACTCCGAAGTTTTCATTCCGAACCTTTATGTTAGAGTTTAAAACGATGTCGTACTTTCTGTTACTCTTGTTTTGTTATAAAACGATGTCATCTGTTTTGTTATAAACTAACCGTTGTCTAAGTGACACGTGTACAGGTCCCTCCGATCTTTAAGGAAAATATGACCGTTGGAGAGGAGCCAACCTTACCTATAAATAGGAGCTCATTTGAAAGAGCTTGGCGCCGATTGTTGAAAAAGTGCTTACATGCTGTTGAAGTGATTTCTAGAGAGAGAGACTCTTATTAACTCTCAAAGCTTCGTGCGACTCCGAATGTTGGTGATTACATTCGAGGGCTTCTGGGGATAGGAAGACAGAGGTGCCGACTACCTTAAAGTTCGAGGGCTTTCTTGCTGAGAAAGACAGAGGTGCCGACTACCTTAAAGATCGAGGGCTTTCTTGCTGAGGAAGACAGAGGTTGCCAACTACCTTGAAGTTGAGGGCTTGCGGGGATAGCAGACAGAGACTCCGATCTTCGTATCGAGGGCTTACCATGGTGTGGGTAAGACAGACTTTCTTGAAAGTATAAATCAAGGGACCTTTTATCCAAGGTTGTTGGATACCCTTCTCTTTGGGTTAAAAGACTATTATCTTGTTACTAGTAGTTTTACTACTTGTTCTTATTCCGCTGCATTTTGTATCTTAAGGAAAGTATAACTTTCTTATACTTACTTACTTACTCTGATTCATTTAGATTCTATACTCTTTAAGGTAGAATCTCATATTGTAATTGTTTGTTAAGTTTCAATCTCCAGAACCATATTTCCGGAACCTACTTTTGGAATCACTTTCCAAGTTTAGTTCGGTGTTATAGGTGTTGTGAATTTTCTTAGTTTAACTTTGTTAAACTTAGTCTTTTCCCTAGCTTAAGGAAAACTTAGTTATTCTTAACTAACTTTAAAGGTTCCAAAGGAATTTTTAAAGTATACAATTCACCCCCCCTCTTGTATATTGAGAATCTCATATTATATTTCGATCCTACATTGAAGTGGTGGTACTTCATTGTGTGTCTAAAATGTACCATGAAATACAATGAATGTTTTGGTGGCCAGGAATGAAAAAGGAGATAGTAGGGTTTGTGACATGATACTGCACCTGTCAGTAGGTGAAGGCTGAACATCAATGACCTGGTGGTTTACTAGAGTCATTTCCCATTACAGAATGGAATTGGGTTGATGTGACTTTGGAATTTTTGGTGGGTATCTTGATGAAGCCTCAGAAGTATAATGCTATTTGGGTGATTGTGGATTGACTGATGAAGGCAACACTTTTATTACCTATACGAGATACTTTCTCAGTAGATCAGTTGGGAGAACTGTATGTTCGAGATATTTTCTATCTACATTAGGTGACATGGACTATTGTTTTAGTCTATGATTATCAATTTAATGCATTCTTCATTCAGGTCCAACAGAAGGTGCACAGTACATAGGTTTTTTCAAGTATGTCTTTCTAAGCACAGATAAATGGGCAGTCAAAGTGTACTGTACAGGTTCTTGAGGATATGTTTTGGGTGTGTGTCTTTGAATTCCACGGTACTTGGTTGAAGCACCTAGATTTGGTGGCGTTCACCTATAATAAAATTTATCAATATATGATACAGATAGAACCATATAAGGCTATTTATAGTAGTCCATGATGATTACCTCTATGTTAGATAGAGGAAAACAAGCCAGAGGTTTTGGGATCGAGTCTCATATTGGAGATGCCAGAGAAGGTTTAGCTGATTTGGAAATATATGGATATGGATCAGAGTATAAAAAATCATTATACAAATAAACAATAATGAATCCTAAAGTTTTCATAGTTCATTAATGTATTCCTTCAAGTGTCATCTTTATTTGGTCATGGGGGGGGGACATGGTGATAGGGAAAGTTGTCACCTAGGTTCATTGGACCATTTGAGGGTGTGGAGATAATTGGGATGATGTCATATAGATTGGTTATTACATAAAGGTACAATGATATAAATGTTGTTTTTCATGTGTTACAACTTCCGCGGTATCACCCCCACCCTTCTCAGGTTATCAATGTGAATGATGTTGAGATTGAGACTGATGTGTTCCTTAGGGAACATATGATATGTGTTTTTGATCATAGTGAGAAAGTGTTTTGGTAAAGGCCATGTCGATAGTTCATATATTGTGGAAACATAGGCATGTTTAGGAGGTAATTTGGGAGATAGAAGAAGATATGTGGGATCAATGGACCAATCATTTTCACTCGGAATCTTAGAGATGCTTGGGAGTATATCTCGAGGACAAGATGTTATATAGTGAGAAGATTTTAAGATCCCAAACTTTTCAAGAAATTTCTCTGTCTCATTTAAAGGAAGTCTTCTACCTTATGTTTGTTACTTTTCATTTGGGTTTTACATTGGGTTGAATTTGGGTGAAAATTTAGGATTTTGGATGGAGTGGGGAACGTGCAAGGTTGGTGAACAGTTTTCCCAAAACATGTTACCATGCCCAAAAAACATTGAAACACTGGATAAAGAGGGTTTTTCACAGCTGGTTCATGATATGTCAAACTGTGGGCCCTGAAAGATGAAACTATGAACCCCCCCTCTCCCTCAAAAGAGGCAAATGGTTAAGGGGAACTGTTTGAAAAACCGTGCACTATTTCCTGAAAACTATGTTAACATATTTAATTAATTCGAAAATTAGTTTTTATATTTTTTGAAACCCCCATATTAGTCCCTAATTGGACTTAGTTTGACCCCAATCCCTCTTTAATGATTTTGGAGGCTCCTAGGAAAATTACAATCCTTCCCAACCTCTATTCCTATTAAATTGAAGGGCGGATTGAAGATCTGTGTCACTCGGGTATGTAGTTTATTCCCCTATAGATCCCTCTCCCCATCCACCTCCACTTCCCAGATAAAAAAATTATTTTCTCCACTATTGGATCTAGATCCAGATCTAGGATTGTTATATCCTACTTCCTTTGATCTTGTTTTTAGGATTCATATATAAACCCCATTCTTCGTCAAGAATTTGATTGCACAACTTCAATTGGCTATATACGTTAGAGAATGTTCATCATCAAACATGAGGTAGGTAGTATAAATCCTAATCACACAGTCTTGATTTAATTAGGTTTATGTGATTTTGAGAATTTAGATTTTCCTGATTGAATAATTTCATTGAAAATTAAATTTATTGTTCAGTTTCCATGTGTTAACAATTTAGGTTAATTGGGGAAATTGAGGATGTGAATTGAATTAATTAATTCTTGAATTAATTAATGGGCACGAGGGATTTTGAAATTGAATGTGAAATTAGATTAATTAATTATAGAATTAATTAATGATATTTTGTGATTTTTAATTAAATAATTAATTGTTGAATTAATTATGGAATATTCATATTGTGAGTTGATAAATTAATTATTTAAATAATTAATAGAATTAATGTGGCTAATTAATTGGTTAATAAATTTAAGGGATTGATATGATTAATTAATTTATGAAATAATTAATCGAATAATTTGAATATGAATTTGTTTAATTTGATTGATTAATTTTGGAATTAATTAATAGGGGTTGCTGAGAGAATCGACTTGATTGGAATGGGATAATTATTTTTTGAATTAATTAATAAAATTTTTGATCATGAAATGCGATGAGAATTATAATACTGAATAACCTCGAATGAAGTGATATATGAGTAATTTTGATACATGTAATTATTTTGATATTAGTGTGTGGGACATGGCCTGGTACGTCAAAATCCCAAAGTGATAACTTGATATTCATGTGTGGGAAAAGGTCAACTAAATCAATAGCCCATAGTGATAAATTTATTTTTGAGTGTGGGACATGGTATGATGCATCAAAATACCACTTATGTGATAGCTTGATTCAAGAGTGTGATAAGTGGTCTACTACATCAAAATCCCATGGGGTTATAGGTATGATGATCTAGACCCAGAATGTTAACATTGGACCATGATTCCGAATATAAGTATTATAAATTGAAGTGAATTGGGAAATGGAAACAGATGTGTTATAATGAATTGTGAATTTTTTTTTGATATGGTTTATATTCTGACATGGTCCGAAGCACGTATTAATAGTTCAGGTGTCCTTAGGAACCCGAGGGTTAGGTGGTTAAGTAAATTATAATTTAAAAAATTTGAACTATTTACTTTATTACATTTTTTTATTCTTTATAAAACTGTATAAAATAATTTTACTAGATATTATTTTTGACACCGTTGGTTGTGGCCTACTAAGTTGTAATCAAACCCTACTTAGGCTGCCTGATTGGTACTCGAATATAATTCGTGTTTTCATGGCAAGATAATGGAAAATACCCTACGTTAGAGGGCTTATTTGGGGTGGATTATAGATGAAGGAACTAAACTTGGTTCACGACCTTCATGGGAGTTGTCTGTGTGTTTACTTTTGAGTTTTAATTTTTACACTTGACAAATACATTAGCATCAATTATCTAATGTCCCTTTTTGATATTGTACTTCCAATTTTGGTCATCTTGAGATACTGGTATTATTCTGGTTATGTTATATCATTTTTTTGTTCTTATTTATTTTTGTTATTTTGAAACTTTGATAAAGAAGGAATTGTCTCCCCATGACTGATATTATACCCCCGCTGCTAGTCTATAGCCTCTAGCATACGGGGAGGTGCACATGAGGTCATGTAACCAACCAGGTTGAGGAAACATTGTGTGGAACCCGGACCAAGATGTTATAGTAGGTCTTTATAGAGAACATGGAAATTGGATGTCACTAGAATTTTTATGGTCATAGATTGGTTTTTAAAGAACCTTATACTGATTAGATATTTAATGTTGATAATTTTCTATTTACCTTGAGCTTTGATGACCACTATCATTTGAATTTTTAAATTTTTCTC
This sequence comes from Viscum album, assembly GCA_963277665.1. NCBI lineage: Eukaryota > Viridiplantae > Streptophyta > Magnoliopsida > Santalales > Viscaceae > Viscum > Viscum album. The sequence goes on along the minus strand of OY728148.1, from coordinate 651,740,492 downwards.
TCTAAATCTTCCATAAATGTAATTTTATTGTACCTCCTACCACAAAATAAACATTTTATTGTCTTAGAGAAATACCAATATTTTGAGTCTGCCTCATGAAATGGATCTAAAGTCAGAGTTTAGGATACTACTACTTAGCATGTTCTTGGTCATCCATAGTAGCTTCCTAGGAAATTATACCACATAATGTTTCTAAAAAGATGGTTAAATATATATTGTGAACCACACTATATATTTGAAAATCTACAGTTTCCCATATATCTACTTAACATCATCATCACATTGACAATAAAGCTAATAATTCAACATTTTAGTATGGTATCTACCAAAATTAGAAGTTTCAAATGTATATTTATTCAAGGAACTCTTGATGAATGAAATTATAGAAATAATGGCACCAGATCCCACCTCTAGAGTGCTTGTTGAAATCTTACTTGGTTCATTAGAGATTCAACGAAGTGTTTGGGTGACCATTTATAATAACTCTTTTAAAAGAAAAATTATGAAAAAAACTTATGTATTTTCATGTTACTAACTTTTAATTCTAATATTAGTTGATTACTTGTTGGATGTTTTAAATTGAATTAAGATAATTTTTTTACTTCTAATTATTGTATTCATAGACCAGGAACATGCAATAAGTTCATCTACACAATTTTCTTTGTTCATAAGGAATAATTTTCTATTTCATAAAATTTATTTAAATATATCTATTTTAAATTTGGAAAAACCCAAAACATTCATGATTTTATATCAAATAGATCCTAGTTGTGGTGCTCGTGCCATGAAAATGGAATTAAAATTTTGTGATTAATGTGGTTCTAATGTCTTACTATATATTGATCCTGAGAATATGGTCTACAAGTTGGGAGGGATTTTTTTCTTTGATTCATGTTAATTGTTCTTCTTATAAAGTATTGTTATGGAATCTTTCACCGATTTGAGGTGACCTGAGTGAGTGAAGAGTTTCGTATTTCAAGATTTTGTAATTTATATAGTATTTTTATTTTCATCATTCAATATTTTTGTCCTTAACACAATTTTTTTTGTGTGTATGTGAATTTGAACACTAATGAGTTAATTGTTTACTCAAGGATTCTAACAACCTTCTCTCACTACAGGAAACAGGCGTTTCGCGATAGTTTTTTCACATCGGTTTTAAAAACCGCTACGAAATGTGTAAATATTATTATTATTTTTTATTTTTTTGAGAATTAGTGGTTGTTTTTTAAAAAACCACCAAGAAATAGTGGTAGTTTGGGTAAAACCGCTGCGAAATGAAAATAAAAAAAAATAAAAAAAATGAGAAACCTAGAAATCACTAAAATGACCCTAACTTTTGATCCGGGCGTCCGTTGGAGCACCACGACAAGTCAAATAGAAGCTCATGAAGAAATCTAGAGGCATGTTTAATCAAAACCATGAGATGGTCTAAGATGTGGAAGATATGATAGTTATAGGAAAGTTGAAAAAAGTTCTCCAACTTCAAACGGCCATAACTTTCGCTACGGGTGTCCGTTTGGGCTCCACCACATATCAAATCGAAACCAGTGAAAAGAGTTACGCACAAATTAAACACAAGAAAGCTTCTGTCATGTTTTTTAACCCCAAAAACCCCTTTGAAGTCCTTCGAAACACCATTTCTGCCAACGGTGTCCCATCGAACTTGTCTTCAAACGAATCTAACTTTTGATCCGCGTGTCAGTTCAGACTCCTCCACCTTCCAGATCATAGTTCGTTCCATGAGCTTCAGTTTGACTAGTCACGACGCCCACATGGACTCATGAATCATAATTTATGGCCTTTTTAGTGGGTATCGAGTTTGTTATGTTTTTCGATGCCTCGTTTCTAGTACCCGTTCCCCGTCAGTTTTCTTTAAATGGTCATAACTTCCGATCTGGCGGTCCATTCAGCCTCTTTCATCTATAAGCTCGAAGATCATTTTAGGAACATTGATTTGACTAGTCGTGGATCTGGAACGGACTCTCGGATCATAAGTTATCTCCATTATTGTGAGTCCAATGTCTTTGTCACTTGATGACCGTTTTGATGGATTTTAACAATTACTCCATTTATTACTGTTTATTTGGGTTTCCATGACATGTTATCTTTATCAATGGTTTTTTGTGGGTTATTATAATGATTATGTGGAATTATTAAGGGTTTTTCCAGAGTTTCCATGAGTTTTCATGCGTTATCATGCTTTCTAATTCTTCCTTCTTCATGCTTCTCCATCTATTTTCATGCGTTTTCATAAATTTTCATCCCTTATCTTGCTGTTTCATATTTTTTTGTGTGTTTCATTTATTATTTATTATTTATTATTTATAATATACTTTAATTTATTTATTATTTATTATTTGTTACTGGTTATATATTAGTTATTATTTATATATATTTATTATATATATATATATATTCTTTATTAATTACTAATTATTAATTATTAATTATTGATTATTAATTATTATTTATTATGTACTAATAATAATAATATTTGTTACTCGTTACTTATTATTTATTATATATTATTCATCATTATTATTAATAATATTTTATATATTATATATTATATATTATATATTATATATTATATATTATATATTATATATTATATATTATATATTATATATTATATATTATATATTATATATTATATATTATATATTATATATTATATATTATATTATATATTATACAGAACTGGAAATAATTCTCTTCATTATGGGAAACTATTATTGACATTTTAAATCATAAAAATTTTAGTACCCATGGGGTTAATGATTCAAATCTAAATGTTCGCACCTTTTATCGCATAATTCCTCATAGTTTGAGAAACCACCAATCCCTTCTTGAAAAAATTCACTATTGAGAGACTGGAAAAAATCCATAGAGATCACCCCACCATTTATAATTCTATTAATACAAATATAGTAGGGATTTTATACCTACTCCAGTTGAATCTAGTTATCTAAATATGGTCTGACTTTGGAATGGTCAAGAACACTCGATCATTCTTATATTCTATATTCATATGTATCTCTATAGGAAAACTCATCAAAATCCACTCATCTCTAAATTACTTTATAACATGAGTTGGCATGTTTAGTATCAAGTCATTTATTACTACATTCCATTTTTAAATGCTGTAATCCAACTCAAAATAAAAAACCTGGAGATACTCAACCTAAAGACTCTTCCGGAGGTTTAAATCCCTTTGGGTTAAGATATTATTCTAAATTTCATTATAAGTACAAATTGGTAAATTCTACCTCAAGAGATAATATCATATAGTGGTCTAGTCATGCATCACTACTAACAACTCAAGGCCATAGGTGGGGTAGTCATTATCAAGAGAGTATAATTGGTGATCGCTATAAACTAAAACATAGTCGCCCTACATCAACACACACCCAAAACCCATACTAAAAGCATTATAATAAATTCCATAACACATTTACATATTAAAAAGAATAAATATAGGATCCATCATCAACATAACCTTCAGATCATCAAAGGATACTTTTAATTTTTCTTCCCAATCAAATCTCACCACTTTTTTATACAAGATAACACGGGAGATTCTAACCTAGATAAATCCAACACCAATCACCTATAAAACCCTTCCAAACCAAATAATCTCCATCTCAAAGACATTATTAGGTATCTCCTAGGATATTACATCCTAAACCTTCTTATGATGTATAGTGAATGATTTTTTAGAGAACACATTACCAAAGAACCCTATTTCTTTAATCCTAAACATGGATTTAATAAAATTGTAGAAAAATATGATGATCCATAAATGTTCCCAAAATTATGTATAGATGATCCTTAAGATTATTTTTCATCATGGATTAATCCAAGGTTTCATTAAAAAACCCATGAAAAATAAGTTGAGATATCTATGCAAGATATAGATAATCAAGGACATGAAAATAACATGGGAATTAGTAATGAAAATAGCATTACAAAATATTCATAATTCCAATACATATTTTAGATGGATGAAATAGGAAAATTCACTTCCCTCACCCTTATCCGATGGTACTCTAACCAAGATGTAATCATTGAATACCATCTCACTCCCTTAAGTAGGTAAAAAACTATCACTCTCAGGAGACAATTATATATTTCTAATTTCCAACTGATTGATCTTCTAGAAATCAATGAAATGTTATAAGCCTCCACCCTCCAATTTTTGAAGAGAACAAGTTATACCCATGGTGATATGCTTGGGTGAATAAAACCCCATGATTTGAACATCCTCTTATTGAACATTAAATTATTTCATGTAATAGCGATGGCTCTAGGAACCCATATTAAATAGTTATATTTTATTATTGGTACAAAATACAATATCTACCTCATGATCATACAAATTATTAATCTTGTCTGAATAGATACATACATATATTTCATTTGAAAACAAAAGATATAATATGAACACATTGAAAGATTATTACAACACCTTCAATAATATCCTTAAAAAATATATATTTAACTATTTATATTTCCTTGGGAAATGAAAAAAATAAGGATGAGATAAAATTCTTAGTAAATAGTAATATATAGTAGAAAATTACATAAAATTATGGAATAAGTTATTTTTCATGAATAAATGAAAAACATGAATATATAACCAACCAAAACTTAAGAAATACTATTTTTATGACAATAAATTATAACATGGATAAGAATAATCATTGATCACATACTGATGGAATGTGTAATTCTAGATATCAATTTTTTTTGTTATTGTCTTACTCCAAGACACTTATCCTATTATGGTATTAGGTATGCACCAATACCCAACATGTTTTGTCTCATGATACCTATCGTTGTATCAAGGTTATATATAATTCATGGCCCCACCCATATCCTAATTAAATCTGATTCATTATCTATAATAATCATCTAAACCTTTCATAACATTCCCTAAGAAACCACTTTTTGAATAAAACATGGCTATACATATAATGATAAATATGGAAATCAAATACTTCCTCATTTAGTAGAATAATCAGTATGAATAGTATAAAATACCTCAATCAACATAAAAACAATGAGGTATCATCAATGAAACATGTAAATACCCTCATCAATGAAAAATAGGGGTGAGTGTACTCCATAATAATGATTTATATGTAGAAGATAATAATTGGGTTAAATGTTTTTAATTGGCAGGAGACCAGGGAAATAGTAGGGAAAATTAATTATCTTGGTTCATTAGGAGTATGTGAATATTCCAAATCATATCCCCCAAGAGTGTCTCACTATGTGTGTAGTGTTAGACCCCCTCATCATGCATCTAGGTATTGATTGTTTCAAATATTAACCAATGAATTTTGGGGTAATTACTTATATGTCAATCTATTCCATAGTAACATCTACATTCTAGTATCTAGAAAAGGATGTACTTTATTTTAAATTATACACACTTTTACTTTAAGAAAAACCTGGTTGGTTTTTACACCATGGATAATATTTAGTTTTACAATGGTTTGAGTAACTATTGAATCAAAAGAATATAAGAGATGTATAAAAATACATACATGAAAATTCCTTAAGTTTTCATGAGTAATGTGGAAAAAATTTATTTCATGGAAAT